>CM060964.1:64205495-64830495 GCA_030765045.1 Tenodera sinensis
TGGTTTAGAACGCATTGAAGGTACCGATGTTTCTCCAAGTACTGCGCTTGGCATCTTCAGGGTAAGAGGATCCGTTGCCTGCACTGGTCAGAGTTAGAATGTGGAGGCAACGGCCATTGGCCCACTTATATAGTGGGGGTGGGCGGGGCATTATTTCGCTGACTAAGGTGGTGATTGTCTTGCATCGGTTGTGGGCCGGGTGTAGGCGGGGTTTTATTACACCTGTATCCATGCTTTCTGTACACGGAGCGCTTCTTCCTTTCGATTGAAGTTGTCTCTGTCTGTAGATTTCTATGGTTTCCCTTTTTAGTCGGGTATAGTAGTTGACTGTAGAGGACAGGACTCGGGTTTCTTTAAATTTGACATCATGGCCGAATAATAAGGCGTGCTGTGCCACAGACGATTTTTCCGTTTGTTCCAATCTGGTGTGACGCTCTTGTTCTTTTAATCTGGTGGCCACACTGCGCATGGTGGTGTCTATGTATACTTTCCCGCAACTGTAGGGAATTTTATATACACCTGCAGATGTGAGTGGGTGGCGTTTTTCTTTGGCCGATCTCACTAGGTCTTTGATGTTTCTTGTCGGTCTGTAGACAGTGTCAACTCCATGTGAGCGCAGAAGCTTGCCTATCCAGTCGGAGATGTTGCTGATGTAGAGGAGAAATGCTGTTGTTATTACTTTGCCGCGTTCTTCCTTTTTAGTTGGCCGCCTGGGATGAATTACGCTCCGGTTTTCCTTTCGTGTGTATCCATTGGCCTGGAATGTTGTTTAAATGATTGAGTTCTTCCTTTCAGTATTTCTTGTTGCAGACCCGAAATGCTCATTCTGTGAGTGTTTTTATTATTCCTTGTTTCTGCCTAGGGTGATGGTTTGAGGTTTTCTGTAAATATCGATCTCTATGTGTGGGTTTCCTGTAAATACTGTATTCCAGACCGCAGTCCGCTGTTCTCATGACTTCCACGTCTAAGAAGGCCAGAGAATTGTTATTCTCTTTCTCCATGGTGAATTGGATGTTACCATTTAGGCTGTTTAGGTGTGTCAGAAACTGATCTAAGATGTCTTTCCCGTGACTCCATACTACAAAAGTATCATGGACATAGCGCAACCAGGTCTTCGGTTTAAGAGATGCCTTGGTGAGTGCTGTATGCTCAAACTCTTCCATAAAGAAGTTGGAGATCACCGGACTCAAAGGACTGCCCATAGCAACACCTTCAATCTGTTCATAAAAAGTGCTGTCCCATTAGAAGTAATTGGTTGTAAGGCAATGGCGCAAAAGCTCCATGATGTCCTTGGGAAATAGTTCTTCTAGGTGACCTAAGGCTTCTACAGTCGGTACTTTGATGAACAAAGAGACAACATCAAAGCTCACTAAGCGGTCCTCAGCCTCCAATCGAATGTCTTTGAGTTTTTCTATGAAGTGGACAGAGTTTTTTATGTGTGAGTTAGTGGTGCCAATATGTCGTTGCAATAAAGTAGAAATAACTCAGAGAACTCAAAATTGGATTATCACTTGTTTTTCCTTGCTATCTGTTGCATTAACGAGGTGTCCCAGACTGAACTACCATAGAGTATTTGTGGCTATGAACCTCTGATTTAGACTGCAGATAAAACTGTAGACTACTCCGAGGCGCCTACTGCAAAATAGGCGACATATCCACAATTCCTAATTTTACGGTAGAGACAGAACAGAATAAAACTTCCCTGGCTGCAGTAAAAGGAACATTGAGGGCGTTGCCTGGCCCGTGCTATCGTGCAGGGAAGTTTCCTTTCTATGGTAAACGATCCATACTCCCAATTAAAACCATAATCATCAAAAAAGGAAACCTGTAAATGTTGGGCTAATTGCTTTTGTGCAGCAAGCAGTGTGCTTTGATGCATGAACTAACAGTAGTTATTTCATTATCCATAGTAATAGAGCATATGTACAATATTGTGTGTCCTTGTTGAAGTCCAATGTGCATAATTAACAAGAAATATCTTAATATTGTAACTTTGTTCAGGTTTTAATCGTCACTTCACTTTCACTATGACTCCACGTTCTTCGTAACGTAGCGGCGTAATGAAACGCACACAACTTGGCCTTTTTCAGGACGGTTAATTCGCTGGGAGTCGAACACAGGACTTCCTAATCGCCAGTAATAGCAGCACTCACTGCACGTATCAGCAGTTGTCAATTTGCTTGGGGAACAGCGCTTTTTGTCGCACTCGCAGTTCACTCACTGCCTCGATCACGTGAGAGCGCTCGCTTATATAGCCACTGGAGCCTCCCACAGAGCAGTTTGGAATGTTCTGGAGCGGGAAAGAAGGGAAACTTCTATTTACGCTGCAAGAGAGCGCTTCTTATCTCGGTTTACCTCTGTACTGTCCAGCGCAGTAACCTGAGCCATAGACGCGGTGTCACAATATCAATACATTTTAAATCACCGCGTTCAGCATACTGTTTATAAGATACTTTACTTGCCTTGGTGGTAGCCTGCATATGTTCAACATCTTCCAAGATCTTGCCTTGGAGCAGTATAAGGGTGCGCTGGGAAAATACTTGAAACTACATTGTCAGTAAGCTTAGCAATACTTCTTTGAAATTACTTCAGTTTACCACTTTCCGTAACTTTATCCACCCGTATTACATATAGGTCTAAAAATATTTTACGCACGCAAACGAATTTTTAACTGTATGTTGAGATATGAACGACGGCGCCGTGGCCGAGGCGGGCCGATCCCAGGGACCCGTATGTGGTATTCGTGGTGGACGAAGCGGTGTCTGGCAGGTTTTCTCCGGTTCCCCCGCCACTCATTTCACCAACTGCTCCATCACTTTTCGAATTACCCATTTCGCCTGCATTTCATATCATCCTCTTCCTCGCTCTCATACCTGATGCAACCAGGTCTTCACTCCCTCCGGTCCATAGGCCTGTCTGCTCCCCAACAGACATCTGACCCTAGGCACAGGCTTGCAAGTCCTAGGAGGTGTAATTCCTCCACACGGGGAGGGTAATCACATAAAGATGTTGAGATGTGATGCAACCATAACTTGTGCCGTGCTCCAACCCTTGGAAATGGGAAATTCTCACTTTCACTATCATAATTTGAACGGTAGCTGTGCACACTGCATACTTGAAGCATGAATACATACATTGCTGTCTAAATCTAAAATTAAATGAAAATGAATATATAATTTAATTGGACTCGTCCCTGTCCAAGAAATAATGAATGTATTCATCGTTGCTTTAAAGCTAATCACTCATAATGGAGATTTAAAAATTAGACCTAATCTCTAACGCCGTGACCAATGGGATTTCTGCAAGTAAATACCTTATATAAGCTATAAAGAATATTGTAATGCATATCTAGATGAATATGAATTAATCCGGAAAGTCATTTGCCTTTTGTGTCTAGTAAAATAATTCTGTTTTATCAAACTTGAGCACAGGTACACACACTCAATTCCAGCACAAAATCATCTCACAGGAGTAAACAAGCCACGTGACTAAAAGGCGCCATGGTCTATGTCTTGAACATTTTCAGAGAGATCTGCATCTAAACTACCCTGAATGTTATATCAATGTCAACCAAAGTCAAAACATGTTTTTGTTCAAATTCGTTGTGCAGATTACGATTCCATATGTACAATTCATAAACAATTTAATGGCATATTTTTAGGATTTATTTTTTGAAACTACCCTTAACTTTGCGCCAATCAGAATAAAACTTTAAATATGTGGACAAATTATCATCAAACTCGTATCATCAATTTCCTATTTTCTGCGGTTGGTGAATTGTTTCATGGAGGGATGTGCATGGACGCATAGAAGGATAAATCGACGCTAACAAGTGCTCCCCAGTAGTGATAAAGATAGAAAGGGAGAAAGGGCAAAAGAAAGAAAGAAAGAATGAATGAAAGCAAGAGAGAGAAAAAGAAAGAAAGAAAGAGAGAGAAAGAGGGAGAAAGAAAGAAAGAGAGAGAGAGAGAAAGAAAGAGAGAAAGAAAGAGAGAGAGAGAGAAAGAAAGAAAGAAGGAAGGAAGGAAGGAAGGGAGGGATAGAGGGAGAAAGGGAGAAAGGGTGACAATGGCAGAACGAAAGAAAGAAAGACAATGGAAGAAAGAGAGAAAGAAAGAAAGACAATCGAAGAAAGAGAAAGAGAGCGAAAAAGAGAGAGAAAGAGAAAGGAAAAAAGAAAGAAGGAAGAAAGGAAAGCGAGAAAGAGAGAGAAAGAGAGATAGAGAAGGAGAGTCTTCCGTTTATCTTTTCTTTTGATATTTTGTATTTTACCCCAAGCACTGGTGATAATCCGCCACTTGCTAGTGATGTCTGTACCAAGCTGGCTGGTGTTATTTATCGGAAGTGTCGCTGTAACCCGTCAGCTTGGGTCCCTACATCACTCTCTGGTCTCAAGGATAGCAAGTAATATGGAAAATTCCACGCTTTCGAAACAGAAGTTTATTTGGACTTCTGGGTTGGCTGGCTGAGGTGATTCACTTCTCAGAAATTAAAACCACTTTGGCTCAAAGTTACGCCTAGTGTTTCTTCCGAGCGTTGACTTCGAGTGGTCACCTTACGGTTGCTGTACGCGAAGTGTGCAAGAATAGGAGAAACCAGCGGTAGCAGAGAGACAGAAAGCTGAGCTGCTCTACGCGCTGAGCACAATGCCGTCCGTTCCAAACTTGGACGCTTCAAATTGGCCCTTAAATTCACTTGAGTCAAAATCATGTATCACCTCAGTCAGCTAATTTTTCAACTCGAGCGAAATCCTGAAGCCCTCCTGCAAGCTTGGTTCAACAGATTTAATGTAGGGCTCCTCAGGCTCTGGGAACGTTTCATTGTTCGCTATTTATAGAGATGTGTAGGGTCTCTAAGCTTTTTTAAAAGTGACTGATAAGATACATTTAGAGCAGCATAGGATTCGCGATAAATTCTAAATTATTTGAGGCCACTACCTCAATACACAGATTAAAATCTGCTAAATTGTTTAGATCTCATTACTTAGTGCAAGAAACTTACAAAACAGTATCATTAAAGCAATGTCATGGAATTTATTTCCATTCAAAATCAAACTTTCTAATGGAAATTTGACATTCATAGCTTGCGGCATCATTGGGAGCAGTTGTAAAGTTAAAAAAGAAGGTTGTTTTCACAACTGGGCTAAAGTCACTCTAGTGCATTGGTCATTTCATGTTACGATATTCTGGTTAATTATTCAAACATAAGACATTTTCTGACAGTAAATTATAATTTTTAGCAACCAGGATATTTTATAGGAGGAGTGCCTACTTCAAAGTACTCGTTAGAAGTTTGAGAATGTGGAATAACTCGGCATTATACTCCGAGTATAATTAGTTGATATGTCCAAAATGAGCCCTTAGTTTGAAAATCATTGTCCCTCCATAGTTCATCCATGTCTTCCCCTGGAAAGGCGAAAGGAAGTAGGGTGTCAGACACAAAGCAGAGGGTTGACCAGTCTCGCTTTTTGTGTAATGAGGTGGTACTAATTCAATGTCACACCGTCTTCTTTAAGCAAAAAATAAAAAATAACAAAAAGTACTCGATCATGCCTTGTCTAATTTGAGATTATTTTCTTCAGACGTGTTCACGAGAAATACAATATTTCTTAGGTTGGGTAAATTTACATTACAAGGCATCGATAAGGCTGATACCAAAGTAAACAGAGCTTCAATTGTTTCTCAACGCGCCAGAAAATGAAACCACAAGGGTGATTCACGAAGCAATGGCCGTTTACGTCTTCCCACGGCACAGGTCTGTTGGGTTTCTATCTGGTTTGGAGTGATTTCCTCGCGGTATTTTCTCAGCGTAGTGTGAATGCTAGTTGAAACAGGTTATTGTGCATTCTGTGACTGTTTAAAAGATCTGCAGATACGACAGTCCCGCTGACTGTGAGGTGGACGGTATTCGATTTTTTAGAGCTCAGTTTTTGAAACCTATAGATGTTACCGTCAACTAAGGGAGACGTATGGTGACACAGCAATGAACAAAATATATCTGAAAAAGTGCTCTTAAATGTTGAACAATGGACGAACAAATGTGCATGACAAATCTCGACTCAAACGTCCGTAACCGTGTTGTGAATCAAGTAAACAATAAAATCGTGCACGAGTCAGATTTCTTTCCCAAACATTTGTCATTCAATGCTTGGTGAAATTTGTCCGAACATCTCGACTTAATGAACTTCTAGCAACCACAACTACAAAAATTTTAAAGCTCGTGGATAAATATTACAACTACTTAAATAACTGAGGTGCAGTGGCGTAGCCTGGCTATCAGACTCGGGCATGTAAATATAATAAGATCGTCTATTTTGCTGATTGATATTCGTATAATTTAATAATACTTCCGAGCAACAATTGAAAGTCAACTTTTTTTTCTAGTAGGATGAAAATGTGGTTGCAAATTATTTTGATACTTTGCAAAACATAAGTGTAGTAGTATAATGTGCTGACCACCAAAGAACATGTTCGAGGGAGTTCTTGGAGACAGTTAAGTGATATGCTGGTTGTAAATTATTTGGACTAAAAAAAAAAGAACATTCTGATTAAGCAATAAGTCGTAGTTGTGTAAATTGTAAAACATGAAATTTTTCAGCCATTAATTTTCCATTTTCACTTATTTAAGTAGCTACTGTGTTCTCTTCTTATCGCTTTTAAATTTTTAATTTACAAAAAAAAAAAAAAAAAAAAAAAAAAAAAAAAAAAAATCTTAACTCTTGAACTTCAACATAAACATCTTGTTATTGATGAACTTGACCAATTGAAAGCCATGTTATACTACTCGAAAAGCTTTGAATAGCACACTATCTAGTCTACCTACCCTAAAAATGATGATGCAAAATATAGTTCTTTTATTAAACTGAAATTTATATGTTAGAAACGAACTAGTTTAAAGATACTCTTATAGAAGGCCTCTTGGTTTAGATGCTCTTGTACTTTTAATACTAACTAGAGGTAAGGTTTGATTTTTCCCTGAAAGTTCTTACTGGCAGGAGTGGCTAAAGCTGCCCCTAAAATGGACAAATGTTTACTATTAGTGGAAAAGTGCTTTCTAGAGTACTCAGGGGCTATCTAGTAAAGGGCAACACCATCAAGGGAGAGTATAACACGGTATTGCTGGAGGAAGTGAAGAACAAGGCCAAGTGCCTATACCTGCGAGGTAAACAAACTGTTTTTCACCATAAAATTACACCAATATAACCTATAACTGTAGGTTGACACTTTGGACTGTTGACATATTCCTTTAGTCGTCCTCAATTAGTTTTACTTCCGAGATTTGAGAAGGGGTATAAGATATTTTATAACATGGAACCCATAGCTCATTCGAGATATTACTTTGTGGTAGCAGAAATAAGATTTTATACTTGCATGTAGAGGTTGCAATATTTTTGGTGAAAGTATATTTGAATTAAATTATGTTTAAAAATAAAATCAACCGAAAAGTAATTTGGTTAGGAGGTAATTATATTCCTCCATAGTTCGAGGAGTTTATGTGCATATTTATTATGCTTTTTCTTCTCACGTGTCAAAGTGAAATTGTTTGGGTGGCTTACATAATTCATTTTATCAAATTATGTTCTCATTCCTTACATGTTTGCAGAAGAGGTTTAAAACGTACTGTAGCAGCTATTCAGCATGGATGCCTATATAGAAAACCAGACGCACGAGACCTTGAACGTATGAGGTCAACATGCTTCCTTAAAAACATAAGGCAGCTGCCATGGACGTTGATTCATCGCATATTCTTCCTGCCGGTCGGTGTCGCAGCTCTCCTAATTCCCCGGTCATAAACTATCATGTAGTGACAGTCTCATCTCTTAGCAGAGCTCACAAGTATTCCTATACATCGAAAATGGGCTTAAACACCTTTGTTACCTTGTGTGACTTTGATTACACAATGAAACAAAAGAATATCTGACATGTGAGCAAAACGTAAACATTTAACACGCATTTCATTATTGCAGCTATTAATATTTCAATATTGGTGTAAAATAATGTAAGACTAATTTTTAAGTAAAAATGTCTCAATCTAAAGCCTGTCATGGCATCCAGGGAACTCTGTATCATTTGGCGTTATAATACTGCCTGCTATTTACCATAATGTGTCTCAAACTAAAATGATCCTGTTGTAAACATATGGGAGGGGAGAAAGAGAAGGACAGACATACGGTAACAGAATGCTTTTAAGTCATGGGCAGTGTGCAATTCATACAGTCTAGGTGGACAAAACTTCAAACAACGTGATTTGAGGTATTCTAATTTTTAAATAGTTTCGTATTGCTTCTGAGGTTAAATTAATATGAAACATTGGTTTTATTTTATATTTATTCCTTATTTTTTGTAGTGTTTAACGCCCGCTTTTACTACTACGGCATCGCAGGCGGTGACTCTGATGATACATGAAGATGGAGCACCGGTGGAATGAGATGGCGGGGGAAACCGGAGAACCCGGAGGAAACCCGCCCCAGCGCTGCTTCGTCCACCACGAATCCCACATGCGGTTGCCTGGGATCGAACCGGGGTCGCTTTAGTGAGAAGTGAATGGTCTAACCACTCGGCTACGGCGCGGCTGCTATTTATTCCTTATGCCTACCTAGATTCTCTAAGAACAGATTTGAGTTGTTTATACTTCCCAACCCGATTTTCTCATGCAGCGTACAAGAAAGATATTACTTATAAACAGATAATTTTCCTATTAAATATCAGTGTATTTAGAATTGTGTTGTTTACACATACCTAATCACTGTCGCCTTTATCGCTGGAACAGGAGTTTGAAGCTGTGACTGGGGCTTTCGATAGAGTTGAGGAACTGTGAAGTTGTGGCTGTCCACTCTTCTTTATAGGAAGCTTCCGTAGCGATCAAATGAGTGAATCAGGTGAAGCAAGCAACATGGGTGAAACATTTTTATTTGTCGCAATTCGAGAGGTCTTCCTGGTATACCCTTCCCTAGACTAGACTAGACTACCAGATGGCAGGCTGAGAACAGCCCGAGGTGTGTCATCCGTGTACCTGCCCTTTTAGGGCTTAACCACTGCATGACGGGATTAGGAAGTTATAGGATGGCTGGTGAAGAATGAGGATTGAGGATTGTTGGGAGGTAGCATTTTTATGCTCCTCGTCGGATGTTACTTTCAGCATGCAACTGCCGTTGGCTTGCGCTTCTTCAGACGTCTTTCCAATAGGAAGTAAGCAGTGTTTGATAGTTTCAGCACTGTGTGCTAAAAGTTTGTGCACTGTGGGTGGCATGCACCACGGGTACAGTTCCATGTAGTTTCTCAGTATCAGATGTGTGTATTGAAAAACTTTGTAAATTTATCTCGTAACTACTTGCTACTGTTTCTAAAATAACACAGTCTCTGAATTAATTATTCTCTTATTCTTGTGATTGAAGCACTCTGATTGGCGTTTCGGAAGAATCTCCTAGCTGTGTTTCCATCATTACTTGTCCCACTATCAGGCAGTTTGCTACCCGCTCTTCGGGACTTAGGCAGCAATTCCTGGACTTTCCTCCTTTTGCTTTTAGCACTACTGTCATTGAATGACTTCCTTGGTCGACCTTTACCAGCTGCTGAAGTAATACTTATATAATTATACATTACTCAGGAAATATAACCTTATATTCAAGTCACTGAATATCTTTGTCAGAATCTACTGTAATGCCTATTTAGATTTTTACAGCGGTGGTCTTTAACTGTACTTTTAACAACAATTTTGAAGTCATGTGGACAATTTTACAGGCCTAAAACACTAATAGTATGGTTAAACACTTCTTTATTCTGCGCCTCTTTGCTGTTTTCCAACCAGATATTGAAAATTCGTCGCCGAGCTACCGTGGGCCGCGCCACTGAAAATATTTTCTTTTGAACAAGTGCGCAAGTTTGTGCAGCTGACCAAACAATGATTCATTGCCGAAATAATCAGTTAGTATAGCGTTAAAATATCTTGGTGATCCTGCGTGTCCCTCTTTACTAAACTCTACTTACATTTCGAGAGAAAATTTAAAAGTTATTTATATGCACCAGACAATTTTAGCATCTATCAAGCATTAATACACATAAAGAAACAAGAAATGCGTGTGTTATTGATAGAACATATTCCATGTTAAAAAGCAAAACCCTGCACGCATTCAGCGTCACTTATTCATCTTGATACAACGTGCACTTTCCTTCTGCTGCAATGACGAACGAGGCTGGTGAGAGATTACACTATGTTTAGCCTGTTCTAACAGCTCTCATTTCTGTCTCAACGATAAACTGCATACCTCATTATATCCGTAATACAGTCCTAAACACATTATGTGACTCATATATGTGACCCTAAACAAGTCATAAATTGAGTTTTGTCCACCTAGATTGTGAAAATTGCACACTGTGCGCTGATTAGTGAGGAGTAATTCTTAGGTTTTTATAAAATATTTACAATAAGTCTGCATTTGCCTTGGGAATTCAGAGAAATCACTGTAGTTTTTTGTGTGCAGTAAATATTTAATTGCATTAATATACATATTTCGAGGTTGTAAAATAAATTTCGGAATAATAAGAGATACAAAAGCACCAGTGCTGTGTTCATTCATTGTCACACGGAGACAGTCTGTATATGACCAATTTCAGTTAAGCTACGTGGGTTTCATTTAAGTAAGTTTGTTACTCTTAGCAAGTTTGAAGAGCGCACTCCAAACTTCGTGGCGGGCGCAGGTGTCACAATGCCATTAATTATTAGTGTGGTGAGAATGTTCATATCCTCAATAACAGAGACAAAATTAAGTACAGCAGATGTAAGTAATACGTCACACTGCTGAGAGCGCGTAGTTATTGTATTGTCTTTTTGCTGCAAGCCCGTGCGTGCATTTGTCTGTCTAGACCATAACTCAAAAAGGTAAACGTGGATAATAACCACTCTTTATATTTCCATTCTATTCCATCTACGAATACCAAGCAAAGCTTTTGTGGAAAATTTCCCATTCCAAACAATCTTTACATGGTCAAAATATGTTGATCATTTCGTATTTTCTAAACATGTTTTAGCAACTTTGAATATCATTGGCAATTCCAACGCCACACTTCACCCGCCATCCAATCGCCTGTTCTGTCAGCTCTGGTAAGGAAATGAAATGGTAGAAACGGGGGCAGGAAAATTAGCTGCATTGTGCAATTCACCCTGTGGTTCTCCCGCCAACGAACCCGGAGCCTCTTGAACTCCAGCCTCACTTTACTGTGAAGCCATTTTGCTCGATGAACATGCTGTTGGTCGCGCTTTATTTTATTTCCTAACACTACGCGTTGTTTCACTTTTATTTACTAGCGAAACAATAATGTATGATTCCATATTCTGCCCTTGGTTCTTTAGTTTTACGCGACCGTACGGTAAATTGTAAGCACACAATGTGTGCGTTGCTAACTGTTACTTTCTAATGTGGGAGCCTGAGGTAAGGAAGGGAGGAAACAGGGTAAACAGTGACACTTCCTCCAAGACCAAAACCATCACGGAGGTATAAACCACGAAGTAAGGGGATATAACGCACGTAGATACTTAAACGAAGCAAAAATACAAAGGCTAGGTTAAATATACTAGTTACTACATAGAACCTCTCACTTGGCTTCACAAAGTGGAGAGTTGCTCGGTGCAATTTCGGAAATACGGGACTCAGAATAAGGCTATATTTCCGAGTACTGTCCTTCTCAGATATAGTGTGTTCACCAGCTCATGGTCCCTGGCAGGAATACAGCGAGTCAATACCCCAGTGAACAGTTCCAGATACTCGGTGATATCTTAGGCTTTTAGTCTCTCCTCTCCCCTTCATTCTCCTAAGATTTTGAGCTGGTGAACCGACAGTATGTTTAGTGTGTCCTCAGTCATTTGAGAACTACCTAGATTCTAGAGTGACTTGTTAGCCCTTACATACTTGCTGCAACAGTGCTAACTAGGACGCTCCGACCTTTTTTGCTCTTTACTGAGTGCTTTCCGCGCGATTTGAGGTTTCGCGCATTAGATGCTAGTCTCGCTGAAGTTGCTGGTATGATTGCCTGCTGTGCTGAATGCTAACTTGAGTCCTCATTCTTTACCTTCCGTGAAGCAAGAGGAAATCGAACCGAATTCCAGATAACCACTATAGAAGAGAGCGAATCTTCATATATATCGTATGATAGTACAGGAGGGGTTGAACTACTAACACTTTCAGCAATATACCTTAGCACAGATAAAGTTTAGCACTAAATACATATGCAAAACTGAATTATTTTCAGGATGTATGAATCATCCGCTGTTAG
Source organism: Tenodera sinensis (assembly GCA_030765045.1). Classification (NCBI taxonomy): domain Eukaryota; kingdom Metazoa; phylum Arthropoda; class Insecta; order Mantodea; family Mantidae; genus Tenodera; species Tenodera sinensis. Next base: position 64,217,765 of record CM060964.1, read on the forward strand.
TGGGTTCGCTTGCTTTAACGTTATACAGCACATGACTCATGTGCTGACAATTCTGAGTGAGATGGAGATAATCCTTGTCTTTGCATGAGATAGCCATTTGGTTGGTGTGATTCTTTCATACTGTCCTGAGTAGATATGGCATAAATTTGAACTGTACATCGTCCACTACGTCGTGCGATGCATATTGCACTTGTCTCATCCTATCTTCTCCGAATGTTAACGGGAGTCGCATTAACTTTCTGGCTAAATAGCGTAACTATCGGTAAATGCAGATGAGACAGGTTGTTTGAAGTGTGCACTATAAAATGTCAAGCTCACCCAAAAAGCATGGAGCATAGGACGACGAGGTATTATAGGTTTTAACCTGATAGCTGCTTGCACAAGTAACCAGCAGCGAAACAGCTAAGTAAAAAGTTCATAAATAGATAAATAAATAAAGGAATAAAAGTGTCAACGGCCTCCGTAGGGCAGTTGGTAGCGCGCTTGCCTCTGGCGTGGAGGACCCGGGTTCGATCCCCGGTACCAGCATGGGGATTTTATCCCCTCTGGGAGTTCTGGCGCGGGGTGCACTCAGTCTCGTTAAAATACACTGACATTGTTTGTTTCTCACAGTTTGCTGTTATGACGTCATGATAGGTTGTGGGGAGAGTACTTAAGCACCTCGCCTAGGCTGTTAGAGGAACAAGTAAGAAATCCCATGCATAAGCAGGTAATCCGCTGTTCAGCATCCGTGCCATGGCACCACCTTAATGAAATGAAGAAATACTATATTATTTGTATACTCCACGGTTATATTGGGAATAAAAGCATTATTCTTATGGCTCTTAAGGACGCAATGAAATGGCTTGTCTGACAGTGCAAAACCATAGAAGTGAAGGCAGCGACAGCGGGTTACAAGTTTGCAATCTTATTATACTTATATTACTATCCTATGGATCCGTACCACTTCACTTACAGTGTTCTGGACGTTAAGTCTGGGCGCTAGCGGGGACTGGAGGAGAAAGGGAATAGCTCATATTCGTGCCAGTTAGTATCTGTCACGGCTAGCGTTGGCGGCACATGCAAGTTATTTGTACCAACTTTATCACATACTTAGCAAATTGTGTCATAAGAAATGACAAATTTGCCACCAATCACTACTGTAGCGTAAAAGCAGAAAATCCTATTTTCCTATGCCATTTTGATCATTCACTTTCCATTTTTATACTTAAGATTATATGAATCCATGTTTTGTATAATACTGCACTGGCAGTAACCCTACACATTTGAAAGAGAGGTTTGCTAGGATGTAGGAGCAGTAAACATAGACACTGTCGAGGGCATGGGTGATTACGTGTGCAGTGTGTTGTTGTTGTTGTTGTTGTTGTGTTTAACGCCCGCTTTTACTACTACGGCACCGCAGGCGGTGACACTCATGACACATGGAATGAAGATGGAGCACCGGTGGAATTAGATGGCGGGGGAAACCGGAGCACCTGGAGAAAACCCGACCTGACGCCGCTTCGTCCACCACGAATACCACATGCGGGTCCCTAGGATCGAACCCGGGCCGCCTAGGTGGTACGTGTGCAGTGTGCGGTCTGCTTTGTTCAAAGAAGGTGAATAAAGTTGACTTCACTAAGTAGCTCATTTTCTACATTATCATTAGAAAACCAGCTGAAAAGAAAATACATAGGAAGACCCACTCCTGATCTGCACATAAACTCAGAGCAAAAAAGTGTAAAGGTTAACCGCGTTAGAAAATTCAATATGGACATTTATACAAAAAACAAATGGATCTGCGGATGTGAGGTCAGAAAGTCTTTATTGTGCTTTCCATTCATCGTATTTTGTGGCGACAACGATTGGTTAAAGGAAGGTGTGGTGGATTTAGTTCACGTTTGGAAAAAAGTAACATCCACGAAAGATCCAAGCAGCGTAATAATAATGTGATGAACCTAAATCTATTAACTAGGCAACACAGACACCGAGCTAAACTTAAACTTGACTCCCAGTATCAGGCAGTGGCGCAAATAACGGCCCCGCAGACACCGTGGCGCGGGAGTGGGCCCAGTCTTTAGGGACCCCCCCAGGCAGTCTTTAACAGTTTTCTTAAAAAGGACATTTTATATTCAATTCAAACATGAAAAATCGCTAGGAAGAAGCGTACCGCGTACCACGTAAGCATTTCGTACCCTTTCTTGCTTGAAAGTGTCAAACAAACTTACCTCCAAGTCTGTGTGCTCTCAAAAGCATTCAGTCATATCGAGGAATTCAATAAAGCACGGTACTTTATTCAATACGGTTGTTATAAAAGCCGAACAAACTACATAGTAAGCACGACTAGTACCTATGGGAAAATGTAGTCGATTTGCCAATAAATTGGGTTATTTTGGAATTTGGTTATAAGGTGTAAACATAAACCAATATGTGTTGTTCTAAGCAGTTGTTCAGTGTTATTGCTTCTGAACAATGTTGAGGTACCACGAGTGGAAATTTGCTTGGTTTTATACCCAAGTTTCCCACAATATTGACACGTAACGATTTTGTTTCACTATCTATTATGTGTTTAACGAGTATATATTGTTTTTTTAGGAAATATAACCATTAGTGTCGGTGATCAGGGAGTGTTGTTTTAACAATTCGTTAGGTTGTTTGTTCATCATTAGGTGGGTTTATTTCACTTTCATGCGAGTAAGTATGTAATACTTTAGTCTCTCCGTTTTAAGCTTTATTAATAAGAAGGGGCCCCAACATTTATTTGCAAGGGGGCCTCCAAAACCGTAGCTACGCCACTATCAGCGGGTCATGCTAAAGAATAACCAGCAACTAGAGAAACAGGTATGTGCTAAATGTAGTAATCAAATGCATACTATCCTGTGGGAAGTTAGAATTAGCATTAAGCCGATACGATGAATCACAGGACTCGAATAAAGGCGTATTCCGAGAGTTAATCCAGGTCAGTGCTGAACAGGGAACTAAAGTTACACCTGTCACCTTCCACTACATTTCAAGGAACATCTAGGTCATTCAAGAAATAAACAAACCAAATTACGCTGCAATTATACTCGATGAAACAACATGCGTCATATCAATTGCAGCTGGTAGTGGTATTGCAGTATACATTGTTGAAGGCAGGCCTGTAGAAATATTATGGACATTTATTGTGCCAGAAATACATAACGCACTCGTACTTTTACAGAGCATTTTTAAGGAACTAGAAACCGTGCTACGTCAAAATTCGCAAAAATTAATAGCACGAAGTGACGACGGTACATGCGTTATGAGCGGTAGCATCAATCGCGCACAGAAAATTGTTGGCCACAAATATCTATATGTACATTTCATACATTGTTACGCTTATCAAATGAATGTTGTAATGACGCAGGTATCGTCAATAAATAGCCAAACTTGCATATTTTCTTTCACACTTATCTGGAATCTGTGCATTTTCTCTAACTCTCCACCGAGAACACTTGAGAATACTTGAAGAAATAGTGCAAAAAGATTACCTAGACCATCTAAAACAAGATGTTTCCTCGCTGTGTGAACACATTTAGAGCGGAGCTTATTGTTCTGGTAAAAATAGTATAAAATAAATATATCAGATCATAGAATACCATCTCTCAAGCTTCTTCCTACTGTTATCTCCTGAGTGAACTCCTGAGTGGCATTGTTATTTATAGAGGTAGTGGTGGTAGTGGTAATGGTTTGGTAGTTTTGGTAGAGTACATAAATGACGTAGTAAAAGGTAGGATTACCGTTGTATTTGTAGCATTGATGGGGAAAGAAACATTGTACAAAAAACAAGGAATTAAGAAATTTGATGAGAAGTTCAAACACAATGATCACCAAATGCTCGGATCATGACTTTGATCACTGTGATCAAACTAAAAAATGTACTTTTCGGTTCAAAATAACATTACTGGTGATCACTATCAGTATCATTAGTCTGAGTAGTATACTTAGAGAAGCCTCCACATGTTTTTGATGACAGTAAGGTTCCGTAGGTTAAGCAACCTTTTATATACCCTCTCTCAGTTTCGAGAAGGTTAAAAGTTCAATGCTTCCTGTTTCTAGAAGAATCTGGTAAAACATGATCACTGGGCTTAGTAGGTGAGCTACCAAAGGAATGAAGTTATGCACGCTTTGTCTGTACAGCAGACGGGCAGTACCAATTCCTCCACACTGTGCCGTCACTTGCACTACGAACACCCGATAGGTATGCAACACACCTAACGTACAGGTAATGCGGGTACGTTCTAATAGGAAAGCTACCGTAGTCTACACTTGGTTATAGTAGTCTGGTAGCCTACAGTAATTTTAAAACTCCAATACTAGTTGTTAGTTATGGTTGATTCCTCTGTCATTTAAATGGTATTATTTTAATTATAGATGAATGTTAGTCATTTAATTGGTTTACAGCGCTTGCAGTGCATTCATTGCATTCGTGAAGAACACGCCACTGGGTGAAATGAATATTATGTCTTTGTTACAGCCTCTATTTTATAACGGGTACAATTTTTTGAGGTGGACCAAGTTAAATATTTGTAAACCGGTGTTTTGTAATTGGTTTAAAGTAAAATAACTCACGTCTTTTCAATGAAATTAAATTCATTATCGAATCCGTCAACTACTGAGATTGGGAGTAGTCAATCGGACTACTGAAGCACAGCACCGCACGTGGTCATAGTGGGCTCTTGGCACTTCCAACGTGACCCCAGGGAGGAAGTGATGAAGGGGATACCCGAAATACAAGATACGTTTGACGATGTGTGATAGCAAGGATGGGGCCCTTAATGATTCCCACACGACACCCATTCCCGAAGCCACCTACGCCTGCTTTAGCCACTCGCATTCTGGGGGGAGGGGGTCCCGGGAGACACTCAAGGGAAGGAACAGGCCCCAGCAGTCCCACTAAGCGCCAGATATCAATCTTTCCATAGCGTGAATTCCACCGTTCTGCCGCAACACACCAACTGCCGTCGCCTGGTCCTAGAGCTCTGAAACGAATGAGGTGACATAAATATACGGAAACGATGGGAACTGGAAATGATGGGCAGAAAATTCATGGTAGAAAAGAGACCACCCCAGCATTCACCTACCGACCAGGAAAAACCACGAAGAAACCCATGGTCATACTGACCGGTCCGACGGGAATAAATCTGAGATATCTCAAATTCGAGCTTCCCACTTTGGCGCGAAGCCATTTCCCTAATAACTATTAAGGTGATAGCTATAACCTCATGGTATATCTAACTGCCTTTGCACATTGAGTGGTTATAAAACCTAGCTCTGTTGTTATAGGATTTACCCTGTGAATCGATATAATCTATATTTTGAACTCTTTTAATGTTATATACCAGCGATGTCCAATCTTATCTCTTTGGAGACGCTTACGTAATTAGCTGCTATTCCCCACCCCACTTCTTCAGTCGCAGGGTTAATCAGCTCACGACAGAGAGTATCCAGTGACAGATACAAACAGGTGATTCCATGGCAGTTACTAAGTCATACCTTGAATTTTCTGGGAATGTCCTCAGATGACCTCTTCATTCTGGATGACTTTTACATAAATGGTAAACAGTAAGAGACAGGCAAAAGCTTACTATATACAAAATGTGGATCTCGTTAAAACACAATTTATGTCAAATACTACTTTTTTGTTTTAAGTGAACCATTACCGAGATAGTCTTTATTTGTTTGAATTTGCCTATACTTCTAATTTTCTCAAATAGGAATATGTTATTCGTTATTTTTTTTTATTTTTTTATTTATTATTATTATTATTATTATTATTATTATTATTATTATTATTATTATTATTATTATTATTATTATTATTATTATTATTATTATTATTATTATTATTATTATTATTATTATTATTATTATTATTATTATTATTATTATTATTATTATTATTATTTTTTTTTTTTTTTTTTTTTTGGCTTGCAAAGAAAAGGGAATTTCAAAGGCATCGCATAGCAGCCAGCTCTTGAAACCTTTCACTATCGCTTAAAGCCTACCGTCCTCCCATATTCTCCTTGCACCTACAAGAAAATAATTAGCAATACGATAGTTTCTGCAAATGTTTATGTCGATTAACATGTAGTAGCCACCAAGAATAGTATGTATAAGAGTCAGTATAGTTTTACATATATGTATATGCGAACATTTTCTCCAAATTGAACTATATTAAAAGTATATACCTTAATAGGTTACGCGATGATCACTTGGTGTATCTTTTAAGTCTATGCACTTCGAATTTGTCGTCAAATATTGATAGACTTCTTAAACATTAAGCAGTACCAAAGAAGTCACTAATGAACCAATATTTATCACATAAGATTTGAGTGCCTTCGTAAATCAAACGCAACGCACATGTAACCTATTTTATTTAAAAAAGGGTTTTATCACAGAAGTTTCATCATATGCGTTTTGAGAGATAAGACACGTTGTACAAATCGATGCTAATAAGTTTGAGCACAAGGAAGGCTTAATCAAGGGAGCTAAACTTGTTGCATGATTATTTCCTTATTACTTAGCCTTAAGAGTTACAATGTTGAACACATTCAGCACAGCATTAACGCGTTTAATAACCTTCAAAGGCATCTCTGAAACTATCAATTGTTCCCTGCCAAGAAGGAGGAAGTCGAACCGTCTGCGTCATTATTACTTAATCTGCCAATTTCACGCCTCACTGCATTGCCAAATCTTCTCATGTAAGGAAGCGCTTTCTACGGGAAGGATCTTTAGTTTGGGTATATAATCATAACTGGCAGGCGAAAGATCTGCTGGGTGCTCTAGTACAGACGACTGGGAGAGGGTGTTTGGGGAGGAACAAGGGGAAGCAATGTCTTCTTCACTGTCATTTCAAAGGTCACGTCGCATTTACTTTTGCGTATGCTCGTATATCCCGGTGACATGACAGAAGACGGAAGCAAAATAGCTACTGACAGGAAACAAGCTAATGACCCTTATCTTTAGTAAAGTTATTAAAACAAAAGAATTTTCCAACATATCTTGGATTAAAAGATATTAGAGTATTCAGGTAAGTAATATTGACGCTTTGGATTTTTCATTCTATAACTTTCTTGAGGAACAAGGTGCGCATACTGTGTAGCTTGCTTTTCACGTATAGTAATGGTAATAATAATGATGGTAATGATAATATGATAGTCATTACGTAATGCGATATCCTCTACGGACTCTGACAGTAAAGGTTATTATTTTGAATCTAGATATCTTTTCTTCATAGATATCGTTTGGCGCAAGAAAGAAAAGTCAGGTTTAGCACTTTCACGTTTATCATCTCGGTCACCGTCCGTTTACTACTAGAACTTCATTAAGCTCGTTTGACACCTCGTCCACCGTCCCGGGGTAGGGCGATTCCGAACCCTTCAGCGGCTGTTGTGCTGGCACTGCGGACCCCAAGCATTCGTGGTACTTCTGACGAGACTAGAAGTACGTCGGGTCGTACATTGGAGCCTCTCTCTCTCTCTCTCTCTCTCTCTCTCTCTCTCAAGGGAATTGTTCGGATTGGGTTGGCCTCGGCGGAGCAGTGGTTCCCGATACCCATGTGAGATTGCGTACGCCTGCGCGGTGATGCTCAGGCGGGATTTTGAGACGCCTCAATGTCCTCCGGCACTAACCTGGAGAGCTAGTAGCTGATATGCAAGATTGCCGGCGGTCCGACTGAGGTTTTCGGTAGTCTTGCCGGATGTGTTGACGCGTGAATGTTGCGTATCCACTTTCGTCCCTGCTTAACAGCTGGAAGGGGGCTCTTTAGACTTAAGATATTGTCCCAATGGACAGCCCCACGGAAGGAGGGGCACCCGGATGTCACCTTCCCTGGTTTTTGAGCGGGAATAGCTGTTTACTACGAGAACGTCATTAAGCCTCCTTGGAACAGAAGCGACGAGAGATTTGCATGCAAGGTCGTCTCCGTAGGCTCTCCCACGACTCATAAAACTGATTCTCGAGATTTTCGTTCTCTCTGCCCTGCAATCTACTTTATCATAGTAGTCAAAATATGTTGTGGGATTCAAATCCAGTTATTTAGCACACAATTCGTATCGGCGTCAAAACATTACAAACTAAAATCCACATCTGTTTGTAAAAGAATGTAACCATATTATGTTACCAAACCAAACTGCTATGACTAGAGTTTTATTCTACAACAAATTGTTTTTGGTGTTATATTCGTTTCTTTCTTTCAATTTTGTTGACTTATTTTTATGTTAAATTATTGAAGCAAATTCTTATTCCTGGTAACGTAATTAGCAAACGAAGTATTTTACACTGAGTACTGAGTTATATTCTACATTGTTAGAGTAGTCTTACTGTATACTTAAGACCTTTCCTTTCATTGTTTGCTCTTTATATTATCCCTGGGTCCAGAAACAAACGCAGTTTTCTCCTCTGCCTAAGGTATTTGCTACTGTGGCAGTATCTGATAGGCTACTACATGCAAACATAGTTATTGAAAATAGGAACAGCGGAATCTATTCTTTAGATTTCTTGAACCATGTGATTTGTTTTATTACTTTTTCCCTCCATTTCATTACGGAGAGTAATCTAAACGTAAGTTGCTTTTAGGCTTGTGTTTCTTTTTAATTGGGCTCTTAATATTTATTTTAGTGTTATTAATAGACTTCGTAAGCTAACATATGAAATAGCTTACAGAGAACTGTAACAATGATATAATATTGAATCCGTTTTCTTTAACAAGATAGGCTGAGTATTTAGGGAACTAATTTTCTGGCGTGTGTTCATTGGAGGGAAAGCCCGGAAGAGGAAGGAAGTTACTTTATAATGTAGGCAGTACTTGTTAATATTTCAACCACTTGTCCATAAGTACGGGAAATACAGAGTTCTTACCGACAATTCAAAATTGAATATTCACCGGAATAACAAGTTTAGCGTCTTCTAAACCTGAAGAAAAGGTTCTTATAAAATTGCCCGTGCGTGCGTGCGAGGTGTGTGTGTGTGCGCGCGCGCGTGTGTGTGCGCGTGTGTGTACGTGCATGCGTGTGTTTTTTTAAGTGCCAGTCGGATATTTTAGTACATTTCTCCCATCCCAAGTAAAGCTTACGTAGGAAAGTTTTCATTGCTTCTTAAAGTGCCTCTTACGAAATTTGTATCAATTATTTTCACTGAGATTTGTAAAAATGGGAAACTAACATATGTGCTAACACTTATTGAAGGAAATATATATATATATATAGTCCATAAAAATATCTATCTTGTGCCGGACATTTCGAAGCTTTGACTTTGCAAAATGTTCATTAATGTATGCATACTTTGGGATTAACTCTAGATTGTCACCATCTATGAATGCGTTTAAATTAAGAAGGGACTTTCACGTGGAGCTTGCGGGGGAAAAAAAAGAAAGTAATTAAAACAACAGGTTATGTTCTATCGATATTGTATCTGCATGTAACCAAAGGGATGTATCTTAGAATGTAACTAGAAATTATTATTATTACCATCACCACCGCCACCGCCACCGCCACCGCCACCGCCACCGCCACCGCCACCGCCACCGCCACCGCCACCGCCACAGCCGCCGTCGCCACCACCACCACCACCAGGAGTAGGAGGAGTAGGAGTATTGTTATTATTGTTGTTATTATTAATAGTATTATTGTTGTGGTTGTGGTTGTTGTGGTCGTTGTCGTTGTCGCCGTCACCGTCATCATCACCATTACCATGACCATGACCATCATCATCATGATCATCATCATTATTATTATTATTATTATTATTATTATTATTATTATTATTATTATTATTATTATTTGGCAGAAATTAACATGATTGAGTTAAAGTGCAAGAAGTGTCATATTTTATACGGATGTGATGAACGAGGTATAGTGTATGTTCAGAAAAGCGTGAATAGTGTAAACCAGACCTCTTTCTTAAAAGAAGATTTATTATGCGATATCTTACCCCCTTTCCAAAATTATAGTTTGCATTCCTACACATGTTATTGTGCATTCTTCCCGAATTTATACCGTTATAGCTTTCCTTCTACCTTTATTGTATTCTTACATTAAAGCCTAAGGTAAATGTATTGGAATTATACGGCTACTTCTTTATGAGTAAAATCACGTTACATCCCTCAATTCTCTAGATCAGATATAAGCAATGACTAGTCGACCTTTAGTACTGCAGCGGACATAACTTTAATATAGTTAACATAGCCTTCCGTTCATCCTGGCGACCAGCAAAGCATTTGGGGTCAACCTGCTTTTGTTTTCGATTAACATTGTACACATTCTACCTTACTTTATTAGTGAGCATGTATCACCCATATTGCGTCAGCATACCGGATAGGGTGTGACGGCACCAGAAATAAGTTTTCCGCGCTTTTGGTGGCATTATTACTCATATTGAGAAACCATATGGCAAGTCGTACTGAAGTATTCTGTGACAAATCACAAGTCCAGTTACTTTTAATGTCACTTTACTCCTTCAGCTAAATCACAAAACACAATTATCTTTTTTAACGTTAACGCAATTTACAATTTGAAGTGATCATGCAACTCAAAGCTGTCCTGTTCTATCGTAACATTCACACAAATGCTGGCCACTGGATTCAATAAACAGCTCCGACAATTAACCGTCTAAAACTGTCTGCCAATAACTCCCCAAACTGTTTCAACACTAAACTCACTGATCCGACACACGTTTATTCTCTTAAAAAGTGGCTTCTCTGTTCGTGCGACTCGCGGATATAGCCCAACATTAGGTCCCATCAATTTCTCTGGATATTTACATTTTCTCGAAGCTTCTCGTACACTCTAGAACTGGTCTTTCTTCCTGCTGCTCATGATCGCCGGCCACGTGTTGCCAAGCAACGTAGTGGTGTGAACTAGCTAACCTCGAGCATCTCATTTTAGGCGTGTAGCCGCCATCATAATATGCTAAAACAGCAAATAAGTTATACTTTCCGATATTTATTTTCAAAGGGTTTTGTTTAGACATTTTCTAAAGGATTCTGTTTAGACATAGGTGTCCCTTTTGCATCATCTTTGGTAGATGGCACAGCAAAACAAGCTGTTTATGATAGGCAACCTTCAATCGTTCGGGGTTGGTCTAGTAGGCATAACTAAGACGTGTACCGTACCTCACGTATTAGCTTAATTCTACGTGAGCATACACATGAGCATTGTGCCTACGTCTACCACACTGATGTCCATCTCCTCCGCCTATCTTGACTTCCTCTCCTTAGATTGTATCATCATGGATAATCTATCATCGCAGTTCGCGTAAACACTGCAGTCCTGTTACACTACCTCCGTGAGATACTGCAAACCAACATGGTGATTATGACCATCGTATATCTTGTAACGTTCCTGCGCAGTCTAACATGCATGCCTAAGACTCATCGCGAGTGTTAGGTCAGATATATCTGCATTCGGAAATGAATAGTATCTGATACTCTATATCCACCGTCTGCTATCACCTCTTCCTTTTCAGATTACACTATAATGGATTATCTATCATCATCATCCATCTAGATATCGCAGATCTCTTACGTCATCAACCGTAAATTAAAACGATAGACAGGCATCTTCGATTACTGTCATTCCTCTGACTGCTGTCTCTTACATCGTAGGTTGTATATGACGCTGCTTTATGCAAAATTATCTGTACCAGTTTCCGCCCTTCTACCCTACTGACGAAATAAGGGTATAAGAGAATATAAACATAACGAAATATACATTAATGAAATGCAGTATTCAAGAATTAACATTGAAGGGAACATGTTTCTTCTCGCAGAAGTGGTTCTCGGATAATTTATGGTCTGATGTGTGATAATTTATTTTGAGCTACTCTCTTGTTCTACTTTCGAGGAATATTATTAGCTACTCATATTTGATGAACATTGAGCACCTGGCGTATCTGTTTATTCAGCCAGTGTTTAAGCAAAGTTAACATTTTCAATGCAGGTAAGTTGTTTAATGCACATTAGTTATACACTGTAATCGTGTGACAATCCCACAATTACATTTAATTATTTTACACTTGTAGAATTATAAAAAGGTAAGCATAATCATTTTTGGTCTAAGAACACTTTTGCCAAGTCATTTTGAAGTGCGTTTCAGAATTCGCATCTTTTAGCGTTTGTTACCAGGAACGAAAGAGGTTTAGCATAATGTGGGGTACTAGTATGTAATATAGGCCAATTTGTATTGATAAATTGCATTATTTAGCAGAAAATCATTCCTTAATGCCACTGACAAAAATATATTTTCTCGTGTGAGTCTATCCTAAGTTACCATATAATTACTAGGGCTCGGAAGTTCATGCCCTAAAAACAGTGAAGTATGCCAAGAAATATGCACTATATAATTAAAACAATTAATGTTCCTTTGCAGTATACAAGACGAGTTAGTATAAATAACAAATTACCTTATTCCATAGAGGTTGAAGCAGAAGTGGTCCTGCTGCTAGTAATAACTGCTAAATTGCAGTTCACAAGCAACACTTTGCACAAATTTTCAACTGTAAAACATCGTCTATTGTCTCGCAAAACACTTTTGTAACGTGAAAAACTTCTCTCCACGTCACAAGATGTTATCGTGGCATATTTAAATGATGTTAACTGCTTCACAGATGGTTTTCTTTGCAGGATGTCTCGAATATCGCACATCTGTTTATAACCAGAATTTTTTGAAATTACATAATTCACTTTCTCTTTCACTTTTTGTCCTATGCTACCAGGAACCGAACTTAGATCACATATTGTTTTTTCAAAGACAGTAAGTGATTCATGCAAGGGAGATCCATGGGAAACAATCACGTATTGTCTCAGACATACGATGAAGAGCGTGTACCAAACAAGTTATATGAATTAAGTTAGGAAAAATAGATTTCAGAGTTTATCCTGATTTTACCATATAAGGACCTGCATCAGTAACAAATAAAAGTAACCGGTCGTATTTGATTCCACATGGCCATAGTAATTTCAAAGAGTCCATCACAAACTGGGTCACAGTTACATTGCCAGTGGCCGACAATTCGCTCAAATTAAGAAGATAAGGTGTAGTCTTTTGTTCGTTATTTAAAGCACCCACGATTATATTAGCAATAGAACGGCGCTCAGAATCAGGGGGTTCATCAACAACCTCAAAAACTGATTGATTTTGTATATTTGACAATACGTTATTGTAACAATGTCCTACATAAGTCTTACGCAGTGTACTTTCTGCAGGTACATGTTGTCGAGTGTAGTTGGTAAGAAAGTTTTTAAATGTCGGATTATTAATTTTGAACAAGGGAATATCAGCAGCTAAAAATGATTGGCACAAGCCATAGGAGAATTCAGTAACCCTACTTCCTAAACACTCTACTAGCTGTTCTTTGTTTGCGAGTTTTCTGATTAAATTCTCCTTATATTTTGCTGTTTATGTACTGAACTATTTGAAATATTTTCTCACTCCCTACATTTTTCTCACACGCTCCACAAATCAGTACCCTATTATCTGTATTCTGTAGATATTAAGTCACCCGAAAACTCTCTCTCTAAATTAATTAATCTAGCACTCGAAGTTGGTTTTATTTTCGTCATTTGAAGAGCTTTTTAACATTTTATATGCCTAATTTAATTTGGTAGGAACCAGTTCACAATACTGTTACGTTTGAAGACCACGATACAACTGCTGGTGGACATGCAAGCGTTGCTATAATCGTGCTGCTCAAAACGTTGACCTGCACTTTATCTTTGTTAATATAAACCTCTCAGACAACGCACTGATTATTCTCTACGCACATACATATAATGAAAGGGTGGAAATGGGATTCACTGCATGAGAACATGATTCAAAATTAGTTCTCCCCACCTAACGAATTGAATCATGTGCAATACTACCAATATGAAAAATATTATCCAGATGGGGGAAAAAAAAATAAAAAATAAAAAAATAAAAAATAAAAAACTATAAAAATCATTAAAATATGCAATATAGGGGCTATAATATTGAAATCTTCGTGAGTTATATCAGCATGTGCAATTCTGCCAATATGAAAAATATTATCCAGATGGAAAAAATAATAAAAAACCATAAAAATCATTAAAATATGCAATATAGGGGCTATAATATTGAAATAATATGCATTTATCAAAATCAAGAAAATATGCAGCTATATGCACTATTAAATCATGTCCAAATAGCTGAAAATTCCATAACTCGTGCACATAACGTAAAAGCATACATTTGTAACCCCTAAGAAAAAACAGGCAAATGCATGAACTTCCTAGCCCTTATAATTACTCTGTCCTGATCCTCGGATAATGCAACGCATAAACATTGTAGAGTAGCGAGACGGTTTGTAAGATGCAGGGTCATAGAATTAACGTTCACAGTTTTTGTGTAGTTCAGTATCACTAGAGTCGACCAGTATCACTAGCATATTACGTGTAAGCTGTGTAAAAGTCTTCACGAAATTATACCCTTTTGAGTTTAAAGAAATTGATGTGTTGCACTGAAATGACTCTGTCTACTGTTGTACTAACAATTCTTACAAACTCTTATTCCTGCATCTTTTTCATGTTAGTCGAGGTAAACATTTTCAGCAATTATCTTATTCTTAATTTTCTTGTATGTGCAGGGGGCATACAGTCAGCTTTGAGCGATAACCAAATCTTTTAAAGGTGGTCGCTATATGAGGGCTTTGAAATTCCGTTCTGTTTGCACGGCCAAGGGATAAAAAAAGTGAATAACAACCTTCCATTTGAGAAAGGCTTAAGTATTGCAATACTGACATAAATAGAAAGGAACATACCAGAAATGGTTAACTCCACAAGAAATTCATTTGAAAATAACTTGTTTGTTTTAGCGAGATCTACATTTTTTGTACAATAAGACTTACGGTTTATCATTTATGCAAAAGTCATCAAGAGTAAACAGGAGTACATGGGCTATAGTCAGAAAATTCAAAATATACATTTCATTTGCCATAAAAATATATTAAGCATATTGCATTTTAGTTAAAATCGTTAGAACCATGTTTGAGTGAGAAAATCAAAAATTTCGAAAAAGTTTACGCTTAAAGGGTAGTTTTGTGGTGGAGGAATTTTCTTCAAAATCTTCATGTAGCATCCTTGAAACATATTAAACTTAAATACCAGTTTTGGTTTTTAACCGACTTTTCGCTTTCGAGATATGCTGTTCACACACACACACACACACACACACACACACACACACACACACACACACACACACACACACACACACACACACACACACACACACACACACACACACACACACACACACACACACACACACACACACACACACACACACACACACACACACACACACACACACACACACACACACACACACACACACACACACACACACACACACACACACACACACACACACACACACACACACACACACACACACACACACACACACACACACACACACACACACACACACACACACACACACACACACACACACACACACACACACACACACACACACACACACACACACACACACACACACACACACACACACACACACACACACACACACACACACACACACACACACACACACACACACACACACACACACACACACACACACACACACACACACACACACACACACACACACACACACACACACACACACACACACACACACACACACACACACACACACACACACACACACACACACACACACACACACACACACACACACACACACACACACACACACACACACACACACACACACACACACACACACACACACACACACACACACACACACACACACACACACACACACACACACACACACACACACACACACACACACACACACACACACACACACACACACACACACACACACACACACACACACACACACACACACAGACACACACAGACACAGACACAGACACAGACACAGACACACACAGACACGGACTTTTTGTTTTTCTAAAAATGCTTTTTTATTCAGGGGCCTCAAAACATTACCGGTGAAATCTCGACATCGAATTTTTGGGTCCAATACAACACTTCCCCTACTTACTATACGTAGCAGAGAAAGTAAAAATGGCGCTTAAGAGTTTTGTGTGGTAAATTAATACAGCATGTGTTGTCCTTTATACTAGACATTAGGTGTGGAGTAAACAGAAGAGTTGACAAAAGCTATAATTTCAGGCCGTTTGTGAACGAAACGAACCACACACGACGAACGAACCACAAACATTTTGACTAGACAGTAATTGTTAACGACAGATATACCCGCCGGAGTAGTGTCTTCTGTTGTTAATTATCTGCGGTTCGACGTATGTACGATATACTGTACACCGCAGTCCTCCGAATGACCTGTTCTTATGTCTTTAGCTATATTTACAGGTTTTATTTGGATACAGATGCATACTTTGATTTCACAGTTTACACAGTAGATTCCTGAGCCGATATGAATTTTATACAAGCCTTGTTTATGTCACGTGCTAGCTCTGCACCGCGTCATAAGGCGATAGTATTTTCTCTCTTGCATTTCCAGAAAGCTACTAAGACCCATGTCAATATTGAGGAGGTTTTGTGGCGTTATCGGCTAATGTAACTAAAGAAACAGTACAAACGTGTAGTCTAAAATCTCCCAAAATTCATCCAGCATGGCGTGAAAATGTCGCCGTGACTAAATTAGCATCCCTCTGTTGCTAGTTCTATGGAATAAATGAAATACAGGTTGATAGCTCTGAGTCACTGTTGTATCCATCTATATCTAAAGCTTTGAAACGCCGCTAAAGTAGGAGAGCACACCACTGTGACTCAGGTGGTGGAGTGACTACTAATCAATCAGTGCTGCTAATTGGGAAACTTGACACACGCTGGGATGAATTAACCAGACGAAACGTATTTCCAGATGAGAATACCGTTTTCCTCATAGAGGTACCCGTCATCGGTATTAAAGCAAATTTATTTTTAATTGCTAAAGAGTTCTAACACTTGTCAGATATGTGATTATGTGTAGAATACTTAGTCCTTACGCTGGCCTCTATACTTTTTTTCGACAGTATTTTACACTTCCTTATTCATAGTAACCAATATTTACGTCCTTTACGAAATCCCCCGTTTTGATGTGATGCCTAATTCCTACTGCTGCTCTTCTTCTGGTCTTTGAATACAATTTTAATCTGAGGACAGAACGAGAGCTTATCCATACTCAAGACAGGCGCGAACTATATCACTTGAAAAATAATATGGAATGCAAACTGAAACTAAGGAACAAAGCTTTCCTAGACGGTTTTCTTAGCATTTTTTTTTAAACAGAAACAATTAATTTGAACTTAACTTCCACAGCTGCAATGAATATTATCCATGTTTCTATAACACCAAAGCCTTGTTCACAAGGGCCTTTCTCTACAGAACAGAGTCTAGTGGTTTCCTCAAGGATGGCTTTATTTCACTTTTTATTCCTGATGCTACGACTTTCGTTAAGGCTGGGCGCACACCGGATGCCACGAAATTGCTGGAGTTGACGCAACAGAACTGTGTGCGCCGGGTGTTTCAAGATGTCTCACTTGGAAAAATCGGAAAAAGATGGTAAATGTCTTCCGCGTTTCACAATGTCCATCGTTTCAAGTTTTAGAACTTGAAGAGATTTTACAAGATGGGAACATTAAACCAATTTTTGTTTAGTCTTCTGTTTCTCTCCCTTTTCTCTTTGTGGCACGCGCGCGCACACTCACCGAGCTGGTACGTAAGCCCGGAGGAGTTGAGAAACGCCAGATAATTCAGTAAGCGTTATGGATTTAAAAAGAACTTCACATGGCCATTCAGCCTTATGGCAACTAGTCACTAACAATACCGACGCTAGTACACTTAAAACAACAACAAATAATAATAATAATAATAATAATAATAATAATAATAATAATAATAATAATAATAATAATAATAATAATAATAATAATAATAATAATAATAATAATAATAATAATAATAATAATAATAATAATAATAATAATAATAATAATAATAATAGTAATAATAATAATAATAGTAATAATAATAATAGTAATAATAACAATAATAGTAATAACAACAATAATAACAATAATAATAATAATAATAATAATAATAATAATAATCATTGTAATCATTGTAATCATTGTAATCATTGTAATCATAGTAATCATAGTAATAATGATAATGATAATGATAGTTATAATAATCATAATAATGATAATTGATGGTGATAAAGACTATGATGGTAATAATGATAGTAATAATGACAGTAATAATAATGATAATGATATTAATTACAATGGCAGTAATAATGATGATAGTAATAATAATAGTAATAATAATGATGGTGGTGGAGGTGGTGGTGGTGGTGGTGGTGGTGGTGGTGGTGGTGGGGGGGGGGGGTGGGGGCGTCGGCACCATCACCATCACCACCGCCGCCTTCTTCTATTTTTAACGTCCTGGCTTCTGTTTAACAACGCTGTGGATTTTAATTTGTAAAACAATTGCTTCTTCAGGCTATTCATGTGTAAACTGAAGTTGGGAATTAAATCATATTTGGAAACGCCAATGTCTTGGCCAGCCCTTTCGCTTTACGTGCCACTGTTCTTTCACTAAGCTACCGTGGTGGCAGGTGGCATACTCAAATATACACGGAATTGTTACCGCCTGCGGTGCCGTATGTACTAAAAGCGGGCGTTAAACACCACAGCAACAAATACACCGAATTGCAGAGACGTGTATGGCAAATTTGTACCAAGTTTTATTAATAACTGGACAGACAAAACCATTTATTCTTTTTCTATTTATTTAATTAAATATTAATTAATTAATTTGTTTGCCTGTTTACTTATTTATTTGTTTATTCATTCATTCATTCATTCATTCATTCACTCACTCACTCACTCACTCACTCACTCACTCACTCACTCAGTCAGTCAGTCAGTCAGTCAGTCAGTCAGTCAGTCAGTCAGTCAGTCAGTCAGTCAGTCAGTCAGTCAGTCAGTCAGTCAGTCAGTCAGTCAGTCAGTCAGTCAGTCAGTCAGTCAGTCAGTCAGTCAGTCAGTCAGTCAGTCAGTCAGTCAGTCAGTCAGTCAGTCAGTCAGTCAGTCAGTCAGTCAGTCAGTCAGTCAGTCAGTCAGTCAGTCAGTCAGTCAGTCAGTCAGTCAGTCAGTCAGTCAGTCAGTCAGTCAGTCAGTCAGTCAGTCAGTCAGTCAGTCAGTCAGTCAGTCAGTCAGTCAGTCAGTCAGTCAGTCATTTATATATTTATTTATTTTGAGGTTAGATCAGACATATACAAGTTAATTTATTGGTGCTAGGGCATGTTTTAGCTCCCAGCTAGAGCTGAGCCCCTAATCACCATAAAAGAAAGATAGATATCAGGTTGGATAGTCACAGGACTGGATGATGCGATACAGAGAGTGCACAAACTGCATACTATAGATACGTGAAATACCTTGCAATAATCAAATTAACCAACTTCGAGGTATTTCGTATTAAACAAGAGAAGTAACAGATAAGGTCCATTGCAAAATAAAAACAGAACAGTTTACTGTGTGCTCACTGCATTACATTCACGTACAATGTCTATCAAAGAAATTATATTAGCTCCTGAATTGATTCCACATATTGAAATACCCAAGATAAGTATTTTCAATAAATGTTAATACCCAAGCAGGGTACTTCTTAATTTCTATTTCAATCAAATTAGCAAATGCGGTTGATTATTTAGCTTAAATGTTCATCCTTGCCCTCTCTCCCATTCTTGAGTTCAGTATTAAGACGTGCTTTGGTTGGTTACATATTCCCGTGTATACCAAAGCGGAAGTATGAATTTCAGACTGAAAAGCATTTAACTAATTGTTTATTCTAGTGTGAATGAAGAAATTATTAATGATCGGCAATAAGACTGCATTAGAACATGAAGATTTTAATTTAGTGGAAAATGCAATTAGCACCAGGAATACACGATTAACTGTGTAGACTTAAATCCCTATAGGGGGGAGAAAAGAGAAAGAAAAAACTAAATACTTCTTCCAAGTCATTTATATGAACCTGTTTTCACCTTTGTTTAAGTTTAGCTCATAGCAATCAAATGAGACGACGATATTTTTGATATATCGTTACTGATTGAAAAATAGCTCACTGGACACCTCAGCATTTGTGCGTTTCCATGGATTAATCCGCCAATCTTTTCAGTCAATACTCAGTGACAAATAATCTGTGTACCAGTTAATCATTACTAGCAATATTGTAAGTAGCGATAGATATAATACTAAGCCTCATTTAACGCGTCGTGAAGATCCTATCACTATGTCCCAAATCATTCGCAAATGAGATGTGTTTTGTTTATGCTTACATATGTATCCAGAGTTCCTGTTATTCCTTTGTGGAACGTAGGGCACCGCCCGGTCGCTGGATCCCCACCTCAGTCCACTGTGGGCGTCAGGAATGGGGTCCAGTGGTGGAGAGTGGGACGTGGTCAGCGTGCCGATCCCTCCCGGTCTTCGCAACCAGAATTGATTAGACAGAGGAACCAGGATGATGATCAGCCCGAAGCCTGGTGTGAGAGCGAGAAAGTGGATGATATGAAATGATGGCGAAAGATGTCAGGAAAGGTGTTGATGGAGCAAATGGTGGAATGATGGCAGGGAAACTGGAGAACCCGGAGAAAACCTGCTCCTGCGCCGGTGTGTCTAACTACTCGGCCACAGCGCGGCCCACATGTATCCTGATGGATAAATGTTTTGAAATTCAAATAAATGTGCTTACCTTAAATTGCCGGATTATGCGGCCACTCTTCGAAGCTAAATTGTGTGCCATATTTCAACAATAAAGCTACCTTTAGTCTTGTCGGAGTAATCAAAGCACGTTACACTTTATTGTAAAAGATGGATCCCATGTAGCACACAATTGCAGTTTTATACGGGCCGGATATATTAATGCATACATACACGTGAAGCTCGGGGTACACTTGACCTCCGAAATTAAATACTGGCAGTTGCCTGTGGCTTCTGAAGCATTGCTATGTCCGTGCTGAGAGCGTACTAACGTCGAGCGCTAACAGCGAATGGTAATTATGCCCCTTATCTCTTTGTCATTAAGCTCAACTCTCCATATTCATATTCCAGGGAGCGGCAGTGAGATATTTTCCGTTGTGTGTGCTATTTGAATACCTGGGTAAATTCCTTTCTTATACTTCACCTCTGCATACATCTCTCTTGACGTAACCTGGCACACTGGAACCACTCTCGGTTCCCTGAAAGAGGCACTATTTATTCTCAATACAGATATACATCCACACAGTGCATGTGACTCGCTTGATTTTATAATTTTGGCCCAAGTGTAGGTCCTTCACTGTAATTCCGCCTCCATCATTTTCTGTCTTACATTCTCTCTTCGTCCTAATATTGTGTTAACTGGTATCCTTTCTGTCTCGGACCTCTTCCTCAGTCACTATTCCTTCTAGTACAGGCATGAGAAAGAGGGGTGACAGGAATGCAATCAAGTATTTACCCTCTCCACTTACCCCAGCACCAAATGTAGGGCACCTCTCTTTTCCGGTTCTGTTTGGTTACGGATACACACGTCTTTACAAACAAGGTAAGCTTCAAGGCGTGTAGTGGTGGAACCGAATAAAAACATGATATATTGGTTTTGTGATTACGTTACATACATTTTCTTTTGGGATAGCTTCGTTTTTACTGGGAACACAAAAGTACATATGTTCCCATTCGGCATTTTTTACCTTGTTATGCGACATGATGCCACCACTGACACAATTTGAGGGGCTGACAGCGGGGGGGGGGGGGGGGCGTTGCCTGATAGCCAATCGCTGTGTGGCAGAATGGAAGGGGTTAAAACTACGATGTAGGGGAAGTGACACATGTTTTCATTCTTGATTATTATTTTTTGGATTGCTCCTCCTTCGTCTATATTTCCTATTTAGAGCACCATTGCTTAATTTATCTGTCCTTTTCGAACCTCATTCTTCGCAACATAGAAAGTTTGAATAGTTGTTTCTCACTTCGTGGTTTCCCTAACTACAGAACCACTTTCTACGTAACGAACGTTATTTGTTTCCTAGTTCTTTCTTAAAGAGTTCATAGATTTGTCTTATTATTCAGGGCTTCCTTTATTATTACTTTCCTATGTTTGACTTTCTGAAGAGTACTTACGGTACATCTCAAAAGACCTCAAGCTGTCCAGGGGGGAGGGAGAGAGGGGGACGGAGTCGTTAATGATGACATCGAATGCGCGTTACAAAGCTGTGGACAAAATGTGCATTAGAGACGTAGAACTGGCATATGTAAACAACGTTGAGGGATTTTGTTTGAAATAAGGAATATAGTGGGCATGCTCAATGTACCTGGGGTATAATAAGCAAAAATAAATCAACAAATAAACTAATTATTTAAAACAGTTAAGATAAACTCATATTCCAATCTATGGCGGAGATTCCACTAGGTCAATGGAAGTACCAACCAAAAATGTCTTTTCTGAATTTTTTAGTATTAGTGGTAGTTGCGTTTTCCAAAGTTTGTTGCCAGGAAGAAAAATACTCCAGCATTATTTCTGTATGTTTAATTTTGCCTTCTCCAAATTAAATATTACGCCAATTACCTACGCAAAGCTTATGCTACACTAATCTTGGATAATTTCTTCGTACCGATTCAATGTTAAGATTCGAAAAACTTTTTTCTACTTTTCTCAAGCATATAGGTACGTAATATCTGCATGTTTCTTAAAATCGAACCTTGAATTTACAGACCTATAGAAAGTAAACATACACACATTTGCATTTAAATGATACATAATGGAATATTTCGTTAAAGGTTCCTCAAACATCCCGCAAGGACGCTTAAAGAACTGGGTCTATGACAAAATAAGTGGCAAAAAATCTCGGTAAAAGGAATAAGGCATATTAGTTCGCTACTGAAAGGTTAAAAAATGCAGAGAAACACAGATGCTTGAACTGCAATATAAATAAACTTCTGGTGGAAAATTGAAAAGGGCACATTAGAATTAAAATGTGTTAGGGTGCATGCATATGCGCACGCACATTGTAAGTCAAACAGGCAATAAATGCACTGCTGCTCACTTGCATAACCCTATTGTTTTGCTATACACATTTGTACATCAAAGCTGGGCATAAGTGTAATTTTATGTTTTTACTGAGCACTGGTACATATGTACGTTATAATTATATGGTTGTTTTCATTGTACCTCCTTATTGGACAAAGAAATTGTCTAACTATGAATTAATTGTAAATTATACTAATTTACTAGCCCCATTACAATTAATAATTATTTCTCAATTTACAGATGCTGACTCCGTGACCGGAGCTTCTACACATGGACATAAAGGTAAGCACTTAGTTTAACTTTGATCAGCTTTGAGACGTCGATCATAATAAAACAGCAAAAGAACAGCTTCTTTAAGCATCGACCTTTCCTATGGCTATTGTTTATGTAGGTAAGTATGCCACTATACATAGTTGTGAATGTGGATTATACTGGACGAGTATAATAATACGGTACCAGTGGCAGCTTGTGGCTCGTAAATTTGGGAGGGCGGCATAATATGATATTTTCATAATCAGCACATGGACGTGACAGTTAATTCTGAAATTCACCCGAAGATATGTGAAAAGAAAATGAATCATATAAATCGAAAAATTGCTATGCATGACCTTCCATCTGTTCATCAATCAGATTTTGAATTTGCTCAATATTCAGTATTGGTCTTGGCGGTCCGAGCTTCTTAAGTTCCATTCGGGACGCAAAACTCGTTACACCCGCACTAAGTACGCTAGCTACACTGTTGATGGTTCATTGATTTATTTCACAGTCGCCGTGAAGATTCACATCATGACACCACTCGAAAGCGCTGCTAAAACTGGGTTTGTTTAATCGTTACAACTACTTTGTGTTGTCAGCCCGTGGGATTTGTCCCATATTGCGGGACATTTTGACAAATATTTTCCAGGAAGGGACTTTTCTGAAAAAAAAAAAAAAAAAAAGAAAAAAATATAAATATGGGACATTTAATAATTGCTGTCTATAACAGTGTAGTAATGGTTATGGTACACACAACAGCAAAGATAAACATTGCATGGAAGTTAAATACACAACACACGCAAACTGTCATTTGTGCAACCAGCAATCAGCACTCTCACTAAAGGCACAGTAGGTTTGCTTACACAACAATAATAGCCATGCACTATTACATACAGGTGAGATTCGAGTATGTGTTTGGGAGTAATGCTTCCATAAAAGGAAAACTGTATCTACTGATAGGAGGAGCAAGTAATTCAATAACATAAGTCCTGATTTTACATTATTTGTAGCTAACCTAGTATTGCAAGGACGGTAGTAAATATTGTAGTTGGTATGGGTGGCTCAGTTGGTTAGACGTTGGCCTACTGATCCCAAGGTCGCGGGTTCAAACCCGGCCCAGGTCGATGGTTTTTAAGTGTGCTTAAAAACGACAGCTCCACGTCAGTAGATTTACTGGCATGTAAAAAACTCCTGCGGGACAAAATTCCGGCACACCGGCGACGCTGTTGTGAGCCTGGCAATTGACAGCGTCGTTAAACAACAAAATAATTTTTTTTGTACACCCTAAACTCCACTACTAATTTATTGCCTTGCATGTGGGGTGTTTTTCTTCTTGTTTAAGCTAGCAATCATATATTTTACTTAACGTGGGACACTTTATACAGAAAAGGGACGTTCTGAGTACTCGTTTGGGACTTTTGGGCTTCAGAGGTTGGCACTATTGCTTTCAGAGGGAATTATACTATGACGTAAAATGTATTCAGTGTGTCATGCTAGCAAAATTACCAACATGAATGTAGTAGTCAGCTGCCTTCTTGGTATCGTCTTATCGCAAATGTGCAGCACTGTACCTTAAATGGTACAGATAGAGCAAATTTAGCTAAATTTCCTTTACAATCAATTTAAATTACAAAATTCAATATAAGAGGAAGGAGTATGCATGTATACGAATGGCAGCAGTGTTAGCAGTCAGAAAGTTCCGAAAAAAATTATCGCAGGCGCCTTCCCCCTCCACCCGGGCGCCGCCCGGATTGTCCTTCCTCCCCATACCCCTCCGCCTATAGTCAAGCCATCCCCGCAACTCCTCGCACCGCTGGCAGTATCAACAAGAAGCGAATATATTGGGAGGGATCAGCTACAGTCCGAAACTGTATGCGTAATGAAAACATCGGCGAAACAAAATGGGTAAATAGAAACGGGAAGTGTACGAATTCATTTTGGCATGACGTCTGATGTTAAGGATATTTGAAGTAATGCTTTTGATGTAATGTTACCTTTTCTTTCTTATTTTTATTTATTGTTACTATTATTATCATCATCATCACCATCACTATCACTATCAGTATCGCTATCACTATCACCATAACTATAGTTATCGTTATCGTTACTATTATTATTTATTTTATTATTATTTATTATTATTATTATTATTATTATTATTATTATTATTATTATTATTATTATTATTATTATTATTATTATTATTATTATTATTATTATTATTATTATTATTATTATTATTATTATTATTATTATTATTATTATTATTATTATTATTATTATTATTATTATTATTATTATTATTATTATTATTATTATTATTATTATTATTATTATTATTATTATTATTATTATTATTATTATTATTATTATTATTATTATTATTATTATTATTATTATTATTATTATTATTATTATTATTATTATTATTATTATTATTATTATTATATTTTTATTATTATTATTAACTCTGGTTAAATCATATAAAACCTTACAGTGTTTTGTCACTGTCCTGTATACTGTCATAACACTGAAATGGAAATTTCTGAAGAGCCAAGGATATGCTGCTTGAAATTATACTGCAAACAAAGCAAGTTATGCACTAGAAATGTTCTAAAGACATTAAACTGTAGACACCAAGAAACCTATAAAAATGATATTTTATTAACTCTCTAAATATCCATATTGGCTCTGTCCATAAAAGTGGAGATTAAGGCGGAAACGTATAGCAATATACTAACAAAGTTATCTTGAAATTTGAAAGAAAAATGAAGCGAGGAAGATTTAGATGTCAATAATTCAGAAGTAGGATAGACAAAGCAGCAGGATAAGTCGTGAAAGTCGTAAAACGTCAAATGTACATACTGCTATGCATTAAAGTTTCCACATAATGATAATGGGGTTGATTTTTATGTGATTAAGTACTACAGGTATGTTCTAAAACATCAAAATATGTTACATTCACAAAGCAAACCAGTTTATTGAAAAGTGTCAGTGGAAAACAGCTCACCCTACGAGTTCACCCATTAGCCTTTCCCTTTGATCTGCAGTGGAATAGGAAGTTCACTTCAGAATTGCCCACCTCAAATATATGATCGTCTGTGACCTAAGGGCGTCACACACGTAACAGAAAGCCAGTCAGTGAATACCGGAACAGTCCAGGGGAGACCGGCGGCGTGTTGGACGAAAATCCCCGACACCTTAATTCAATTCTAGGCCGGCATACAGTCGGCACATGTTCCCCAGTGATGAAAATGCGCTTCTCGCGTAGAACGGCACATTTCGTGCATGTTGATTCCGCCTCTCTCCGTATGTCCTCTAATTTGCCATATGCAGCTTATTTCTTCACTCGATCGTGCTGATTTCACTTTGCAAAGGCACAAAGGCATGTTTCACTTTGGTATACACAAATTCCTTCCAATACTGATTCTTCTTCTCACGTGACATGTTCGCACTGTCTACACACGAGAAGGGGACAAACGGCCGACCGCGGTACCCGGTGGACTCTCCAGGTATAACTGACAGACTTGCCGGAACGTGCATGGTATCCTTTATACCACGAATCGTTCAGACAGGTTGGCAGATGTGGATAGTTCAACAATAGAATTTCACTAATGCATACGAAGTTAACTTTACCCACATATCTCCCTTTCAGTGTAGAGTCTGTATAGTCAACGTGTGTGCAGTTCGGCCGCCTCTTTGAGGAACCCTATAATGCACGAGGTGTAACTTAGCACTTTCTGCACTATCCTTGTCTAGCACGGACCGTGGCTTTCTGTCCTTGAAATGGTCTACCCAGTACCTGCATTGGTATGAGGGTAAGTAGACATCAGTGGTGTTGCAACTCTTTCAAGTGAAGTATCGGTTGTTAATGTGACCATGAAGAAGGATCACCCGCCACTTGTGTGTTTATCCACCCGGCTCACCATAGCAAAGGGGTGGCTTAGAAAGAGATCGAGAGTACCTATTTGTTTCTCTTTCTAAAAAGTAGATGCCAGGTTAAACCTCGTCCCCTATAATAATCGTTTTACAGCACGGTCCTTTGAGTCCTTTCAGGCAGAGCTGCAACATCTTAACATGAACCTTTGTAGCTAATAGAAGCTCTAGCTAATGGAAAGAACTGGAATTCAGAACTTTGGCAACTAAGAATCCACGTGGACTGAACATGTAAAAGGGTAAAGGTAAAGGGTACAGTATGGAGGGGGACAACTCGCTCACATTGACTTACACAGGTCTACTGTGGCTACCACCCCCAGGAGGCAGGGATGAATGAGGGAACCGAAGGGGTGCTGCCAGACTCGCAGCTAGATAGACCCACCAGAGACGCGTGGAAGTGCCTAACCAGTGCTGAGATGTCTTCATCCCGGCGCTAGGCCCCGCCAAGCAGCCGGCATCACACCGTGGGTCCGGGGTGGTATCGTACGAAGCGTCCCCCCCCCCCGACGGAGGACAAGGGCCACCAGACGCCACCCAGCGCCGAGAACAGCAATTACCATGTGCAGTCATCCATGCCATCTGCCCGACACTGCCCACACTACATGCCCGGAACTTCACCATCTGAAAGATAAGGAAATGGAATGAAAGGAAATGATGGAAAGGAAACCGTGGCATGAAATAATGCACCCCAGTATTCACCTAAGTGACATGGGGAAACCACGGAAAAACCCATATCAGAGAGCCCGGCCACAGGGATCGAACCCGCGACCTCCCGAATGCGGGCCACAGACGTTACCGCCTGAGCCATCCCGCTCGGTAACATGTAACTATCACTTCCCTAAAATCAGGGTTAGGGATAAAGGTCTGCCTTTTGTGAAGCGTGGAGATTGATTCATGGCAGTCATTAGTTGTGGGAAGTGCACATTTCCTTTGAGCAGCAACTGCACACGCGTTGAGTGAACAGACTCTATGAGCAATGCTGTAAGAGTGTTTGTAGGTTTCATGTTTATATTTATGTGGGAGAATCTTGAACTAAAGGGCAAGTTTATGAATAGTATTTTGAATTAAATGATGTTCCTAAAGGCTTATTGTGCATCTTAATATATAATATGCTTCTCTTGTATAGCTTGGCCAATCATAATCCCGATTAATCAAATATAATATTTCGCAACAGAAACCACTAAATTAAATGCTTTCTGTTTTTATAACAGCTACAACGGAAATTGTGTGGCTGCCGTGCTCAGTATTTTTACCAGTCCAAAGTACCAGTGCCCAGTTTTAGTTGATACCTCTTACTGCTCTAAACTTTTACCGGCACATGTTTTATGGAAGTGGGCTACTTATGCTCAGAAGATAAGAAACAGTGACGGTGGTGTGGTAATTCCCACACATAAATAGTCTTTTTAAAGCGAGAGTGTAATGTGTCTTAAGACGTATCACATCAAAAAGCACTAAACCTCTTGTGGGTTATCGGCACAATCGTCACGTTAATTTTGGTGTTTCAAATGCTGCTTATCTCTTCGCGCTTGAACCCGTTTGTGGTGTCACTGGGAGTGGTCTGTTGCTACATTTAATTCTGTCATCTCTCAGTACATTAAAAGGGATCTGAACGCCTGTTAAACATCATGAGCAAAATATCTACTCGGACTTCATGTGGAAATACGTAATTCCAGCTGTAAATGGTAGTAAAGATTTTTAAGATAGTAATTTAATGAGAAAAATTTAACTACAGTAGCTTGAGTCACCAGTGCCAGGCAATTGAATGCTCTGCGATGATAAAGAACGACATTATCTCTTCTTGCTCCCGGCACTGAGAAATAAACTGAGAAATGTAGGGCACGTGAGTCATTCGGAAAGGCGAAGCGACTAATAAGGCGAGACTGAGCGAGGTGGTGCAGGCGGTAGCGCATGTGACACGCATTCGAGAGGTCGTGCGTTCGATCCCTGCGGCCGGCCTATCTGTCCCTTGGGTTCTTTCGGGAGTATTCCCGGGTCACCAGCCGAGTGCTGGGTGGGTTACTTCCATCCCCCGAATATCTTGTCTCTCCATTTCACTTCACTAATAATAATCCGAGGCTGACGTGAATATCAGGCTATGGCCCAGACCGACCAGCTGATAGCCGGGAACCGGGTATGCTAACAAACATGGCTACCAGTGTGGAATGTTATGGGGCAACACGTGTTAGTTTTGTTTAATTGAAAGTGAATTAGTGGCGGTATATGTTGTTTCAGTGATTGTGTTTATTTGTAAATATTGTGTTTATTTGTAAATATTATAAATTAATCAAAATTAATTTTTCAGTTGTTTTCTTGTTGCAGTACGAGAATTATAAGTTTTTCGCTGCAATTTTTAACGGTTTCTTTTGAGCAACTGAACAGTTTTTCGCCTGGTTTTCTTAAGTTCTACTTGTTATAGTTGAACTATTAAACTAAAATGATTATTTTCATTTATAGTGTGTAATTTTAAGTGATTTAAGAAATGGTTAATTCTTAAGTGAAGTTATTCAAGAATCCATAACCTATATTGTAACATGGTAATATACCGGTACTGAAAGGTATGTAATTCTACTTTTGTTTTAGGTGTAGAATTGAACAATATGGGTCGACGTTGTAGTGTGTATCGATGTAAAACTAGTCAGGACAGTTTATATATATATATATATATATATATATATATATATATATATATATATATATATATATATATATATATATATATAATGAAACACATTGAAAGGACAAATCTACACCCAGAAACATTTACCAAGTTAATAAATTTAGAAAACGGGCAGTACCTAGGTCATTTACATTTTTCCCACCTTCATAAAAAAGGGAAAACTATTATACTTGTGTCAAATTTTGTCCCCTGTCTTTACTCACACATGATGGAATTATGTAGGCAACAACACCTAGGTTAATGTGTACCTCTATGAACAGGATGACAGAGTCCTGTGTTATCAGAGGCAGCATCCACACATGCCGTCAATAATAATATGCAACCCTAAGCTAACTTTATAACATCATATCTCAACTCTTTCTCCACTTTTACAAATTAACACAGGTATCACAGCTTAGCCTATTGTTGATAATTGCTGTTTATGTGCAAATTTACCAAACTAGCATGGTAAATGTTGATAGACTGAGTTTAATTAGTATTTTGCTTCAATTTCTGGGATGCCTATCTAAAGGACAAATCCACGCCCAAAAACTTCTTGGCATGGTCACCGTATGGGTTTTGTTAAACCCAAAAACAGTTAACTTTGTAAATATTTATAATTGTAAGTTAATGTTAATTGTAGCCTGTAAGCCGGGTCCTTTGTACCGGCACCGGGCCAAACTTTCAATTAACAAAACTGAAACTGAGAAAACTATGTATGCCCCGCTGATAAGTTAACATTTATAGATTCCATCATTAATAAATATTATGTAAGGTAAGTGGATACATTGGTAAGTACTTTATACAAGTGATATTGAAAAATAAGTCTTCCAGCTTCTCCGGGGTAGGCAACATATCAATATTACCATTATTTTGATATGATTGACTAGTTATAATAATATATCGGTTAGTCACAATGGGCCATTAAAAATCAAAATATTGAGGATGGAATATTTCCATTTACATGTATATATTCAGTTTCAGTGGAATTAAGTTTGGCAACAATCACGTGCCTCATGTTTAATATTTGATGATAATAACAGCAGCTATTGAGATAGATAGTTAATTTTTATTATATTGATATGTGATTTATTATTTATGTAACGTATTATAATATTGTGCAGGTATTTTTGTTGCGTGTTTTTATTTTCAATAATGAGTGTCAATTCAATGGAAATCACTTCCTTACGCTGTTCCTCCAAGCGGGGAAGTCATATTCACGTTCGGCTTCGGTCGGTTCCCTTCGATCAGCTGTTCCAAAGATGACGCAATCGGACCGTAGCCTGTATTTCGCGCGAGCCTCGTAATAATCATTCATCCTTTCATCTTCTTAGTCAATTTCAGGGTATTAAGCGTCAGCGAGTCCTGCTCTTCCCTTCTATTCTTCTCACCGCTTGTCATTGAATCTCAGACCTGGTGTTTGCTACATCAGAGCTGGGCAACTGGTGCTCGCTGAGCGTAGCCTGATCAAGGCCTTGTACTGATAAATGAATGTTTAACTGGTAAAAAAAGTGAAGGTCGCCCAAGGTATCCCACGAGTCGCTCAGGCCTACGCCACAGAACTGATATGTTACGCATGAATTAGTTGGCAGATCCTGCTATACACGATAATAGCCACCAATTGAATCCAAGCCATGTCGTGCGATACGCCAACGACAACGGGCAGAAGTATCTATAATCTCTTCCCGGCAAAATTCAAATACGGTGAAGCATAGGTATTATTAAGCTATTCCTGCAGTCTGTCATATATTAAAGTGCTAGGATAAATAAGTATTTTTCTGATATCAATATAATGTTGCAAATATGTGTGTGTGTGTCAAATATCTACTTAAATTATATACCACTTATACTTTTACTATAAATATGTCTTTCTATGTGAAAAAAAATCATTGCATTCGAAGCTCCACATACTGTGTTTTAAATTTACTTTGAAACATTTATTAGCTGCGAGGAAAATGTTTAAATTCGTAAGAGTTCATTTTGTCATAATGGACCGGTCCTTGCGTGTGCACTTTTGCTGCGTGAAACAGAGAGAATTCATACCGATTCAGACGTACCCAAGGCAGTTGCGGACGGGTGCGGTTTAAAGGTAGGACTTTGCATGTTTTCCTAATCTAATAAAAGTCACAAGCCATTGTGCTCAAACGGAAGGGGCGATTTAAGGGAAAAAGGTGACTACCCAGTTAAGCGAACTGTTAATAAAGAAACATAAAAGCATAACGTAGTAAGTAATCATTTGATATAATCTGAACCTAACTTGGAGCAATCTCTAATAGAAACACATCAGAAAAATGTTCGCAGATGTTAACTCAATTTGATATGGCCTCTCCGATAAAAATTACATTCTTTTCTTTTGTTTATACAATCTAAGCATTGTGTGCCTTTAGTCAGTCTTCCCCCTACTGGCTTTACGGTTGGTTCGTATTTAGATAGTGAAGGGCTTCGCACTGGGTCAAGAAGAAGAAAGGGGGAAAACGATTAAAGGGCAATAAGTTACTCTGGGCTGGAGTCCATCTTAAAAACATTTGAGCCTTCTTCTACCTCAGCGCAGTTTTCTAACAGATTAACTTTAAATGAGTATTTACTTATCGCCGAGATACAAATCCTTCTGAAGAATGAAAAACCTACAATACCGAACTAGTGTCAAAACAGGTTGGAAAGGAAACGGTGGAACTATAATTGGGAAGAAGTGATGGGCCAATACTCGTAAAACAAGTGTTTATTCAAAATGGCTATGGCACGGTCACCTTGTATGGAAAATGATTAAACTTCAAATTTTGACGTGAATTATTGATATTTTTGATGTAGCATGCCTGATGACTTGTATTATTTAATTTACTACGTGGACTGACGTCTAGAACACATTTAACTATGTTAAAAGACTAACATAGAAACAAAGTTAAGAAGCAACATCAAGGAACAAGGCAGAATTTGAAAGCCTCCCTTCTTGAAGGTTCCAAAGTGACACATTAATAACATGGCCCACTTTGTACCTGCTATGTAGAGACTGTTCTTGCCTATTCTGTAAAAGTTGCAAATGTATTGTGTAAAGATAAGATATTTCGCAAATATGAACACTAAGTATTTGTAGTATTTGCCTCCTCGCGGCCTCAGAAAGAACTAACGTAATATGAACAAAAACTAATATTTAATACCGGATGAAGCACAGTACAATTTTAATCACACTATTATGCGATTAAAATTAATATTTTCGGCTGAGTGGAACAAATACATTAAAAATATTCTTGGCACGTGATCTGAAACCTCACTCAACACAATTTTTGTTTCCGAGCAATAATACCTTCAGTTATATGGGACAGTTACCAAGCAGGATGGCTCAGGCGGTAGCGTCTGTGGTCCGCATTCGGGAGGTCCTGGATTAGATTCCCATGGCCGACCTTCCTGACCCTTGTGTTTTTTCGGGGTTTCCCCGGGTCACTAGACAAATATTGGGAAGGGCAATTACATCCTCTGACTCTCTTGTCCCTACATTCCACCTAGCTTCTCATTTCGTTTCAGTTGACATTCTGGTTGGTCGTTTGAGGGTTCCAAGTGTTGGCGGGAGTTTCGCCGTGCGTGGCTGGAAGTGTACGCTCTGTAAATCCTCGACCTCCGGAACGGGGGAGGTCTCGGAGTCTCCGGCCTCCCCCAGGGAATGTGTAAGCCCGCAGGGAGGGGGAGGGGAGCTGGTTGTACGAGCCACCACCGGGAAGTTTTTGCCAGGATCGTATCCGCGTCGCCGGTGTGCCGGAATTTCGTCTCTCTAGAGTATTTTTACACGCCAGTAAATCGACTGACCTGGAGGTGTCGTTTGTAAGCTTTTGCACCGCCAGGAACAAAAACACAAAGAATTTCATTAGTCGAGGTACTTCCCATAGTGTGTCTTACGGCACAATTACTAACATACTAAAAACAGACACTTTTTATTTGTTCAGGTTTCAGAGCTAATACGTTATTGTTTTATGTTTATTATACTTATTATTGTTATTATTATTATTGTTATTGTTATTATTATTATTATTATTATTATTATTATTATTATTATTATTATTATTATTATTATTATTATTATTATTATTATTATTATTATTATTATTATTATTATTATTATTATTATTATTATTATTATTATTATTATTATTATTATTATTATTATTATTATTATTATTGTTGTTGTTGTTGTTGTTATTATTTTATTATTATTGTTGTTATTGTTATTATTATTGTTGTTATTGTTATTATTATTATTGTTTGTGTTATGCACAGAAGTGAGTAAACATTTCTGTACCAATTTCGTTGTTTCGGTTAAATCCATTGTCCATAAATTTCACAGTTATGAAAATGTAGGTCGGCTGATTCACCTGGAATACTACAGTAAATGCACCTTCGATTAGTCACATTATTCCTTTTTATTGAGTCTTTTTTTTTGGAATGCATTTTGCATATAGCATTATACATTTGCCCTGCAGCAATATGTTTGAAAATTTAAGTAGGCTCTTCAGATGTTACATAACTTCTGTTTCAACTCGTAAAACATAATGAATTCTAGTATAGATTTCAGACTGGTTATTCTTTCCCATCTTTTGTTATTTGTATTTTACATGTCATTTACTTTTTAACACAATGCAATGACGATTTCTGCGATTTATAGCAAGGTACACAAATGGAAACGATAAAATATGAAAACAAACATACAAACAAAGTGGAGTTTACCGTTTCTGGGCTGCTGGCACGGTTCATGTAATCTCATGCATGTGATACCGCACTTCCTCGTGTTCATAATCGAAAGTATGTTTGTTTTAACCATACCACTCCATTCCTCATGTTTAGATAAATTTACGTCATTTGAAGTGCAAAAGCGACATAGGAAACAGTTTTGCATCCTGTGTGCAGCCCTCGAAAGTAATTTACTAACAAAACATGGTAGTGTTAGATTTTATCCACAGCTGGTAATGCATTGTAATGCCTGGTACAGGCAGTTCCCGCAAGAGAAAACAGATAGAACAGCTCTTTAACCAGGGAATTTTAAACTTTTTGTACATTGAATGCTTTGAGCTCCCAAAATTTACAAATACCCCCCCTTCTCAACAGGGCAATACGTCTTTGTCGTCTCTGACGCTCCTCATATAATGTCCGTGAACTTTAGGGTAACCTCATTCCACCTAGTGATGACTGAATCCAATTCTGAGATGGAGCCAACCAGAGAGCGGAGTCGGTTACCTCTGATGGAAGGGCAATGATGAGGATGGCAATGGAATGGATTATGGAAGCACCTACAGCTTTTTATCGTGGACTCCGAACCACGTTGGGCTTTGGGAATATTGCACATGGGCTACTCAGAGGTGGAGGTTTAGATAGAGTGACTTGAAGTTACCACCACAGAGCTCACAAAATTAAACCACCTACCTTCATCAGGAGAGCCCCGAAGGAACTCACTGATCTACCCCGTCTATATTCCCTAATGACCTAGCTGTCGACGGGCCCTTAAACTCTACTCTACTCCGTCTATACGTCAGTAACAACAATGAGCACGGAGCATAACGAAGGATTGCTGGAACCTTCAAGAGCCATCCAGAGGCTGGTTGCGTTTGCGGAAGTTGAGAAAGATCCATGTTACGCCATCTTCGCTATATAAGGAGGGGAGGAAACAGCAGAGGAGAGAGTTACGGATATGAGTTGATCAGTGAGTGAAAGACAGCCGTGTGTGAAGCGTCAAAGTGAAGAAGCCTTAGCGAGTGTCGAGTGATTGTATCGTCAGAGTTAGTGTTTGAGAGACAGAGAAAGTGAGGAAAGACAGTGAAAGGATTGAGTCAAGGTTATGAGAAGCATACAGTTGTGAGTTGTAATATCACAAAAGGCTGTAGACTGTGTTAACGTCAGTGGAACTGTGTATTTTTGCAAAAGTTTGGAAGAAAAATAAAGTCCTTGTCATTTTGTCACAATGGTATTGGCAGTAAAACATTTTGTAAAATCTCCAAGGCAGTTCATACTTTTCTGGCAGTGGTATCTGTAAAGTTAAAAATGCTCATTGAGGCACAAAATGCTTTTTCTCAAACCTGTGATTCTAATAAGTTTTATTTGAAGATATTTAATAATTTTCAATTTGTCTTAAATCATGTCTTCTCAAAGAATTCTAATTAATTATAAGGGTTGTTGTAGATTTTAAAGTTAGAGTTGCACACTACCTTAGGACGATTTTTACAGCAGCAAAAACTGTTCCTTCAAATTTAGCACTTTTGTGCAAAAATTAATCACCTTTCTTATAAATAGAACGTTGTTGTGCTGAAGACTGCAGTTTTAAGAAAACTAGTCTTTTATTAAGACATCCCTGAAATTACTTGATGCCCAAAATTATGTCGAAATTCACTAGTACAAACTTAAATGGACTCTTGTCATTTTTGTTTAAATCAGTTTGAATAGAACTAACGTTTGCAACAATTAAAGACCGAAGGTTTCAATAATTTTAGCTCAAGTATTGGTCCTCAGTTCCTTTAAGGACTGGCAGTGTCAGAATAGCAATTTCCATGCACAATATCAATGCAATGTGTGTTAGTGTTTCCTGAAAACCATGCAACCTACCATAATGAAACTTTTACCACTTACAAAACAGCTTCTGATTGAGAAACCATAATCAAATCATAGGTAAAATTAACAATATTTACTCTATTGATACTCCAATAAAAAAAAAATGTTTAAGATTTTTCACACGTTTCTTCTTTAGGTGCCCTCTCTGATAAACAGTTAGTGACACATTTCATATTTTGTAATAACTTTACAGATTTGTTGATCAGCGTAGCTGGTGAGCAATTAAAACATTTTAATCAAAAATAGCAGTTTAAAAAGTAAATAATTATACACTTTATTTTTTAATTTTTTATGTATGAGAACATTTTTTGAGGGATTTCATGAAAATGTAACGCAAAAATCTTTCACCGGCTGTTTAAAGCTGCACATTTTGCATAAGCGCAAACATAGTTTTCTGGAAAAGAGTACCTGAAGTTTATAAAAAGCAAGGTAAATGGCAAAAGAAGATAATGTTGTACATTGTAAAAGGGGCGTGACAGCCTGGCCACCATATTTAAAACTTCATTGAAAGCTCCATTTAAATGCACTTAGCTGCTGCAAACACACAAAGACCTTATATGGACAAGTTCTGAAAACTATGCCAATTTATATTAAGAAAAACAAATTCATTTTTTAATCCAAAATCAATACCAAGTCGCCTTAAGTAAAAGCAGTGAACGATTGTTTTAACTCCGCATAAAGTCAACGTAGGTGTTCATCACTCGTATAGTGCAGCACTAACTACTGAGGAAGAGATATGCAACAAGAATGGCTGTGGGATGAACGCCGCAACAAGCAACACGTTATAATCCAACCGTGCCTTAGGCAGGACCTAGTACTAACTGGATGGTCATCGGGTCAGCAAGGGAGAGTAAAACCGCAAAAGAAGGCATTTCTCTGCTACCCAGTGAAACCACTATTCTCCCCTGGAAAACATTGCCGAAAGCTATCTCTGAGAGACGGACTGCAAAACCGAAAGTCCTGTGGTTGGACGCTACCAGAGGTGGGAAGAGGGAGGTAGAAAGTACAAACATAGCAGAATTAATACAGGCAGATATATAGGCTCTGGCATTTACAGTGAAACGACAACTACAGCCTGGATCAAATTTATATACAGATTATTTTCAGGTAACGAACACAACTCACGTTTTGTACATAAAGCTAAAAGTAGCCAGTGTAACTATTTCTACAGACATTTCTGAAAAAAGGAGGTAGGTGTAGGTGTAGTAATTCTATAGGAATCTGTAAGCATGACACAGTTTAGAGAAGTGGTTGACAAATTGAACACAGAACAAGCCTCGTGCTTTGATAATTAGAATATTGTGTTTATGTAACCGCAGTATGTGTTTTTATACCGCTCTTGCCAATACTGACTTCATATTGCAGCGATATTAAAATCACTTAGGCCAACTTTGACACATAAACTATTATTTTTATTAATAATAGGCAGCGACGTTTGAGCGGAGGATATTTTGAACCTTGAATGCTAAACTTTGTCGAGGTAATAACATATCAGTTGAAAAAACAGATTCCGCTACATTCTGACAATCAATGAAAAACTTACATTAAGCGAAATCCTTCCATGGAAGCATTGAGGAAATCGTGAAAGTATTTCATAAAATATGATGCGTCGTTTAACCTGATTTTGGATAGGATGCCGCTCTGCCTATTATGATTTTAGCAAGGACTCTACTTGAGGTACATTTTGCAGACGGGATTCATTTGGGAAGAAAAGAAAATTCTATCCCTCGAAGATTTGGAAGGAAGCGATCTATACACTCTAAAGGAAAGCAGATCAGTAATTGATGTTTAAGGAAGCTGCAGGCGCGAATTTTACGAATTTCAATACGGCTTGGTCAGGCAAATTATCTACGCAATTTGTCCTTTGAGCACTGTTTGTGCTTTAGGTCCCCCAATTGGGGCTATACGCATGTTATACGTTCATATAATTAACAACCGGTATATTAGTGGCTTAATACAAGATGAATCCCTGACCTCAATGGTTAAATCTAGTTCTTAATTATGAAGATTCAGATTCTCCAAAAGATTAAACTAAAATTTGTGATAAACAAGAAAAATAATTAAACTTTTTATTTTCTGTGTAAATTTTTCATCTTTTTCTTTCATAAGCTAACACTAGAATTATATCTACATAATTTAAGCGAAAATTTACTAGCGTATCTGTGCGATAGGGCACCAGACACGTTCTATACCGGTCCAAAATTGGTGCCTTACGAGAAATATTTGCCAAGTTGCATGGCTGGGGAATTGCACTTACTGTTCAAGACACTACATAAATATCTTGTAGCAGATAAAAAAAAGATTAACTGGTAAAGAAATATTACATGAAATGTATTAGGAGCTTGGCCTTGCAATTGTAATTTACAAAGGGCTCGTAACTCACTCGCCGATCTCTCGTAACTAACTCGGATTAATTTTATGCCGCCTTTTTGTAGTCTCCTGTTGCTAGGTGATATAGTTTTAAGTGCGCTCAGCTACTTGGTAATCAGCGAACTATTGCTAGGGAGGAATATTAATGCAACGTTCCAGAATTTACCACAATGCAGATGACAAACTTTCCAGAAGAGTAACCAGTAAAAGCCTCTTTCAAGACTTGGCTGACTGAATTGCATGAGTTTTTCTCAAATGTTCAAGCCGTCATGGATGGCTTTGCCTATCTGTATCACGGGGTTTGGCCACATTGCTCCCTCCTCAATTGTCGTTCTGACCAGTGTTGTCGTATGTTGCTAGGTGATTCAAACGTACCACTAAAATTTTCCCTTGAAGCTTACGGAAACACTTTTTCGTCCAGATAGAGCAATACAACCAATCCAGGTAACCTTGCTGTAAAGCTTGGCTTTTGGCTTGCCGCTCATAAAGGGTCTTCATGTGGTCGCTTGCAACTGGACGTGCTTACGGTCCATCTCGTGTATATCATGACGATGGTCCCCAAGGTCCACCATTCCGTTGCCGTCTGTTCTATCTTAGGATTCCTAAGATATCACGTAGCATGAAGATGCAACTTTCTACCAAATACCAAGCTTTCTGGTGTCGAGCCAGTGATGTCATGTATTAAACGGAGGTAGTTTAGCAAGAGAAGCAGCATCCTGACATCCCAGATCCTTTTGTGACTAAGACGACCTTCGCATATTCTTCGAGGGTCTTTGGGCACCACTCTGCCATGTTGTATAAATGAAGGTAAAGAGGTGTTTTGCGGTTAGTGTAATATAAGCCACTGTGGCACTTCCCTCGTCAAGTTCGACTCGACGATGGTGCTCCAGTCGCTATGTAATATATATTATACGGATCCTTCAAGAGGCAGTCTGTGATTATCTTAGATTCTTGATTAGTAATGGCGTACACCTCTTGCCACTTGGTGAAATAATCAGGCTCACCAAAAATACTTGTTTCCTCTATCGAGCACAGGAAATGCTCCAGCTACGTCAATGGAAATTCGTTCAAATAATGCTGCCACCTATAGATTGCATGCAACCTTGGGTCTAACTGTGTGGCTGAGACTCGCTAAAGTACACAGGCCATTGTCGGCACCATGTCTCAAGTTCTGCCCACAGTCGCAAGCAGTAGTACCGGTTCCGGAGCTTATCGAACGTTCCATCGGTTCCCCTGAAGGCTTGACAAATACTTCCTCCAGAACTTTCCTCATCTTGCTCCTAGGAAACATCAACTGGCCTCTCTGGGTCTTCGCATCAGGTGACTCTCGCACTCTGAACAGTACAATTTCTCAATGATTTCCATTGAGCCCACTAAGAGTAATTCGAATATCTCTCTGTGATTGTTTTGCACATATTGCTTCTGTACCACTACAAATATATAGCTAGAGAGTGGCGCTGTTGACTTCAGCAGCTTTCCGCCACACAATATTGCTCCCGCGATACAGTAACAACTTCCCAGCTGCTTCGGGAAAACAGCTGTGACTGATTTGTCTTTAGTTTCAGGTGTGATTTTACTCATGTGCAAGGGGTAGTGCGCTTTATCAAATGTTTCTGCATTGCAAAGCTTTTTCGTACAAATATCGGAAACATTGCAAAAACAAAAACAAGACTGAACTGTTCATGATATTTTTCAGTGTACTCGTCGAAACGTAATGTCTTAAAGGATTGTATCCGCCCCTTTCATAAGTAACTTCTTTAGCCATTTCATAATTTACATGGATTTCTATTCTACACCTTCAAGCATTTCAGTCAAAAATTGTATTATGTATTTTCTGTACGACTTGTAGGTGACGAAAAATGGAAATAACTAACAGTATGCCTCATTTCGTTCTTCGACGAGGGAGTCTAATTCACCGTGTCCACCACTATAGAAAATAGAAGTGGTTTATTTATGCTATGTACTTTTCACCATAGCACTGGTAGCACAAGCAAACGTCATGCGATTGCTCTGATATTGCTTTATTAGAATAAGGGGTTTATTTGAGGCTCATATCACCTAAAAAGAATTATGACAAGAAATTGCGACATAAGCAAATGCAGTCATAATATATTGATAATGTGTTAGCAGCATTTAAGTCCGTCGTGTGCAAGGTGATACCGACGTTATTGACGCGAAAGATGAATAATTTTATAGATAGATGACAGATAAATAACTTCTTTGGGTTAAGGTTACCACGAGTTAAGAGTTTTTCATGAGACAAAGGTCAATAGGAAGTTCCGTATTAACGAAAAGCAATTAGTTAAACCAGTGTACGTAAGGCAATTACGGTTCTAGTGAAATAATGTTGACATGAAAACAATTAGCTCAAGGTGTACCTAGAAAGGAGTTATGTTCAGAAGTCAGTGCGTAGAAAAATACACCTAGCCCAGTTCCGAAAATGAGAAAGGACACGAAGTCCTTAGATTTTGGCAAGGAGCCGAGGAAAGATATTGTTTACTAGACGAATGAGAAGCTTCAGATTTGGCAACATAAATAAGAATGTTAGTGGGAAATGTGGGAGATGATAGTGTAGGACTTAGGTTGATAACGCAGCTATATTTCTGAAAGAGGAGTCTTTTCTTTCGTAACTTTAGTGCCTTAAGAAGTGTTTTATTGGTGTCGATTACTGGCAATTCATAGCACTTAAAGACCACGCTCGGGTTATACAGTCTTGTCTCCCGCCGCGAGGAAGTCATCTGCTTAGCATTTCAGCGACTCACGACAACTTATGTTTCTCACTGTAATTACGGAAACAGCTATTTTAAACCGTAAAGCGTTGATTCAATCCAACAACTACTTTCTGGTACTAAGTTTCAGAAACAGTTAATACTAAATTTCTAAACGGTTGGAAACTCGCTTCAAGTTACCCATTATTAGGCCCCATTAAATTTATTAATCAATTTAACTCATGTAGCTTATCTCACACGCACCCATGCATACCCTCACAAAATTTTCTCGTAGTTCGCCACTGGAGCTCCTGGAAGCAGATTTGTCGAAGACCGAGATATTGTCAAAAGTGACGCACACCAAGTGAGTTAAGGAGTTAAGTCACCGAGGAATCAAGTCTTTACAGCTTCTGTGTTTTTGCAAGTAGTTTGGCTAACCTTCTACCAATAGCTTGCAAACAATGCATACAGTAGTAGAAAATCTTTCTTCCTTTGCTTTCATTCCATTAGAAAAGGACTTAAATAGGATTTGGGATGCTGTAAGGCAATACATTTTGACGAGTCAGTTATACCGGAACGAGATCTAGCTTACCAACAATGAAGCCCCTTCTTCATTGCCAGTAACTGTTCAGTCTAATCGAATTAGCCTTAAGCGCACCGTTCTGCTCACGTCTCTGCAATTTTCCCTTTCCCAGTTGCCTCCTTTTGTCCGCACAACTTCTTTCTTTGCCATTCTTTCGGCTTTTTAAATGAAGGTAGAGTTCTAATTTACTTGCAAGCTTTCTATCTCTTCTAATTCTCTTCCTTTAAATTGTTATATGTGCGCATTTGACCAGATTACTGGGAAGTCTTCCTCGGGAAAAGTAGCAGAAGCATCCACCTCAAGCTGGCCCTGGAGAAATCATGCTGACCCTTTGTGCAGTGACCATCCAGTCTAGTAATCAATGAAAGACTGTCGGCAGTGTAAAATGAAAGAGCAGATGGGATTATAAATGCCTGTTGAAACCGAGTGGCTGTCTGCTTCCTGTTCGCTTCCTAAAGTTACGTTTAGTTTGGATTTGTAAAGTTGATCTGTGGGTAAGACGTAGCCAAGCAGCAGGATTATCTCATTTCATGAACACAACGCAAATTAAGATATTAAGAAAGTCTGCCGATTTAATGTTCGTGATTAAACTATTAACCGGGTTCTAATTGACCAGATTGATTTTAATAGCATGTCCAGCCCCCAAAGTTGTGCCACCAGCATGGGTAAGACAGGGTTGTTCTTAAGAGAAATTTCCATTGGCCTGAGTAGGATTTATGAAAGACAGGATAAAACTGTTAGAGCTTCAATATTTACGTAGTGCGAACTAATTCTAGTATTTAGAGTTTCTAAACAGCGTGACTATAGGGACCTTTAAATAACGTTAGTAATTTCAAATGCCCAATTGCAGCCTGTTCATACTAAAAGAATCACCCTCCTGTGGTTTCTTTGTCTTTGCCATCAGCACATGAAAACAGTCCCTTTCATTAAATAGAAACGCATCTTCCAAGATGTGAGATCTAACGACACATTTACTTATTCCTATTTAAAAACGGTGATCATTACTTGTTGCATAATTATAACGATAGTACAGAATGCATGAAATGTAGTAATTAGCATTGGTGTGCAAGCACTATTTGGCAAACAGAACAGAATTGTATATGACGACGGGGATTTACGTTTCACGTTTCGTTCGTGAACTTTCTTTATTCACTACTAGTACTTCATTACTTATTCCGAAAAAAATCACAGGGACACTGTAATCAACTAGCCATCTTCGAAATTAATTAATTCAAAAATCCAAGGATTTTAGTGGATCCTACCGTTGCTTATCAGATTAAAACTATTTAAAAATACAGCTCTAAGATGTCCATTTTGAAATAATTATCATTTTATGAAAAATCTTTAAGATGCAGAACATTTTGTGTACAGAATACAAAAAAATAATTATCTCTGCGCTCCAGGGAACCCTCTCCAAAGAATTCTTCAGCGAGATAAAAT
This sequence comes from Tenodera sinensis, assembly GCA_030765045.1. Lineage (NCBI taxonomy): Eukaryota > Metazoa > Arthropoda > Insecta > Mantodea > Mantidae > Tenodera > Tenodera sinensis. The sequence goes on from CM060964.1 coordinate 64,261,390, forward strand.
AAAATAGTAGTATAATATAGCTGCAGACACTAAAACTCGAGAAAATAAAGTACGTGACTAAATACAGCTTTGTCTTCGTATCCGTACCAAATAGAGCAAAATTCATCATGGAGTTCATGAACAGTATAGAGCATGTGTGCGGAACTTAATAATTGAAGACCAATAAACTTGGTGGGATAAAATGTTTTCTAGCGTTGCAAAACACCAAACGTATGATCTACGGGGAAATTAAAAACGGATTCCACATAAGCAACATACGTCGTTTAAGAAGCACGAATTCTGAAGTGATGTAGTTCTGAAATGGTCACAAAACTTCAGAGGCATGTTAACTTACAACGTAAGGCATATTTAGTGGCCAAATATTGAACTTTGGCCAATTGCCAATTTTAATAATGTATCCCCTTAAACCAAATACAAATTATAATCAGTGCAACGCGCTCCTATGAAACGGGTGCTGTTACATAATATTTACTCATATTTATTTAATATTAATTATTTCTCAAATGCGCAACGAATATTGCCTAAAATTCTTTCTGACCGGCCTTAAACATTTTGGCTGGTGTAATGAAAGGTAAATGTTGCACTACCTATTCAGTGCCCATAAAAGGACTGAAGAAATGAGGGAGGGGACAGCCTAAGCCTCACTGTTACTTAAGACTGAAACAATGTCTACGATGCCATTCCGTTGTTGTGAGTGTTAGTAAGGTACATCTTGTAATTCTAATAGTGTTATATTATACATCACTTATGTAATTTGTTTGTGTCTGCAGCCTTTTGTCACTTCTTGAAAGGCTCTGTTAAAGATTAAAACGATATTAATCATATTACAAAAGTTATTACGTGTGATATAGTAATTCTGCAAGCCGTAATTCAGGCCCGAATTGAAATATTGATTTAACGTTTTCGAGCGAGGTGATGTACAGCACCGGTTATGGTATATGTGTGCCTCTGATTTGTCATAGTGTGTCCCTTTGGAATTGCATAAATCTGACGTTTTTAAGCTAATGTTTACGTTAGATCGCTGAAATAACACCCTTCGTTTATTGTGGTTTTTCAGGGATTAGATTTCAAAGTCCTTCTGTAGCAACATATTATAACTGGAGCAGCCATCAGTGGAAATGTGTACTGTTTTTGAAATCCACTTTAATACACAGTACTTTGTCCCCCTTTAGCAGCATTTTCACCTATTTTAGAAGCTTAGCCTGACTTGAAAGTAAATTAGCTACAAAGCGGACAACTAAGACTGACGTAAGGCACATTACCCGCTTAAAAAGTTGCGGAACAGCTAGGCCATGTGACTCCACTGATAAAATAACATAAGAAATGTGCTTATGGTAATTTAATGTTTTGAATGAATGTGTCACATTAAAATGTACAATAGGCTAACTGAAAGCCAAAAGTAATATTATCAAAATAATATTCTGTGATTTAGCTCAGGAATGGCCAAACCAATTGTTATAACATTTGGTATTTAACATACGCTAGGTTCCTTTTTTTTGAATTAAAGTTCTCCAACGTAGTGTCATATTGGACAGCGAATGACTGAAATGAGTGAAATAATGTTCAAATGGGCCCGTGGTCCATAGAGCTTTAAGTTACCCGACATTCGTATTTTCAGTATAAGGAAAAACCTCGGTAAAAAGACCTTATCCGGATAGCTCACCCTAGCGAGATTCGAACTCGCGACCTCTTGGAAGTAAGCTGCCACCAGGCTACGGAGGCGGGCACGCTTGATCAAATTTTCATAATGTGTTATATGGCACATTAATTATTTTACCCAAAAGACAGAGTTTATAATAGTATGCCAAGTCAAAACATAAAAACATCTCGCTCTTCAATTTTCTGAAAATGTTTTTCATAATGGTTTAAAAACATAACGTTTCTGGAAAGTATTAATTTTTAAAAGATGTCCTAATGATGGATATACATTGACACAAAATTCAGTACCCATTAATAATAAATATGAAAGCAGTAATATAACGGAAGTTTTTATAAACAATCGGATTTTTCTTGCTGCGTTGATACAATGAAGTTTTACACTTATGGATATAAGTAAATGTTTTGAATCTAAATGGCTTTTTTCATTTTTTTGAAGTCCTCGGTTACGTTTGGTTCTGAAGTGCAGACGATATATTTAACTGATTCTCAAATATAAAATTCCATTGGAGTTAGGTTTGATGATCTGGGTGTCATTTCTATCTACACCAATCTTTCAATAACTTCACCACCAACTTCTCATCCACATAGCCTCGCACAACTATCGCACAGTCTGGTGTAGGATGCACCATCCTGATTAAAATAAAGTCAGTTCAAACTTATGTATTTACAAGGTCGCTGGGGTAGCTCAGTGGCTTCGTTCGCGGCTCTAGTGGCTAGGTTCCGTGGTTCGATTCCCAGCTCTGGGGTACGTCGGTCCTACCCAAGTCATAGCTGATGCGGATAATCCCCAAGGCCCAACCTGGTTCGGAGGCCTCAATAAGAGCTGTAGGTCCTCTCATTCTGCTGCCATCCTCCTTACCCTACCATCGGAGATAACGGACTCTGCCCCCGGGATGTTTCCACCTCATAAATGGGTCCAGTCATCGCTTGGTGGAATAAAGTTAGTAACTAATCACCTGCTATTTGCCGAGTAATGGGACTCGAAAACAAACCTCTTTAATGCCTGGTCACTTGAATGAGTGAAGCAGAAATGCTTCATGCACTGAACGAAGTAGGTGGAGTGGTGCTACAAGGTGACGTAATTTGCACATAAGAACCAAGGTTGGGTATGACTTTCGTGACTCTTGTATGTGAAGCTATCCCAGTTTTCCTGTATTTTTCTCACTCGTAAATCATTCAGCACAGGAAACAGCATACTTCTGACAGCATAAGAATCGCACGAAATGGCTACAATTGTGTATACCATTAAACTCCTCATCCAAATTCTAGTTCTTAGTAATACTTCACAAGAAATAGTTGTATTTTCGGTTTTCAAAACATCACATGACATATAATTGCAGAGAACGAGGGAAAGAGAGGGGAGAGGGTAACGGAAGGGGGAGAGACTGGACAGTGATTGAAGGATATTTACAGTTAATGCAGTGGTACGAGTGGAGCTAAGAGTTTTTAATTTTGTTAGGTTGAATCGGACTTGAAAAAGTCAACGCTCGGGGCTCCAACCTCGGATCTTCGGCTCTGTGTTCCGACGCTCTTACCGTGGAAGATATCAAGGCAATACACGCATTAAATGCTCATGAGATTCAGGTGTCTCGGTAAACTTTAAAGGAGATCTCAATTATTATGAATTTCACACCTAAAAGGTGGGTTGCAATGTCGCAATACTTTGTTTTCTGAGCTTTATAGTTAACACTTTTCATTTTGTATACAATTATGTCCTACTCGTAGTTGGTAGCGCGCTTGCCTCTGGCGCGGAAGAGCCATGTTCGATCCCCGGTACCAGCATGGGGATTTTTCCTCCGCTGGGAGGTCTGGCACGGAGTGCACTCAGCCTCATTTGGTCCCGGGGGACCAATTGAGGAGCTACTTGATGGAGAAGTAGTGGCCCCAGGTAACGAAGGCCACATAACTGGCCGGGAGGGCTCGGGGTGCTGACCACTTTCCACCCTCCAGTACTGCACCCCATCAACTACGCCTGTAGTGGGTAGAGGGGGGACGCAGCGGCTGGGTGGCAAGCCTTGGCCCTTCCTGGGCTGTTGCGCTAGGGGTTTAGTTTTTTTTAGTTTATGTCCTACTAATTGCGTACACAAGCCTAGTCTGGAAGAAGATGATCATATACCACGCAGTTCTTAATTTTCATAAATTCTGTTTACCTTTACGTAATGGTATGGAATATTACAAAGCCTTCCCTCGAAGGAGGAAAAAAAAAACTTAAGTATTTGTACTCTAATTTCTTGATACTTCATTTATGAAAACATTCTTTTAATAAGGCACCAGCTGCAAGAATAAGGCAATCCTATCACACAAATAAATAAAAACAACACTTCTTTTTGTGTGGATGATCAAGCAAAGCCGTCATGATAATTAGGAGACTAGAGGGGAAAATGAGAAATGAAAGAGAATTAAAGCTTTAAACACGTTGCTGGTTGTTAAAACGCTCGTCATGTTTGATTAGTTCAAATATTATATTACCTCTTTACTTGACAGCCTTTATTTAAAATAAAGGTTTGTTTTCTTATGTTTCTCATACAATGAATTAGGACAGCATATTTGTTTCTCAGTTTTTGATGAAATCCGCTGTTAAAGGGAATAACCTGCAAGTATAACAATTGTTGCTTTTGATGGGGTCACAACGCACTCATTTTACTCACTTGTGCATCCCTGTGGGCATTTGTTAACTCATTATGGAAGAGCAGAACAACGTTCTTTAAACTTGTAAATCAGTTCAGTGCAAATTTCCATTTGTTTTTGCGAGAATCTCCCCTTTAACGCGAGAACTCCTTTAGAGAACTTTATGAAGGAAAACAAACAAAAACTATGACAGTGAATGTAATGTGTAATCTAAATGTAAACATTTGATGCTTGAGCTCTCTCTCGCCGTTGTAAACTACAAACACACAAGAGGTATGTTTGGATATTGCGGCCTTAAATCTACAAATGCTTTACGTTTGAACTCTTATTTAAACAAGAAAATAAAGCTGAACATAGATTAAAATGGTATTTTTTCCGCCAGTTTTTGACACAATTTTCAATGGCGGAACTATAATGTAAGCACAAGCATTATCCTCGCAGTGTTATATATATGTAATTCCTGAAAAAACGCGATTTTACACGTAACAGTCACAAATAATTGAAACTTTCTTTTGGCCATAATTTCTCTGTTAATGGGCATATTTCAACAAACAAGCCAGGATATTAAAGACCTCGTCAACAGCTTTCAGAAAATCTTAAGAAAGTTGACTTAACTATCTTAGTCTACGCGTAACAGTCACAATTAGTCTAAACCTTATTTCGGCCATAATTTCTCTGTTAATCGATTTCAGCAAACGACCTATCGTTTTAGAGTCCTCTTCCAGGGCTATCAGAATACAGTAAGAAGATTGACCTGGCGATATTAGTTTATGTGTTACAGCTCGTCCTGTCTACATGTTTGAAATAGAAATACAGCGTATTACATTTTACGGCTGAAGTGATCGTGCTTATGAAATATTTATATCTCGGAAATGACTTAACAGTTGCGACACAAATTTTTATTTAGTCAACGTCTTGCTTTTGAAGTTTATCTTCTCCCAAAAAACAAGATTTCACAAAAAAGGGAGAAAAAACGACGAGCGAAGCTCGGTCAACCAGGCACTTTAAATCTTATACCTAAATGAGCAAAATGTTAAGTGGGATAAGATTAAGATTTTGGAAACTATGACATTAGCGAAGATCATAAGAAATAATTCTAAAACGGCTCTTGCTGTACTGTGTCGGTTCGTGTTGTATATAAAAACGTTGCAGCCGTAATTCTAACAGAGAACTTGCGGACGGGGACTTAACATCTCGACCGAATGGCGATCTTCGGTGCCTACGCCCCTGACGGAGCACACCCCAGGAGGATGGATGAGGTTAATGGATCCTAGGGGCCGCTGAAATGGTGCCAAGACAGAGCAGGTGGCAGGGTTCCTACATTTTCCCAGTTAGAAGCATCCCTGCGGAGGCTGGCTCAGCCCGGTTCCTTCCATTCCTTCGGCATCGTACCAGGAAACCGTCTCACTTGCCCCCTCGGCTTGGTGGGCACGAAAACCAGTAGGCTCGCCTTGAAATCCGGGGACAAGATTTCCAGAGCGTATTTATTCCCCCTGCTGTGCCGCTGCCGCGACACTCGGCGGCGCCTCCGACTCTGAAAGAAACCGAACGGATGAAAGCTGAAATGAAATTAAATAATTAACATAACTGAATGGATGGACAGGAAATTCGGAGGATATGGAAATCCTTCCAAGCATTCGCCTGGCGACCCGGGGAAACGTGTGAGAACATTAGTTGCAATATCAGTCTAACTATAAAACGGAAAATAGAATCAACTCCTTATCACTATGCCAAACGTATCAGTATAGTAGTGTAGCTTCAGATGAATCAAGTGTATCCTGTATTATTACTGTAGGGTATATTTTTTTAAGAGTAACCTTAACACATGTTAATTATCATTTTATGTCTTATGCTTTAAAATGGACTAAGATTATACTACAGTAAAACATACGATTACATTGTTCCCTGTAACTGTAAAAGTGTTAAAATGCCGGTTTTTGGCTAGTCGTGGCTATCTGGAATGCAGATATCTGGTATGCAGATCTGGACAGACTATGGGTAGTCCAACTTGTTTGATTAATTTTCTTCTTATTGTGCTACACAGCGCAAGAGTTCGGTTGAATCTGCTGTTTGTGTAATATGGGATTACCATTAACATTATTGGAAAGGGTCATCTGCTTCTCACTACCAATAATTTGCTTATTTGAGAAACAGTTATTATTATTAGTTTCAGCTTCATCAAAGGTAGTTATATAGAGGCTACCTGAACAGAATATAATTCCAACAGAAGTAAAGCCGATATACAATGTAATTGTTTGAGATGACTAGAAATTAATCAATGCTTATATGTAAAGTATATTAAACTAAGTATCGGTGGATCAGTATACATTTTAAAAAGTTCAGTGTTTTGGTATCTCCTCCCTGGAAAAGCAAAAGGAAGAGAATAACATTGTGAAGGTCAGTTGATTATTTTATATCTGCTACTAAACCCGGAAAATTTTTCCATATGCTGGAACTTAACAAAATGCTACTTCTTAGTTACTGCTCTATTTTCCTTAGGGTTGGTCCATTCACTTTTGTCTACTTCTTACCGCTCATAACCTAAACTGCAATGTACAAATTACCAAACATACATACAGCAATGGAATTGTGCCGCATGGCATATAATTCATTATATTTAACCACAGGACTCAGAATGGGTCCCGAGGAATTTGGCTGATTTAAAGGAACGCTACTCACTATGGATTCTAGCTAATTGCACGCGCACTCCTATCTTGCGAATGAACGGTCTACCTAGCCTGCTTATTGCGAAGTAGCTAGGTGGAAAGCAAGGCTGAATTGGAATCTGCTGATTAATAAAGTGCTTTTAATAAGATTGGGCATATTTACTCTAACCACAAGACCACTATTTTCTGGATCACTACCAGTATTTAACCTCTTTAACAGTACTTAAAAGCACTGTCTAGAGTTTTACAATATTATAACAAAACGGCACTTCGACGAATTCCACTTCTGAGACCAGTGTGACTGACGTTAAGAGTCTGCAGTCTTACATGATGTTACAACTTACAACTGCTCTCTTGTACGCTTGACTCACTCCTTTCACTGTCTTTCTTCACTTTCGATGCCTTTCATAAACTAACTCCGACGACACAAGGACTCAACACTCATTACAAATTCTTTACTTATACACGATGTATCTTTCACAACGACGTTACCACACACACACACACACACACACACACACACACACACACACACACACACACACACACACACACACACACAGCTGTCTCACACTCACTGACACACTGATCGACTCAAAAACTGCCTGCTCTCAGTCTCTCAGGCGATGACAGCCACACCGGCTGCCCTAGAGTGTTCGAAGGCTCTGGAAAACCCGTTGTGTTGCCGCTTGATTCCTGTTATAATCTTCGCAAAACTTAAAGGCATATGGAGGCGGGGCGTACTGCGGACTCCAGCGAATCCCACGCTTGCCCCTCCTACCAGCGCTGCCGAATGTAGTGTATGCATCTCACACAACCTTATGTACAGACCCTCTGCCGGTACACGCACTACGCTTGGCAACAGCGCTCTGCTTGAGCATTGGCCAGCGTTCACATGCCTTTAACTTTTGCGAGCGGTATAGTCACGTGTTTGCTCGCGTGGATAACGTGGGGAAGCTTGACTACGAGTACCCTTTATTTGCTCGCCAGCCTGGTGTGTGGTGTGAAGTAGCTTGGACCCGACCGTCCCTTGACGTGTGTGCGGCCCGCGTCACTATATTTAGGAATATTATTTTCCCAATCGGACACTATTATCATATGTATATCATCTTTGCTACTCATTGTGCCCTTCGGTAGGTATTTGAGTTGTAAATACACCAGAGTGTTATTAGTACCCTTGGTTCCATACACATATGCCGTCCCTATGCTTGAAGTGGCAGTTCAACAATCTTCTCAGCAGAGAGGGAGAGCGCTTTGCCTTTGTTGTTCGACCAAGGAGTGGTGGTGATAGGAACCCTAGGACTAAATTTTGAGGCAGTATTTTGTGTAAGCCCTCTGAAATAATTCCAAATGTAAATATAGAGGCAACAGAAAAACCCCTAAAATAATTCTGTTAGAATATAGGCAGTGTAGACTGACTTCTTTAGTTTTCGTTGTTCTACAGCCAAGGAGGAATGGACTCATATCGATAGTGTAACGACGAAAAAGATTAATTATATATTATAAAGTGAAAAATAATTGTGAATACGACGCGATTATTAAAACAGAAGCTATTATGGCAAGCTACAATAATTGAAATAAATTATTTGTAGTGAGTTTCGCAAGGAATATTGACTTTTACAACTGTTGGATGTGCCTAGCCATTTTTATTAGCGTCGAAGTCCACCATTGTTTAGTGGAAAATTTGTAAAAGTGATTCATAGGAAGGCTGACGATTTTTGAGTGTTAATAAAATGTTTGACATTCCTGAAAGTAATATTGGTTCTTTCATCAATATAATGTATCCCTAGTACCCCAGTGATAATATTAAAATAATCTTCAAGCTCTCCGACTAATGCTAGGCCGCAAGGAGTACAACTACGTTAATAACTTCACATATATACCCCGTCACAGACTTTCCATACAACAAAGGGTTATAAAGGGCAATTATTAATAGGAAATAACTGTTCCAAATGACGCTCCAACTTTTGGCTCGATTTACAGTAACACACACACGCACACATACACACACTCACGCACACATGCAATTCCAAAGTTTAAGTGAAAATGACATTTTCGGTTTATTAATTATATCATATAAATATTCTATTGGCACCTGTATATCATTTTGGCCAAATACTTATCCCGGCCCACCATTTTTAAAAGTTCAGCGACATGTTTAATTCACCCCTGTGTTTCGTTTTAACCATAACTAGGATGCACCACAGTGGTACTTTTCTGCCTCTGTCTGTTTTGCATTTTATATGAAATTTATTCCTTACATTTCACTTATTTGTATGTAAATTTGCATACATAATCTCAAACGTGCTGTCCAAAAATTCAAACTTGTATTTTATGATTGCTTTATTAACTGGTTTACACAAATAATTTATGCCGAAAAGAAAAGGAATTTTAACACTAACTTCATTAAAAGCAAGTGTATTTCTGTGCAAGTAATAATACCAACTTCAATGAAACACTCTAATTTATGTTTAGTTTACTTGCGTGTCAGAAAATGCCACTAGTATGCTTCTCTGGAAAATGTGAAGGCAGTTTAAAAAAAGTGAATGTTTTTTTCCCCTCATTAAAATTATTTAATTCTATTATCTGAGAAACTGTTTGAGCTGCAACATTGAACTGCGTAGTCATTTTTTATTCATATCAAGTGTGCTAATTTTCAAGTAAAGATATTTAGAATTGAAAAAGTTAGAAAGTCCAGTTCCAGTCCTTTAAATGCTAACATATATATGCAAATATTCCGGTGGTGCATCGAGAAAGCATTGTGTAAGAATTACCTATACTGCTGTCAGAATGGACGTGAATAGAATGTCTCTTCAGAGCGAAACAGGCTTGTGATACAAAAAGGCAGTGTTCATATATTACATCACCCTCTGAGATGGGGAGACAGTCAATCAAAGGTTGACGGAGCATAACATTGGTCACAGAGAGGTACGGTCAGCTCCAACATGATGTCATGTATCTTCTATATTTATTCTTTTCTCATAGAGTTGAAACACATTTTGTAAAAGTGCTGTTTTTATTACTTTCCCTCCACGCATTCTGTCACATATTGCATCCCACCTAGAAATGTGATATCGAGGGTTCATCGGGTCTTTATGCTCCTCACAGTCGCTCACTCACTCACTCAGTCACTCACTCAGTCACTCACCTCACTCACTCGCTTGCTTCACTCACTTCACTTCACTTCACTTCACTCACTCACTCACCTCACTCACTCACCTCACTCACCTCACTCACGTCACTCACTCACCTCACTCACTCACCTCACTCACCTCACTCACTCACCTCACTCACTCACCTCACTCACTCACCTCACTCACCTCACCTCACTCACCTCACCTCACTCACCTCACCTCACTCACCTCACTCACTCACCTCACTCACTCACCTCACTCACTCACCTCACTCACTCACCTCACTCACCTCACTCACCTCACCTCACTCACCTCACCTCACTCACTCACCTCACTCACCTCACTCACTCACCTCACTCACTCACCTCACCTCACTCACCTCACCTCACTCACCTCACTCACCTCACTCACCTCACTCACCTCACTCACCTCACTCACCTCACTCACCTCACTCACCTCACTCACCTCACTCACCTCACTCACCTCACTCACCTCACTCAGCTCACTCACCTCACTCACCTCACTCAGCTCACTCACCTCACTCATCTCACTCACCTCACTCACCTCACTCACCTCACTCAGCTCACTCATCTCACTCACCTCACTCAGCTCACTCATCTCACTCATCTCACTCACTCACCTCACTCGCTCACCTCACTCACTCACCTCACTCACTCGCTCACCTCACTCACTCGCTCACCTCACTCACTCACTCACATCACTCACTCGTTTACCTCACTCACTCGCTCACATCACTCACCTCACTCACTCATTCACTCACTCATCTCACGTACGGCTTCATCAGAACTAAATGTTTTCAGTCCACCTGAATTAAGAAAAATCAGAAGGTTACTCGCGCGCGCATGTGTGAACAACATAACTGATAAACAAAAAGTGGTATAAACACCTAACTTCGTATTTAAGTTCAATATCTTCGAATGATTCGACAGGACGAGTATCATGAGAATTCTCTACCGGAAACTACCTTTTACATGAAACATTTTTCAGAATTGTTATTTTTTCAAAATATTTATAATGGTTTGCTTTAAAATGGCATATGTTCAAGATATTTATATGCCAAATAAAATGTTTATTTTGTATTTTCTGGGAACATCCGGTAAAGTCCTCTTTCTTGGGACAGACATTTGCATAAATGTGTATGACTGGTAAACGTTAAGAGAGACAAAATTGCACTACAGGAAATATGTAGATATCTTTAAAGCATACAGTTTACTTTAACAAATTTTAATGGCATCGGCCATTTCCAGAGTATCCGGTAATTTTGGTTCCAATTGCTCGATACTTGTAGCTATCCTGATGCTATTTAGTTGTTTCTCGCGATCTCAGGAAAGACATAATATGCAACTACTTTTAAACACCTGACTGTCGATTTGGTTTCCTCTATCTTTCTTGTACGCACCAACTAATGTGTAAGGAAACTATATCTGCAAATGTTTATCTCGGATCAACACGAAGTTGATAAGTAGAAAACTAAGCTTGATAAGAATAGTTTGTTGAAGCTTTATGCGAACAAACGATAGTGAAAGGAGAATGTCTTGTAAACACATTGGATTTTTGAAACTATAGGTGAGCACAGGCCTGGGTGACTCGCGCTATACCTTGAGTGACATTAATTTCCTTTTAACTGCTAAACAGTCAAGGTCGTGAGCAATCTGCGCTGCTCGAGCACTAAGTGTCCAGCCCTGGTTTAACCAAGGGTCTCTCAGTATGCATGCACCAGTGTATGCAAGATTGTGACTTTGTTTTTCCACATCCAGATTTTACTTGCGTATGCATGTTTCAGATCTTCCGCTCATTTTGGTATAACTTTCATAGAAATTCGCTAATTAACTTTTATTGAAAATAACTCTGCTTGTAGATTTTAGGGACTCCCATCTTGTTTAGCCGTAATTTCTGAAAAAGACTACAGTTTTGTACACAAATCTTCCACTATCTTTGAAACTTACAGACCTAAAGTGCTGAAATTTTTACCACACACTTGCAGAAGAATGAGCGTTATTTTAATGAAAAGACATGTGTATAAGGAACGGTTATTTTTTTAAATTACTTACGACACAGATCTTTAGCAATCGGATCGAATATTTAGTTCATGGAAACATATTTTCTGTATAGGATATTACTAAGTTTAAATTTCAAGTATGTTCAGATATTATTTTGAACTTGCACTTTGCAAATTTACCATAGGATTTGTTTGTTTCTGATATTAACAATATTTAGGGTCTCCTATTTCGATCCAGTCATTCGGTGTTCATTAAAGTAAGTGACTGTACTCTATTTGGCAAATGTTCTACAACTCAAACGTGAGTATAACTTCAGTATTCTAAGCCACTCAACCATCTTAGGATCCTAAAAACAAATTCTTTCTCCTATTGCATATCAACAGTGATCTCACTATCTTGATTTTTCACTGGTCTGTTTGTTACTTAGAAAAACTCGTTGTACTGAGCGAGGTGGTGTTACTAGCATTCGGGGAATCCCTGGGATCGATCAGTCTGAGCGAGGGTTTTTACGCGAGTTTCCCCGGTCGCTAGGTGATTGCTGGGTTGCATAATTTGATCCTCAAATTGTCCTATCTCATTCCTCACTACATTTCATTTCTTTGTTCTCCGCCTGACCAGGCCGATCACCCATCCTGGATATCCTATGGTCTAAAGTTTGCTTACTTCTCGACAGGCTAGAGATTGAAAGTATCGGCTTGGAAGTCCTACAAAGGGGAAGCTAATCCATTGAAGAAGAAAAAGAAAAACTTCGTTGCAAATATTAAAGAGATTCCATTATTTGATATAATAACAACACGCAGATGTGGGTACCCAACTATTTTATGAGCTATGTGGGGCACTATAAAATACTGACACTATTCATCCCTAATTTGCTGACTTTCACTCAAAGACAGTAACAAAATGTTTTGTAATTATTTTAGACATAATCTTCCAAGTACATTGGGTAACCTCGGGCATTGTTAGTGTGAGAGAGGAACAAAATGTCAAGTGTTTGTTTTACTGTTTTAATGTATAACAAAATATCACCATATATTTTATATTTTGTTCTTCACGAGGTAAAGCACATGTTAGGCAGACATTATAACGCACTAACATGAAGGAAGTTCTCGTCAACACCAATAAGTTACTTAATGCGGCTAGTCTACAACAGGGGTCGGCAAACTGTACCGGCTACTGATATGACGTAATACCATCATCAGTGGCAAAGCAATACGTAGTCCACAGACAGCCCTACCTCCTTCAATCGACGCACGTTCAAACGTAAGCAAATAGTGGTGTACATCTCATCGATAGAACATGGTTCTGTCGAAATAATAAAAACGAAGGTAACCTTTCCATTCCAAGAGAAGTGGGAAGAACAATATCTTTGCTGCGCTGTGGGCAATAATCTAAAATGTCTGTTGTATTAGAAAGTTTTGATTTGTGTTTACAAGTCAAACATTAAAGGACATTACAAACATCGTCACAAACATTACAAGCAAATCACAGATAGGAAATGTTAATACATTTTAAAAGAATAATATAAAACGAACATTTTTCCCTTAATGCAATCATAAGGTTTAAATATTCACGGAAGTTTTATGGTCTAGTGAAGAAGTGGATTAGAAAGTACACAATTAAAAAAAAAACCTAAAAACTTAAAGCTCAATGTGTAAAGTCATAATTATAAAATAAAACTGACTTAGACTTATTTAGAGAACTTTAAATGGAAAGATTTCACCCTCTCCATTCATTTGCTGCATATATTAGTGCTATGTTTGACTCAACATATATGTGTGAGCAATTGTATTCTAAACGAAGACTGTATAGTCTAAAAGCAGATCGCGATTGACACATGAAAACCTACGCATTGTGTTGTACGTCAGCTCTTTGGAATTAACGATGTACGCAGAGCTATAATGCTGAAGAAAAGAATAAATTAATGAAAACTAAATGCCCCCTCCCTCACGCCGCCAGTGCGACTTTAAAACCATGCGTCATGTGCATGCCAGATTGCATTCCTTGACGTCACCATTCGCGATGACCAATTCGCCGGCTCCTAGTCTAGAACATTTTAAAGTTTGGCCCAGCTCATTTTTAAGCTATACTGTCGCAATTATGTGAATTAAAACTCAATTTCAACTAATAGCTTTTTCTTAGGCGGCGCGTGGCCAAGCGGTTAGAGCATTTGTCTACCACCGGCCCGGGTTCGATTCCAGGGATCTGCATGTGGTATTTGTGGTGGACGAAGCGGCATCAGGGCGGGTTTGCTCGGGGTTCTCTGATTTCCCCCGCCGCTCATTGCACCAATTGTGTCATTATCACCTTTCCAATCATTGATTTCGTTTGCATTTCATATCATTCACTTCCTCACTATCATACCTGGAGCGTGGCTGACCATCCGCTTCCAGGTCTTCACTCTGTCCAGTCCGCAGCTTCCTGTGCTCCCCGACAGGCGTCTGGCCCTAGGCACTGACTTGTAAGTTTTAGGGGGTGTAAGTCATACATAAGGAGAGGGTAATCAGGCAAAGAAAAAAAAAAAAAAGAAGAAGAAGAAGAAAAAGAGGCTTTTTCTTAATTACAGATCGTGATGCATAAATCTATTATCCTAAAATTCCAAGCTAATGCTGGTACAAAGCTGCAAGTATTAGGCTGAAAACGGAATAAGTAAATACATAACAGAAAAAAATGGCAACATAAAAAAATTGAACATATTGTCCATACCTAACATATATTAAAAACTTTCCATAACTGAAGGCACAAGAAGAAATACGTAACAAATAACCCATATCTGAAACTTAGAAACAGTTTCTCAAATTTATGCAGAAACAACGAATGTATTGATTAATCTAAACAAGCGATTTGAATGCGTTACGCTAACCATTATATGACATTCACTTTATGTAATTATAGTAGTTTATCAGGATATAGAAGGACAACTAAAGACACCCTTAGTAGCAGGGAGTTGTATCAAAATATATTGTTCCATAGATCGCCCTAGGTCAGCCCATTTACGGTGGCATTCACTTTATTCTTTCTTGGATGCACAATCACTCTCAGCTCGGCTTTGAACAAGGGTACACAATATCGCTGTTTTTGTTTGCTTCTTCTTTATTATATTCTAGTATCTTGTTGTTTCTTTGTTACAGGAACACACACAAAAGTCATTGTAACGGAAGTATCTACTCCAGAGTTCTCTTGACAAAAAAGGGCAATATATTTGCACAAAGAAACGGAAACAATATCACAAATTGTTTGAGCCACATATATTAAAACAATTTATTGGGTCTCGTCATGGTTTTCGAAACTTTATATACAAGTGTAATAAAGCAGTAGGGATAATACTGAGAGAAAATACTCTTTTGTACAATATTCTTTACCTACGTCACAAAATTAAGCAAGTCTACGTACTGGTCAGTAAGCATCTTCTGTGGTTCAAATAGAATTGGTTATGGTAATAGAAATGGATTTGGCCACCTCCGTAGCGCAGCTGGCAGCGCGCTTGCCTGTGGCGCGGAGGACCCGGGTTCGATCCCCGGTACCAGCATGGGGATTTTATCCCCTCTGGGAGGTCTGGCACGGGGTGCACTCAGCCTCGTTAGGTCCCGGGGGGACCAATTGAGGAGCTACTTGATGGAGAAGTAGCGGCCCCAGGTCAAGAAGACCGCATAACTGGCCGGGAGGGCTCGGGGCGCTGACCACGTCCCACCCTCCAGTACTGCACCTCACCAATGACGCCTGTAGTGGGCAGAGGTGGGGGATGCAGCAGCTGGGTGGTAGGCCTTGGCCCTTCGTGGGCTGTCGTGCGGGGTTTACATTACATTACAATAGAAATGGATTTAATCTTACGAAACTTTAGGAAATTCCGGAGATTTTGAAGGTATGCCAATCTTATAACATAATGCTGTTAATTTCAGAATGCACCCGGTGTGAACTAGTAAACTAGTGCATCATTGTTGTTGAATTTATCCTATTCACATCGAGTTTTAAGTAACAGGACTCCTTTCGTAAGAAATTCACCGAATTTAACATAGTGACAGATACTTCAGGAATGAAAATGAAGAAATTATTAGTAATACCACGAACGTTAGGAGAGACCTTGAATGTTGCAAACTTATTAAAATGTTCAAAAGCATGATTTAAACCAGGCAGCCTGAACTCACGTAAATACGGGCAGCGGGCAAGGTCAGCATGTCTGTGCGTGCAAGCGGGCATTGTGTTACAGTTGTTTATCTGAGTGCAGCAGCAACGGACGTGTGTAACTATAGTGTGCAGTGGCCGTTCGTGAACTACAGAAATGGTAACATCTCTAAGTGTGGCTACCTCATCTAATCCTCGCCCATCTTTCCCATATACTTTTCGCTCTGTTTGGGAAGAACAGTATCTGTTTATAGACCTAGGGGGTGCAGCGAAATGTTTAGTGTGTGGCAAGATTGTTCAAACAATTAAAAAGTATAACCTACAACGATATTAGGCTACTCATAGCAGTGAATACGACAGCCATAAAGGAGTGGAATGTGACATGATGATAGAGAAACTCAAAGACCATAAAATAAGTGAATCGGCTGTACGTCTTGGATATAAAATATCACTTGAAATTGCTAAGCAACTTAGACCATTTAAAGATGGCGAATTTTCTAAAATTTGTCTACGTATGATGGCCAATGAAATTTGCCCTGCACGTATGCCAGAATGTGAATTCATTAGTTTATCTTCCTCTACTGTTAAGCGGCGTATTGCAGATCTCGCCAACAATGTTGAAGAGCAGTTGGTGGAGAGATGTAAATCATTTATTTGTTATTCTCTGGCGTTAGATGAAAGCCAAGATACTTGTGATACAGTACAGTTAGTACCTTTTGTGAGAGGTGTGAATATAAATCTCCAGATCACAGAAGAAATGTTGGATTTAGTACCAATGACGGGTACTACAACCGGTGCAGATATTTTCCGATGTGTTGAGGAAGTTTTAAATCAGCTTCAACTTCCATGGAATAAACTGATATCTATAGCTACAGATGGAGCTCCTGCTATGATCGGTGGTAGACCTGGTCTAATAGACCGTGTTATAGATAAAATAAAGGACCTTAGTACTAATCAAAACATCACATCTGTTCACTGCATAATTCACCACGAGAATTTATGTACAAAACGTATTAAACTGAGTAATGTTGTTGTGTTGTTGTGAAAACCACTAATTTCATTAGTTCAAAAGGACTACGTCATCGCAAGTTTAAAGCGTTTCTCGATGAATGCAGTAGTGAATTTGGCGACTTGCCTTATTATTGTGAAGTGAGGTGGTTAAGCCGGGGTGCGTTACTGGAAATGTACTGTGAGTTAAGGGAAGAAATAGCGTTGTTCTTAGATGAAAAAGGTATGCCTGTTCCCGAACTTAGTGATTCAAAGTGGATTTGTGATTTGGCATTGCTAGCAGATCTAACAGGACACCTCAATGTTCTTAATCGCTCTCTTCAAGGCAAGGGACACATTATTACTCAACTGATTGACTCTGTACTGGCCTTCAAATGCAAACTTGCATTATGGGAACAAGAATTAATCAACAAGAACATATGTGACTTTCCAAAACTTTCACCAGCTTCTCAACATTTGGAATTTGCAGCGCTTGAGCAATATGCAAGCGTACTAAATGATCTACACAGAGAATTCGGAGTGCGATTCCAAGAACTAGAAACTCTGGAATCTATATATTTTCAATTATTTGTCACTCCTTTCACCGTAGACGTCGAGAACGTTCCTACAGAGTTTCAATAAGAGCTTATTGATCTGCAATATGATCTGAAAATGGAGGATTCCTTTGTTCATAAAAGAAACTTTACTGATTTTTATATAAACTTTCCTCAGTCCAGATTTTCAAGACTACACAGACAAGCAGCTCCCATATTAAAGCATGTTTGGCTCTACTTACCTCTGTGAACAATTCTTTTCGCTAATGAAACACTAAACCGGGTCACAGAAGCCAATTATTTGACAACTTGAAATACAGTCTTCGTCTTTGTACTACAAAGACAATTACACCAAATTTTGAAAAAATAATTAGGGGGAAAAGGATACAAAGAACTCGACAGCTGAATCAAAATTAAACTCATTTGGAAGTATTAAATGTAATATAAATGACAGATAAGCTATAAAATGGTATGTTAAATTTGCTCTATTAAGCATCTAGGTAAACATATGTTTATTTCTTTTTGTATACTCAGTCTACACTCAATAAACGTTCAAAGTTTCCGATGTTGCAAGTCTTAGTTATTCCGACACTGACTATTTTTCTATCTCTGTTGACCATTTCTGCCCGCTTCCACATGCTCAGGCATCGGGCTAAAGGATATGACGTCACAGTGCATTGAGTTGAGGCTGTCTGATTTAAATTATTAAAACCTCTTCCAGCAGTTAACTGTAATACATAATTGAAATATGAAATGCTGTTATCCAAAAACTAATGCAGTAGTACTATGCTGTATGTCCTTCCACAATGTTTTATAGCATTATCCTGATAATGTTTTGCTCTCAAAGCCCTGATGTACATAGTGGAAGCTTCAGAAACTCAATTTGTGAAATTCACCGGCTCCATGAGCGTTGTGCAAGCTAGCCAAAGCAATATTCACAAGCGACCTATGATTCAGGACGTTCTCTGTATACAAAATTTAGCATTTCTAGAAATTGTGTAAACATCTCGTTTTGGCATCAAAGGGAACGGAAAGGCAAATGAAGCTGCCAAAGAAGCAACCTGACATCCTATTAGCGACCTCACAATAGCTCCAACCACACAAATAATTACCATTTATCAAAGGATGGCTTACTGAGGAATGAAGGAAAGAAGTGATAAACAGTGCACTCCATGACGTCCACTAGAGCGGCACAAATACATAACTACAAATATATATATATATATATATATATATATATATATATATATATATAAACACTCCTACAAAGAAACCAAGTGGCTCTTTCTCGGTAGAAACGGCAATTATAAACTACTCATTGCTATCTCTTTACTCATGGTCCAATCTTACTCTGTACCATATACAAGATAATCTATTTTAACATATATTCTACTGAACTGTCATTTGCACACAAATGGGGACACATGGTGGAGTTACTGATCTACATAACGTTCTCAGTAACCGTGGTATGAATATGAAACATTGGGATATCTACACTGCACAAAGGTGTATATCAAAACGCAATAAAACCTATAACTTATAGACAGCTAATGTTACCTGATATTCACTCCTTTGTAATGCACATGCCTCCTGATGCACTGCATTGTAATTTAATGTTCTTATATCGAAAGTTTATGGTGGTGATAAGACGTCATTGTCAAAGCGATATAAAATAACTCAATAAAATAGTTTTACTGTCTTCTTATAAGAAGTTCTTCCGTAAAAATTAAACCAACTTCACAGCATATAACCTCTACAGGTGAATAGCAGCGGAATAATGAACATACCGGACCTGAAAAGTAAACAAAAGTTAAAATTATTACAGTAAGAAAGCAAAATACGCATAATGCTTTTTTGAGACCTTCACTGATCAGTACCTAAAACGAACTGCAAAGGAATTTTCCAAATAAATTAAAGTTTAAAGTCACAAAGAGTGGCCTTAACTTTTTGCTCCAACTATACAGGATGGACTACTTAAGTTGAGACTGTACAATATCTCCAAAACTAAGTGTTGCATATGTCTTGAATAAGAGTTGCTTGATATTATGGGGGAAAGTAAACGCCATTAATCGTGTTTTATTTGGAGGACGTTATGATGGTCATTTTAGGGTCAATTGAACTTTTAAAAACGGGAACCTACCTTTTTGTTTTCTTACTACTAAACCACGTTTGTTGTTACTCCGTGATCGCTAATATTAGGTACGTACTAACAGTGGATAAATCTGGCTGCGCCATGACCGAGTGGTTATACCGTTCGTCTCTCACCAAAGCGGCCCGGGTTCGATCCCAGGTGACTGCATGTGGGATTTGTGGTGGACAAATGCGGCGCAGAGACAGGCTTCCTCCGGGTTCCCTGGTTCCTCCATTATCGGTGTCACCGCCTCCAGTAAAAGAGGGCGTTAAACACTACCCCTCCAAAATGGATACATCTGGACTCGATGGTGGCTACAAGTACATGGCAGATCCAAGGAAGCCGTCCTACCGTGGACAGTAAACAAAACAACGGACACAATGTGTAATTGCCTCCCCGCCCACTATTATGTTCTATTGTGTTGAATGAACCCAGCCATTCATTGCGCTCTTCGTGCATAGCCATTCAGAATTTTCGTTATTTACGTTGGTATAAGAAACATTGCAAAGTGCTTAGCAGAAATATTGTTTAATTTTTTATGAGTGAGAAACATTAAAAAGATAGGCTCATATTTTAAAAAATTCAATTGACCCTAAAATTACCATCACAACGTCCTCCAAATGAAAGGCGACTAACGGCATTTACTTTCGCTGTTAATATCAAACAACTTTTATTCAAGACATTTATTTATACAATGCTTAGTTGTGGAGATATTGTACAGTTTCAACGAAGATCCATCGACCGCCGAATGGCTAGATTTCCTTCGCTGCATGCTAAATACCTTCAGCACAATTTGAGACTGCACGGTGCACGCTTACTTACTTCTCCATTGCATTTGCTGAAAAGCGTATCATAGGGAGTTTACAGTTAGGAAAGCAGTACACCTGTTTCGGTAAAAGTGTGGCCACGTAACGCTGAACCCAACTATAGCTTTCATTTACTTTTAACATAATCAATACGTCTGTATCAGTAAGTGAATGAGTGAGTAAGGTTTAAAGCCCCGTCTGTTTCAGTATTATGTGCCGTAACGGCCTAATAGTTAACTTTGCAACACAGACATAATATCTGGAAATATGCAAGGGCAAATAAGGAATATTTTAATAAATAAGTAGCACGATAATCAAGTTTACTTTTAAGAAAAATGATTAGTTAATCCTTATAGCGTTAGTATTTCCTTTTTCGCTTTCACTACATGTGGCACCACAGGTGGTGATACTGACGATAAATGGAATGCAGATGGAGAGCCGGTGGAATGAGATGACGGGGGAAACCTGAGAGCCCGGACGAAACCCGCCCCTGCACCGCCTTGTTTACCCCAAATCCCACATGGGATCGCCGGGAACGAACCTGGTCCGCTTTTGTAATAGGTGAATGGTCTAACCACTCAGCAAAGGCGCGGCCACTTTAGTGTTATGAGCACCATTAGGAAATAGGAGTAATTTAAGTGTCACTGTAACATTTTAAGAAGAACCCGAGGGAGTAGAAAATGATGAAACTCCAACACGAATAATTAACACCACTCGGCACTGCTACGAAATGTGGCTGTTCTTTATTAATCATATGATAATATCTCACAGTAGCTCTTAAAGTGAACATCTCACAGGCATTGCCTTTGTGAGTCTTACATTACGTTGAGATTACGAAGCCAGTGATGCAACAACCAGTGGCCCAGTAGTAATTGTGCAAGAATTATACCATATATAAATGCAGAAAGAACAACCTTGGAGAGATTTCACTGACTGTGCCGAAAAGTCTAATGCTTTATAACCCTATCTTTACCAAGAGAGGAATTTTATGCCCACCTTCTGTAATTTTTTGAATTCTGCCTTTTAATTTTTTGATTAAACGCACGCACTTAATAGTTATTGTCACTCACTGATTATACTACTGAATTACGTAATTGTTTTTAAGTTTTCATTGTTGGTCTTTTTGAGAAACAATGAAATGTTAAGGTGGTAAAGTACTACCACGTCGGTGTAATATGATACATGTAAATAGTAAAAAAAGGAATGCTTAAACAATGTTAAATATTACCTTTACAAACATGACAAGATACAATACCCAATTTTAAAATAAATTTGTTTTAAAAATTGCTCAGACATTTTGTTACCAGTGGTGGTCACAAAGTACCACAGAGCCAATAGAGAGCCAGCAGAGAGCCAATAGAAACAAAGTAGATTTGCGACCTTAGACAAATTAAGGGAGACAGTACCCATGCAAAAACTTACAGTGAAATCTAAAATATTATTCGTTTCCGAGATAAAAGTAAAAAATGAGGCCAACGTCATAAACGCCGATGATTCAGAGCAACGCACAGTAACACACATGTCTGGAGGGAAGAAAAACCCTAACTGAATCCCAGAAGACGACCACCCGAGGATAGTACTGCGACAGATTTATCCATGGTTAGCAAAGGGTTACGAACAAGAAATTCGTATGTACTGAAATAATTCATATGACTCATCGCTAGAGAAGAAAAAGAGAGATAATGCAGTAACATAGTGTCAGTTGTGTGCTTGCTGCAAGGTCACGTGATGTCTGCTTCATTTGCTGGAGAGATTGTGAATGTGACCATGGCACAAAGTACAGACAAAGCAGCTCTTTAATATGAATCGTGTTATGTATATCGTTTTGGAGGGTGTTTGCTTCAACCAAGGTGACCTAGAATATTACCTTCCAAACAAATTGTTCTCTCAGCAATAATACAGCTTGAGAAGAATTACTGGTATCTATTTTATTGTTATACAACTGGCAGCGCCGTGGCCGAGTGCTTAGACCACTCACCTCTAATCACGCCGCTCCGGATTCGATCCCCTCAGACACTCCCAGAACAACGTCGCATCTGCCACAGGTGATGTTTCAGAACCCGGAGCTTGCATTGCCTTACAGATAAAATGCGTTTTTGTTTAAATACCGAGTTTCGGTGATTTTGATAGTCGATAAAAGTGTATTTTCCTACTGCTATCTATACCGCCTTGAATTAGCCGAACGACGTTGACTGTGACGACTTACTATTTTGCGAGAATGAGTGCAAAAAAGTTATCGTTATGGTTCAAGATATAGCACCTAAGGGGGAATAAAAGCGAAATCGAGAGCACTGCAAATTGAAGATATCATTATACAAGAAGTATAAAAAATAGAAAACCTCTGCAGAAAAAAATTAAACATGCTTCAGAAGTAAAGCGGTAGTTATACTGGCTAAAATAAAAATAAGAAAAACTTGTGTTCTAAACTTCACCAGTGTAAAAGTATTACGAAAACTAAACATAAATAGGAAACCTTTTCTTTTGTAAGCCATTTTATTAAACTTACGTTATTTTTAGTTATTTGAAATCTTAAGAAGATATGGTGCAAAATCTATATAAAGGAAAGTTTTGTGTTTATAAAGGAAGAAAGATGGAGAATTACTGCTCGATTTCACACACTGCTGTGTCCTTCCTAATTCTGACATATTTCGTATTTAGATGTCCTTGCATCTCATTCTTCATCATTGGAATACCTCTTGTCTGTTTTAGAATACCGCTTTAAGACATAAAATAGAGTATAAGGGGCATTGTTCATCTTAAATGCTTTATTTTAAAACATGAGTATTCTGTCTCTTGAATTGAACATAATTGTAAATCTACAAGTGAAGTTAAGCGAGTCAACTACCCTTCTATATCTCTATTGCAAACTTCCTTAAATTTCTGAGTGAACTTTAGGGAAATGTTTTATGATACTCTTAGTACATTAAGACACTATAGCGCAAGTGCCGCTTGTAATGAGAAAGGACTGGGACATTGGTATGCACGATTTCTACCCTAAGCATATTTTCGTGCGGTTCTGATCGTTTCAGGTCAAGTGTGTCCTTCATCACAAAGTTTCACTGAAATGAAACACTATGATGTCTCTAGTGGAGAGGAAGCTAACGGCAACTTGATTAGTGGCCTACACACTTTAAGATTTATGAAATTAAATAATCTGTTGTCCGTTACTCAGCTTTCTCAACCATTTTGTCAGTAGAAATCAATGAGGACTACTGAGCCGTAGGATGAGATTATGCCCTCTTTGACTTATACCTCAATACGGCAAAGGAAGTTTGTCACATCAGAATTTGATTATATTACAATACAAGTGAACGATGTATTATATCTTGGTGTACAGAATACTCTATGCGCCGTTCTTCATATTGAGCACGCTGGAATTCATTGGTAGTAAATATCAAACACCTCGTAGATTCTTCAAGGAAGCATCTTATTCGATAATGTGTTATTATAACACTATAAAATCAAAGGGAAATTTCTTTAGTGCCTAGGAGAGCGTTCTTGCAAAAATTTGGTGAAACAGACCACCAAAGGAACCTGAGTAACTGAAGTAAAAACGAATTATCCTTCATGTTCAAGTTAAATAATTTTTACTTTCTCTACTGGTAAGTAGAGGAAGTATTGTATTCCACCCAAAAGTTCGATGTTGAGATTTCACCGGAAATGTATGTTTTGAGACCCCTGAATCCAAAAAAAGCATTTTCAGAAAAAGGTCCGCGCGCGCGCGCGCGTGTGTGTGTGTGTGTGTGTGTGTGTGTGTGTGTGTGTGTGTCAGTCTGTTGACAGCATAACTCAAAAACGAAAAGTCGGTTAAAAACCAAAGTTGGTATTTCAGTTTAATTTCTTTCAAGGATGCGACACGAAGATTTTCAAGAAAATAGCCCCAACCTAAACTACCCTTTACATGGAAGATTTTTCGAAAATTTAGATTTTCGTGAAAATGGCTAACGATTTTGATTAAAATGCTGCATGTTTAAGATATTTGTATTACAAATGACATGCATATTTTGAATTTTCTGACCATAGCCTATGTAGTCCTGTTTACTTTGGATGACTTTCGAATAACTCGTAAACCGTAAGAGATACACATCTTACTATACAAAAGCTGTAGATCTCGCTAAAACACACAATTTATGCCCAAATATATATATATATATATATATATATATATATATATTTTTTTTTTTTTTTTTTTTTTTTTTTTTTTTTTTTTTTTGTAGAGTAAACCATTTCGGAGATATTCCTTGTTATTTGTGTCAGTTTCGGAAAACTTAAAACTTTGGTGAAATGGAACATCGTTGGTGATTTTTTTACATGTTAAGCGTGCAAAAAGAATGGGATCTCAAACCTTTAAAAGATTTGACTATAGCTCAAAAACTACGGTATTCTAATATTCTCCTTACACCTACAAGGAAATGAGTAATAATATAATTTGTACAAACGTTTATCTCAACTAACACGAAGAAGATATAGGAATAAGGGTTTGTAAGAATGTTTAGTACAAGAGTAGAGAAAGTCATGTGAGTGCAGCGCACCAGATTTTTATACCTGTAATACAAGGATAATTTATTTTGAGAAGTAAAATTAACTAACCGCAATTACTTAAGGCTCAGAAATGCTACTAACGTCTCCTATAAAGGGACTTATCGACGAGGGTGGAGTAACTGTGGCTCCGTATTATGGGTAAATGTTATATTTTTTTACCTTTTGACCATACCCATTCACTTGAATGGTTATGTCAAAAACAGAACTCAAATACTACACACGTATATTCAGTTGTCCGGAATAGCTTAAAGTTGCGATACAGGCTCAATGATTTACGCTAGAATTTGATACTGAAAGTATAGGAAACCAAGGTAAATAGAATAACGCTGAAATAAAGAAATCTGGGAGAAAAAAGAAAAATGAAGAGAAATATTGATATAGTTCGAAGTGGTCCGTTTTCGATACGCATAGGCTCCAGAAAGTAAAATCGAAGCATTCAGACCCATCTAAGTGGAAAAGAAGGCATAAAATAGGAAAGAATGGGCCATCAGAGACAGTCATGGGCTTTAGATATGCAGATCAATACTTCCGAAATGGTAACAGTTGCCAAAAAAAGGAAAAAAAAAAAAAAAAAGATACAAAATGCAAAATGTATGAGGAATGCTAAGAAGAAGAGCTGAAGTATTGTAAGAAATCAGAACATTCGTAACCCATGGTCAGTTACATAAAATTATGTGGATTTATTTAAAATGGCAGCAGGTAGGTACTTTAAGCCAAAATACTTGAT
Source organism: Tenodera sinensis (assembly GCA_030765045.1). NCBI lineage: Eukaryota > Metazoa > Arthropoda > Insecta > Mantodea > Mantidae > Tenodera > Tenodera sinensis. The sequence continues at coordinate 64,287,364 of CM060964.1, forward strand.
TCGCCATAGACGTTTTAAAATGTTGACGCGTGGTAGAAATAGTTTGCTTTTACACAGTATTTCATTAGGTATTTAAGTTTATTTTTGGTTAAAATATTTTTTCAAGTTCTCAATTATTTTCTTTTCTCCAAACGAAATTTGGTTTTTAAATACGACATTATGTATGTGGATCTTCGCAGAAAATATTAGAACATTGCATTAAGGTTATTTCCGAACTATTAACCATGCATTTTCGGTAGGGACGTCCAATGTTTTTAAATGTATGCCTTATACTTTAAGCTTCATTTTCTTGGTGGTTTTGTTTCCTCAGGTCTGCAGTAATGAGAAAATCTCACCTGAGAGATTTAGGTACCTCTTTTAGGATTTATTCATTGTTTCCAAGAAGCATGTTTACCTTTTTAAAATTGATGCATTTTGGAGAATAAATTTAACCATTTGAAGTACTAAACATTTCAGCAATTATTCTTATGTATATAATGCAGAAACTGAAAAGTGTGTTGGTTCGTGGGTTTGTTTTGGTTCAAAATATCTGAAAACGTATATTAAAATCTACTATCTTTCAATGTAAACAATGAAAGTTAATGTAAACATACGCCTTGGCTTAGTGACAAAAGTTCAGGAATTCAGTAATGGGATGTGTGTGTGTGTGTGTGTGTGTGTGTGTGTGTGTGTGTGTGTGGTGTTTATCGCCCACTTTTACTACATATGGCACCGCAGGCGGTGACACTGATGATAGATGGAATGAAGATGGAGCACCCGTGGAAGAGACGGCGGGGGAAAGCGGAGAACCCGGAGGAAACCCGCCCCAGCGCCGCTTCGTTCATCAAATTTCCCATATGCAGTTGCCTGGGATAAGTAATGGGATGATTCAGTGTGCACTATATGCATGGATTCCACAGGGATGTTTTGCTATATTTACCCATCATTTCATCTCATATTTGTGTTTGTTCCTTTTATATTAAATTGCGGAACTACACCATGTACTTGCCTTTACTTCATACAGTTTATCTCTAGTGGAACGTAGTTCCATTTTGAGACTTCCCTCACTTCCAAACACGATAAGGTTTTCATGCCAATATTTTTAGCTCTTTGGGGTATAGCTGAGATTTATATCGACTCGTTCTGGAGAATGCTAAACACAAGCGGTTGTTTTTATCTAGAGGTTCCCTTTTCTCCTTTGAGAGACAGATGCAGTCGAAGAAAAACAGAAGAGGAGAAAATGTCACTGTGACTTCCAGGGGAAGTTGGCTCCTATAATTGAGGTTGGGTGTTGCTTATTTGCTGTTGCATTTATATCGAATTATAGTTTACGTATAACTTGGTGTTATTGTTATCACGTTACCTTTAAAACTTCTTTGTTTTATGTAAGGATTTTTTGCACTGTGTATGACTGAATGCCATGAATTCCAGGCAATCACTAAGAGTGATTTTCAAACTCGTTGCGAAGTTCACAGGAAGCAGGACAGGGCTTATAAAACCCACACTAGCACTGGGCACTGTGTGTGCATCCTGTATATTCTATGGAACGACGATAACTGATATTAACACTGATAGCGCTAAAATTTGAATTCTGACTTATACTGAAGCGTTCATGTCATGGTCTCGATGTTATCAGCCACAAGAGCGACATGAATGAGATGCCACCTACTCGTAATCACCGAGCGCTGACCATTGTACCATCACAGGCACGCTCAATGGTATCAAAGCACCATCAAAATGGGATCGGTTTAGATAAACAGTGTGCCAAAGAAAGACTTTATTACTTTGAAGTTTGCTAAGTGTGAGTATACAGTATGCTAATTTGGTTTGTTTTTTTCGCATTGATGTTTCTCCATACATGTCACTAACTATTTCTTTCTGTATCACATACCTGGTATGTCCCTTACAGGAAGAATAGAATTATGCTGAAGATTTGGTACAGTGATTTCACTGGACATACTTAACATGGAGCCTTTGAATTTTAACGTAAAATGTCCGCGTGAGCGAGTATTTAGCATAACTGAAAAAATGTGTTTGACAAATATTTAGCTTCGTGCTTACCTGAAGCTGAGGATCTTCAAAGGGTGCAACATAACTTTACAGAAAATGCTCCACCTCAAACTGCCTTCTAAATGGAAAATTGTTTATGATTTTTTTATTTTCTGAAAAAAAAAAAAAAAAAAAAAGACGCTCCTATAATTTTGATTAAAAGATTGCATTCTAAGAGATTCACATGAAAAGTACTTTATATCTCGAAGCTTTTGTGATATCCTGTGCAAACTCCTTAATTTGGAATGAATTGTGTAGAACTATATAACTGGTAAGCTATAAGTGATATACAAAACCCTCTATTCAAAACAATGTAAATCTCTTAAAAACGTATTATTTGTTCTTAATAATCTTTTTCTAATATCCCTACACCGCGCACAAATGTAATCAAATATCTCACCAAGGTACTAATTAATAAATGGAAATATCGCTTGAGTCAACAACAACAATAACAATCTGGAATGTTACGCGCTGGTTCTACAGCTCCTCACCCTACAAAATCAATAAAAGAACCAAAGGAGAGATACCGGAATAATGGACTGGTAAGATTAATAATTTTATAAGCAAATGATAGAGGCAGAAATAATTGCGATAAATAATTTCCAGATGTTAGAATCAATGCATAATGTAAAAAAACATAAGGGTTACAAATTTTTCAGGCATTATGAGTAATTAGCTATCTAAGTTCCTTGCTAAGGGAACTCAATAAATAAGTCAGTATAGCTAAGGCATTTAGAAGCTTACTATGGAGTCGGTCGACAAGAAAACAGCTAAAGGATCCGGTACATAGAATTTACAACATGTAAGTAAGGCAATTCGAAAATTAGGAAGGGAAACTGATTATAAAATTTAGGTAGTCGCAGAGTAAAGATTGTTTCTAATGCCAATAGGAATTTAAGATTTATCAATACGCAATTAGAAACTTTGGTGGGCTGGTGATAAAGTAGGCGTGTCTTACATTGGTAAAAGGACAAGTATTTATAACATTTGTATCTTTTCTGAAGTGCCTTAGAATCATCAAATGTGTTTTACTGTGATCGATTATCAGCCGTCCATAGTGCTTAAACAGTGTGCTAGGGTTATCCATACTTGGCCGTCGCCGTAAGGCAACTTTCCACCTAACATTCCAGCGACTCCCGGCAATTTATACTTCTCATTGTTATTACGGAAGTGGTTATGTTAAATTGTGAAATTATTAAGACGCTATGCTAAGATTCAGAAACAGTTTAATTCTATAGCCTCAGATAGTCGGCAACTGACTTCAAATAGCACAATTAGCAGTCTCGATTAAATTTATTAACCGACTCAACTGGTTGTGTCTGCCTTCACAGTCAATCACGCACATCCTCAGGAAAAGATCCACAGTTTACGACTGTAGTAGCCGGCAGCAAATGTTGGTCTGGGTGCCTTAATTGGTTAGGCGCTGGTCTACTGAGGGCAAGACTGCAAATTCAAAACTGGCCCGGACGATAGTTAAAGCTTAAAGATGACAGCCCCATGTCAAATTAAGTGACATGTAAAAGAACACCTGCCGGACGCAGTTCGGGCACACCGGCGGCGCTGATATGATGCCGGCAATTGATAGCGTCGTTAACAAGCAAAACAGGTTCTTTTAAACTCAGCAAATGCGAAGATATTTTGACGTTATGATGGGTGTACACTTGGAGAAATGTTATTAGTAAAGCCTGGAGGCGTGTGCGTTTTTCCATAGGTATACTGCACATGGACTTTACTGTTATCGCTCGCGCATGTAAACAACTGCAGGTAGGTACTGCCTGACCATGAAACCGCCTCACTGCAGCACAACCTACAAGTATCATCTGAACACTAAAGAACAAAACAGTCGCGTTATACTACACCTTGGCCTTGCGCCTGCATGCACTTGCGAGGCAATGCTTCACTAGTTCGCAGAGTACTACGTTAGGTTGTTCTCGACTCCTGCTTATAGTGACAGTTGTTTGCACATTTGATGACCGTGCTGTACTTCTGACGTCATTCATATTCCGCGTCCAGCTAATCTGTATCGCTTGCGAGCGCACATCCCTCCGGCCTTTTATTATTAGGTGACAGCAGGGAATTCAAGAGGGAATTGTAGGTTAGCTTACAGAATTACACAGTTTTATGTACATAAATAATGTGCAGTCATATCATGTAGTGGTTACTAATTTTATAATAATGTGTAATATGTTGTAAATATCCCTGCAAATGTAATTATGTTTACAAATGTAATTACTCGTATGTTTATTTTTATGCCTTTCACATCTACAGATTCTCGAGGACTAAAATGTTATCCTATTACCCAATTTATATTCTTATCAATGTATTAAAACTTTAAGTTAAACTAATATTCTTCAAAGTTATAAATAAGGGAATTTCATCTTTAAGTCAAGTAAATGCAATAAGGTTGAAGGGATGTCAATGTTCCAACTACATACATCTCTCAATACATGTAGCATATAATTGTTCTTATCCCCATTGGTGACGATACGATCTTAAAGTTGGAGAATCTTTAAGTAAAGATTAAAACTTTTTGGTGGCATCAACCATATCGGAAATAACCGTTATTGATTTTATTTTTACATTACATTACGTTTTACCTGCTGTTGCCGTTCACTGTTTTTCGAAATTCCATGGAAACAGTGTTGAATTTAAAGACCAACAAATGACGACCCGTAGTTAAACATTTCAGTCTCCTTTATTCCTTTTACATCTACAAATATATTTTTATTGTTTCTAGAAGTGTGTCTCTAAGATGAGGAAATAGAAGGATAACCTTCGCAATAATAGTCAGTAGAAGTAGGTATATAAAAATGAGGGATAGTGGGTGGAGAAGGTAGTGTGAATATAACACTCAGAGTTTTATTCCATTACTTTTTAGTCATAAGCAAACGAATTGAATTATTACTGAATATGATAGTGGGAGAGGATGGTTAGTGAAAACCAAAATACATCGCAGCAGTCTTTGAAGTGAAACATTTTAAGAGCTGTAATTTGGTTTTTAATGATAGCTGAGGTATCTATTGGTGCCAAAGTAATTACATAAACACCTGACACATGGGTCCACCGTACACATTTCAGATACAGGTTAAATGTGGCAAAAGGAAAGAAACAGAAGGGAAAAAATGAAAAACAGAAGCGATGGCACTTCCACACATAATTTCGATATCGAGATATGCGTTTTTGGGACTCTCTGAATCCAAGAGAAGCAATTTTACAAAAAGGTGCATCTGTGCGTCCGCGCGCGCGTGTGTTAACAGCACAACTTAAAAACGAGAAGTGGTTCAAATATCAAACTTGGTATTTAAGTTTACAGGCGGCGCCGTGGCCGAACGGTTAGACCGTTTGCCTATATCCAAAGCGGCAAGAGTTTGAACCCAGGAACCCGCATGTGGTACTCGTGGTGCACCTGCATGTGGTGGACGAAACGGTGTCTGGACGGTTTTTCTCCGGGTTCTCCGTTTTCCCCCGCCGCTGATTCCACCAACTGCTTCATAATCATCTTTCCAATCATCCATTTCGCCTGCCTTTCATATCATCCTCTTCCACACTCTCATACGTGGTGCTGGGTCAACATCGCGCTTACAGGTCTTCACTGTCCGATCCATAGGTTCGTCTGCTCCCTAACAGGCATCTGACCCCAGGCACCGGTTTGCAAGTCTTAGGCGGTATAAGTCCTACATACGGGGAAGGTAATCAGATGATGAAGAAGGAGAAGAAGAAGTTATTGAAGTTCAGCTTTTTACAGTGATGCAACACAAACATCTTTAAATGAATCCCCCTCACCAAACCGCCTTCTACTTGGGAACATTTTCATTACTTTTTGTCTCAAAGATGGCTCAACGATGTTGTTGAAAATACCATATGTTTAAGATGTTTGAAATATAAATACGATGTATACGTTTAATTTTCTGGGAATAGCCTGTGAAGTCCTATTCTGTAGACTTTTGTATAACTGCTAAACTATAGAACAGGGATGTCCAACCTTCTCTCTTTGGAGAGACTTAAGTAATGAGCCTCACTCCACTCTTCCCACTCCACTCCCCCCACTCTACAGACGCTCAGTATCCAGTGACGGACACAAACAGGCGATTCCATGTCCGTTTCTAAGTCATACTTTGAATTTTCTGGGAATGTCCTCAGAAGATCTCTTCATTCTGGATGATTTTTTGCATACATGGTAAACAGTAAGAGACAGACGACAGCTTAAAATGAGACACGTGTACCTGGTTAAAGTAAACAATTTATGTCAAATACTACGTTTTTCTTTCGAGTGAACTATTTCTGAGATATTCTTTATTATTTGTTTGAAACTGCCAATACTTTTTTCGAATAGAAATATGTTACGCCTTTTTATCTCTTGGCCTTGCCAAGTGAACGGAATTTCAAAGACATGACATAGTAACCAACTATTAAAACATGTCACTATCACTTAAAGCCTACTCTATTCTGAGAATCCACTCGCACCTGTAAGAAAATTAGCTATAATATCATTTCTGAAAATGCTTATGTCGAGTAACATGAAGTAGTTACAGAAATAAGCATTTGCAAGAATAGTGTGTATAAGAGTGTACATATATTTGTGAACAGAGTTTCTCCAAATTGAACTATATTAAAAGTCTGTATCGCGACATGTTAGGTGACGATCACTTGTTATGATCTCCTAAGGCTATGTCAAATATTGTCGCCAAATATTGATAGACTTCCTAAACATAAGTAGTACCAAAGGAGTCACTAATGAACAGAAGTTGAGAGCGTAAGATTTGAAAGTGCTTTCGTAAATCAAACGCAACGTAGATGTAAGCAACCCGCCAATACAACACAATGCACGGCTGGGGGTTAAAGAGGTGCAAATACCAGGTACAGTGGAAAGAGGTAAACGCAAACTCCCCTCTTTCGCAAACGTTGGACATCGCTACTATAGAAGATAGACCAACCCTTTACTGCACAAAAAAATGTAGATCTTGTTTAATAGGACAGTGTATGTGAAATAAAATTATTTGTGGCATTAACTACTTCTGATATTCTTTGTTATTGTTTTGAATTATAAAACATTTATAGTCGCCGGTGGAAAGTCGTTATTCATTTTTCTCGCGGCCCTGCAAAGAGAATGACATTTCATAGGCATAGCACAGTAATTCGCTTTTTAGAAGTTGGGCTCACTACTGTATCCTTTGCCTAATACAAAATGGGTAAATGTTTAACGAAAGTCTCGCTGAACAAGATGTATCTAGAAAGACAGCCTTTTGTTTGACGTCTGTAGAATGATCTTCTTTTTTATTTTTTTATTTTTTTATCTTTTTTATTTTTTTTTTTTTTGTTCCTTCCATTTACGGTCATTAGTGTTTTCGTTTTAAATGCGTATTTCATGAAATTGGTTTGTATAAGAGATTGCTTCATTGAAGTATACATGATAAACTTGAAAAGAATGGAGTATCCGTGAAGCCTCAACATTCCGTTTTTTGTTCTCAAATCGATTTATAGCCGTAATAATTGAAAGCTAAATCCAGTGGCTTATACAGAAGTAACAACATTTTATTTGATTCGAGCTCTAGGCGCTGTTGTTATAAGAAGTCCACTGGAAGAGAAAACATTAAATTTTCTATCCAATTTCCACACGTGTGCTCACCGTGACAACAAAGGTCATTCTTACTTTGTCTTTATTATAGCATAAAACTGTGCACTCCTGAGTAGTCCCTGAACTGTCTTACATTGGAGAAACTGATGTTATAAAGATTGTGGCATATGTTACATGTAAGAAGCGGCTTGTTTGCTACAAGAATGCTTCACATGGAATCCTGGTCATATTAAGTACTGTTTCTTAGCTGCAGTGAGAAAATACACGTATTTTCTCACATGTGTAAATTCCCCAATCACACCTAGGTATGGCCGCGCCGTAGCCAAGTGGTTAGACCATTCGCTTCTCACCAAAGCGGCCCGGGTTCAATCCAAGGCAACTGCAAGTGGGATTCATGGTGGACGAAGCGGCGCGAGTGCGGGTTTTCTCCGGGTTCTACGGTTTTCCCCGCCATCTCATTCCACCGGTGCTCCATCTTCATTCCATGTATCATTGGTGTCACCACCTGCGGTGCCGTAGTAATAAAACCGGGCATTAAACATAACAAAAACACCAAGATATTATAAATTTGGCAATAGTAAATAACCTACTGAAAACTTACAGGAAGTACTAGGGCATAAAAAGCAGTTGTTATACACAGGACGTAGTAATACAATATTACAACAAACGTTGCAGTATGGCAGGAGGAATTCACTTTTAAAACGAAAGGTAAAATTACATCGTTGTCTGTAATATTAAGCTTCATTCGTTTTAACTCCTATTGGTTGCTCTTTAAGAAGGCATTTAACTTTGTTTGTGTGGCACTCAAATATTCATTTATTCTTTTGAAACAAATCTTCCTCAAAACTTCAATTGGTAGTTGTATTGATCAATCCAGAGCTTTTCGTTTCTTTCCTATTTGTAATTATAAAGGAAACAGGACAAATTTGTCAGTTTTCTAACCAAATAAATTAAATTTCTGCTTTTACGCTAAACTTGTTACAATAGAGTCATTCCACGTCAAATCGAACAAAATATGGCAAAAAATGAACTTGATCTCTCAGATTTTCTTGAAATTTTGTTTTGATGTTTTGGAACAAATATATTTGACCCGTGTTTCTTCGTTTTATATAAAAAATTTATTTTGGCACATATTAATTTTTGAAATGTCCCAAAAAATCGCGCGCTCCTCACTCTTCGATCAATCATACCTCCGATTGTAATGAAGCAAATTGCTTGATCTTTGGCCCAAATTAAAGATAAATCGCAGTATTTCGTGAGGTTTTTATTATAAAATTTTATTAATTATTATTATTATATTTTATACGATTAAAGCTTTAAAGTTAGATAGTAACAAACTCGACCATTCAAAAATCTGGAAAAAAAAAAAAAAAATTAAAAAAACAATGAAGTTTATTCAATATTCTCAGAAAAAATCAGAATGGAGTCTCTAATAGTTCAGTTGTAATTAACTTTGCAAATTAGTGCAGCGGAGTTGCGAGGCAGCGGTGGCGGCTACAGTAACCTCGCACAAATTGCCACCTTCCATTACGGCAACAGTCCACTGCTTAAGGTTCCATGAATGTTACAACAGTACAGTAAGGAGAACACTGCTAGCTGACACTATTATATGTACACTATTAGCATCTCCAAAATGTTTTTAAAATATGCATTTTAAACTAATGTTACCATACAATACACAGCTTTACCTCCTTCTTTGAAAGAAAATTGTTTCACTAAAGCTTCAGTTTTTTAACAAAGGAATGAAGGAGTGTAATTTTAAAGCACAGCTGGACCCATCTTTCCTGGCCCCTGACCTTGACTGGAAGTCCTGTTGGTGAATCCATAGCTTTTGTCTGTTTCATCAGCTCATATTGTATAATTCTGCGAATGAAACCATGCACATGGGGAGGGAGGGGGAAGGTAGTGATGTCTGCATGATCTGAGACAGTCTTGCTAATTCAAGGGTGCTTTTTAGTGCAGTGTGCAGTTGAAGACATAGATCTTTGCGATAAAGAGTGAATATAGTGAATTTGTGAGACATTGATCACAGCGTAAAGCAATTATGCCACCTGTACGTTCTAAATTAGGGACCAAAACATTACACAGAGTAGAGAAATTGTTTCAAATGTATGGACGTACATGAAGGAAGAAGCTAAAAGCAAAGAACTGCTTACATCAGAAGATTTTTCAAAAAAATTCAAAAGTTCAAAAGGACGTATCAGATGCCACAGGAGTACTAAAAAGAAGGTACATTGTCGAGGCATTTTTCTGTATGGACTGTACTGCCTTAGTAAGAAGTTATCTCAGAAGCATAGCTGACGCGGCAATTCGCATGCTGTCTGCAGTCACCTGGCTTGTTACTCGTCCGTGTGCACTTGCAGGCCTCCAGAAAAAAAAAAAAAAACAAAAAAAAAAAAAAAAACAAAAAAACAAATGTAGCAAATGTACTAATGCAAGCTCCATAGTTTTCAACATCTTATTTTATAGATAAAATGTCAGGAAATACGTGTGTATTTGTTTTAGATTTTTAACACATCGATTTAAATTCGATTTTTGGCTTTACAAAATATACCATAAAGAAAAAAAAAAAAACAGTCCAAAATTTATGTGTAATAATGATTGGTCGAAAGCTGTTAAAAGTGTTATATTTAAACTTTCCAGTGCGCCAAACCCCAACTCTCAACTCTATATGGCCTTAGAGTAACAAGTGATTTTATATTACGGTGCGCGCAGAAATTGCTTAATTTCTAACAGCCATAACTAAGCAAGTAATTTAAAAATACGGAAATAAACAAATACGGGTCTCCTTATTTGATGCCTATTATTCATAAAAAATTTTTGAACCTCCTACGAAAAAGTCGTGTTTTACGGGTGTTCGATTTGAGGTGGATTGACCCAATAATGTTTTTCTCTGTATTTTACATCACTTTATTTATGTACGTGCTCATACCGCGACGGACCTGTTAGAAGATACTCCGTGTGTACCATTTGTGGCGGACAGTTGGCCCTCTAGGTTTTATACCTGCTCGTCTTGCTCCGTCACATACTAGCTGGCCACGACTAGGATGGAGGATGGCGCCACTGCTTAGTTGACAACACATAACGTCATCAATGCTAGCGATCAGAGGAGAGTAAACGGCAAGGCAACAGCAGGATGTACAGTTGCAAAATGAACATAGTAGTGCATCTGCAGGTCTCAGCAAAGATGGTAAATCCAACTTGGACCTAAGGATGTTTCCTTTACCTGACTATACTTCCGATACCTCACCCTCTTGTTCCGTAGCTGTTTACCTAATCGCACTTACATCGTGGCCGACTACTAGCCACAGAAGTTTCAATGCTAAGAAATCTACCTCTGCTTTTATACGTCATGGGCAGATGGCATTAGGGTGGCGTCCAGTCCATCTGTTTTCATTATCTGTGGTTAGGTGACAGAGCATTCGCAATTACTATTTTCATCTCTTATATTATTGTACAGTTAAGGTGAAACTTTAGATCGTTCAATTAAATATCCAAATTTGTATTTACCTTGGTGAATGAGGGGCAACCCCAGTTAGATCCACTAGGATTTGAACCCGAAACCTCCCATACATGCTACCACCTAAGCCAGCCCGCTGGGTACAAACGTGGTCACACCATATTGAACTCGAACTGCATCTTAGCTAATACATTGTTAATAAGTTTTGGTATCCTGTTATGTAAAACCCTCACTGGGTTACTATTTTCATTCTCAAGCTTTCTGGGCACACGGGGGAAACGTAATATGTATGTACCTAATGAGTGCATTTAAATTTGCTTGTAGAGAATATATTTAAATATGCACATGTTTAAGGCTTTAGAATTCTTATCTCATCAATATACTTGCCTTATTTGGTGACGAACATGTGTGCCATCCTGTGTTAACAAAATGTTGACAAAAATGAGAATTTTAGCCTCTTATAACATAAATATCATCCCTTCAATTTCAGCACATGAAACCCTTTGTGCTTCTGAAGGGTCAACATTTTTTGAGAAATCAAGCTAATTAATACACTCTCCACCTATTATGGAAATTATATATTTTCTAGGTGTAAAATGTTAGCTCCAGTATTAATGATCATATATGTTAATTGTAATGTCTTATTATTTGGAATGCATCACTGTTTTAAATATGTGATTAATAAGAGAAGCTGTTAGAAACTAAGCACTGGAGTGCTCCTCATTGGTAAAGTGTAGGGACCCTGTCCCCTGCTCTGTCGTGGCAACGTTCCGGTTGCCCTTCGACCTATTCACTTCATCCATCGTTACGGGAGTTGCTCCGTCAGGGGCATAGGCAAAAAGATCGCCTTTTGGTTGAGGTGCTAATTCCTCCTCCGCTAATTGTCATTGAGTCAAAGGTGTTGAAAACTTTACAAAAAAGCTGTGAGACAGCTGTTCTGACTTCCGTCCGTATTTTATCTGCTAGGTGTGGTATTACACACGTTATGTGCTCCTGTGACTCGGGAAACGAAGAGTTGTGGCCAAGTCTGGGTTACTATGTTAGTTAATGACCATTATTTGAAGTATACCACATTGTACAGTGCCAAACACGAACGCGCTCTTTAATACTGTGAGATTATGATTAGGTTGACCGTAACTACAGAGGACAGAGATATATTCTACATGTCACCAAAAGGGCACCGTACACACAGGAGAATCCAATTCTAAAGTGCACTTGGGGTTTCAAGTGCAACATGAGAATGTTTGCAACTGAAATAAAGTCCTAACCACACCTGCAGGAATGTAATGTGGCTCTCCCTGGGTTACAGAAAATATGTTGACTATTCTGTGCCACTATAGCGACTATTTCAACCAAACCGATCTCTAATTAATACAGATGATGTACTATGTTTACAAAAGTAAATACCCACCTTCAGTGAGACCTCTGCGAAGAGTCACCAAATTCTCAGGCGTACTTGCCTAGATAGCATGAGAATTAAATTAGTCATATGCTTCCCTTGCTGTTCAGAGGACATGGCGACCATGTCACTTCGTAGCTCACCTTGCTGTTTTGAAAAACAACATTTCAGCAGTCCTTATCACTTATTAACGGGCAAACATTGCAAGTTTAACTTTAGTGTACCTGCAGAAAATACGTTCTTATGGTGTTTTATTAAGTTGTGGACTAGAACTAAAATTCCAGTGCTGGATGCTTGACTTACAGACGTGAGTTCAAGCAGTGAGACGAACTTTTTGTGTTCGCTATAGCGGAATCGACTAAGGCGCCTGCGTTCAAACCTACTATGGTGGGCTAACATTAGTTCGAATACCACTAACATTTTTTTTTATTTCCCTTTTTCTTGCTTCTTTCTTAACGGGAATATCATTAAACTCGTGTGAAATATAAAATTATACAAACTAATGAAATCTATTTTTAGGTATTTTTGTACTTTATCAAAAGTCTAAAATAAAACACTCTAATGCTATTGTTTTTGTTTCCCACTCTATCCCCAGTGATGCTAAAATCGATTTTCTCTGCATTTTCCAATCTGCTAGACCAGGAGAGATTAGCTAGTGCTGGTGTAACGCCATCTCACGCCGCTGAACATCTTAGCATTGAAGACCAGTTCAGCGTGCGACGTCACCGCGATGTATACTGCTGCCAGAAGGGAAGAGTAATTACTTTGAGGCATGCAGGATACAGAAGTTTAAGAAAGTTAGGTTACCAACTGATAACCTGTCGGGCACCGCAGAAGACGATCGAAATCTTCTAAAACATTCTCATCAGGTGCTCGTTCCGGAGGGACCTGTAGAGATTGACCTGATATATAAAAATAGGAAACATCTGGTGTTAATAACAAAACTAACGTCTTGAATGTTGTATTATTAATACTGACTGATTTAATTAATCAGTTGGTCAGAGATTCTAAACAATTAAAGTTTAGCTCTATACTATGATAAAATACACAACAATTCTAGTTTATGTGAAGCACATTCTTGTAATGAAGTAAATAGAACAAAACATAATGTCGCTTTCTCTGAAAATTAGAAGAGAGCCACACAGAAGAAAGTTATGTGGACAATTCCGACACTTTCCGCTTCGTTTTTCTTTAAATAGATTATCAATGTTGGGAGGTAATGTCTGCGAAATTTGTAATCGAAGGCTGCACGTTAGGTTCTGATCTGACAAAGTGCTTCAGGATTTGAACTTGGCTAATTTCATAGCAGAACTGAGCAGAAACACTGGCTGCTAGGTTTTACTTGTACTAACAATGTTATTGTCATCAAGAGCGCTACACCTGACTGAACCCTTCTTATAGCGCCGTTTCTCTAGGCAACATGGTATTACACGGCCCTCGCCCGACGTCACACGAACTGATAAGCTTGCTTTTCGTTCCATTACGCCACATCACTTGAAGCTGTCTTCCGCTGTGCTACACCAAGCGCTTCATCTTGTACTGCTTCACAAACACACATACAAGTAGGCATTCCAAAAATATATTTTGGCATACTACTACCTGTGAAATTTGCAAAATTTCTTGAAATTGTCTCAAGTTGCAATTTGAAATTCATGTGCAGACCAATAAACTAGTTACTGACTGTGAATAGCATCTTGGAAGTACCTTTAATCCTGAGATTTTACATTTGTTGTCAACAGATTTATACGATACTGAAAATCCGAATGCCCCCAAAACGCACTGCAATGCAGGTGACATTTACCACAAGTTTTTCTATTTTCCACAGCCTGGAATCTTGCATCTCTAAAAGCACGTATCTCCTTAAATATTGGAGATAGAGACCCTAAAGTTTGGGTGCATGTATAGATGGGGGGAACGAATACTTATGCCAGTTTGTCGACTATACCCTGAATTAATACGTTTTGATTACATAAGACTAAATCACACACATTTGATTAAAATTCCAGTCTCACGTGTTAAATTGCCATAAAAGTGTATTAAAACATGAAACTGTAACTCAATCAGTTTCTCAGCTGTGAAAATGTTCAGAAACTTGAGGCAAACTTACAGCACAAAAGCGCATCTATCTGAATAGGGAGGATGGTTATGGTGGGATTTGAACCACATACCTGCCGACCATGAGTACATGTCTTAATGACCTCACTCGTTCATGTCGGTGTATATCAGTTGCTATTCTATGATTCAGCAGAGCATAAGTTAGCTTAATCGTTCCGTGTGTTAGTTATGTGACAAAATGTGTGGTAAACATATTGTAACAAAACGGCAATTGCACGGATCCCACTTCTGACACCAGAATAACAAAATGACAAAATCAAGTCCTGTTACTTTTCTATTACTTTATTGTCCTCTAACACTTTACCACAAATATACACTTTTCTTCTCGTCGTTAACATAGTCTACAGTCTTTCCAGCTATCATGACTAAAGTCACCATTCTTAGTAGCCTTACTATGTGCATAGGGCTATTTCGTTCAGTGCTGATGGCTGGCCTCTCGGTCTGGGCGAACACACTTACGACACAACTGACAGTCCTACACACGATTGTGTGGCTTTAATCATGACTCACAACTGTTCTTCTCATAATCAGTCCTTTAGTACCTTTCTTAACTTTCACTGTCTCTTATTCACTAACTACGACTTCCTCGACGTTCATCGATTTTCTTAAGACACACACACGACGTCCCACACATAGCTGACTCATACTCACTGACAGGCTGATCGACTTAAAACCGTAGGTGTAACTCTAAAACCAATCTAACTGACTCTGCTGCTGCCTCACGTCCTTTTATACTGAGGATGACGTCACACGACTTTTCTCGATTCATAACACACATACGCACTAGGAATGACTCAGCTGGAGGTTTTGAGAAGGCGCTAAGAAGGTCCCTTTTTTCTTTCGCTTTCATTGTTAGTCATGTACGCACAAACAGTTGCGGAAGGCAGCCTGTCGTTGAACGTCTTTTCTTTCTCGGCGGCCCGGCACATTGTGTGAAGCAACTTGGATCCCGTCCATCCATTGTTATGCGCCGAGCCCAATGTCACAATATACATACGTTGGGATCAAATAACTTAAAGAGACTAAAATGACATTACAATTTTTAGTTTGTCTTTGGGTATACCTCATTTGTATTTTTCATCCGGTATGCCACCCTTTACTCTATTTACGTGTATATCAGAATGTGACATGATTAGGAATATAAATGACAAACAAAGATTTTGCTCAACTTAAATTTCCCGCTGGAATCCAAAAAACTACGAAAAGGAACTTCGGCTGTAATTATTTTGTCACGTATGTTCATTTGGAATTAACAGTGTTATTATGTGCAGCGTTTGGTTGTTCATATACTATTATTTAGGCTATATTAACATGACAAATGCTAATTTTTCAGCTAGCTGTTTTGTAACTGTTCATTATATTTTTACATAAACCAGTTTCTGCTGCTTTTTGAAAGTCCAACAACATTAACTAGATATTTTGACCAGGGAAAAGGAAAAATGACATAAACGAAAATGACGTACGTTAATGTTGTTAAGATCCTAATTGATTTAAAAAGACCGAGTGCTTTAAAATTGGATATCAGTAAAGTTTACCCTCGTGGTTTATATACATCGATTTCCATTATCATTAAGGCAGAGTATTTAATAATCCTTTTACACTCAATATTTATCCGTGAGAATTTTTATTCTGTGTTCGGTTTTATTGTACATACTCCCATTCAAATATTGTATCTATCTAGCTCGAGCTACATTTATTCGTGTACCAAGATTTTCCTCAACTCGTTCTAACTGAAATGGTATACCTACTTTAAGACAAAGAGCAGAATACTATATTTGGAATGTTCATACTAAAAGCTCAGCTTTGATCCGAAGTTTTGGTTGTCTTAGGGAGTAGGTAGTTACCTTGTGTAAAACTATTTCCTATCTGTCAACAATGTGTAACTTTTGATGCAGGTGCTGGTAGTGTCATTACAAGGATCAGTGACCAACTTATATTTCTTTCTTTGGTCTTTCCTTTTATTCCTTTTCTTTCCTTTCCTTTATTGCACTTTCTTTTACTTCTTTCACCCTTTGTTTTACGTTCTTTCGTGCTTTCCATTCCTTTCTTTTACTTTCTTTTGTTCTTTCTTTCATCCTTTCTTTTATCTTATTTCGTCCTTTCTTTTACTTTCTTTCGTCCTTTCCTTTAAGTTATTTCGTATTTTCTTTTACTTTCTTCCATGCTTTCTTTTACTTTCTTTCATCCTTTCTTTTATTTTCTTTCTGTTTACAGTGTTAACATTAATAATGAAGGCTTGCTCTTCAATTAGCGGATATGCTTTGCGAAGTACTTCTGTTTCATGCAACAATGTAAGTGGAAAAATACAAATTGTACCTGCTTTTTTGAAAACAGCAATTATGTGAAAATCCTAGCCAGATCACGAATAGCCGCGTATGCTGAAATCACGAAAGACGCATCTTACGAATATTAGGCAGTGTAACCAGGCAGTCTAAACAGAGCCTCTCAATGCTTAAAATCGTACCGGGTGCAATCCAACATGCAGAGGTCCTTTGCACCGTGCATCGTGGTGACTCGGTTAAGTTCAGCTTAACTCGTGCGCTGCAGAGCGAATAAGCGAATGTTAATAGACGGCTTACTTATCAGCGAAATGGATACGCCTAATACAACTACATAATAATGGAGGGATGTACTCCAAAAGCCTATGACACAAACACTGCATACCTACAAGCTTCATTTCATGATGACAAGAGGGTGGACAAAATGACTAAGCGATAGGAAAAGTTTGCTTAAGTACGACAGTGTTTACCTCTTGCATTGTTGTTAGAAGTGCTGGAATAGGGAACGTCACCATCGTTGCAGTTAATTTAAGGTAAGCCTGTTTTAATCTGCTGGGTAGTATTGTGTGTAAGAGACCAGGGTAGGTATGACATTGTCCTTAATGCTTGCTCGATTTGACGTGAGGTATTGCCAGATTTCACTTGTTCATTTCGTGACCCACCGCGAAGGTCCTGCTGTACCACCACCACCAGCACCGCCACCGCCACCGCCACCGCCACCGCCACCGCCACCGCCTCCGCCAGCACCGCCAGCATCGCCACCGCCACCGCCACCGCCACCGCCACCGCCACCGCCACCGCCACCGCCATCGCCACCGCCATCGCCATCGCCACCGCCATCGCCATCATCATTATTCCTATTTATATTTATTTATTCATTTATTAATGTATTTATTTCTACAATACACGAATTTAAATAGCTGAAACTTCTTTGTTATTATGTTGGTACATCACCTACTAGAGTTAGTTTGAATAAAGGGAAGATACGTAATCAGGAAGTTTGGGTTAGCTATATAGAGAAAGGCAAATTGGTTCTGAAATTGCTAAAGGGGAAACCAACACAAGCACAGAGAGCTGTACATTAACTTTCAGTGTGGTGTGTTTTAATATAAACCAGAAGTTTTTAAAACAGGTTAGATAATTTGAACTGTCTGCCTCCACATCAGAGCAGCTTTTTTTAGCGTAATCAGAAAAGCTTATGTAGTATAAACACGTTAAAAGGTATCGAACAGTTTTAAAATTGGTACTGCAATTTCATTTCAGCTCTCATTTAACAAACTGAATGATAGCTGATAACATACTCTTTCTCACAGTTATAATGGGACTGAGCGCTTAATTCAGTGGACTTTTTGCTCTTTATGTAAGGTTTCACTTAGTTTTGGTCTAAATTGTGATGCTGTGGAAAAGGCAACCGAAGAAAGTTCTTGACTGCTCGGAAAAAAGCAAAAGAGGGAAAGAAAGAAAATAAATTAACTTCCACCTAAATGGAAATTTGTGACCCCCAGATCCTTTTTACAGACTGTGATTAACTAAATCATGAAGTTAAAACCATACCTCCAGGGATGCGTTATAAGCGACATTCACAGTGCTTGTTTGATTATTTGTGGGTTTACAGTATCCATTTGTGACCATCCCAGCGAGTATCTGGTGTAAGGATACCACAGGTATATTACACATTCTGTACCTGAATTTGAACTGAAGTCTACAGTATTAGAATAGACAGAGCTAGACGATCCGATTGATGACGTCAATGTACACAGTATGGATAAGGGAGGGAGAATTGAAAACAAGTAATCAACATTGAGGCAGTATGTATTAATGTAACTGGTGGAAGTTCCCAGCATAAAACACATATTATGTTTAACAAAACTGAAATTGATCTCCATTTCCGTTAATGATCTCTCCATACGAGAACGGGAAATATTAATCCTTTTTAGTTTCTACATTTATTCGGGTTTTGGAAGCAGCTATAGAATCTAATTGCTTTATTGAAGAATAATACCCAAACGGTGCTGATACTCGTATTGCATATTTTGGCTGATAAACAAAATTATTGAACATCTTCCAATATTTTCTTTTGCTTACCACGGGGCCCTAATGACCAAGTTGTCGACGGGCCCTTAAACCCGACACACTCACTCACTCACTTTTGCTTACCACCATATCAGCTCCGACCGCTAACGGCGAGCATCTCAGATCAAAATTTAGTTGCTCTTCTGTCTTTAATGTCTACAGATATAGATTGAAGTAAGTGGATAAAATACCATTTTGTATAACCAGTATGTAACTTTAGCGTGTGTTCTTAAATTAATGTAGGACATACGAAATGCATAATGGTCACCTAAGACCAGGATTAAGACTCGCTTGTGCTATAGGTCTTCCCAAAGTCACTGCAATTACTGAAAAATTGAAATTGACAGGCTGGACTACATTTTGAAACAGGTCTAATCTCTCTGTTGGCGTATACGAAGATTTTCTACAACGCTTATCGTTCCCTGAGTTGTGCATACATGCTTATAGCATCCAATTTGGGGCGAGTTTTACGGTAGCAAACAATTGACGGACAGAAGAAAATATTCAGGACAGTAGATTTTAGGCATGATGGTTTTGGTGTTATTATTACTGTAGAACATTTACCAATCTAAAGGCACTAATGCATTCTTGCTAATCACAAGAATTTCCAAGTATACTGGTATTTATATTCAGGGTCTGTTAGTCGGGTGCAGGAGCAAACGTTAACAATCGGCTGAGGATTGCCAGGCGTCAGTGCGTAGTGGGATTGGGGTCT
Organism: Tenodera sinensis; assembly: GCA_030765045.1. Taxonomy (NCBI): domain Eukaryota; kingdom Metazoa; phylum Arthropoda; class Insecta; order Mantodea; family Mantidae; genus Tenodera; species Tenodera sinensis. The sequence continues at coordinate 64,307,008 of CM060964.1, forward strand.
TCGTTAATCTTTTGGATCTATAGGTACAATTATTGCACATAGAAAATAATTTAACATTGCCATTTCCGATTAATCTACGGAAATAAGTTCTAAAGATATAAGGACAGAATTTATGAATCTGTTTTTGTTACTTTTGTATTATTTGTTAATATGTGTTACACGCCATACACATTTAAATTTTGCACGGACTCCTATATTAGGGTTAGAAATTAACTGAAGCTTTTCTTTCACAAAAGGTTTTAAAAGTAGAACTTACACGTATGTTTTGTTTACAAGACCAATGTTTTATTTAAACTCTTAAAACGTTTAATATTAGTAATATTTTATTTTAATATTTTCTGTGGTTTATGGAGAATATTTCACTTAAAAGTAAATATTCAGTTGGAATGGTTTAGAAATTATTTCATGGTCAAATAAACTGAGAGTTCTTAGAAATTTTCTGTATGAAAGTGAGGAAAATCTCGGATAAAACCTTACATAGGAAACTTGCTCCGGCGAGGATTCAAAAATGTAGTTTTCAAATCAGAAGGCAGTTGTACTAAACTGTAGATTTGACAGTCAACAATGTAATGCAGGCCTAATTCTAATCCGTGCGTATGAATTTTGCCTAGTGTTTCATTTACGTGCAAGTCGAACATAGTGTAATTAACTATGGGCCTCAGTTATCGATAGAAGATGTCATACAAATCACTGTGAATCAGAGTAACACTAGAGGCGTTATCAACAGATAGCTGGATTATTCTGGAAAATTCTTTCTCACTATCTGTCCAACATTTCAGAAGCCTCTGGAAAATCCTATCGACTATATAAGTGAGCCATCTGGTGCGTGTATTAGTGAGTCCGTTTCTGGAGTGACATCAAGTGCTGGTAATTCAATGTACTCTCAATCTGAGTTTGCTAGGTAGTCGTGACGTACAGTGAGAGAGCTTAGCAACGTCTTGTGCTCGATTCCACAGAGGGTGAAGCGAAAGTAAAAGGTTGCTTCTCACATATTTTACTACGCCGTTACGTCGCGAAGAAAAGCGAAGTGACAGTGAGAGCAGACATTTTAGAGATGAGGTGTAGCTCTTTTCTCATGAAACTGAAAATGGGTAATAGTCTCTCAGAGGCAAATAAGAAATTTAACGAAAACATTTCTTTGTGTTCTACAGAAATTTATTTTTCTAACAGCTACGCCTTCTGGATCTAGCTTACTTCGAAATTTACAGTGGCTATTCTCCATGTATATTCTTCACATTTTAAGGACATCAAAAGTACACTTCTCATGCTGATTCCACAATAAAAAAGAGCAATAGATGTAGCTGAACAATTAGTCAAGATGGTATTAGGTTTTATAAAACGTATTTTTAGGTTATTGAAAGGATTTACCTGTGAAAATTGTTGTAAATTTCTGGAAGATACAAATGCTGTGCAATAAGAAATGTTACTGCTTTCAATAGGAATGTGCATATAATTTCGCTGTTCAGACTCTAAGACTACCAGGCTATGGCGTTGATGTCTAACATCATCTCTGTATCCTTAAAGGAAATTTATTTTCCTCATTTTATGTACTGCTCATTATGTTTCGAATTAATCTTGCGGTACATATTATGTCGATTAGTTTAAGCATTTTTCAAAGGAGTCATAAGGCGATAAATAAAAAAAAGGTTTTCACTCAACTTTATATATAATTTTTGTTAATTGAGAAGAAAACATACAAAGTGAGATTGTTGAAGTTTTCTCTAAAGTAATTATGTTTTGTTTGCAAATGACAGGTTTAGAACAACTATGTTTAAAACAAAAAAATTAAATTTCGTTCCAAATTTCGAAGTTGCTCCTATTATTTCCCCGGGGATCACTGAAAAAGAACACAGGTTTTTTCCACCAGGATTTGCTGAAGGAAGAAGCACGTAGATTTTAAAGTTTGTTATGAAATATATAATAAATATCTGCAAAATTATCAAACTAACCGTAATTGCTTACTAAATAAAAGTTTCCAAATTTAATAGTTGGGGTTCCCTTAACTCAAAAATAAGAATGCCAGCATACACATATATTTGACCTCCAATGACACCAGAGCATTGTCAGCCTTTACAAAGGTGAACTGAAGTAAAATTTTAGGGCAGGAAGTTAATTTATTTGGTCAGCAAAATGAACTGATGCAAGAAAGTTTGTGCATCTTCCTGGAGTGAACCTGCCTACATCCACGCTGAATTGAGTGACTGTCGACGTGCTAGCACATTAAAATAATTGAGTTACGCTGTATGAAATCATAAAGATATTCCAATTTGGGTATTAAACAGCAATTCATTTCAGTGTATATTTGAAGGAAAGGAATACGGATGTGGCTTTTGTAAGGTATTAAACCCTTATACACACGGCATGAACTTCGGAAAATATCAACACTGACGGCAACAAGTAGCAACATAATCGTATATAGTTCTCTGTATTAACGACTGTATGCAGTTTGTTTTGTTAACTCCAACAATTAAGTCCTGAGTTTTCTATTTTTATTTTTGCATTATTCAGTCACTTTTTAGAGATATAGGTGCTTTTGGAGTTGTTTCATTAACAGTGGAAATCGCAATTTGCAGGGAGATCATTTCGCACGGTCATTTGCGTTTACATCATAAATTATTGCTACTCTCTGTAGTTTCGCAACTGTTATTAAACTAGAGCGTGAGTGAAAACTCGCAAATATGAGAAATCACGTGCCCAATAGCAATGGTATTTTGCTCTTTCTGCTTTTCCACAACTTTGGATAAATTAACACGAGTTAAAAAAGGAAGGAAATATCGGTGAACACCGTTCTTAAACACGCACAACACCATTATGATTAGTGGCTGCACACATTGCAATGATCACCAACCATTTCGTTTATTGGTTCATTAAAGTTTATTAAAGCCATAAAACTGACTAATTACACTAGCAAATATTACTGCAAACGTTTCCTGGCTAAATTAGAATACCAAGTTTCAAACAACAAACATTTTCTAAAACGAATGTGAATGGCTAACTGGTTTACAAACGCTGAGCATTCTACCGCATATAGAGGGGAGGGGACATCACTTTTTATCCCGTGAACCGGGCTGTAAACTGACAATAGCGGGGCGTCTCCGTCCACCATTCAATATTTTCACATATATGTACTTCATTCATCTCACGGCAGGTCGTCAAGCATCCAGACTTGGCACGATATTGTGAGTCTTTTGGGCAGGAACTGAATACTGTCATCAGCATGTATGACTGTAATTCATGGCACAGCATGATGTACTGTTCACAGATCACAACTTGGAGGCGTGGTGTAGGGTGACTGATACCTGGAGTATTGATGATTTCAAGTTTAAGGACATGCGGAGGGTTTTGTAACCATGGACACACACTGCCTTTGTCAGTAGGTCAGCGACTTCTGCTGTGTTTGAGCCAGATATGACACTTTCGTAATCAGAAAAATTGCATTTAAGAGTAAAGTTTAACTTTTCAGCCTTATGGAAAAAACACAGTTCAACATTGTCACAATATATTAGGTGACCTGTTAGCTCTGTTGGAGGGGCAATATCAAAGATTGCTGCTAGATTAGAAAAAAATCGATAAAACTTACCAATTGCACCTTTAAGTTTGAAAAACGTTTAGCCTGGTCTATATGGCGAGGATGAAACGGAACTGCTAGTGCAGACGGACAACTGGGATATTCAGCTTCGTAATTTTATACAAAAAAGTGCAAGAGAAACTGATAGTAGTTACATACTCGGAACATTCGACAAATAATAGGTTTTTATAAATATACGCAATTTTTTGGAGAATGGGCTTCTTAGAGAGGACTTAGTGTCTCGGAGAGATAATCTATGAATTCTGTTTTCGATGAAGTCTCTTATAGTTGAAGTTCATTGGAAACGAAGCACCGGTAACTCTCCGTTAATAGCTCACAGATATTTCTATTACCCATGTTAGACTACCCACTTGCACTTACGTTTCTCGTGCATACCAGGCTAAAAAATATCCACTTTAATTATGTAATGAGTCTAGAAGAACGGTTGTCTCGTTGAAAGAGCCCTCGATATGGAAAACGTAATATGATTCCTCGTGCTTAAATGGTGGTTTATATTTATTCTCCTGTCAGTGGTAATGAACCACGTAGTATTTTTCACGTCAATGTTATAGTCCACATAGTTTATAGTTTACGTCAAACATAAAAGTGGGATCGAATTTACCTTAATGCTTAATTCGCACAAGATTATGCTACACTCACACAAGTTAATGTGGGTCTTTTCTCACAGCAAAATAAGAGGGAGCAATAGAGTAGGGCTAGAAGCAGCTCATTGACGCTCACGTCGAGCTCCATTACTTACTGATGAAAGGAAAATGAAGCTTAGTCTTGGAGTAGACGGCACTTTCTGGAAGAGGAAACAATTAGTTTTAACCACCGTAAATTTTGAAAAGATCACTAACTTCCTCCCTTGGTTTCTATCTGCATACGCAATTCTGCACATTACGAAAGTAAATGTCTTTATTTATAACGACATGAAGTACTTCTGTTACGTATCTACACTTTGGTGTCATCGGTACTTTAGATGAATTTTAACATGTATATAATCCATAACCACAAAAATGAAACTGTTTCCATGTAGTACACTGCAGCATCTACTCTTCACTGTGTGAAAGCGTATTGCATAGGTCCTTTCAGCTATAAAACTTCCTTTTTCCCTTTCGTGTGTTCGTAGATCGGCCACACCGGACCGAGCGAGGATCGCCGCGCCCTCCGCCAGAGTTACACGTAAACGACTGGCAAATCATGAGCAGGGAACACTAGCTACTATACTCTTACATTAGACTTATCTGCATCACAACAGATGTTGAAATTGATAGCCTTCAACGCGAACACAGGCGGCGCTCTGCGCGAACCGGCGGGGGACCGGCTTACTGGCTGTTGTCGCAGTATTTCCACCTGGGAAAATTAAGAGAACCATACCCACTGGTGTGCCTATTCTCCTGTGACGTAGCCACTCTCTTGCTCCCTTCGCCTCACCCCTCACTGCCGGGGACACCCCTTCAGGCAGAGGCACTAAAGATCTGTGAGGTCGAAGTGTCGAAGTCCCTCCACGTCTGTCCTAATCCTACTGTCATGAAAGACTTAATATACAGTCCATCATAAGGCGTTTGTGTTGTGTGCGTTTCAGTTACGTATGTCGGCTATTCATTGGGATCGTTCTGCAACTTTGAGATTTTACAGCTAAGGACATCAAAGTGTGTATTTATGTATTTAATTTTAATTTAGTAGGCTTGAGGGTATTGTTTACTCTGATTTCCACATGTGACTTTTGTGTGCATTTTTTCTGGGGGTGTCCAGTCGTCCTTATCTACATCACTGGTTATGAGCCTTTTGAAACTCAATTCTGCAGAACAGTGTATCTGTGAAATCCAAAACGCAAGGAATAGTACGTAGCTAATATATTTTGGCTCATGCACACGGGGCCAGCGAGACGCAAAAAATTCTGACGTCCAGCGAACACGCCCGCTTCTTTGTATTAGAAAGCTCGGGTGAGATGTCTTTCTGTCAGAAGCAAAGCTGGAGCTTTCACAATTAAAAGAGAAAGTTTAGTAATCGTATTAGGAGAGGGGAGACCCTTCAGCATTCGTTTCACGGCATTCCCGTCCCCCCAAGTTCCGGAAACTTTACTTTTAACAATTTCGGGCTTATCCGATCTTGCTTCACCTCTATTGTTTTTCTGACCTACAGTGTCCGTGTTCCTAATTTAATATACCTAAAACTTTCCAAACTTGGTCAAAGTGAAATCAAAGTACACGTATCTTTGAAATTGCAACCTGAGGACTGTCTGCCAACCAGTACTCTCTTTCATATATGCATATACACGTTTATAATGATTTTCCAAGTAAGGACATGTACTATCAGTGGTAAAATAAATGAGTATAAATGTTTCGTAACTTTATTTTTAAGTACGAAGTTCATTATGATCTCCCATCAATCTCTTCCAAGTCTGAACTACAAGCTACTAGTATGCTGTCTGTTTGTTATGACATTTCCGCGTGTTAGAAAGACCTGAGAAGTTTCTGTGATTTGATACTTTTTTAGACGTTTCTTCATTTCTGAACATATCTGATGGACCGCTTATCAAATGTCAACTCTAGTTTGCCCACTATCGCCTCTTCCTTTGAAGTGAAAAGGAAGTAAAACTGACTATGACTATGCTATAAGCGACTATGAATTTCTAGATCTAGAAGTAAAGGTGATGTGAAAGCTTTACTTTTCAATATTAGTGTCTGTTATTGCATATTATACTATGGTTATTAATGTTGTGCTGTCATATCCATTATAGCGCAAAGAAGTTTCCAAATATTTTTGCTCAGAGATTTTTTTCGGCTATCTAAAAAGCTATGCTTGCGAAGGTTTACAGCCTTAAGAAACAAATCTTTTTTGTGAAACGCATGAGAACAAAATAAACCAATGAACCTTCTGATCTCTTTGCCCTTTGGTTGCTGGGGAAAAAGTGACTTGGAGTATCTGTATACTGTGGAGCTTAATTTTCATCTTCATTATTTATATTGTCATATTCAGTTGAGCGCATTAACAAGTGTCATGCACCGCTTTTCGTTAAATTGGCGAAATATGGAACTACTCTATAACTATACAGATGGAAGGGAAGTCATTACATTCCTTCTAATATGTGCTTCATAGAAACATTACAGACAAAATGCTCGAATGGTATTTTGTTCTTTGTTCAGCCAATTTGGAAAAAATAAATGGTTTTTGTTCCAAAGTGGATCCATAATTCCACAAGAATGTACGAAGGTAACAGTTTGTTACTTTTAAGGTGCGTAGAGTAACGTACTCCTGACATAGGCTCGGAAGTAATTATGGGACATCACACAGCGTTCCCAAATTTATAATCACTTAAAAAACGTGAAGGAATACTCCAAGCAGGTCTAAGCAGGTCTTTCATACGTGAAATAAGTCGACAACATTGCGTTGAGGTTAGTCAGGGAATTGACCTGGTATCTGGATATAAACAGATCAGGCACTTTCGCTTTCGAGTAATATTTTGGGAGATAACGCTTGTGATTGGCCTACACTCGCACAGTGAACACAGCAGGACATGGCAGGGTATGTGATTATGTTCTGAAGCAGTTGTTTGTTCATGTACCGAGATAGGGACAGTGACAGTCGCACAATCTACAGTGTTGCCAGCTTGTTTTTGATAAAAGTAAAATATTTCCGTAGGAAATGATCAGAGACAAAAACGTAAGATACAAAATGTGTTCCAAATACCAAGATCTATCACTGGTTTAAATGAATATAATGGCTTCCCTTCCACCGGGTATATATATATGGTAGTAGCGCTCCCCGGGTGCAAAGACCACATAGCCGGCCAGGAGGGACCCGTGTGTTGACAACGTCCCACCTCCAGTACTGCACCTTATTCATAACGCCTGTAATGGACGGAGGTGGGGGACGCAGCGGCCGGGTGGTAGGCCTTCGCCCGCAATATGCTGTTGCGCTGCGGGGTTAGTTTATTTCGGTATTTATGGAGTTACTGCCTTATAAATTAAAAAAATATAAATAGAGTTAAGGCAAATTTATGCCTAGTACACCAGGACTAAAGGTAACCTCCAGCCTTTATATTTTAAAGTCAGTTACTGGTAAACCTTACGTTACAGTGGCACAAGCGTTCATTACATTACCATTAAATGAAAATGAGACAAGGAATTACCAATATAAAAAGTTTAATTTGTTATTCTCCTTTCTTGTATGTAAGTTTTGTGTCCGCCCTTTCGCTCCAGGGAGATGCAACTACTGGAAAATGCGTAAATACGCATGCAAGCACACCCAAATATTGTGATGGATGGTGACCATCTGGCACTAGCCATTATTTGAATCTGCGAATGTGGAATGAATTACCTTTCTTATACATTCATGTGCGTGAAATGCCAAAAGAACAGAAATGTATCCAGAGTTGGGCATTGCTTGAAAATCTGCTCCGCCAGCTGGCCACTTCGTATTTGTATGTAACTCTGACTGACGGCCAAACCAATGTGACGCAAAGATGGGTTGCTTTTACGTAATGAACTGGGCCACAGTTTCCATCAGCTATTCCCCCCAAAGTGTAGATAGGTTTTTGTCGAGGCAGAGTGAGGTAAGAGGAAATCTGTTGGCTCCGGACAGCGTAGGCCATGCGTGAATTCAAGAGAAGTAACCTAAATGGGATTGAACTTTTTGGGCTCTTGGTTGTACCTAAGGGAATGTTCTATTCCAGATATGGTGGAGGGCTATTACGTGGAAGTGTAGCTAAATTGTGGATATGAAGCAAGTGTCAACAATGCATATTACGAAAAAAGTTACGTTATCAATTTCATTTCTGTTTTTGTTAGCTTAGTATTAAGTACGACGGACACCAAAAAAGAAATTCACGTTCATTGAGAACCCTTTCAATATAGATGGAGTAAAACCGTTGCTTTATATATCAAGCAGGTATAGTGTGTTTATCAAAATGTGAATAGAAGTATGAGTAATAACAGTATGTACAGCTCCTTTGGCACTGTTTACTCCTTATTTCTGTTGGTACGCAGCATATTGCCAAGACAACACTAGTGAGCTTATTAAAACATATCTAAAAATAAAACAATTTGTTAACATACTCGCAGATAAATTTCTAAAACGCTGAAAATCAGGACTGAATTGAGATTTTTAGTTATTGCACAAACTTCGGTATATAAGTGTAAAAATGGTATTCCAGAAATAGTATTTAAACTTTAGAAGTACCAAATTTCATCTACTAGAGCATTCCAAATGTGACTGAAATTTAACTCTTTTTCCTTACTTTCTTGGAAAGTTAGGTGTATACGACTGTAACAATTAATTTTCTTTAATCATTATGTTGAAAATATCTGTGCTATCTGTGTTATCTAAATTAAAAACAATTTATAGGAATTGGCAATTTCTTTACTAAGTAACCTTAATTTATAGCAACATGATCTTCCTGTTCTCATTGGATAGACGTACTCTATGAATAGCATGCATACTGTAAACAATCTCGGGAGTATATTGCATTTTGGATATACCAGATTAATCTACGCTGTTCAGGTATTCATATCCCGTAACCTGCAGATTATTCGAGTTCGTGAAGGCACATTACTTTACGAAAAAATAAAAGAAAGCAGTTCATATTATATCATGATATTTATCTACTGCTCAGGAAAATCAATTATGTTACTTGAAACTGAGAGAGTGGGTCCATATCTGAAATCGGACCTTTTTCCACGTCACGTTTTTAACTTGGTACTGTAATAAATAAATGTTAATCCTACCGCAGTCAGAAATGCAACTTACAAATGGTACTATGTTTAATATAACAGTGTTTGTATTTATTTTTTATTTCCTTTTGGTTTGCCGAAATCTTTTTATGTATTCCTTATTTTCTTGCTCTCACCCATCTAAATGTATCCGAAATTCAAATGTGAAGAAGTCTTAAATAACATGTTTCGCACGTTAATATAAGAAATGTCTAAGATAAATTAGTTACAGTAGGTTTGTAAAGTAACATGTCTGTACCAAATAGTTTCTAGTAGTATTAGAAGTTTAAAATAAACCTATTACAAAATACAATATATTTAAACTTGTAACTTTAAAAGAAGAAAGAAAGAAAGAAAAAGAATTCCTCCAAGTTAATGATAAGCACACACATTTTATTGAAACATACGTTTTTTTATCGTAAATTTCATCCTAAGATTAACATTATTCAATGTTACACCCATGCAAAGAAGCTATGGAAGGCTTAAACAGCAGTGGACTGGTGGAAAGACTAAGATACAGCTTATATTTCATGTCGATATCCTTCATGTTTCCATGACATGACCTGTTCGTTGCTTCAGAGATATTAATGTGTAATTTGAGATCGAGCATTGTAACCTGGAGTAATGACTTGATGAGTGTTTTGGTTCATTAAATTCTATGTCACCCGAGTTGAAGAGTTTCATTTGAACGTTATCATATATTTGCTAATGCATTACACTTTATTTGACATGACAAGATCATTTATATTCATTTAAATGTTAGTTCTTTGCGCCGAAAATACAAGTATTAGTTTTAATGCTTTCCGGGGAATAACATATATACCAGCTTGCACAATTTTCCAAACGTTCATGCAGTTACATTTTACACAGAAAAATAAAATCCAGTGTTCAAAGAAACAATAAAAAATATATTAACCAAAATATCAGATTTCAGTCAATCCTGTTACCTTACAATGCTGCACAAATTGCTATTTAGTCGCTTGTTATTGTGTTTTGAGTTCCAAACTATGTAAGTTCATAATAGACGAATTGGGTTGTCCACCTGGTAAATTATCTTGTTTAGAGATTGAGTACATTTTAAGATTTGTATTGAACATATAAGATCATTAATCAAATAGTACAATCTGTTTCGTATGCTATATTACAAATGGATTGATGTGAAAACTCATTTAGGGAGCTTAGGAGGTTAGCATGTATCTGGAGTACTTTCCATGTAGAACATTTTGTATTTTCCGAATAACTATACAGTTGTTGTTGGCCATAGTCATGAATCTGATGTACAACTCTGACTTATCTGGATCTGGGTGGCTCAGTCGGTTAGGCGTTGGCCTACTGTTCCCAAGGTGGCGGGTTTAAACCCGGCCCAGACCAATGGTTTTTAAGCGTGCCTGAAAGTGACAGCCTCATATCAGTAGATGTACTGACGTGTAAAAGAATTCCCGTGGGACGAAATTCCGGCCCATGGGCGGCGCTGGTATGGTCCCAGTAATTGACAGCGTCCCTGACAAAGAAAATATCTTTCTTGTGACTTACTGGGGCTAAATCAATTAAAAAAGTAGGGGCAATTTTTTAATATTCCATAGTGTACCGTGTGCGGAAGTTACTCACATGCCACATGTAAGGGCAGGATGAAGCTAGAAACAGCCTTTAGCAGTTTTGCATTTCAAGCTGTGTAATTCATGGAGCCAAGGAAGAGCTTCACCTACACCGCGGATCAATAGCTTCCTAAGGATGTCACACCATTCCCAAATGTTACTGAGCTAGACTTCGGAACTCACTCCAGTGATTGATATGGCCGCTTAACCCTCCCTGTAAGGAGGAGACTGCTGAAGAATGTGAGGATCACACTTCCACTGCCTTTACGCGTTTTAAAATTTAGTCGTGCTTTAGGAACGAGGTAATGAGTATTCCGTGAGCAAACCAAAGAGGATAGAAACATCTCGCATAGCCAAGTTTTGAAGAACATCGATGTATCACCGTCTGTTCCCAAAGGAACTCTTTAAATGAAAACGGAGTAAGAAAGGTAGCTACACTGCATATAGGTACCAGATAAATCACTCGTTCCTAAGGTTTTTTTGAGTTAATACAAGTTGCTAAACAGAAGAAGATCCGTCTTCATCACCCACTACAACACATGCTTTAAACATGACATTAAACAAGGCAGTGAAAAACAGTTTAGGCGACACAAGCTATTTTTGGATTACGGTTTGCCTCTAAAACTTGAGACACTTTCACTAGAGCCATACCAGTTTTCTAGCCGATATTTAAACTTTTCTGCAAGGTATACACTGCTATCGAACTCCAAAACCTCTCACCTTGCGAGAAACCTATCACATGCATAAAAATAAACCGAAGAAAAATAGATTTATGAAACTAAAGAAGCGATAGGTCATGCTAGTCTACATTGGCTGATATATTCACGTCTAGTGGATTCTTCCAATTCTAGAGAGGTAATACAACATTAGTAGTTGATGAAGTAAGTATTTGTACTTGTATTTTTTGTTTAATACGGACAAAAGCTACTCGTTCGAGGTGCATAATACCCAAGTCTGTCCAGTGTAGGATTATTGCAGAATCGTAAAGCCGGTGGGCTTAAGGTTCAAGGCGGTTCAATAGTGAGTGCTTCAAAGTGACCTAAGGAAGAACTGGAATAACACTCCCTCTATAGCACACTGTTTTAAAAATTAGTGTGATCAAAGTTAACATTACCGTTAAACCTTTTGAAGTGACACAGCATTAACAGCACATGAGAGAGAGAGAGAGAGACAGGGGTGTTGTGCGGGGGAGTAGAAACACCTACTCAGGACGTAAATTTCAACCAAATCTTTCGGAGACCACCTTTATTTCTAGTGATAACAAAGTCGATCATATCGTTACGTTGCCCAAATAAGAGCACTTGTGTGCTATCCAACCTTCAGAGCTGAACTGGACTATTGGTTTATTTAACATGTTTTATTTGTAGAATATTTAATAATTAATGCTTACTAGGTGCAGCAGTGGATAAACGTATTACAATTAGCACAGCTACAGATGAAGGTACTTTTTAGCAAACACGCCAATGTTTTCAAGTAAGTTGTCATTTGGGGACTGCATAGTTACGGAAATATAAGGCCAACTATTCATTAGCCTAATAACAATGCAAGTGTTCTCTGACAAATTTGTTTTAATAGCACTTTGAATTGTAGATAGAGAGTAGTAAAAAGAAGGAAAACTAAACTAAACTAAACCCCCAGCTCAAGAGCCCATGAACGGCTAAGGCTTACCGCCCGGGCCCTGGGTCCTCCACCTCTGTCCACTATTAAGTGTCATGAGTGGGGTGCAGTACTGGAGGGTGGGACATAGTGAGCGCCCCGAGCCCTCCCGGAAAGTTATGTGGCCTTCACCACCAGAGATCGCTACTTCTCCATCAAGTAGCTCCTCAAGTGCCCCTACGGGATCTAAAAAGGATGAGTGCAACCCGTGCCAGACCTTCCAGTGGAGAAAAAATCCCCATGCCGGTACCGCGGATCGAACTCGGCTGCTCCACGGCAGAGGCATGCATGCTACCACTGTGATACGGAGACAGTCAGAGTAGGAAATAGCACATTGAAATTTTCTTTAAGAAGCAAAATTTAGCAGATGATAGTACGCCATGTACTCGAGTTACCTCTGGCGCAGGCTCTGGGAATAGTACTCCAAATGTGTCAAACCATTCCCCTGCTTCCTCTCCCTTGTGTATTCGAATGCTAACAGCTATTGCAAGTAAGAGGATAGAGCATATTCTGATAATGCCTTTAGAGTACTCTTCCCCAGGCCTGCTCTGGATATATGAATTGGTGCGCTATTCTAAGAGACACTGTGTTCTAGGTCCGTCTGCATCGGCCGCTGAACAGATAATTTACGGACTATGCAAATAAAGACTCGCTGCTCTGTGAACAAAATCGGGATTGAAAAACACAATGTTATACTCGCAGCTCCATGGGCTTTCTAGCCATTTATCAGCTATATATTAGTACACGTCCTAACTTATTAATTGAAATAATTAAAATGTATCAAAAGGAAACGCCATACATTTGTAAATAGAGAAGTAAACTGCTAAGACGGAGGTAAATTTATAAATATTTGGCACCTTACACGTTACACAGAGCACCTTTAAAGTTTATTTTAATTCTGTGTAAAACGCATTTACTTTAAATGCATACAATAATGGAATTTCATTAATAATGTCTAACCACTTCAAGACTGCAGATGGTAAGTGACAATAATTCGTCTATCATATAGGTACTTAGATTTGGAGTTAAAATATTACAAGCATCCTAGCTTCTATGTGACTCAGAAGAACTATGACCTTATCTAAGTGAAGCAAAGAGAATGCAGGTTAAAATTTGTCTTTCTCGTTTCAGTTCTTTGTGCTATGAAATGTGATAATTTCGTGGTTAATTGATTTGTATTATAACAAATGGCCAATTTGGCAAATTCCGGCTTCTGACAGCAGCGTAACAGATCAACAAAGTCCAACCCAGTTACTTTTCTATCACTTTATTTTTCTTCTAAACTTTTGCACAATGTTTGCTTCTCGTAACCTTGATTCAGTCCTCTCACTGTCTTTCTTCACTTTCTCTGTTTCTCATACACTAACTCCGACGATTCATTAACTCGGCGCTCGTTAAAACTTCTTTACTTCGATGAGCTTGAAGAGAAATTATTGACGGATTTTAAACTGGACTGAAATCTTTAAAGATTTAACGCTGTCATTACTATACATTTCACTGAGATTATTTGCTTTGATTTGAATATTGTGACATGGCTTCTCCATGTCATTAAGACTCTTTGATTTTCAAGGAGGTTGCCATAGAGACAGTTTGAGTTGTTGAAGGTTAAGAGACAGAAACGAGTATGGTGTGAGAGTTTGGAAAGATTAAGAGACAGAAACTAGTAGTGTGGCTGTACTTGAAGCTTGAGAAAATAAAAAGATTTGCTAAATTTGTTAAATTTGTTACATTTGGTGTCAGGAAGTGGGATATTCGGAAACCAGGATGATGGCAATGATGAAAGAATTATTTGCCAAAATGGAAACGAGAAACGACAACCTCGCTGCCGAGCTGAAAGAGATGAAGACGGAGCTATCGGCGAAAATTGACGGGCAACTGGCTGGCGTGACGGAAGGCGTGGAAGAACTCGGCGAAAAGGTGGAAGACCTCTGCCAGCACGTGGACGTCGTGGAGGACGACGGGGAACGTCTTGGCGCCCTGGTAGTAAGAGTTGACGAGAGCGTCAAAGTACTGGATGCCAGGGGCAGACGGAATAGCGCGGAGCCGGGGAGGGAGCACCTAGTGGCCGAGGCGACAGTTGCGCCCGTTTCGGATGATATGAGGGAAAACGTGGAACAACTCGGCGAACGGATTGGCGTGACGGAAAACGTGGAACAACTCGGCGAACGGATTGGCGTGACGGAAGACGTGGAACAACTCGGCGAACGGATTGGCGTGACGGAAGACGTGGAACAACTCGGCGAAAAGGTGGAAGACCTCTGCCAGCACGTGGACGTCGTGGAGGACGACGGGGAACGTCTTGGCGCCCTGGTAGTAAGAGTTGACGAGAGCGTCAAAGTACTGGATGCCAGGGGCAGACGGAATAGCGCGGAGCCGGGGAGGGAGCACCTAGTGGCCGAGGCGACAGTTGCGCCCGTTTCGGACGTTCAGCAGGGAAGCGCACAAGCAAACGAGCAACACGCGAGAACCGACTTGGCGTGTGACATGGGGGGCCGTCGGGGCCATCCAATCACCTGACGCATAGTGCCGTGAACGGAAGAATGGTGGACATCATCGTGGACGGCAGGATACAGGAGAGGCCGTGCCGAGCACGAGTGAACACGAGTGCAGCGGTGGACGCGACTCGCGCGGATGTGGTGGGGTTTGTTGCCGGACCCATCGGAAGCAAGGTGGCTGCGAAGGTGCGCCAGAGAGGTCGGCGGACATGGTACCCAGTGAGCCGTTTCAAAGTGCGCAGGATGGCCCGTCAACACACCAGGAAGAAGGGCAACTGGACGAGGGACCGTCAAGACCGGCGGTACTGTTGCAGAATTTCGAAGCAGGATGGCATACATCGTCCTACCTGGACCAAGGGACACTATCCAACAGCGATACCTAGGATCGTGCCCCCTGGAGAGCGAGGTCCTACTGGCCCTCAAGGTTTACAAGGATTCCCTGGCCCTCAGGGTCTGGTAGGCTTGCCTGGAATGAAGGGTGAACGTGGATTCCCAGGAATGAAAGGTGAACAGGGCAATCCAGGACCTCCAGGACAAGCTGGTGCACCAGGACCTGAAGGACCTAAGGGTGACTCAGGCTCTCAAGGACAACATGGAGCTCCAGGACAACCTGGTCCACAGGGCCCTCCAGGAGACAGAGGACTTCCAGGATTACCCGGCCCAACAGGACCTGCTGGCCTCAGAGGTCAGAGAGGTGCACAAGGTGAGACAGGTCCACCAGGGAAGCCAGGCAGTGAAGGACCTCCAGGACCACAAGGTATTGCAGGACCTCTAGGACCACCGGGACCAATTGGAGAACAGGGACCAGAGGGAGCACCAGGTAAAGCAGGAACACCTGGTATTGCAGGAAGACCGGGAGATAAGGGACCTGTAGGACCTTCAGGACCTCCGGGAACTCCAGGGGCACCAGGTCTTCCAGGGCCACCTGGTCCAAATGGACCTCCAGGACCAGCAGGAGAACGGGGTCTTCGAGGAGAAACTGGACCACAGGGTGTAGAAGGGCCACAGGGAGCTAGAGGAAAGCCAGGACCTCCAGGGCCAGAGGGAGGTAAGGGTGATAGAGGAGAAGAAGGTCCAAAGGGTGCAAAAGGACACCGTGGTCTCATTGGTCTACAAGGGTTACCTGGACCTCAGGGACCTCCAGGAGACAAAGGTATGACTGGACCTCCAGGATTGTCGGGAAAAGATGGTGAACCTGGAACTAAAGGTATGCCTGGAAGAGATGGAAACCCAGGACCTCAAGGTATACCAGGACCACCAGGCCCTCGTGGACCACCAGGAGAAGAGGTTCGATGGGTTAATCCACCGGGGCGCAAGGGAGATGCCGCAGTGATAGTGCTGGTCGGGACGACCAGCTCTGAGGAGGGAGCAGTGTGACATGGCTTCTCCATGTCATTAAGACTCTTTGATTTTCAAGGAGGTTGCCATAGAGACAGTTTGAGTTGTTGAAGGTTAAGAGACAGAAACGAGTATGGTGTGAGAGTTTGGAAAGATTAAGAGACAGAAACTAGTAGTGTGGCTGTACTTGAAGCTTGAGAAAATAAAAAGATTTGCTAAATTTGTTAAATTTGTTTTAGAGGCATTAACAATTTAGGAATTTGTTGTTAATGTTATTCAGTCTTTTCACAATGGATCAGCGCTTTACTGAAAGTGTTTCGAACCGCATACACGACCTTCTTTGTGGCTTCTATCACCATGTGTTAGGATATAGATGATGGCAATTTAGGTTTACTTAAGAAAATGTGGCATGTCGAATTTTTACACAAACGTGAAGTCAAAAGACCACAAATGTCATAAATCATAAAAACTTTTAAGAGCGATTTGCCAACAAGTTCATGTTATATGCACAGTTGATTTATATATATATATATATATATATATATATATATATATATATATATATATATATATATATATATATATATATATATATATATATATATATAGATATTTAAGTTTTCATTGTATTAACCCTAGCATTACCAAGGGGGGATACTTCATGCCCACCTTCTGTAAGTTTTAAAATTCTGTCTCTTAGTTTTTTTGATTAAGGGCAAACAGTTAATAGTTATTGTCAATCACTATTTCTACTACTGAATTGTATAATTAGTTTTCATTGTTAGTCTTTTTGAGAAACAATGAAATGTCAAGGTAGTCATAAAGTACTACCCGTCGGTATAATGTAATTCATGTAAAAAGTAATCAAAGGAATGGTCAAACTATATTAAATATTACCTTTATAAACATGAAAAGATATAATACCCAATTTTAAAATAAATTTATTTTAAAAATTGCTCACACATTTTGCTACCAGTGGTGGTCGCTTCCGTTGGTAGTATAAGTTCTGTAATAAGGTTTGGCATAATATCTAATGTGATTCATGTAAAAAGTAAAAAATTAGTAGTTAAACTGCGTTGAATATTACTGTTATGAGCATGACAAGATATACTACTCAATTTTGAAATAACTTTGTTTTAAAAATTGCTCTTATATTTTGTTACCGGTGGTATTGGCATTGTTAGCGTTAATATGAAATATGTTATTGTTTATTAGCGTTTACTTTCAGCGTAGAATTTTTATAAGTTATCCTTAGTGTAGGTAAAAACTGCACACTTTGTAATCGCAAACCTTGCTCTATCTAAACCGAGAGGGTATGGAAGTACTAACTCGACAAGCTGGTGGTGAAGTATGCTGCTTGGAAGTATGAGAATACTAAGCAATGCAAGAGTTATGCATACTTCCTGATGTGTTTGTTGGTTTATCCACCAGTACTGTGAGTAACATTCAAAAATCGGGAAATTTTATAAGCCTGGTCTATTGGTCGGTTTTGGAGTTATATCGCCAGGTTCACCAATTACTTACTTCACGACCAGACATAGGAATTTCTAAGCGGAGGACGGAACGGGAGGAAATATAATCACTGGAGTATAGGCAGGGAGGTAGCAGATAAAAAATCACCCCAACCCTGATACAGTATTTTGGCTTTTGCAGACAGCGCTTGAAACGAGTGTTACCTGCCTGTTTGTGACTCTTGGCTTCTGTTGTTGTAACCTTTGGTTTGAATGTAGATAACTGATAACTTGGAGCCAACTGCTTGAGAATTCCTATGTTTGATCATGACCTACCACCACAAGGGCTTGTCATATATGTTTACATTTAGCATATCTAGCACAACCTTGTCACATATTGCATGCACGTCGCGTAATTTTAGATAAATGCTTGGAGATGAACCTACAACTCTTAAGTATTTTTGTTCCTTCCGATGAGTGCCCTTAGGTGTTTAAAGGTAGACACACATGTAGCTCCGTTCCACTCTGTGTATCCAGTAGTGTTTCCTTAAAAAAAGACTCATAATAAACGGGATATAGGTGAAGAACAAAGCCGTGAAAAAACATAAGCATTCGATAATTCCTTGTAGCTCAAGTCTGACCATATAGGAGTTCTATGAATGCATTATTTTAATAATGTTACGAGCTGAAATTTGTAATAGAGGCCAAGCATTTAGTATCGCATTTGATTTTGGAATAACTATCCCACTGAGACGTGCTGTAACAAAGATCCAAGGATATTAAAAATTCCTTTACTTCGTAATATTCCTGTCTATATGCAAACTCACTTTTGTAGTCCAGAAGCAATTCCTGGAAGACCACCTTTGCATACCCGTTTCCTCCTCTCACTTCCACTCAAGACTCTTGTTCTAAAATAAAGAGAACTCAAACACCTTCAATTTAAAGCTTAAGAACAATAGTTTGGCTTTGGGATGGAAAAGTCACAAGCTCAGTAATTGGAATAATACGAACAATTGAGAAAAACAAAATAAATGTGGCATTTGTGGATGTGGAGAATGTAGTATTATTTTGCAAATATTCTAAAAACATTATTATTCATGGAAAAGAGACAACCTTGCTAATTAATCTCCATATGAGACAAAGAAAGCAGGGTCAGAATAGAAGATAATTAATTATGCCACAGGGAGATAGAACAGCAAAATATGTGCGATAAGAAGATCAGGGTACAAAGAGGAGGTGCGATAGATAGTTCAGTGGCACAGGTAACCTACACATGAAAACAATAGCTTAGAGGATAAAGAGTTAGGCGGCGCCGTGGCCGAGCGTTTAGAGCGCTCTCGTACTACCTAGGCGGCCCGGGTTTGATCCCAGGGACCCGCATGAGGTATTCGTGGTGGACGAAGCAGCGTTAGGACAGGTTTTCTCCGGGTGCTCCGGTTTCCCCCTCCACTCATTGCACCAATTACTCCATTATAACCTTTCCAATCATCGATTTCGCCTGCATTTCATATCATCCTCTTCCTCACTATCATACCTGGTGCTTGGCTGAACACCCGCTTCCAGGTCTTCACTCTGTCTGGTCCATAGGTTTGTCTGCTCCCCGACAGGCATCTGACCCTAGGCACTGGCTTGTAAGTCCTAGGGAGTGTAAGTCCTACATAAGGGGAGGGTAATCAGGGAAAGAAGAAGAACATAAAGAGTTAATTCAAGTCTAGAGACCGGCTAAATATAAATAAGGATTTTTTTTCCAAATATGGAAACAAGGAAAGAATTCCCAAAATATTATGAAGCACAAAACGTCCTTTACTCAAAAGAATTTGAAGAAGTTTCCAATCATTAGTTTAAAAATCCTTGTTGAGCTTTTCCAAATTCAGTAATAAAATATAAAATGAAGTACAACAAATTGCATCGTGTTTATAGCTATTCAATCACTTTGAAACCCCTGAGTTTACATAAAAAGGTGACGTACTGGGTGCTTTTCCCTTGTTTAATAGTAATTCCACGGTGTACTAATAGCATCGGTTTGCGAAAATAAAAGCCCATCAAGAGTACCAAACCTTAATTTCACATGTGACGTTACATAGAGGAAATGTCCTAAATATAAATATTTTCTAAATTGTATCTGAGTTATCGGAAAGAGTGGTGCAGGTTTTTGCAAATGAGTTTCCTGGAAAGAGGGGCTTAGGATTTTAAAATTAGTTTCACAGAATAGACTTATCTGGTTCATTGTTGATTGAAATTATTTCAAAAGCAAAAGAGTTGCAGATTTTATAATATATGAAGAAATATAATTTTCGCAAGGTATGAAAACTTTAGCAATATATTACGGTCCTGAAAATGATGTGTTATATTCTGTCTGTCTCTACTGATGACAAACATATAGTGGAGAGCATTGAACTCAAGGGTTTCAGACTCTAGATTTTCAGCTTGATTTTAGATCAACTTTGGCTTTTGTGGTAGTTTAGAATAAACTAGGAGAAACTGCATCGCATATTTTAGTTTTATGTTTCTGCTTGTGTTACATATTCAGTTGTATTATGAACAGAAGTGGTTCTTTTAATAATTTCTGTATACACTCTAATCTTTTCTATTTTTGCAGGTAAGCTGAGTGTTCCATGGCCGCTTTCGTCAGTTTGGTCGCAGAGAGGAAATCAACGCACTCGTTTTACCTTTCATACTGTTTTATACTTGCTGCAGTGATTTATTGAGACACCAGGTGAGCCACAATACCATTTCCATTTGCTGGTGACAGAAATGGAGCACAGTTACCAATCAATCACTGCTCTGTATTTATATTCCTATCAGCACGGTACAGCAGATCAACACGCTTGTCTACTCTAATTTTTTCCAGCAAGCTGTTGGTTGAGAATTCAACCATTGTGGGTTTGTACAGAACAGCAGTCCTCGTTGTGGCAAAGTTATAACATAAAATCCCACTTTTCGATTGCCTTTAGAAATGGACATGGAAATAGTTACCAATTTTTTATCGGATTATAATTCTAAGTTCGTCTTAATTATTACAATGTTCTATCTGTTAGAAGAAAATTTCTCACAATTCAGCCTTTAACAATTTCAAAATACTTAGTTTAGATTTGTAATGGCTTTGCTTCAAAGTGCATTCTGATCAAAGTTTGAGCATTTGCACCAAAAATAATAAGTTTAACGCTCCATACAAAAATGCTTGACTCCTTTTATGTCATAAAATAGCTACAACTCATAGGAACACAGTGTTTTTAATACTCTATTACGTTCATGATCTTTGTATGAAAGGCTCCTAGCAAAAGAATTACTTTCCTAAACGGATTATAAATTTTACAGACTGTGAAAGAATCAAGCTATCTTGAATTATTATGCAAATAAATTGAAATATATTTTGATACATTCAAAGGTATTTACTTTCTTAAACACAAGCTACGGCAAATTCAAAACTTTTTAAAGGAAAAAAAAAAAAAAAAAAAAAAAAAAAAAAGAAAAAACACTACTGTGATATTGATAGTTCAGATTAAACTAGTTTTACACTTTGAAGGATTACTTCTGAATATTTCTGCTAATTCCAGGTTAGAATTATGAGGCAAGGGAATTTTCGTATTGTCACCATGGCACAAGGCTACCGGACGGCCGAGGCAGTTGGCGCGTGGCTGCTAGGCTGCCTGCCTGGTTCCTAGTGGTTGTTCTCCAGCAGAACAATATCCTGTAGTGAACAATAACTTTGTGTATCGCCTTCCTGCTCCTGATTGTTAGTTTCGGCAGGATCGTGTGGGTAATGTTTCTCTTTGTATTTGAGATCTATAAAGGAGCTGCAAATTTCACGGCGCCAGTAATGGCGAGTCGAGTCAGTGTGGACTGTGGAGCTGAGCTGAGGGTAGATAGCTTTTCAGTAGAAGTTGAGTTCACAATAGTGTACAATGCCGACTGGGGTTCTCGGTACAAGGGTCCTTCGATGCTCACTTACCACGTTCAGCTTCATATATGGATTGAGTTTTTTATTTATGGAGGCTCTTTAAATGCTATGATTTTCAGCGTTCCATTCTATACCGGGCGTGAAAGATGCCTTAATATTGCTCAGAGGCCTCTTTAAGGGGCTGAGGTCCTCTAATCTGCCGCAAATCTGTGACACGGGACCACGGAATCTACTTCCCTTCCGAAGGAAGTCATGGAATGACTTTTATGCCTAAGAAAAATCCATCGCCCTTCGCCAGAGGAGGCTACCATGTTACACGTAGACCATGGAGGACGACACGTACTGGTTCCGGCAGAAGATTTAGATGCTGGAATAGCAGTGATCTTCTCAAAGTAGTTCCATTCCATATGCCACACAGTCGAGTGTACGCAAAGGTGCCGATGTTTCTGTAGTTTCATTACAAATTTTGACAGGAAGCTCTTATAACTTGTATTCTATACCAGCCCTAGGTGAGCTTATTCTTAATGGCTTGAATAGAAGTCCAACGCACACGCATTAGCCTACGCAGAAACATCCGATCTAGGTGAGCGGCGAAGGGAGAGGATATGAAAGTATCTCCCCTGGTTTACTGGAGGTTACGCTTCCCAACGACGCACAGTGTGCAATTCCTACAGTCTAGAAGGACAAAAGTCCGAGCAACGTCATTTTGACCTATTCTGTTTTTTAAGTTCTTATTGCTTCTGAGGTTAAATTAATATGAAACATTGGTTTTATTTTGCATTTATTCTTTACGACTCTCTAGGTCTTCTAAGAACAGCATTGAGTTTTTTATACCTCCAAGCCCGGTTTTCTCATGCAACGTACAAAACAAGATGTTATTTGCAAACGGATAATTTTCGTATTAAATTACAGTGTATTTAAAATCGTATTACATATACATACATCATCAGAGTTTCCTGTATCGCTGGAACAGGAAGTTGTAGCTGGAGTTTTGGATACAGTTGAGGAACTGTTAAATGCGGAGCTGTCAACTCTTCTTTAGAGGAAGCTTCCATAGCGATGAAATGAGTGAATCAGGTGAAACAAGCAACATGGATAATAAATCTTTATCTGTCACAATTCGAGAGTTCTTCCTGGTATTTTCGTAGGTCTTTATTCCGTGTCTCTTTGGCCTCTTCAGACGTCTGTCCAATAGGAAGTAAGCAGTATTGGTTTGTGCACTGTGAGTGGCATGTTATACCACGGGTGCAGTTCTATGTGTAGTTTCTTAGTATCAGATGTGTATATTGAAAAGCTTTGTAAATTTACTTCGTGACAACTTGCTAGTGTTTCTAAAATAACACCAAATTTCCGAATTAGATCTTCACTTATTCCTGTGATTGACGTACTCTGATCGGCGTTTCGGAAGAATCTCCTTGCTGTGTTTCATCATTACTATTACCACTACCAGGCAGTTTGTTACATCACTCTTCGGGACTTCGACAGCAATTCCTCCTCAACCCTATTCTCACCTTTCACCCTGCAAAACCCCACATCCCGTCATAAAAGTGGTTAAGCTCTAAAAAGGGCAGGTACACGAATGACACAACTCCGGCTGTTCTCAGCCTGTCAACACAAGCGAGCGAGCAATTCCAGGACTTCCCTCTTTTTGCTCTTAGCACTACTGACTTTCTTGGTCGACCTTTACCAGCTGCTGAAGTGGTAATTATATAATTATACATTGCTTCAGGAAATTTAAGCTCATAGTCAAACCATTATGAATACGTTTGTAAGAGTCTAATTCAATGCCTATTAAATTTTGACCAGCGGTAATCGAGTGCTTCATAAAAAGTCTTTAATTGTGCTTTTAATAAAAAATTTGAAGTCATGTGGACAATTTTCCAGGCCTAAAATATTAATAGTATGGTTAAGCACTTCTTCATTCTGCGCCTTTGCTGTTTTCCAACCAGGCATTGAAAATTCGTCGCCGAGTTACCGTGGGCCGCGCCACTGAAAACACTTTATTTTGAATAAGTGCGCAAGTAAGTACGTGCAGCTAACCAATTATTCATTACAGAAATAATCAGTTAATATAGCATTCAAATATCTTGGTGACCCTGCGTGCCCCTCATTACTAAAACTCTACTTACATTTTGGGGGAAAAAAAAAAAAAAAAAAAAAAAATTAAAAAAAATTTAAAAAAAAAGGTATTTATATGCATCATATAATTTTATCACCTGTCAAGCGGAAATCAATGGAAAGAAATAATAAATGTGTGTGTTATTAAATAGAAAATATCTGATAGAACATATTCCATGTACCTAAAAGCAAATACCTGCACGCATTCAGCGTCACCTATGCATCTTGATACAACGTGCACTTTCCTTCTGCTGCAATGACGAACGAGGCTGGCGAGAGATTACACTATGTTTAGCCTGTTCTAACAGCTCTCATTTCTATCTCAACGGTAAACTGCATGCCTCGTTATATCCGTAATACAGTCCTAAACACATTATGTGACTCATATATGTCACTCTAAACAAGTCATAAATTCATTTTTGTCCACCTAGATTGTGAAAATTGCACAGAATATGACGGTTCAGAGCAGCCTTTGGATGAGTCCGTTTCGTATTAGTTTATCAAATGTCTGGCACAGAAACATTAGACTATGAACAGGCATAAGTTTTAGACTCAAGAGCAAAGAAAATTGGAGGGAGTAAGACAGACATTAAGTGAACTGTCAGAGCCACAAAGGGGTAAGAAATGGGCGTGTTGGATGCGGTTTAGTATTTGCTTACCAACATAAACCATTGCGTATCATATTGGCACGATTCCATGGACTAGACTGTACTTTGTGGCCTAGCCTTTCAACCGTGTAACATGTAGAGGGAAGTGAAATGAAAGGGAATGAGAGAAGATAAGATTCGCAGTACCTCAGAACCCATACCAGCATTCGCTTAGCTACCATCTTTAGTCAGGGTGGCTGGTCAACTCGGGGTTTGAGGCCGGTACTTCCCCATTGCGAGTTTCATATGCATCAGTTAGAGCACCCTGCTCGGTTACAATCGACTTTGTTTGCTCGAGAGTTTTTTTCTGCTAAAGCTCGTAAACACGAAGGCAGCATTTTAGAAAGGAAAGCCGGCGTTCGTTGACAGCTATTATTTACAGTCACAGTCCCTAGTTTCAACGTAACGGTTCGTTATTGCATTACGTAGAAACTTGATTATTTATCGCCCTCACGTTGGTGTAAAGTTACACTTTGTGGTTTTGTACTCAACTCTTTATATCGGTAACCATCATGCATAGATTGGTACGAAATAACTGCAAAGTTTTACTGTTGGACTGTTATAGAATATTCATAGCAATCTGTGGTGATTACATTAGGAGTGTCAAAAGTACGAGATATATTGTTGTACCGTACATATTCGGCGTATCATAAAGTATAAGTAACAGGCCATTAAACTTGTAGATGCATATGTTCTTTACTCAGAATGCTACATTCCTATGTAACTCTTTATGTAGTTTAAACATAGTTCTTGGAGTAGTAAACTAAAATATTTATAGCTGATTATTTTTAATACAGATAAGTTTTTTCAGGAAAAAAACTGACCTCGTGCTTAAGGTTAATTATAAAACTAAAATTTTTCATTATTATTAATTCTGGCGGTATTTCAAAAACTATTTGCACTGCACTGCGCTACTTCTAACCTATCCTGTTCCACCTTCACTCTCTCTCTCTTCTCCGTGTTCCGGTTAATCATTTTAGACGAGGTCTGTGGTGTACAGAGGTTGATACGTTGTGAGACCATTGCGCTTCAGTGTTATATTGTGTTATATTATTACAATGCAGGAAATTATACACACTTCAGCATAAAGAAGCTTCATGTATGATTTGTATGTGACAACAGACTCTTGAGACGGTGATTTAGATATAGATTCCCTACTATTCGTGCACGTCGCAGAGAAACGGTTCGTGATCTCAACAACAGATTCTGGGAAACGAGATGAAAGAAACTGAAATGAAAACTTCATGTTCTGACAAACGAAAAGCTCGATGACATCAAAGAAACTTTAGAACGCACTGCAAAGAAATCTCGTGAGAAAGCTTGGAGTTCCACTAAACGTTTAAATATATAACCTTATAAGATAACTATAGTCCATGAATTGCAGCTACATGATAATGTGTGGTTGCAATTTCTGTAACTGGATATTGTATGATAATTTAATAATATTAATAGTAACAATAATAGTAAAAATAATAGTGATGATGATGATGATGATGATGACCTCCCTACTGACCCGCGTTTAATTCCTTTTTAAGGGACAGAGTATGGTTTTATTTACATGGTTATGAAGAATTAGCGAGTGTTAATATAAGTTTCTTAAAATATGTGACAGCTAAGTGGCAATGCAAGGGCATAATTTCCAACATATTCTCTGACGATGTTATTTGGTTATTGCAGTCATAATTTGCATGAGAAATCTATTGGCTGCAATGTATGGGACTGTGGATTCCTGTCTCCTCAGAGTGCTTTCCCGTGTCAATATAATTCCCGTGAGGTCAGCCACATGTTCAAACGAATGCTCTGTATATCATATGATAGCGCTACGTATCATATACCTCTCATCCACATGGAAATACCCGGTGTATGAAGGCTTAGCTGAAGGACTTAGTTTTCATTTCTCTGCAAACTATTGAAAAGGATTACGAATGTCAATCATGTCACGCTAGTGAACTAGAGAAATTTTTAAAATTAGAATTGAAAACGTGGATAAGTGTAACAGACAATTATAAATTGCTTCGAGAAATGTGTGGCAAATACTATAGTACCATTTCTTAATGGTCTATACGAGTACCTCAAGGTTATGTTAATGCAAAAGAAAATTGACGTCTCATCGTATAGAAACTTCAGCATAGAGGTCATCCTACTATTATTTTGGAAAAAGAAGTACAAGTGCCTTAAGAAGGAATGTTTGCGGTATAATCAAATAATTAATCAATACATTGCAGTTCAATAGCCCATTTGCAAAAAGGAGAGATGTCTGTTTATCCGAGAAAAAAATTGAAAACAAAAGATGGTGTGTCGACGAGCCACTGAGGCCGTATTAGCTGATCACAATTTGGAAGTGCACACCAGCGATGTTCAGTCTTGTGCCTCTGGAGACGCTTATGTAAGTAGCTGTTATTTCCTGTGCCTGTGGCTCTAGCATCACGACCAGTCAGTATCCAGTGGCAGACACAAACAGACGATTCCATGGCAATTACTAAGTCATACCTTGAATTTTCTGGGAATGTCCTCTTCGTTCTGGATGATTTTTGTATAAATGGTAAACAGTAACGGACAAATGAAGGCTTACTAAATAAAGAATGTGGATCTCGTTAAAATACACAATTTATGTCAAATACTTCTTTTTTTCTTTTGAGTGAGCTATTTCCAAGATATTCTTTATTATTTGTTTGAATTTGCCAATAGTTATACTTTTCCCAAATAGGAATGTTATATTATCTATTCCTTGGTCTTGCAAAGAGAACGGAATTTCCAAGGCATCGCATTGCAATGAGCTCTTAAAACATTTTACTATCGCTTAAAGCCCGCTGTATCTCCATATTCCCCTTACACCTACAAGAAAATTAGTAATTAAATAAC
Source organism: Tenodera sinensis (assembly GCA_030765045.1). Taxonomy (NCBI): domain Eukaryota; kingdom Metazoa; phylum Arthropoda; class Insecta; order Mantodea; family Mantidae; genus Tenodera; species Tenodera sinensis. The sequence goes on from CM060964.1 coordinate 64,334,356, forward strand.
TTCTGAGAATGCTTATGTCGGTTAAAATGTAGTACATAGAAAAATAAGCATTTGTAGCATCAGTGTATATGGGAGCTAATATAGTTTTACAGATATTTGCGAACAGAATTTCTCAAATTGAACTATATTAAAAGTGTGTATCGCAATATGTCACGCGATGGTCACTTGGTGGATCTGTTATGGCTATGCACTTTGATATTGTCATCAAATACTGATAGACTTCTTAAATGTAAGCAGTATCAAAGAACTCGCTAACGAACACATGTTTATCGCATAAGATTTGAAAGTTCTGTCGTAAATCAAACACAACATACATATAGCCAAACCGCCACTGCAGCACTGCACGTCTGAGTGTTAAGAGTGACACAGTCCGAATAAAGTGGAAGGGGGTAAATCCAACCTCCCCTCTTTCGCAAACGTTGGACATAGCTGGTGTCCACAATCAGGACTAGCGGCCATTACTATCACGCCTGAGCGACTCGCGGAATGGCGTGAGCTACCTTCATGTTTTTACCTGCTAAACACACAGTGGGCTGCGCAGCTACCCAGGCTTGATTACTATGTTGACAATGAAATCAATATCTGGGCTAAAATACAATAAGGATATGCATCCTACTTAACTAACAGGCTTTAAAATTTACTGACGGAATGTATCTTAAGAGTAAATGCTGTACTACTAAAGCAGGATATTATATTAGTACTCCCTTGTCTAAGAAATGAGCGTTTAACAGAGGCAAGTTTATCGCGAGGTATTCGTTGCATTTTCCGACACATTCCATCCCATTCTTGTGTGCAGCCTAAGATACAGCGTCAAAGAACAAAATGATAAAAACTAACTTTTCTATGGAATGATAAACTTGACACCTCCTTCAACGTTTAATTATTGTTTCATATTTTTCGAGAGACACTTAATGAAAGGCTCAAGGATAGTAACTGCAAGATAACTCATGCAACAGAAGGAAGGAGAAAAGGCCTTAACTTAGAACTTGGCAGCGCCGTGGGCATATGTCGCACCATGGTGAGGTAGCTACGACATCTATGGATAATGAAGAAAGTCCTGGATATTTAAGTGCTAAACCAAGTGCACTAGCTGTAACACCAAAGAAAAAGGTCATGAGTAGGGAGCGAACCTTCATACAGGAAATAAAAGGTTGTTGAGTCTGGACTATGGGAAATGGGAGGGGCCAGTCTGTCACATGATCACAACACCGAGGAGGCCAGGTACAGTCGACGCAACATTGTTGTAGATGAGGTTGCTGCATAACTTACATTCTCTACTATCACCATTAGCAGTAAAATATTCACTCCAAAATTATTGTACAAGCTCAGTAATTCGTGAATGCTTCAATTTTCGTGCTGGAGGCATTTTACTCTGTATATTGTCACCGCGCCCGCCGCATCTAATTGCCGACAACCGTAGTGTCACGCATCGCATTATTGTCGGCGCTACCGCAAAGGAGCCGAAGGAAAGAGACAGAGCATGGCCGCATTGTTGGGGCGCTTGCCGAAAGAGAGAAAAGGATAGAGGCTACTGGAATCTTCTACTTTGTACCCCAGCGCAATAAGTGAACGTTCTTGAAGCTTCCAGAATAGTGCCGGGGAGATATAAATAGCGGTAAAGTGTGAGAAGGGACAGTCCAGACAGTCAGACGTAAGTGAGAGACGTACGTGAGCGTTGAGTAGTGCCGACGGAGAACAGTCAGTATGTGAAGGTTGAGTAGTCGTGCCGACGGAGACGGACAGACAATGTGGAGAGTTGTGCCGACGGAGAAGAGTTAGTTCTTTGTGTTACGAATTCGGAGTCGTGCTGTTGGAGAATCGGTAAAGACTTTCTTGCTGTTGCAACGAGTGTACAAGTTACTGTTTACGGAAATAAAAGTGTTTCTTTATCTAGACTACATCTGTCGTATTTACTTCACAACCACAAAAAGTCACACTGGTGTCAGAAGTGGGATCCGTCGAATTGCTTCTAGTTTCGTTACATCGTCGTTAGAAGTTGCAACGTTAGAACCAAGATGGAGGGATATTCGGAAACCAGGATGATGGCAATGATGAAAGAATTATTCGCCAAAATGAAAACGGCAAACGACAACCTCGCTGCTAAGCTGAAAGCAGAGATAAAGACGGCAAACTACAACCTCGCTGCTAAGCTGAAAGACATGAAGACGAGAAACGACAACCTCGCTACAGAAATAAAGACGAGAAACAACCTCGCTGCCGAGCTGAAAGAGATGAAGACGGAGCTATCGGCGAAAATTGACGGCGAACTGATTGGCGTGACGGAAGGCGTGGAAGAACTCGGCGAAAATGTGGAAGACCTCTGCCAGCACGTGGACGTCGTGGAGGACGACGGGGAACGTCTTGGCGCCCTGGTAGTAAGAGTTGACGAGAGCGTCAAAGTACTGGATGCCAGGGGCAGACGGAATAGCGCGGAGCCGGGGAGGGAGCACCTAGTGGCCGAGGCGACAGTTGCGCCCGTTTCGGATGATATGAGGGAAGACGTGGAACAACTCGGCGAACTGATTGGCGCGAGGGAAGACGTGGAACAACTCGGCGAACGGATTGGCGTGACGGAAGACGTGGAACAACTCGGCGAACGGATTGGCGTGACGAAAGACGTGGAACAACTCGGCGAACTGATTGGCATGACGGAAGGCGTGGAAGAACTCGGCGAAAAGGTGGAAGACCTCTGCCAGCATGTGGACGTCGTGGAGGACGACGGGGAACGTCTTGGCGCCCTGGTAGTAAGAGTTGACGAGAGCGTCAAAGTACTGGATGCCAGGGGCAGACGGAATAGCACAGACCCGGGGAGGGAGCACCTAGTGGCCGAGGCGACAGTTGTGCCCGTTTCAGATAACGAAAGTGTCCGTCTCGGGGAAGACAAAGGGGCAGTTCAGGGACGTCGTCGAGGATCCCCTGGAGGAGTGTGTCGGGTACGTAACCAACCAGGATATGACGTGGAGGACGATCAGCAGGGAAGCGCACAAGCAGGCGAGCAACACGCGAGAACCGACTTGGCGTGTGACATGGGAGGACCGTCGGAGCCATCCAAGCACCTGACGCATAGTGCCGTGAACGAAAGAATGGTGGACATCATCTTGGACGGCAGGATACAGGAGAGGCCGTGCCGAGCACGAGTGAACACGAGTGCAGTGGTGGACGCGACTCGCGCGGATGTGGCGGGGCTTGTTGCCGGACCCATCGGAAGCAAGGTGGCTGCGAAGGTGCGCCAGAGAGGTCGGCGGACATGGTACCCAGTGAGCCGTTTCCAAGTGCGCAGGATGGCCCGTCAACACACCAGGAAGAAGGGCAACTGGACGAGGGACCGTCAAGACCGGCGGTACTGTTGCAGAATTTCGAAGCAGGATGGCATACATCGTCCTACCCAGACCAAGGGACACTATCCAACAGCGATACCTAGGATCGTGCCTCCTGGAGAAGAGGTTCGATGGGTTAGTCCACCAGGACGCAAGGGAGATGCCGCAGTGATAGTGCTGGTCGGGACGACCAGCTCTGAGGAGGGAGCAGTGTCACCGCGCCCGCCGCATCTAATTGCCGACAACCGTAGTGTCACGCATCGCATTATTGTCGGCGCTACCGCAAAGGAGCCGAAGGAAAGAGACAGAGCATGGCCGCATTGTTGGGGCGCTTGCCGAAAGAGAGAAAAGGATAGAGGCTACTGGAATCTTCTACTTTGTACCCCAGCGCAATAAGTGAACGTTCTTGAAGCTTCCAGAATAGTGCCGGGGAGATATAAATAGCGGTAAAGTGTGAGAAGGGACAGTCCAGACAGTCAGACGTAAGTGAGAGACGTACGTGAGCGTTGAGTAGTGCCGACGGAGAACAGTCAGTATGTGAAGGTTGAGTAGTCGTGCCGACGGAGACGGACAGACAATGTGGAGAGTTGTGCCGACGGAGAAGAGTTAGTTCTTTGTGTTACGAATTCGGAGTCGTGCTGTTGGAGAATCGGTAAAGACTTTCTTGCTGTTGCAACGAGTGTACAAGTTACTGTTTACGGAAATAAAAGTGTTTCTTTATCTAGACTACATCTGTCGTATTTACTTCACACCCAACAAAAAGTCACAATATGAAGGTAGTGAACACACTCGAGAAACACTATGCACTGTAGGCAGTGAGCCTAGTTGTTTGTCCTGTCACCGTACGTGTGCAATGATGTCACGGTCTGTCCATGTGACTGGTAACTTGCGATCGCCTCATTTCACGATTGCTGTATCAAGGTTCGAACCCTTGTCATCAGTGTAGGAAAAACCATGAAGGTGTAAGGGTACAAAGGAAGCAGAATGAGTTAAGAAAATGTTGTCTTTTTCTAGTTGATCGTGGCGTGAGGTCATATACGAAAATGTATGGGCAAGGAAAGCAAGGAAAATAAATAAATAAAACAAAATTATATGATGGCGAGACCCTTTGAAGGAGACAATAGTAGCATAAAGTAGGTTAAAATTGGGAAATTTGCTCTTTAAATAGGGACAATCAAACCCACATCCTATTTGAAGTAAAATAAAAACTTTCTGAGAAATGAATCACCAGTTCACCCAGAAGACATAGTACAAGTGCAGGCTGAAAATGTCATCACGAGTGAAGAAACCAACAAAACCAAATTTCCCTGAAGTTGTATCCGTCGTTAGTAGTGAAATAGTTAGACCAATGTACACTTGAATATCCTAGAAATCCGTAACTGGTATTATTCAATTTTTAGTGGAGAAAAACTAATAGGATTTTGTTGATTAAGTTAAATCAAGCGCTGGACAAACACGTCCTACTAAATTCAAATGGGTATAGATATGTTTCCTGTGAAAAACTATTTTTACATAATGACCCTGTGAAGTATTCATAAACACGATCGCTTGGCTGCTTTTATAGTATTTTCCATTATCACAGAAAATGTTATAAAGCTATTAATGATATTTAAAAATGCTTACCATAGGGGAGAAAAGAGTATTAATTTAATCATCCCCCAAGTAATATCCAAAGCGTCATTACAAACCGGTCATGTAAATAATATGCAATTAAAAGGGAAAATAACAGCTGATAAAACTCAATTAAAACTATTCACATTACGAGGGTTTTGGAACTCCAATGCATTGACGGTAGTTCAGTGAAATTTCATTTGTTCCAATGAAACAAATATTGTTTCTCTGTTTAATATCATTTAATATATGTGTTTTGGATACAGTAAACTTTTATAGCACAGAAGTTTGTTATTTAATAAAAATCATAAATAATCAGCTTTTTTACATTTTGGTAATATGCACATTATCTCGTTATTAGTTAATTACCCATAAAATCTGGCAATTAACTCTTTCGATGTTGGTGTTGGTCTACAATAAATACGGACAAAAGAACAGCAACAGGTATATTTTTACGTCCCTGTTATGATCGATGTTGTTCATTTAATACTTCCTAGTAATTCAAGCTCTCTTTCCGCTTTTATAGATGTGTGCTGATTGTTTTGGTGTAAAGTAACTAAAATGTATATTACATCGGGCATTTGTATAGTCCTTGAAATGATGAGAGTTTGTTTCCGATTATCGTTATTGGATTCAGTGTAAAGGGTACATATGCTAAGAACTCTTCTCATTATAAGCTGAGCAACATCGCGATATGCAAATTGAAACATAAAAGCCTTGTAGGGAATAATCCCGTGTTCATAGGGATTATATTTCACCATTTGAAGGTCTACTGCAGTATATGCATAACTTGATGTTTTCATCTAATTATATCGGAATATGCACAATCTCTCATCACGTGATATATGCCCTCTCGATGGATATTATCGCAACTTTTCAATTTGAGTCAACTTGTTAACTCTGTATACGTCAGCTTTACCTAGGTAGACTTGGTCCTCCTTTGTGGCCAGTTGTTGGCTGGCACTAATTGGATTTATTGCTCACTGAAGCTGTATGTAGGTTTGCATGATTCCTCCCTCTCTGAAAGGAGCAAAGAATGGTTCATGCAATTATTCGTCGCTCGTAGCAAAGTTGCAGACTACCTGCTACAACTATAATATCGAATTGTGATATCCATTGTGAATATCTCCGTTACTACAAGATTTGAATAGGTAATTTACAAATTGGACACACGTGGGCTGCCACAGAAATACCAGCGGAAACATATGTGAATGCCCACAAAGCTGCAATTCATCTTACGTGTGACGAAGTGGTATTGTGCCGGCGTGGATATACTTACGTTGCTAAATATGCGAGTTTTTGCCTTGGGGTTTGTTCGCAATTGAGTAAAGCATGGCTAACAACTCTTAGTAGTAAACGGTTTTAAAGGTTGTGTTTAAAAATCAAACTGTATATGTACGTGGCGGTATTCTTGAACTGTATATTCGGGCTTGTGGGCCGTGGTCTAGTGGAAATTCTTCTTCCGTACGTTTCGTTTGAAACTGCGTCCAACATCATCAGCGGTGTGACCGCAGTACTCTGCTACTTTCGGCGAACTGATTGGAGCCGTATGGTTTCACAGGTTTTATATTCTTAGCATGTGTGGGCGTGCAACGGTTGGTCTGGTCTTTGTTTATTGGCTTGGCTACTGCGTGGGCTGGTTTAAAGTGGGGACTTCCATTGGTGTCGAAGGGGTGATACTAACTTCTGCTACAATAAGTACCAGGAACATTGATTGGGCCATGTAATGCTACCCTAGGCAAGAGGTATAAGATGGTTACGTGAAGAGCTCAATTTCGTGCAGGTGATAAATGTAGCTATCAGAGGATTCGAAACAAGTAAGTACTAAGCATAAGAAATTAAAATTGATGCTTTAATCGTTTGCCGCTCTCCACTCTTCGATCACCTAAGTATTGACAGTACAGAAATAACCAACATAATGTTACGTAAGTGCCTACCGCTTAAGGTTTGTAGACCCAGTGTTTCTCTGATCACACGCCACTTGAAGGTGATTTATTTACAGTATCACATGTTCATCATAGCATTGAAATTCCATGAATGAGTTGTGCGTTAACGTGCCCTCAATTTAAATTATGTGTAAAATGTAACTGATTACATTTTCCAATCTGATACTATCTAACAGAGTACTAAACCCACTCTGGTGAAATTCTGACATTTATATCTTCCGTAGCACCTGCTGTTATCACTTAACGTGTAATTCTGAGAATGAAGACCAGGCTGCCTCACTTCCAAAACACACTTAGCAGCTGGTTATTTGCCATAGCTGCTTATTCCATCAGCTTTGCGCTTGGTTTTCCCAATGTTACAGCAACTCAAGTGCATTGAACTTCTCATTGTTTGCCCGATTTATATACACAATCCCTTTCCAGAAGGTTTGTCTCTGAGGGTCAGAATATTTGCTCTCATGTAACCAATCGATGCACAAAGGCGGCAGGATTCGTTGCTGCTATGAGACAGCTTCCTTGTTACATAGTTCTACCATTAAAAGCCAGCCATAATTGATTGTTGCTATGAATGCTTTGAATTGGCAGCCCTTTTGGAAGCAAGGAGTGTTAAGCAGTTAACGAAAACAGCTGCCTCTCATGTTCATTAATACGAGGGACCCTAGAAGGGTTGTGAGCTACGAAGTAGAGAGGGCTGACATTTAGAGGGTAGCAGAGGTAATACATGATCTCTATGCTCAAGCTTCTTTCTAGGAAAACGTCAAAGCTACTACTGATTCTCTTTGATCATCGTGCTCTTATGACCACGAGAGCTCTTTAATATTCTTTTTTATTTTTGCCTTCAAAGTTTTTCTTGGGTTCCTTGTGATCCATGCAATATGGGCATAGCAAGAAAGAGGAAAGGAAGGAAACGGAAGGGAGAAGCAAAGAGAGCTAGGGCTCACTTCACCTTTATTGGATATTCTGGTAGGTAGGTAGCAACGGAGGATTTATGAGAGCAGATAGCCCAGCAAGCATAAGAATGCTCTGCCAAGGCGTATAATCATCTTTCCGAATGTCAGTTTTACGCTACAACGTCTACTACACAAGGAAGAACGTTTCCTATCGCTTTTAGAAAGGCGTCCTTGACGAAATCAAACGAACATAATTTTTCTTACAAACGTGCAGTAGACATAGTAAACATCCGCATAAAACTCTTGCAAGTGCAAATGTTTCTGCTGTCAAAGTAAATATATGTTCATTTAGGGTTGAAATATATTAGCCAAAGTGTCATGCTTATCTGTGTTCGACTAAATACTGAAACTTTATCACATGTGGAAGTGACTGAAAATGTAGCATGTTGCAGCTGGCGAGTTTCTGGGGTCAGCTTTGTATTTCACGAGTTTTCTTCTTTGTTTTTATTGAAGTATTCCATGTTTTCTGAGTTATATACAGATGTTTCATTGTCTACTTCTATGCAACCTGCATTTTAAAGAAAACCTAAAACAGAGGTGGCAGTTTATATCTGAGAGTAACAGAACGATGCACTTGGGAAGCCAAAGATAATCACTAGGCTTAGTAGGTGAGCTACCAAAAGAATGAAATTGTGCATGCTTTGTCTGTACAGCAGACGGACAGAACCGGTTCCCCACACTGTGCCGTTACATTCACTACGAACGCGCATGACTTGAATCCTCTTTAGTGTAGCTGGACTACCAAGCCTAATAATCACTGATAGACACTTAATTTCAATAGTGGACGCTATTGAGCTCTTAAAGCAATTGTAGATGTGAATATAAAGCGCTTTAGTGTACCACGTCTACGAACAGACTTTGCACACATTGTTAACTGCCCTACAAATTTCAAGCCACGCGTTTATTTCATTTGGGAAGAGCACGTATAGAAGTAACCGGAAAAAAGTGCTTTAATGCAGTTTCAATTCTCTCCATCTTTTCCTACGTTTGCTTCTCCTTAAGAATCAAAATTATCTTCAAGAATCAGGACACACAAAACACAGATACTAAATATGGACAAATGTTTGTTTATATTTTCTGTTTTTCCTTCTTCCTTCTGCCCTTCCCTTACCTCGTTTGTTTTCTGTTCTCTGAATGCTATTGCTATATTGAGAGCAAAATGAATGTTGATCATAGCAGACCATTCATGAAACTTGTGTTTTGAAATTTACAGGAGTAAGAAGTTATTGACACGAACAAAGAAATTGAATTTTGATTTATGGATGCTCTTTAAATTCTATGGTTCTCAGCGTCCCATTCATGATTGTGTATGAAAGGCCACCCAATTTTGCCCAGAAGTCTCCTTATCAGGCTTGGGGTTCTTTTATGTGCCGTAAATGGACGACACGGGACCACCGGTTCTAGTTACCTTACAAAGGGAGGCATGCTAAGGATTTTTATAATCCAAAAAATCCATCGCTCTCCACCGGGTTTGAACCCGTGACCTCGGAAACCAGGGGTTAGCATGTTACTCCTGAACCTCGGAGAACAATGTTATCTGCACGCATGCCTAATGCAATTTTCTCTTATGCTGAGCATATTATATACTGGTAATATATAATATATTGTGGAACTTTTGCGCACATAGAGGTATAAAGACTGCGGTTCTTAGGCCACGATACAAGCCGTAATGGTTGTTTTTTCCGTGATGAAAACTGCGTTATCAGATATTATCAAAGGTTCAAGTAGTAGAATGAGGTGAGGTCATTAAGGTGTGGCTGAACCAAACAGAGGTGTGAAGTTCGCAAGCGGGAGGTTCAGAATTCATTCCTGTTGGATGGGACACATTAACCTTGGAATTTTTAATGACTTTTATCAGTTCGGTAGGTGGATGACTTACCTCATTAAACACATTTCCTGTCCGTTATTTTGTTTAGTTTTCAGTTTGCCAGATCTTGGCGGAGTGGATTTTTTATTATGTGATCCAAGCTGTGGTTATGTTGTAAGGAGAGAACTGCTTCCTACATGCCATGGAACCTCCTGTCCATGAGGATAAGTGGGGACTAAAAGTAGAACGGGGAGTGTCAATCTAGAAAGGTTAGGGAACCCGCTGCGTTACCATTTTCAGATTTTGACGCTCCTCGTGCTTCCACACCTCATCTTCCACCCGGATATTCATCGGTGCAGTAGTTCTTTGCCGCAGTGCTGAAAGCCTCTCCCGTTTGTAACTCATACACCATACTGGCATAAAATACACCATCATTTGATGCTTTTTCCCATTTCTCCATCTGAAATATCAGTTTTATAGATACTCTTTCGTTGTTTAAAATACTCATTGAACATTTTAATACAGTAGATTTAATTCCTCTATCTGCATCTCTTTACATTACAGTCAGAAACATTACAGCAAAATCTATTGGTCGAATGTTTTTGAAATGGATATATTTACTTTAAGGTTCCATCTTGGTTTAAAGGGGTATGGTATTTAATAGGCTATTAGCCGATTGGAATGGCTCAGACACTAAGGAAGTAAGAGTTACATTCCCCAAAATTACATTTTTTCGTAGTTTGCCCAGGTCGGTAGGTGAATACTGAAGTGGATAATACACTACCACGAATTCTCGTGACCCTCATTTCCTCTCATTCCATATTTCACGGTTGTAGGGCCAGGCGCAGTGGCTGGTAGTGTGTGATGTATGCGATGTACGTGTACAGAGGAGAAAACTTTTCCTTGGCATAGGAAGTTCTATCCCAACCTGTCCAAAGTATAGGGGATCATAGAAAGGAAATCCAAAAATGTTCAATCTGGAAACGTTAGAGTCCCGTTGTGCCTGCTGCCTTTAGATCTAGCTGCCCTTCGTGCTTGCTCAGTTTATCTCTTCGTTCTGTAGATTTGTTAGGAGCAATAGCAATAAGTCCTTAATTTCTCACCTTTTCTTGGTTGTTACGTGGGAGCAAGTGGAACAATATCGACAGTCGACTTGAAAGATTTTAGTACTACATATATCTTCCTCTTCCCCTGATTGCCCTCCCCTTGTGTAGGACTTACTCCCCCTAGGACTTACAAGCTAGTGCCTAGGGTCAGATGCCTGTCGGGAGCAGAGGGACCTCTGGACCAGAGTGAAGACCTTAAAGCAGGTGGTCAGCCAAGCACCAGATATGATAGTGAGGAAGAGGATGATATGAAATGTAGGCGAAAAATGGATGATTGGAAGGGTAATGACGGAGCAATAGGTGGAATGAGTGGCGGGGGAAACCGGAGAACCCTGAGAAAACCCACCCAGATGCCACTTCGTCCACCACGAATACCACATGCAGGTCCCGCCTAGGTGGTGCCTACATATTTCAAGAGCTATAAAGACTGATGGTTTGTAAGTTGTAATTTGCAAATTAAAGTCGTATTTTTAAAATATTGCTGAATAAAATGAACCAAGTAGGGGTTATCTTATTTCCCATTGTAATTAGGAGGATGGAATTGAACTATCCACTTCGAGGAATAGCAATTAGCCAATTGCATTAAGTAGTCCTGCTGAAGCTAGGACAAGGTTATACTTGAGGGATAGTTTTGTGGTGCCTGCCTGTCTGTTCCGAGATGGAAAGCAAGAAGCCACAGCACTGAGCTTTCAGCTCCAAACCGCTGATTTATACAGGAAGTTTTCAATGACAGCTTCTCTCCTAGCATATCGTACACCAGACCGTGCCTTTGCATTATTTCAAACCTTAAAAAGGACACGTATTTACATTTCTAAAGCTGATATATTGTGACAATTATTTATGGAATGCTTTCAAGTTGTTAAATAGGTTGATGATGCTCGCTCACTGAACATTTTGTGTTCTTTGGCTGTTGTCTTCCTTAGGAGAGGGGTCCTATACACCCACTTACATAGTCTTCTGTAACCCCGTCCCCCAGAACTTATAGGTGATCAACTGAGGCTAGATGCCTGTAGAGCAACAGACGCACATTGCATCAGAGAACCAGGAACGGGGGATCGGCCCATAACCCGGTATGGGAATGAGGACAAGCGTTATATGAAATGAAGGCGAAATGAATGAAGGGAAAGTTTTGATGGATTAAATGGAGTAATGAATGGCTGGGGAAATCGGAGAGCCTGCCGAAAATTCAGTTAGACGCCGCTTCGTCCACCACATATGCCACATGCGGTCTCCTGGGCTTAAACTCTCGTCACGGCGCCGCTCGGCTTCCGTATACTGAGTGCTTATTTCAAAGTGTGGCATGACTTACTGTTTGCCGTCATTTGTCTAGCTCAGGGGGGTCAAACAGCACTCACCAGGCGTGAAAAATTTTCCCCTATTTTCCCTCCCTCCGTGATGATCAAATCGGAAAACGGGAAAAACAAAGCGAAAACCGGTTCTACGAGCGCGTGCTCCTGCAGTTAAGGAGGGGTAGACCCCTCTCTTCACACTCTGGGAGTGAGGTTTGACATGCCTGGTCTAGCTGGTGACTTTAGAATTCAGTTCGCCTAGTACTTCTGAGTGTGGCGTGCCACATATGTCAGAGAAGTTGCCTAGAAAGCGCGGCGTTCGATATACGTGGAATCTGTACGCAGCGACTGGATAACATTAATAACAATAACAACAACGATGATGATGATGATGATAAAAGAATGATCTGTACAGAGCAAATGGACGTCGGTAGGATTATGTAAAAAAGATTAATATGTTTAATTGTTTATTTTGCTATATTTTACACTTATGCGACTTTGTGGAGTTTTAATATTGCTTAAAGTTTTAATATTGTCATGAACGCAACGCTTACTACAGACCTTCTCTACATCGTTTACTACGTTACTCTCCCTCTTATATTGTACCTAATTGTGCAGAAGTGTTTCCTTAAAAAAATCCTCTCCCTTGGAGCTGAACCTCGCTTAAAAATAGCTCAAGACAATGACGTCATGATACATACTGAAATAAACATTCAGTATGTGTTAAATGAAAAGAGTGCTGTTTCCACGTCCTATTAGGAAAATTAACACTTCATTTTCATTTAGCATTTAGGTCATAACTTTATATTTGAAAACGTGGAAGCAAGTAATAATATGTAATTTTAAATCTTCATAGTAGCACTAGGTGAATTGTAATCTGCTTGAAAATATAAATAACATTTTGCTTCCTGTTGTTTTGAAAGAAATAAAACAATTATGCATTTAAAACACTAACTAAAAGAATCATATACGTAGTGTGTATAATATAAAACAATTAAATTATTTTCCTTTAAAATATCAAAATTATGAACATAAAAATATGGAAGTGTTAACGCACAATATGACCAACAGGATTTTTATGTTTTTCTTTACGATGGAATTAAATCCATTTTCTCTATTTTAAAAGTAACACAAAATTGATTAGATACTAATACGAAGTGGAGGTTTTCCCATCCTATAACACTGGTCTTAATGAAATTACTATACTTTCGTTTAGCAGCCGGCTCATCATATAAATTCCTATGATGATTATCTTCGAGGTAGAGGATTTTTTCTCTTCAGATCCGTGTTCTTTTCTTCAGACAGTTTGGAGTTGCAGGTCAGCCATGCAAGTAGTCTAGTTACTATTACGTCATGTATAACCCATTGTTGTAGGTGATTGAAATTAATGCACATGCTATGTCATTGGAAGATCTGTTAATTTGAACAACAGGTCTAATTTACCGCCAATGTATCTTATATATTTCAGTTTGGCTGTAGGTACATAGAAATATTGACTTCAAGCAGACTACTTAAATACGAAGGACCTTTCTTCTTCCATGAAGTTCACAACAGAAGAATTACTGTAGTTCTGTATTACACTTGAATCACAGACCTTGTCCACCGGTAGGCAAGACTTTCATCATAATAAGCGCTGATGCTGATGCAACTAATACAACGATAAAGAAACGAGCTTAGATCTTCATTTTTATTCAAGTTGAAGGTCGAGGTATTGAAAACTTTATTCCAGTAAAATCAAAGTTAAAAATGTTGACGCTTAGATCCGAACTTAATTTGTATTTATTGGTTATGAAGAGATATGGAATGTTTACTTGAAATTTTGTAATATTAAATATATACAAAAAGACTCTTATAAACATAAATTTGTACGAAAGTAGGCAATATGTATTGCTTGTGATTACAATTATACTATACTTTTAAATCAAGAATATGCAGCTTATTTCCACTGAATGATTTCGGAATAATATCCTAAATGCAACGATGACCGAGCTAAATGCACATAATATACATATTTAAATGTATAAATTGAGCTAGTGGCAGAAAGGAAAACACGAGTGGAGTGACCTCCACTAAGATGTAATACTTAGCTTTCAAAGTAAGCTGTACTTCAAATTACATGATTAATTCATCGTAATAGTGAGTAATTAATCTGGATTTATATTGAGATTGTGGGTATTTGATGAATTAAGAATAGAATGATTATATAACGGGCGTTCACGATTATCTATCTCTGCAGACTGAGTATGAGCAATTTTAAACGTTGAAATGCTTCACTAGATATTACATGTTGCGTTTTCCGGGAAAAGTGACTCTTTTGACATTTACAATTTCCAGTATAATCTGAAAAATTATTATACAGCTTTACCACGGTCTACCAACTCGAAAATATTCTTTTTTCTTAATAACCGTTTCGTTTTGGCATTAAAATCACGATATAACTTAGCTTAATTATGAATTACCTAAGATTCTAAGTAAGCCTGTGTCATCCTTGACCACGTGATTTACTCTACGTGATAGGAACTGTTTGCGGTTTACTGCTGTGAGTATCTTAGTTACGACGCCAGTCTAACTACAAAATTGAGTATAGATTAGAAGTGAGGGCGTTAGTGATGAGTCCATGCTTTGTTTTCCATTTTGATATCCTCGGAAGCACGGACTGAGTTTAATACCTTCTCTTTCACCATCTGAAATATTTATTATTTATTCCATGAAGACCTTATTTATCCGTAAAACTGTCGTGATTATACAATACGTGCATTTTCAGCTAATAGAGTTAATATTTCACATTTCATATTTTATATAATATTCAGGTCATGTGTCGAAACGAAGTCCAAAACTAAAGTTTTGATTGTTTTAGAAAAACCAAAATTGCAGTCTTTAGTGACTCATAGCAACAAATTAAATGGAAATTACGTTCAGGATTGCACGACACAAGATAAGGAGCAATGGTCACTGTGGGCAATTATCAGATCTAACACAGTATGAATATCACGTCTAAATTTGGTTAAAGCAATTTATTTTTACAAAAAGCTGGTGAAGAGGAACATTTCCTGGGTTTGCTTTAAAACGTGTATGCCTTAAGGACATTTCAATTTTCAAATACATCGCACCGTAATAGTGTGATGAATTTTTGGACTCAAGGTATTGTTTAAGACAAATCAAGTTCCCAAAGAAAGAACAAAAAGTAACCATGGCAGACACAAAATTTAATGGCGGTTGATACCTGACCATTACTATTCTCTTTCCTCTTGTGCAAATACATTTTGTGGGTGCAAATGATATTTTATCGCCGGCTTTACAGTGTGACTTTACAGCTTGTTTAACTATACAACACTGCAAGGCGTGACAAGTCTCTGATTTGATGCTGTGTTGAGCCACCCGCCATTAAATGTTGTGTCAGTCATAAAACTTATTTATTAGTTGTTATGCTTAATCTAGTATATCATAGAGAATTACTTTTTACTATGCATATCCCTATTCCTTCCATCTCTATTGTTACATCTGATTTATATTCTTGTGCTTACTTGGATTGCTGTTAATACGAGTAGTTATTTTGATGATTTAGGATAAATTCATCTGCAGTAAATGAAATAGTTATTTAGTGTATTAATGTAGTTTGCAGGCTTGTAATATCTGGAGGAATGTAAAGCACTAACCATAGCAACAGTGCTAATATGCTTATCACCCCTTGCAGAGTCATAAATATCCCTACAGTTTCTAACTCTGAAGTCAAAAGCAGCCCAACAGTATCCATTACAACCCATACGCTCAACGAAACTACAGTAAAATGTGCATAAAATGGAAACAGATCGTGTGCAATAAAATGGGCTAGTTACGCTTATATCGAACTCGCTTATATTGCAGATTGCTAGAAAACAAAACTGTCGGAGATTGCAGCACATAACGCAGTAGCTGTGAAACATTTGTATCGATTATATATTTAGCTGGTCAGTTGGTTGTTCATACACACGGTGTTAAACTCGCATAGTAGCAACAAAAACTGCCATGCGTTACAAAAACACTATCTGTAAATACGTACAGTTAATTTGTGACTTTAAACTTGCATATGGTTCTGCGTAACACTTCCATATTGTTAATGCCTTCCAAACAAGGCATTTTCTCACCATTCATTCCAAAGTATGAAGAGTTTTTCTCGTTTGCATTGTTACCCTAAACGTCACCAAGTCCTGAAAGCGAAATGGAAGCTCTTTTATTAAATAAAGTTTAATGCTGGTGTTAAATACAGAATTTTCTACTTTATCCCTTCATTCTTTAAGTACAATATAATGTACAAACAATTCTATATCGGGTTGCCATAAAATACAGTAAGTCTTTGAAGTTTATAAATGAGAAGTTATGCTTCTTTTAAAACAATGTTTAAAACGCATGGCAACACCATTGTGCTTGCATTTCTTTAGAAGTGTTCAACGCCCATTCTTACCATAGTGCGCTCGTAGATAGACCTGACCGTCCCGCGGTGGCACTGGGTCGGGCGAGGGCCGGCGCGCCCTCCGCCAGAGAATCCCGTAAGTGACTGGCAAGTTTTGTGTATGGAACACTGACTTCTGTACTAACTTACATTAGGCTTAGTTGCATCACAACAGATGTTGAAATTGATAACCTTCAACGTGAACACATTCTCCATATACCAGAAAACAATTCTGGTTTACTCGCAAAAGTTCACCTTCACTGATTGCCTGTATTTCTCTCTTGATTTTGTCGTTCAACTCTTATAAATTGTGGGAATTTTATGCATCCACTTTATTCTTTAACGTTACCCATAAATAAAAATTGCAATTCCCGATTCATGCACAGAATTCTTAGAAGTGTGCACTGTAGCTGAATCCTGGTGAAACCAGTCGCACAATCGTTCATTTCTTGTTAGTTGCGTACATAAATGACTTAAAATAGAATTTACATAAACGTGTGAATTAACTATTGTCATAATATATGGCACCGATAGTTCAACCCGCATTCGCTGCGCACCAGAACCCCAATTTTTGCAGCGTGGTGAACAACTTCTTGAATAATATGGGGATTTTCGGTAAATTAAAGTTGTCTACGCAGATAGAGGGAATGTGTTCGCGTCGAAGGTCATCAATTTAATCATTTGTTTTGATTCAGGTAACCTTAGTACAGTAGTTAAGTGTTCCGTACTCGTGACTTGCCGGTCGTTTGCGTTTATCTCTGGCGGAGGGCGCGCCGATCCTCGCTCGGTCCAGTACGGCCGCGGGGCGGTCTGGCCTATCGACGAGCGCACTGTATTTGCGGCACTGATGATAAGTGAAATGGAATGATAGTTGTTGGGAAAGGCATGTTGTGCAGGTAAGTTCCAGGCCTAAGTTAAGAGTACCTTCCCAGTATTTGCCAGGTAAGAGGAAAACCTGGGGAGGGGAAAAAAAAACCTGTTAATGAAGACCGTAGTGTGAGGATTTGACCGCGGACCTCCCGAATGCGAGCCTGACACGTTATCCTAGAGCTATCTCTCACAGTCAATATACTACTAAAGAATGCCGATAGTAAAGAACTTAGAAAAAGACCATTTGAACCGCTCAAGTCCCACTACCGCCACCACCGCCACCGCCACCGCCACCACCACCGCCACCGCCGCCACTTCGATTCGCAGTGATCTAGAACACACCCATTAGGGGCACACTATATATCTCCGTGTTGCAATTTGCTATCTTTGGAATCTTTCTTTCAGCGTGAGAGCTTTATCAAGGTAAATAAATACATATTTTGTTTTAATCTACCATCTTACAAAGCTCTTTAGATATTTTCTGCTTCCTTCCTTGGTGAAACTTTACATAATTACACGAAACTTTGTTTGAAACTTTTCAGCACATTTCCAAGCAGTCTTCCCGTTTATACGTGTAAGCTATTTTCCAGCGTTTTGAAGTTCTTTTTCGTTTGTTTGTATCTATTTTCCTTCTACTTTCCTCACGAACCTTTTTCGTATATCCAGTTCTTAACAGAATCTCAAAGCAGACAGTACAACGAGAAAGGAATATAAACGCAGCGTTTTCCCTTTATAAAAAGTTGGGTGCTAGACATATACTGACTTAAAACTAGTAACTTCCCCCCGAGATTTTCCTAATGACATAATTGAGCTGTCGAACATTAACGCTTTTTTACGTGGGCCACATACCCATAATCGTATCCGTTACACTCTCGCCGATTTTGCACATGTGAAAGAATAACATGTCCCATGCGTTGTCTTGCTTCAAGTTTCTTCTAAGGCAGTCAAACTCACCCTGTTTATTCCTTGTTTACTCAGATCTCGTGCTCATCTATCTTCTCTTGATAGAGTGTGTTGAGATATGAGGTACAGCAATGTGCGGACTCAGCACCTCGACCTATTAAACATCTCTGTAGCTGTACAGGTGACGGCTGGAACTAGGAAACACGACAGCTAAGAGCAGGATCTCTAAGGTTTTGCGATACACTCCCCGGTGGCGGCTTCTAGAAACAGCTCCGCTCCCCCTGTAGGCTTACACATCCCACGGATAAGACAAGGGGGCCCGCGATTCGGACGAAGGTTTATAGTGTACTCTTTTCCCTGCCTTGCAACGCCTAGACACCTACCGACACTTAGAACCCTGAAACAGCCAAGCAGGATGAAACTGAAGTGAATGGTGGGGTGAAGTGGAGGGACAGGAAATTCATGGAGCGGGGGTTGTAATTAACCTTCCCATCACACGCCTACCATCCGGGTAAACCCTTGGGGGGGGGGGGGGGGAAGAAGAAAAAAAAAAAAAAAAAGAAAGAAACATGGCTCAGGAGGGTCAGCTGCTCGGATCGAACCCACGAGCTCCCGAATGCGAGTCACATGCGCCACCGCTTCTGTCACCTCACTCACCCGTAAGAGGGTGTTAGTTTCTTTTATATCGATTTTTGCATGGCCTATATCGACTCTAAAAGAAAAGCGATACTTAACTGTTATAAAGTTACAAAAGCTGGTAAGAACTCGAAATTTATCAACGCTGATGAATTGTATATATTTTGATGCAAGTAGACGTTTCGTTTTGCTTGTAACTAAATGCTTATTTAAGTTAATCAATTCTTTCCCACTGTACAGGATAGCTTAAAATGCAAATACGTGGTGTACACTTTTCAGTTTAATCTTAGGTCCTGGGAAATTTAATGCATATTTTCAAAGTTTTAAGAAATAACGCAATTAGCATAGCTACAGAAAATAACCAAGGTGTAGAACACATTCTTTTTATTATTCTCCTTTTGAATGAAATGTTATTTGTTAAAATCACACTTAATATATCGTCCTCATAATTTTCAGAATCCTTTAAGGAACTTGTTTCTTCAGAAACACTGCTTTCTAGTGTTTTGAAGGTGCATTGAATATACAATCATTGTTGAAATTTGTCACTTTTCTAATTCCTGTTAGTTTTCATTACATGTAATTTTAATGTCTGATTGTTTTTCTATAGTGAAAATATTTCATATGTGAACTATTTATAAACCTAAGGTACCGTATGGTACAATAGGGTTCATTTTTGGAGACTAGTAAATAAAGAAGTGAGGAAATAGACAAATAAAGAAATGAAAGAGAGAGAGAGAGAGAGAGAGAGAGAGAGAGAGAGAGAGAGAGAGAAACGAAAGGGAAAGAGGGAGACAAAGAGAAAGAGAGAGAGAGAGAGAGAGAGAGTGTGTGTGTGTGTGTGTGTGTGTGTGTGTGTGTGTGTGTGTGTGTGTGTGTGTGTGTGTGTGTGTGTGTGTAGTGTTTAACGCCCACTTTTACTGCATACGGCACCGCAAGCGGTGACACTGATGATACATGGGATTAAGATGGAGAACTGGTGGAATGAGATGGCGGGGGGAACCGGAGAACCCGGAGGAAACCCACTCCAGCGCCGTTTCGTCCACCACGAATCCCACATGCGGTTGCCTGGGATCGAACCTGGATCGCTTTGGTGAAAAGCGAATGGTCTAGCCAAGAGAAACAGAGAGAGAAAAAGAGAGGTAGAAAGAGAGTATTAGCACAAATGAAAATAACACGTACCTCAGCACATTCTATGATAAACTTGCTAAAATATCATGTTTGAAAATGGTAAGCATTAAAAGTACTTTGTTGATAGTAGGCCAACTATAAGTGGACGGCTATGCTGTTTCTTGCTTGTGCACTGGGGAAAAACAAACTGAAGACGCGAATTTAAAATACTGTTTTCGATTGAAAAAAAAAAGACGTTCATCATTTGGTATTATTGAACCAGCACCATAATTATTTTGTTAATTTTCTGTACTAAATTGTTCCTTAGTACGCATATTATTGCCATATTTTGTTTGAAGAAACATTGCTACGTACAGTCTTTGACCTTTTGTTTTCCTCATGTTGCATTCCCATTGTTTAATAGCATTAAGATTCGCTTAGAGCTAGCGCAAAGAAGCACAGACAACAGTTCTCGCGTAACAATATTTGTACAAACACAAGATCGGTAATGAACACCATTCTCACCTCTTAGCTGATAAGCTTGTGTTGTACAATGAATGGGAGTAGTTTAGAGCCTTTATCGATTATCTTGAACTTGCTGCTAAGTTGCCTCAACCTCGTAAGTGAAAAGAGTCCCTTTGTGTAAATTTGCTGAACGGAACAGCATAGAAATAGCAGTTGGTGCCTGCTTACAAACCTGGCAATGGCGCTTGTAATTTAAATGTTCTCTGTTGAAAAGCTCAAGAGTTCCTTCGATGCTAAAATTAACTTAGAAATGGTGAAACACAGCAACCAAAGTACATGGTACTGAGAATGAAGCAAAACCAAACAAAAGAGAAAAACGGAAACACTAAAATCCTTCCGCTGAATGTATGACTTTTAACTGAAATGTCTTGTAAACCTCATTAACAGAAACAACAACCAGACTCTTGGTCATGGTCGATAGGGCGTTTGGCTTTGGTGTTTAGTCACGGGTGTGGGGGGGGGGGGGGGGGGAGGCTGCTAGATCTATTACTAACTTGCACCTGGTGTTTTTATCCGTGTCACTGTGCGTAAAACATAAACAAAGACCGTCACAACGACGAATACAAATAGAAGGAAAATATAGGGGCGAAATATCTGTGACGGTGCACTCTCATTATTGACTTAAAAATTATTCGGCTACCCACGTTACGTTATTATGGTGCATTTTTGCCTCTAATTTGTTAAAATTGATCCATAAAACACTCAGAAAGAACAGAAAAATTCTGTACAATACATACAACGGAATGGATTCAGGTGCAATCAGTAGCTCTTGCAAAGTAAATGTAAAATACTCGCAAACATTCAAGCATGTTCCACCAGATGACGCACTTCCGAGAATTAAATCATGTTACATCGAAGCGTCTAAAACTGCGAAAGATGCTTTATATAATCACTAAGACGTGAATTTTAATCAGCTACAATGTTTGAGGTAATAGGTTTTGTTTCGGTTTTCCTCCTGGAAAAAAAAGTGAAATTGGAATGGAGGATTCAAGGATTATTTAGATATATATGTGTATTTAATTGTAAGTTGCTCAAACACATGCTGTTTTAATAAAAAGGCCGTCACTTTTGAGCAAAAAGAAACTGTTGAAAGGCGTTTCATATAAAACATAATTTCGGATATTGCAGTGGGAGCCTTCATATTGCATCTTTGAGAGTTACTGGACTTAATGAAAAGCGTGGTATTCGTAAAAAGGTTTTTGAGATATCTTAGAAAAGATTGCACGCGTACAAGCACATAATTACACAAACACACGCACACACCCTTGCACATACACACTCGCACACTTGCTCACACACGCACTCACTCACAGATGCACACTCACACATACGCGCACACACACATACATGCACATTCTCTCACACACACAGACTCGCACACTGACTCGCACTCATTCACTCACTTACTCACTCGCACACTCACTCACTCACTCACTCACTCACTCACTCACTCACTCACTCACTCACTCACTCACTCACTCACTCACTCACTCACTCACTCACTCACTCACTCACTCACTCACTCACTCACTCACTCACTCAGTCAGTCACTCACTCAGTCACTCGCATACATACGTGAACACACGCATACATACTCTCTCACACACAGAATCGTTCACTGACTCGCACACTGACTCGCACACTCATTCAATCACTTACTCACTCGCACACTCGCACACTCACTCACTCACTCACTCACTCACTCACTCAGTCACTCGCACACATACGCGCATACACGCATACTCGCGCCTACACATTCTCTCTTTCACGCACGCACATTTGAAATCATTGCATACAATTTCTAAAATACATTAACTCTACCACAAAAAATCTGATGTGCTGCACTCACATGACTTTCTCTACTCTTGTACAAACTATTTGTACAAATACTTATTCCTATGTCTTCTTCGTGTTAGTTGAGATAAACATTTGTACACATTATCTTATTGCTTATTTCCTTGTAGGTGCAAGGGGGAAGTTAGAATACAGAAGGCTTTGAGCGGTAGTCAAATTTTCAAAGCTTTGAGATTCTGATTTCTTTGCACACTTACCATATAAAAAATGAACAATGATGATCCATTTCACGAAAGTTTTAAGTTTTCCAAAACTCACACATATAACAAGGAATATCCCCGAAATGGTTAACCTTACAAGCAAATTTATTCAGACATAAATTGTGTATTTTAACAACATCTACATTTTTGTATAGTATGATTTGGTCTATCTCTAACGGATTACCAGTTATGCAAAATTCGTCCAAGAGTAAATATGACTACAGGGGCTATAGCCAGAAACTTCAAGATATACATTTCATTTGTCATAAAAATATCTCAAACATATGGCATTTTAGTCAAAATCATCATTTTCAAGAAAATCAAAAATTTTTGAAAATGTTCCATGTAAAGGGTAGTTTAGGGTGGGGCTATTTTCTGCAAAATCTTCGTGTTGCATCCTAAAAAGACATTAAACTTAAATACCAACTTTGGTTTTTAACCGAATTTTCGTTTTTGAGTTATGCTGTCCACAGACTGACAGGCACACAGACAGACACACACACGGACCTTTTTCTAAAAATTATTTTTTTTTTTGGATTCAGGGGGTCTCAAAACATATATTTACGGTAAAATCTCGACATCGAATTTTTGGGTGGAATACAATACTTCCCCTACTTACCAGTAGAGAAAGTAAAAAATGAAGTGAAGGAAGTAACAATACAGCACTGTAGTTGCTATAATATTAATTTAAAGCTAGCTATTTGCAAGTTGGGATATTATAACTAAAATTTAAACATAATTATACCTTATTAACTGAATTGAATTCACTCAAACGAGCAGCGTAGAAATCTCAACCATAAGCTCAGCGTTGTCAAGTTTATCTATACACCTGCACCAGAAGTAGGAAATCTTGTTGCTTACTTGTGAAACTGAATATGTTGCGTATAATGCCCTGACATTGCTTTTCGCAACTATTTAGTCTCCTATAGTTTTTTCTTTGGTTTGCCGTATATGAATGACCGTGGTGCTACCGTGTGGTAGATTTACGACACGTAAAAGAACCCCAAGCCTGATAAAGAGGGCTCTGTGCAAAACTAAGCGGTCTTTCACGCCCATACAAAATTTGACACATGTAGCAGTACATTGCACCCATTCATTCCACAACTCGTAATACACGTAACAGACAGTAATTCACACTAAGGATACGGTAGTTACACTTACGAGATATTCTTGAAATAAAGCAGTGTAAATTGCGTATCGGGATCAATACTCAACATGGCTTATTGTGGACATGTAGCAATTCACGTAACTGACAACACTCAGGATATGGTACTTAATTATTTCTATATGTAGTTATAAATGTATATGCTTGATAAAGTGAAATCGTTTAAAAGAGACGCTAGGTGGCCCCAACGACTTCACCGAGGCAACACTATGTTCTTAAATCACTAGGTACTTACTAACTTAGGATAACTTTGCACCTACACGGGATTCATTAACATATGTATTTCCGACGAAACAGCTTTTTAGCAGTTACGCAATAGTGGTTAAACTGCAATCACAGCGAATATAACCTCTTTGTCAGACGAAGAGTGAGGGAGAGACGAACTTTCTATTATGAAGAGCAGAATAGAAAGTCAATGCTTTTCAGATAAAACTATATTTTTATAGTGTGCACGAGTCGAGTGTCTGCATGTTGATTCTGGTCCGACGCTCGTTTTTACTTTGTTCCTATGTGACATGGTTGGCCGCTCACCCAGGCCATCCTTCTTTTGTATCCGTGTTGCGTCCAGGCTTCGCTCACCGTTGTATACGGAATATACTATATCCCGTCCAAGTGGTTTAAGGTTTCGAGAACTTCTCAAGGCACATGCCCTACGTAGAACGAACTTCTCTATACCACTATCCTCCTTGGCAACTCCAGCGCGCGTGGTTTGACCTAGAGCTTTCGGGCTGTGCGAAGGTAGCTGCACCTTAATCGGTGTTCCATCAAATCTTGACCGAGCTCCTGGGACGTTACCGGATTTACACTCCGGTAGATCTCAGGTAAGGGGTGCTACAGGAAGTAGTTTTGTGTACAATGGTGAGGCTCACAAGTACAGACTTCCGGACAACAGTTCACGTTTTACTGCCGAGCTGTTTGCCATATTTTATTTCTTACTTTTTACCTCCAGCTGCGTTCCTGGTAGTTTCATCATATGCTGCGACTATGAGCGCTAGTCAGAGCTTGCAACAGTTCCTCGGCACATCACCATTGATTGTTAAAATTCAGACATTCGTTTCTCAGTTGCTTTCTCGCAAACACCAATTTGTTTTTAAATGAACCTCAGGCCATGTGGACATTCCTGACGAGGAGACGGATGCGGCTCAAAGGCTGCATGCCCTTTGTTGGCGTTTTCCACACACGCTCTTCCTTTTAGGAAAGTGCAGCGGTACTTCGCTGCCATCTTTTTTCGTTCTGGCAGAGGTCTTGGGAAGAGGTAGCCGGCAATCAATTGAGGATAATCAAGGACACCGTGCAACCCTGGCAGACTTCGCGCAGGGATTCTCGGCGGTCGGAGGTTATTGTCATCCGATTGAGATTAGACCACACAAGTGACACTCGTGGTCATCGTTTGCGTGGTGACCCAGCCCCTGTGTGTCCAACATGCGACGTAGGTACAACTCCTCGTGTCGCAGATTTTGCTTTATTGTCCGCGATATGATAGGGGCGCCAATCCCTTGGCCTGGGTTTTTCTTTGTGGTCGATTCTGGGCGACCAGTCAGTACCCGCCAATAAAGTGCTGAGGTTCGTCGCGAAATTAGTTTTGGAAAACAAGTTTAACTTTTATTTTGTTCTTGGGCTTTTAATTTTCTGGTTTTAGTATACTACCCATTGTATTGTACCGCTTGTTTTTAACGTTTTAACCGTTTTTAGTGTTTTACAACTTATTTTTCCACGTTTTAACTGTTTTAACATTAACTTTTTAACGCTTTAACTGTTTACCGTTTTACTTTTGTGTTTGAGCTTTTAAGCACATAAGTTTAGTGTTTTAGACCTTAAACCTTTCAACTTTGGGCCCAAATGACCTAGCTGCCGATGGCCCCTTAAATCTCACTCACTCACTCACTCACTCACTCACTCACTCACTCACTCACTCACTCACTCACTCACTCACTCACTCACTCACTCACTCACTCACTCACTCACTCACTCACTCACTCACTCACTCACTCACTCACTCACTCACTCACTCACTCACTCACTCACTCAGTCACTCAGTCACTCAGTCACTCACTCAGTCACTCATTCATTCTATACGCACATCAATGGAAAATAATTCGCACAACAGTTTTTGTTCATCCATATCTGAGGATGACATATACAGGATGGAAGTGAAATGATCCGTCAGACTTTAACAGCGAAATTCTCATGTTGTGAATAACAAGAAAGTCTAATACCAAAATGTTGAAAAGTTTAGTTTTCTAGAAAAAAAATATCTTTATCAAAAAAAATTATCATCACCTGGCTGAATTATTATTGATTGAAGATTCTTGACTTATGGCTATATTAATAGAAAATTGAATAAATGATAACTTTTTTCCTTTGGCGTATTTCAATAGATTCAACGGTTTTTGTGTAAATTAAAATAAAAAAATCACAATTTATTGCAACAAATAGGCAACAAACTCTTTTGGTTAAAAACATAAAACAAGCTGTATTAAAATAAAATTTGAATATTGATGTTCGTTCAGTTACTCTGTTATTTTATTGAAGATATTCTCTGTCTCCTCGGAGTAGAGTAATGAGTTTGAGTAATTAATCCAGATGTTTCTGAAAATTTGGACGATTTTATCATCTGTAACTTTGTTCTTAAACCTACCCGAGTCGAAGTGCCCCTAAATGTAGATCTAAACTTGAGAATCTGTAGGTCAGAATTTCTATTATGTTTTTAGCTACCGTTCGCTGGACCGTTTTAATAAATCCTGCTAACATAATCCCGATTAGGCTACTGTCACCGTTCAGGAACTGAAAAATATATTGACTCGAGAATTCTTTTAGCTTACATCATATTCTGTAATTCCACCAAATATTACATCTCCTCTTCTCGACGCTTTTAGGAATCATTGTCCTTTAATCTATACAGACATGAATTGGCAAGTGAGTGTACAGGATATCGGGATGCGGAGATCTTCTAGAATATATTATTTTCAATCTATACCTTAGAATAACTTATTTCCAGTTTATATTTAGAAGTCCATTCTAACCACCTTGAATAAAACAAAATGAACCAAGCGCTGCAATAGTTCAGCTTACTGAGGACTTTAATATTGCAATTTTCAGATGCGATACGTTTAGGTTTCCGACTTTATTTACATTAAAGGCTAAAAGTGTGTATCTTTTGTTTTGTAGCGCACACTATCTCGCGCTTTTCTATCGTTTGGAACGCATTTTAACCGGGTTACTATCTAGACTAATCAGCCGCTCGGGAAAACAAACCGCGTAATTAAATTTTCTGTTGGAGCCTTTGACTCTGTATTCTCTGGGTTATAAAGCCTCATTAATCTATTCAAGGAACAGATTTATTTGAGCCTTTCTAGCGCTTATGGTTTGTTCTGATACCCCCTTTTTATAACAAACATAATTTCTATGTACGTGCGAGGAGCACTTAGCGTTTCAGTATGTGCTGTAATGTATGCGTGTTTAAAATATTCACGCTAGTACCACAAGAAGGTTCCTTTTAGTATGTATGAAGAGGGAGTTGATTCCGTAGTAAAAGCTGTATATTAATTAGTTGTTATTTAAACGTGCAACTAAGTGTATGGTTATGCAGAGGTGAATGAGTTGTGCGCGAAGCACCTAGTACTTCTTTCCGTATCATTCGTTAGTGTCGAACTCAGGACCTCTCGGTCACGAGCACGCTTTCTGATAGAGTCACAGAGCTCTTGAGAGAGTTCGTGGGGGGCGTGGGGAAATCGGATCCAGAATTATCTCACTGCATCTTAAACGCATTCCTGGCATTTACGTTGGAGAGAACTCCTCTTGCTTACTTCACCAACCAACCAGTCGGCTGGCGCTGAAGGATACCACCATCTACGCGATAAGCTTGGCCCACAGTAGCTGCGTCACAGCGTCCTCAGGTAAAATAAATGTGTCTTGAGAATCTTTCTCAGTGTGTAAGGTCAATACTTGGTCAATACTTTGGTTATAGGAACATTTCATTTAACGTTTTCACTGCTACATGCTTCGTGCCGCAGCGATTGCGTTGTCCCACTATCTCGACAGACCCACACCTTTCGTTCTGCGCTGAATGCTTCCCATGCGACTTGGTACCCCACACTCATAGCTTTAGTCGTAGTAAAGTCAGGAACACCTTACAACAGTCAGACGCGTAGGCAACTTGATTTCCTACTTGTGAAATAAAACTGTACACGCGTATTGCGGGTGTGAGTGATTTCTGATTGTACTATGAACAAACCCTAATTTTCTCATTTCATTTACATGTACCAATAAGTCGGCTGTACTCAAATCAATGTAACAGCGATACCAGACAAAAGTACTGACCCAAATTCGGCTCTTATTGATAGCTCGTTTCTTGCATTATGGTGTGCTGTGTTTCCGTTCTCTATTCTTATTATTAAGCTTGGTAAATTACAATATGTTAGGACTTCATAGAAAAGCCTCAAGGAAGGGATACACAAAATTAACTTCCCGACAACTAACTGCTCCTGTTCAACAATATAAATTTTCATATATTTTAGAAAGCACCAAATACAGTAATTTGTTAAATCAGTTACATTACAAAGTCCTCTTGAGGCATCTTACTGCACAATGTGATTGTTCTCTGGCATAATGAATGTTTGATGTAGGAGTATTACACCCACAATCTATACACAACTAGGATAATAAGATAAGCTGATACAAAATGGTTTCCCAGCATACACATATAGATTTAAACATTCAGTTTTTGGCGATGTAAATGGCAACACTGTGCTGATGGGTTTAGTTCTCGCACACCCCAGCAGCTTGTGTTGTGCTGCTTCGAGGCCAGCACTGTCCTCAGATGTAAACACACTCGCCTACTGCGTTAGCGTACTGCTGAAGCGGTCACTATCTCGGTCAAGTCCACACGAACCGAAATATTTTGCCTGACAGGTGTGAGTGTTACTGAAGTGATGTATTCGTTTAAATAATAATTCCATACTTCAGGATGCACAAAAAATGAAACAATCAAAACTACGTATTTTAAAGTTAAAATAATACTGACATGAAGTATACAGACTTTCCCAACAATGCATATTATTATTATTATTATTATTATTATTATTATTATTATTATTATTATTATTATTATTATTATTATTATTATTATTATTATTATTATTATTATTATTATTATTATTATTATTATTATTATTATTATTATTATTATTATTATTATTATTATTATTATTATTATTATTATTATTATTATTATTATTACTACTACTACTAATATACTATACTATACTATACTATACTATACTATACTATACCATACCATACCATACCATACCATACTATACTATACTATACTATACTATATTATCATTATCACCATCCATTATAAGCTAAAAGAATAAAAATTGCTTTCAGTACACAAATAAGTTTTGCTCTTCATTTTCTTAAATTAATTATGTTCTTTTGTAGATTACCGGGCTGAAATAAAACTAATTATCTGCTTGTCACAAATGAGAGTTGAATCTGCCACCCTACCCATCAATTCTTATACCTGGTGAATGTATTTGTCCCCTGCACTTCCCTTCCCCCTCACTTTTGGTAGTGCCAGGCGATACCCGAACCTCCTCCTCCTCCAGGCGGCCGTTCAACCAAGGTGATAGCACGCGACGTGACGTTGCCGAATTTCCCTCATACATTTAAGTTTGCATGACTTGATTGTGCTAAATTGTGGCTAGTTTCATTCGAATTGAGGTAAAAAGACATCCCAGCACTGTTTACACAATATTTGTGTGTCAGTGAAATAATGGACCATTTGTAACCATTCGTGAAGACGCTAGATGACTCCAAATATTTGACGCAAAGTTTTTCGGCAATATGACTCTGTATTGAAATAACTGTATTGGGTATATTTGTTACCTGCGTAGAATTTCTGGTAAACGTATGGCCGAAGCAGTACCTTCCACACTGTATATATTAACAACAGAACAGTCCCCTTACAATTTACCTTTGAAATGAAAATTAACAGCAAATTTAGTTCCCCACTTGTCCTATGAAATATTTAAACAATTTAGAGAGACGAACACCGAGAGAGTGAAACGATTAGAAGTACCAAAATGCAGGTACTTGCCCTAAAACTACAACAAACTGTGTTAATGTGCTTTAACTGTTTTCAGTTTTAGTTTGTGGTGTGTTGAATGCCCACACTTACAGCCGGTGACACGGTAATAAATGAAATCTTATGATATTTAGGAAAGGAAATTCGGACAGGAAACGTTCCGAGCCTGACTTCAGGCTACCTTCCTAGTATTTACCAGTTATGGGGACTGGAGAACAAGTGTAAAAAGTTATCAGGGAGGAAGGTCCAAGGAGGATTCCAACCATAGGCCTCTAGCTCATGAGTCCTGGCGTTAACGAACTCGGCCATCCATATCGATAATTTTATTTTTTCAGGAGTAATTTTTGCCTCCACTAACACCCTCAAGTTATATAAAAAGTAATCCATAGAAGTTTCGTGATAATAAATATTACTAAGCATGATAAAACCTCATACACATTTCATCATGCCCATTGTACCAGTCATTTTTCACCTAAACGATTGTTTGGGATTGGGGATTTTTCATTCAAAACTTTGCTTTACATCCTTAAATGATGTCTGATTTAACTATAAACTTTACGTTACACTTTTTTCGAGCTACACTGTTCACGTGCGCGTGTTCACACACCTTCATTATTCTAAAATTGCCTTTTCGTTTTCGGAATTTGTGGAATATAAATTATGCCTTACCGATAAAATCGACATCGAATTTTCGAATGGAATGCAATACTCTACACACCCTAGGTAAGCGGTAGAGAAATAAGCACCAAACGACAATTGTTTCCTAGTTTACGTACTGGTGCAGATTTACGCATTGTAGTTAGAGTAAGATCCTATCAAGTTTCCGAACGGAAAAGGCTGCTAGTTTACAGGATATGTCCATTCGCAAGTCCATTAAAAAGTCCAAGTAAAGCAGTGGATGGTCCACAGCTGGTTCGTAGTCAGTTGGCCCCAGCAATACTATCCATTACGGTCGGATCGATGACATCACTCACTTCGGACTCGCAGGTCGTCTCACCCTGGACTTCACTCAGTAGTTTGATCTGCACACGTTGATCACTCTTCTCCATCTGGATGTGGCATTCCACAAGCTTTTATTTTATCTTGTTCCAGGATGTCGTAATGCACTTAATGACTATACCCAATAGTTTTCTGTTTTCTTTTTCTCTTTTCATTTTCTTGTCCTCTGCATTTGTGCCGTTGCCTAGACACCACGAGTTACTGCATTACTGATTCCATTCTCACTTAAAGGGACGATTGAGTTCTAACCGTTTTTGAGGCTCCATAAGGAGACAACATTAAAGCTCCTGACTTTATCAACACTAGCCAGGTAGCGGTGCTTGTAATACGTGCTACACTACATTGCAAGTACGTTTTTAAAGAATAATGCCGATGTCCCACGGTCCAACTTCTTGGTGCAAAGTATTGTGTACAACAAAAGTGCATCGTGAGACATCGCGAGTTGGATGTAATTCTGCTCCATACAATTTCTATCCTATTTTTTTTATCCAACCTGTTTGTATACAATGTGATTGAGTTACATCTAAGTTTTTCATCCAGCAACTTGAACATAGCCAATCAGCGTCTGTTACGTAGCAGTATGGCGTACTGCGCAGGCAACATGTAGTCAGCTGTTTTGTATGTACGGCTCGTGGTAGTTTTGATGTGATCAGTATTTTAATAAAACCTTTAATTTTTTTCTGGAAGATTTATTAACGATTTTTCGTGGCCATTAACATATATTACTGAGGTGGCTATTACATAGCTATATTTCATAGATAATAAGAAATCCAGTTAACAGTATGTTTAAAGTTAGTTATGAAATGAGTTCAAATCTCCTGTCCATCCAAACTTAGATTAAAACCGTTAAAATTGTTCCTTAACTCTTTCGCGTTTGTCTCATCTTTGTGTCCTGGTGTGTAATTTTGCCTTCGACACGATGTAAAAGGTTGAGAAATAAATCTTCAGTTCGTAGAAAATTGCGATAGTCCTCTGGGTCCTCTGACATATTAGACCCAATATACCTCAGCCCGTGTCCTGTTCTCATGACCGTGTCCACCAACGTCTTTTACTTCTAATACATCTTTTCTTTACTAAGACTGTGGAAATATATCCCAAATATATACTTAGTATAGCAAGCGCAAAATTAATATTTGCGTACACCGTGTTTATTTCTCACGCTTGCTACGTGAACCGTCATTTGTATTGAACTAAAAATGAATCATAGTGTGACAGACACTGTTTCTTTTGTGTGCAATTCCGTTGGATATAAAAAGCTTGGTCAAAAAAGTTGGACCGTGGGATACCGGCTTAAGATATTGTTGTAATGTGGTAATGTAAAACTATCCCAGGTGTTCTACATATTGTAATATTTTGTTACAAAGCACTGCCGTCTAGAAATAGTCCCTATTAAAAGTGTTGCTGGCATATTCTTCATGTAAACACGTGGATGGAAAACTTTTTTGTTCATTGTAAACTTTGTTTTAGTTGTGACAAGGTAATTTTATTATTAGCAACATGAAACTTGTGCTTAGCTATTTCGCTCAAGCTATTGTATCACTTAATAGGAATTAGTCCTAGTGCTTTGAAGTGTCTTCTTTTTACTCCTGTCTAGTGAATCATAAGGGATATAATGCGCACTGGTTTATGTTGCCAAAGGAATACTACACCACCTCTGCCACATCCAGCATAAACGAATTAATCTGATTCTAGCACTTAACTTAGTGTCTGTCTCACTCTCCACTTTTCCTTCGCACCTGAGCCTTTAACAGACCAGTGTTCTTTGGGTAATGTTAAAGAACGCGACTTTTTACATTAAAATATACGAGACGGACTGTTAGAGGGACTGGTGTGCACAGTCTCGGTTAAGTATGCTTCCAACCACTCAAGTGAAAGGTTTTCGTACTCGTCTTTTGGCGTTCGACCAGGCCTGACATTTTTTCGGTTAATGCGTGTGTGCGTGTTAATACTGCTGTGTAAGGACTTTGTGCACTGTAACTGCTGTTTTGGCGCACTGATGGCGCAGTAGTCATCTGTCCTGTTGGGTTGGTTGTTCGTCAAACCTTATAGCTGGTGTTTGGACGCGAAACCTGACACCATGATAGAGAATGTCGTTAGGGACCTCACGCTGGCTTGCCCATAGCTTGGGTTTCGGCACGCCCGTAAAGCGCTCCCATCTCACCGTTCCTCTCGGGGCACATTCAGTTCCGATAATTTTTTTATTTGTATTTTGAAATACATACACAAGAATATACATATCATTCTTAAGCTTCTCTGTAATTCATAGAAAATAATAATAATTATAATAGTTAAAAGGATAATAACGTAAAGTCTATTTCCCACAAAAGTGGATAGTAGAATAGGTTTACTTCCTAATTTGGGTATGCTTTACATGTCTGTTGACACGGATCACACAATATAATAATATATGCAGAATAGGAAATTTCTACACAACTCGTCCTTTCAGTTACAATCGTGATATTCAAGTTAAAATTTGAATCAAGGGTGATCTAATGTGGAAATTCTGCTACGGGCGTTTAAACTACACTGATTTTTGGGTTTAAATTAAGGATCGTAACAAGGTTTTAATAAACAACAGCTTTTTGATATACTATAACGCATTTCGTTTCTATAGCTTTTTACAAAAGGACTTAAATTCCTACCAAGTACCTGCCCTTATACCGGGTGAGTCTTCTCATCCTGCGAATTGGTAACTAGGCAACCCTTCATCTTACTGACGATGCGAAATGCAGCGCCCGCTGATTAGGGCTATGGTGGTACTTGCTCCTTGTTAAACACGCTCTTGTAGTGCAATAGTTAACATGCTGGAATTTCAGAGTGAAGTTCGGAAGTTCAAATCACACCTGCGAATAAATGAACATTTTTTTTTTTTTTTTTTTTTTTTCATTTCTGTTTATGTTTTGAGAATATTCATGAGTTCTTTCTGAATACACTAGAAAGCAGATTTGCCTACAAATACAAAGTTGCAGCCATTCCTACTGACTGTGCACTACTTTGAGAACAAGAGGGCTTCTCAACGATCATAGTACGGGCTTACAAGCGTTATGTAGTTCCGGAGGTTGCGGGGTCGAACTCTGACATGGACTTTTCCGTGGTTTCCCCGTGTCACTTAGTCGCATGCTGGGGTGCATTATTTCATATCACGGTTTCCTTTCCATTATTTTCCCTTCATTCCATTTCCTTCTCATATTTCAGGTGTACTTTCAGGCGTGTAGAGTTGACATGGTAACTGCTGTTCTCGGAGCTAAGTGGCGTCTGGCAGGACTTGTCCCCCGTCGGGGGAGGGGGGGGGGGAAGCTCAGTGCGACACCGGAACCATGGTGTGATGTCTGCTTGGCGGGGCCTGGTGCCGGGCTGAAGAGAACTCAGCCCTTGTTAGGGACTTCGCGTCTCTCTGGCCTGTCTAACTGCGACCCTGTGTAGCATCTTCAGTTTCCTCATTTCATTCATACCTCCTGGGGATGGTAGCCACAAAAGATCTGTGTAGGCCGAAGTGAGTGAGGTATCCCTTCTGTTTCTGTACCTTTACCCGTTTGTATATACGTACTGCATTTTGTAAACCCTCATAACAATTTATGACCTTCTTTTAAACGAAAGAGTAGGTTTAAACTGTCAAATATTATATAATGATGCCTTATGTTTCTAAGTTATAATTTACAATGTTATTATGCATTTATTTATGATGTTCATTAAAGCATATTCTAGCAAATAACAATTTGTGTTTTCATGAAATTAATATAATTAAGCTGATTAAGTGAAACGACGCTTCCATGCTAAACTATCAGTTCTCATTAAATTTACTAAACATAAAGAGTACCGTCAAGTGGCAGTATTTGAGCCTGGGACCTTTACTACTGAAGGTCAACGTGTGCACTATTGCGCTAAGAGAGCAAGTCACCTCAGGCATGACGGTGCAAAGCGGTCATGTCCACCAAAATTGATATGATGCAATGTACTGGACAGTGTTTACGGCACAGGCTGTAAAACGCCAGGACTGCGTAACTTCTGAATCCGTAGGATGAGAAGACTCGCACGGTATAGGACGCCATCAGTATAACTTTAGTTGGTTCCAATTTTTCTATTAGCTACTACTTGTAAGTAGAACAAGTATAGTGTTGCACCAAAAACCCAATATAAGTAGGTATTTCGTCTCAAATACCTGTTCTAAGGTTCCGGGAGCCAAAATGAAGCTAATTTAGAAAATCCATTCACGTGTATAGGTCTTTAAATATCATAATTAAAAATCGAGTTTAATAAGTATCACATTTGCCATGTAACTTCAGCATTTTCCAAGAATGCTAATCAAGATCTCCACCCCAAACTATTTCTGATTTTGAAAGCTTTCCTTTTTGGTTCTATAAAAATGGCAGTAAATATTTTATTAATATGCAAGAAATGCCAGATATTTACATAAGTAATGGAATCTATATTTTGAATTGTTTATATACATTGTGCAGTTCCCTTAATAATTACAAACGCATTCTGTATAAATTTGCATAAGTGGTAACACAGAGACCAACAATTTATATATTTAAAGCGTACTATCTATGTTTCTTAAATTCTTCTTTGGCATTAACTGCTTCCGAGTTACTCGTTGGTATCGTTTTAATTTCCCAATCCTTTTACGATACGTTTTAGAAAGTGCTAAGTCACCATTTCTGATTTTTCTCGTAGCCGTCCAAGTAATATAGAAATTTAGAGATAGTATATATCAATCCCATTTTAAAGGTTCAAGCATCGATTCAGTCTTGTACAATGCCCTTTAACCTATAACAAAATGTGTACTGAAAGCGTTATGTCGATTAACATAGTTAACATAGGATATATTAAGTTTTATAAGAATAATTATATATAATTTTTTTTAGAAATGTAGCTCAAAAAACAATTTTCCAATATGTAATATTATAGCACTGTGTCATTTAATCAATCCAATGCAATTCAGTCCAATTAAACAATATAATTATGTTTTTATATACAAGGCAAATCCTTCACTGTTTCCAATACTTTTTCCTCTTTCCGGCTTTGTTTTTAATACCCACATGTGAAATATGTATCTTATTCTAGCATTTTCTAATCAAATACTTTTAACTATTCACATCGTTTCCAGGGTACCAATATATTTTTGATGTCCCGATCAGTTATAGCATTATTCTTCCTTCCAAAATCCTCAGTTTAAAGTAGCCCATTATTACTTTCATTTCAGTTCACATCGGTATCTGCATTTCAAATTCTTTCGCTCGTTTTCCTTACTACTTCACAATATAATGGCTTATACACTGCCGCACTCTAAATAAAGTAATTCAATAATATCTTCCTTGGCTATTTTCTGAAAATTCCACAGAAGACACAGGAAGATTCGGAACATGCGTACGTACAAAGCTCCATGTACTTGCCTGAGGCTTAGTACCTTAACAACTGTATCTTTCATATAAACTTGGTCCAAGGTTACAGTACGCAAGAGTAAAACATTGTAGTACTAAAGCCTTCCTAAATGGAGAAAAAACAGCGGTTGAATATATTATAAAATGTACGCAGTCATATTGGTTTATTGAAATCAATTTATATGACCACACCTCTCAAATTAAATGAATCTAGTATTTGCTTATTCCTAGATGGAGACAAAACTTCAAGATGCACTTTTTCAGTGTAACGAAGCGATTTCCCTGACGAAGGTAACGTCTTCTTTGCCTCGAGGCTCCAAGTATTAGAAAGGGAAAATCCACCATCACATTTTGTGTAATGACTCGGAACGTTTGGGATAAGAGTGGACGCATTGTGGTTCAATAGTCTGTCGTTCCGTCATCCGAGATAGTTGAGTGGTCCCTCCTTACAATCGAAGCAATGAACAAGGAGCAAGTCTTTTCAATGTTGGCTTTAAATGAGATGGGGCACATGAAAGGAGCGATTTCAGCTGCATATTTGGTTAAAATGTGTAACATTAAAAGTGGTGATAGTAATTTTCGAGTTAAAACATGTACTTAATAAACAAATTTTCATTACGTGTTGTGCAAACTTGTGGCAGTGAATTTCTGAGATATGAAGTTGCACTCACAAATATTCTGGTCGGACTACAAGTTGCCTCTCTCAGCGGGTAATACCAAACTGTGCTACATACCGAAGTTCTAACGCCAAGGTAATTTGCGCAGGGATTGCAACTTAATTAATATACCGTTATACAAGTTGAACTGTTCTAAGGGCGCGTCAAACGGAGTTAAAGGGCAAAGGAATGGATTGCCCAATGGTGTTTGCTTATTTGTACTCGCTTGTTATGCTGATGCTCCCTGCTTGGTGAACATAAGCTGGCCTTGGTTTACCTCGGGTTCGAACTCATATCGGCGCAATTTGATTGGTTATAGAGCGCGGAGCTGTGTGCAGTCATCCGTGATACAGGTTAGTTGGACACGGAGAATGAATGACGTAACTGGTACCGCGCAACCGTCGTATATGCACCTCCATCAGTAGACGCCTGCAGCATTGCAACTGCGAGGGAGCAGAGGGCTTTTTGCACATCTATCCGCCCTCTAGATATCACATGTGGTCTCCTAATCCTAAACAAAGAATAGTCGGTAAAGCCTTGCGATTCATTTGATCACTTAATTAACCTCATGCTCTTCACTGTTTCGAGATGATTCGTTAATTGATGCTATGGATTCCAAAAGTTGCTATAGTATAAGCTTGTATTTCGGCTCGTAAGTTTTCATTAGAGGTTGAAGCATTGAATAATTCTACTTATTTTAAACATTTCATCACTAGAGGACTTCCAAGCGCTAACAAGTGAAATCTTTCGTTTCTCTACTATTTACTAATAATTCGAGAGCAGATAAGTGTGCAAAAAGCTGAAAGTTTAATGCACATGGGTTTTTTTGTTGCTCTCTCGCGGGTACACAGCTGCAGGCGTCTACTGATGCGCGTGCATGTACTACGGCTATGCGATACCAGTCACGTCATTTATTCTCCGTGTCCATCTAACCTATATCGCGGGTGATCGCACACGGTTCCGCACTCTAGTTGTAATGGACAGAGGAAATATTATAGACCATCCAAAGCTACATCAAGATTTCGCTTTAAATGCGCGCTTTGAGGTTCCCTGTATCCAAATATAAGAATATATTTTGATAACACAACCGCGCGCGTGTGTTTGCTTCGCGTCTCGAAGATTCTTGTGAAACTAGTTTCTTAAACTTCCTTCTACATGGAAAAACATTCATTATTTCTTGTTTATCTTACAAACGAATCTTAAAGTTTTGATTAAAATACAGTATATTTAAAATATTTGCATGGCAAATAAAATATTAACTTGAACTTTCTGCATACGGCTTGTGAAATCCACCTCCTTTTAGATTTATTGTTAATCGTAATAGACAAAATCTCACGACACAAAAATGTGAATTTCCTTAAAACACACATTTATCCCAAGTAAAATGTTGTGGAAACTACCATTTAGGAGATATTCTATATTTTGGTTACATTTTTGGAACATGTTTTTTCCTTGCAAGTACTAAATCACTGTTACCTTTTGTCCTGATGTTAGAATTTCAAAACTATCGCATACCGACTCACTTTCTAAGTATATGAATACCATTCATGCCTCTTACATCCCCCTGTACCTGCAGCAAAACGGTTGCAAAAACATTTATGCAAAAATTTATAGCGATTAGCAAAAAGTGGATAGAAGAATTATATTTTTGTGAGAATAGATTCCAAAAGAGTGGATAAGGGAGATCAAATGGAATGTAATACACTTTTATTACCTATGCACTAAAGTGTCAAAGTAAGATTAAACTGTATTTTGCGAAAGAAAAAACCTCCTACTTTTTCAGTCTCCAGTGTAAAACATTTCGGATACTATCGAGTTTTTTTGTAGTGGAATCGAACCCGGGCCGCTTTAGTGAGAAGTGAATGATCTAATCACTCTGCTACGGCACGGCCGTGATACTATCGAGTTTAAGTGCATAAGTCTACTTTGCTATGTACTGATGAAAACACATAGAAGAATGCGTTTTATAGCTACATATTTTTACAGAATACTTTAAAATGTTTGATACAACTTTAAAACAGTGGTCAAAATTTCCTACCACAATTTTGGAGTGTCTACATAGGATATTGAACTTACTTCATGAAATATATGCATCTGAATGTCCAGAGCTTTCTTAAAGTGGGCAGTAAAGGCTGCTCCAGGCAATTTAGGATCTACTTTTTGCATGCTGTTTGAGCATTACTATGTATTTAAACACCTTTCTGGTTGAAATATAAGAAAATGGATTTCTTAGGCGTGACTTACTGCTAACAAAATGCATTTTAAACAACATTCCTAGATACAAAACGTAATGAAAGCAAAATTACAAATTGCTAGGCAGCTTTTGAGCATCGCAAAACAGCGTGCGAATTTAATATTAGATATCACAATCACAAAATTGGTATTTGTTTACAAAACTCGGCTTTCTGCTTTGTTACACAGATAAACACTTTTATGGAATGTACTGTGTTGTATCTCAAGTAGGTTAGGGGCTCATATACTCCAACGTAATTGCTTTCATTCATTATCACTCCATCTCTGTGTAAATTAGCTACCTAAAGAACAAGGAAAAGAAAATAAGACAGGAAAGAACATTAGGAGCTGCAGAATAATTAAACTGACTGGAAACACGCAGCTGAAAAGGTGGCCACTTCCTTTCCTTGCTAAAGCCGTAGTGAAAATCTATTATGTGCTGCAATAAACTTTAATTACCTATGAAATACACCGTATAAACTTATGTGATCAAATTAAATCTTTGTCTACATAAGTGTACACTGTTTGTCCTAATATTCTCAGGATTCTTCATTTTTATCCCGCTAATTACTTAGTAACTATTTTAGCGAATATGCATTGACCTAAGGAACATGTTGGAGGCTTGTAACTCGAAGGATTAAATAAAAGCTGTTCGCTGAATACTTTCATTATGATTGTTATTAATGAGCCTATTAAGAAACTTCAGGAGGTGTTCTTACCTAGGGTAAAAATCGGGTTTTTCCTGTATGCAGAATAATGTCCAACCTTGTCGTTTATGTGCTCATAACGTCCCTTGTCCCTTTTCCCCACCTAGGGCGCTGATGACCATGTAGGCGAACTCTCTCTCTCTTTCTCTCTACCCCACCTCCTTCATTTTGTGCATGAAGCATTTCCTCTTCGTACATTCAGTTCTGTACATGTTTCTTGAGCTTGGCGAAAAGTAGGTGGAGGCAAATTTATCCTCCCCTCCTTCACACAAGTTTGGCATCACTGCATGCAGCTACAATCTGGTCGTCATATGGTAGAGAGGTGAGAGGATTAGAGGAAAACCACTAAAATAAGCTTATAAAAGAACACCCGCTAAAGAGAGTTTCCAAAAAATGAGAGTGAGGTCTATTTTAATAGTTTTAGTTTTATACCTGAATATATGATTTTACTGTAACTGCTAATAAGCAGACAGCGGAAGTCTGATGAAACAGGTTAGGTTTAACTGTGCCACAAGTTCTCATGGTCGGCAGTGGAGAGGAAGTGGCATGTGAAAACAAACCGATATGAATACGATGTGACACTCACTGTCCACGCTTCCAAATGTCTATGAATAATATTGGTAAGTTTCATGGTACACTTGTTTTGGTTGAACGTTGCATTCATCCAAAGAAGTAATTGCTTATTAATACGTTTATTATTATTATTATTATTATTATTATTATTATTATTATTATTATTATTATTATTATTATTATTATTATTATTATTATTATTATTATTATTATTATTATTATTATTATTATTATTATTATTATTATTATTATTATTATTATTATTATTATAATTATAATATATATATATATATATATTGCCTAAAAAATAAAGTCCCTGGAAGGAAAGTGGAAAATATTGAAATAGTGTTACTGTTTATTATCACGGGCTATACATGATAGTTTAAGCCTTGGGAACTAGCTCACATCGCTCGTCTTCTCTTATAAGCAGAACAAAGTTCACTCACGCTACTGACGCGCACTTCATAGGAATCGCGCCGTGGCGTTCTGCAACTCTTAACGCACAAAGGGTTATCTACTTACCCCAATGCCGGACTAGATGGGGCACCTGGTATAATCATAGCCTGAGCTGAATCCGAGTAGTTTCGACTGTTTTGCTTTGTGTAGTTGAGGTCGAAGTACAGGATTATACCTTATATAAAGTATCACCTTGACAGTCATTTTCAGATGTCGCGCTACCAGGTTCTGACAAAGCGGTGGGAAATAAGTACAGTTTCTTTTCATTGAAGATTCCGAATAGCTCGCTTAATAAATTGTTTTAACATGTTTCATTAGATTTGATGTTATACAACTTGCCACTGTTTTAAGCTATTTGTTAATGCATATTTGACACATCTTTGCCCAACTTAAGTCGTTTCCACAGGTCATTATATTTTATTTAATAATGCTGCCATGCGTAATCTTGCACAGTGAATGAAGGGATACGCTTAATGAAACTGCTTCTACAAAAAACAGCAAGAGCTAAGCTTACACAGAAATATGCAGGAAAACTGAAGGGGAAAAAATATGTATGCATATTTAACCCTGAATTATCTCACTCTAAAGCCATGATTCGATTCTGTTGCATTCACAATTTTGGTACCTTAATAAGGACATATAAAGGCTGATAACTAATCACTTACCATGCCAGACGATGACGTGTGTTTGTGCCGTGTGTTTGCTACATCAGCTAGATTCCAAATCGATTTACCTCTTTACCGACGTGAACGTTTACAGATATCCAATGTACAAGGAAGGAATGGTTTCTAGAAAATGTAAGGAATATTTTAGGTGCTTATTTTGATATTTTCATATTGCACTCGATTTTAACAAAAATAAAAATGAATATTTGTAGCTATTTTGTATCGCAAATATATTAATTTGTTTCCGTCTTCTGCAGTGCTCTTTTTAAGACCAAAAAGCAAAATCCTTGCAACTGTGAAATGTAACCCCGCCATAAACCACGTCTGCCATCACATCGGTTATTTTACGTTGGCCCTCCCCATCCATTACCACAGGCATATTTGACTGCAGTCGCAGCAACTCGAACTCGTGACTTTCGGATTTGAGTGGATGGCCATTCCATTTTGTCTCGCCATAACGATTATGTTTATTCGAATTGTTTACATTTAAGTGTCTATTGGAGTGATATGGCAGCCATATTTAGAAATTTGAAGAAGAGCGGGATCTGAAGCAAAATAATTTGCGCGTTAACGATTGGGCAATAGCTAGACCAAAGCTGTCTTACTATGAGTAGCATTTCACCTTCTCCATTGCTTTATATCTCTCCATTTAGACAAGAGCGGATGGAATGTTCCATTCGTTCTTTTACAGAAACGCAGTCATGGGCTAAGGTCAATAATGATGTTCCTTATCAGCACTTGCTGGACGACATAGGAATTCTGACCTACACATGTCTAGCACAAAATGAAACGCAACAGTTGCCTATGATGGTATCTGGAACAGAATAACAAAATTAAACATTTAATAAGAATCGAGAAAATATCGGAAAATTCATTTCAAAGTATTAGACACACTTCGATAATACCTAACTAGCTAGCTCCACGTCGCAACAGCTCTTTCCGGGCCAAGAGCTACCGCCTGGCCGCTTCGTCCCCCACCTCTGCCCGCCACTGGCATCAGTTCTGGAGGTGGAACGTGGTAAATGCCCCGGTCCCTTCCCGGCTGGTATTGCCGCCTTAGCAACCAGAGACCGCCACCTCTCAAACAGGTAGCTACCTCAATTCGCCCCTCCGAGGCTGAGTGCATCTCGGACCAGGTCTCCCAGCGGGAGAAAAGCGCCAAGTCGGTACTGGGAATCGAACCTGGACCTCTAAAAATATGGTGTTCATGGGGAAATATTTTTTCTTAAGATCATGATGGACACATGCGGGTCACTACATGAGGTATTGCAAGTTATCCTGGTTTAATAATTAAGGATATAAGTAGAATATTTTACCTGTACGACTTTCTTCCAGGTTGTTAGAATATTTCGCTCAAAACCTGTTTCCGTTATATAACTAAGGTTGATGGCATAAATTTCTAAGCTGAGATTGGAAGGTGGCATATCATATTTACTTTAAACAAAGGGTGTACTATTTACAGAATGTGGCGCTGTGGCTGAGTGGTTAGAGTGCTTGCCTCTCACCAAGGCTGCCCGTATACAACCCCAGGGGGACCACATATGATATTTGTGGTGGATGAAGCGGCGTCTGGGCGGGTTTCCTCCGGTTTCCACCGCCATTCATTCGATCACCTCTCCATTATCACCTTTTCTCTCGTCAATTTCACCATCACTTCAATCATCTCCCTTTCTCTCTCATACCAATATATGGTTCGACCCCATGTTCCTGGTTCATTACTCATAACTCCGTTTTCTGATTGCGAAGACCACATTCACCGGTCGGGAAGGACTCGCAGCACTAACCACGTCCCATCATCCACAACTGCACCCTAATAATGGCTTCCATTGTAGGTAGAAGAGGGTTCGAGTCGGTTGGGCGGTGTGTCTTGCCCTGCATGGGCTGTTGAACCTCGGAGTTTAGTAGCTTAGTTTTTCTATTTATAGAGCTAGAACAAATCATTGGTATCCTTAAAATTCTTAACTGTAGGGGAACGAATTGGGCGTTTATTAATGGCAAATTAATTACACTTGTTGAAAATGGTAACCCTATTGAAATTATTTGCTTGTTTTTAGTATATCAGAATGCGCCAGTAACATATTCCAATATGTCATAAATGTGCTGTAAATCATATTTCCAAATAGTTGTGTAACGAACAAGAATGGAACAGTTTTCATAATGTAACCATACTCTACAGACATTATATTACTACCTTATAAATAAGGAAGTGCGTGGCCTAGCTAAATCAATGGTGTTTATTCCATTACTAGGAGATAATGTATCACATTACTCTGCAGCCATACAGCACTAGTCGATGTGTCATAATATGTCAATAAGTAATATATAAGTAATATGGATCAAATACCACGCACCTATTTTCAATCTTGCTTTCAATCTTACTATATTGGGCGGAAGCGACATAGACATCGTCCCTTAAACTAGTTAGACTTCTAAAGGTATATTAAAAAAAGGTTTATAAACACTTCATTCTTTCACAGATTTTTAGACAAATGCTTTGAAATTCTGAGACGTTTGGCGACAGCGCCTTTTCTACTTCAAGCTGTCGTGGGAAAATCAAACTTAACGGGTAAGATCAGGTTCACTGTGGCATAGAATGCGTCTCTGTTCCCATGTCATTGCGAATTGGTTACCGCATTACGGGACCGAAATTAGGAGTTAGAATTACTCAGACGGAGGGGCCTTAGGTAACTGGAGCACTACCACATGTAAGCCATAGAGGGCCCTTTGTGTTTCCAGCGTGAGCCATAGGAGGAGGTGACGAAGGCGAGACCGGAAGGGTGATCAGATCTAAATGACGATG
Organism: Tenodera sinensis; assembly: GCA_030765045.1. Taxonomy (NCBI): domain Eukaryota; kingdom Metazoa; phylum Arthropoda; class Insecta; order Mantodea; family Mantidae; genus Tenodera; species Tenodera sinensis. The sequence goes on from CM060964.1 coordinate 64,378,631, forward strand.
TGAACTAGCAAGGACGGTGTCCCTAAAAATTCCAACCTGCTACCAATCCTGATGTCCGCGCGAGCTACACATGCCTTAGGCACGCGCAACGTGGGGATCCCATGGAATAAACCATCTCACTCCCAGGAAGAAGCTATAGTAGTCTCACCAAGAATAGGGAGAAATCTTAGCAAAGCCTAGATTCTACAGTCCTGCCGCAACATACTAACCGCCGTCAACTGGTCCTACAACTCTGAAACAAACGAGGCCCTTAGAATAGCAAGGGCGTATGCGCCAAATGCTAGTTTCGAGAAAAATGCGATTAAAGTTTTACTATGCAGTAGGTACATATTAAAATCACGTATAGAGAGATTAAAAATTGCTCAGATGTGAATCTTATGCATTAATACTGTTAATTAGGAATGTAAAATGTTATTTGGCAGATATTTAAGATTTCAGAAGGTTAATTTCATCAACAATATAATTTAGGTAGGTAACGTATGCTTTCATGCGCGTTATAACCAAAACGTTTACGTCTAAAGTTGCAAGCAATACTTTAACTAATATTGGTAAATATTTGTTCTAATGCTAACAAACAATACTTCTAAAGTGAATATAAAGAAGTAAGTTAACAAAAAGTATGGTTAGATCACCGAAGATGTTTAACCGCTGTGCCGTGAGGAACCAGAGTATGTTAGTAATGTGAAATATCGGCATCCGCCACTGCCTCTTCTTCTCCCTCTGGTGTGTGCCTTTACTACATGTTTGGTTTTTTAACTTACGTGTTCTTCACCTGTATTTCTCTTCTTCTTAGCCATATGCATTTTCCGTTGGTTTTTCTGCATGCAGCGTTTTCTGGGACGACTTATTTGACGAGTCTGTGTCACTCATAGTGCTTAATAAAAGTAAATCACTACTCTAAATCCACTAAAGGTTTGTTCAATGTTATTGTGAGTAAACAACACAACTACTCTTGAAACATAATGCTAAACAGAAGTTAAACCGAGAGCTGCGAGCCACCAAACACAGGTTTCTTTAAAAGCAACAGACGGAACTAAAGAAATACCTTGTACATATAGGCAGAAACTGTTTACAAAACCGCAAAAATGTTTGAAAGGTTAAAGAATAACCGTTTATGAGGGGTAAAAGCCTGAAAATAAACAGTACCCTCTCTTAAGTGATTTATTGCTACATTCTCTTAAGAGCGACTGTCACAGCATAGCGGCTGGTAGGTTGGCTTATGTGCCTTTGCTATTCTCGAGATTCGGCTGAAGCGCGTTAGGTCTAACACCATGCTGCATTCAAATGGAGAATTCGTTCATATCCAGGGCGCATCAACCATTTATACTTAACAGGCATTAAAGAGTAGGCTTCATACTATATGTTGCAAGAAAAACAAAAAATTCGTATTTTGGCGCATACGCCCTTGCTATTCTAAGCACCTCAAATGAGGTGATACAGATCAACTGAAATAATGCACTGTGAATTTGTGGTAGTAGAAAAACATTCGCCTACCACCCTGGAGAAACCACGAAAAATTCCATGAGCAGAGTAGCCGGCCCGACGGGAATCGAATCCTTGGCCACTTTAATGCGTTTTCATTGTCACTTACTTAGTTCTTTTCGCTTGGCCTTTACTTTTACTTAACTCACATTGTCACTTTTTGTCACCGTCACTTCGCTTTCTTTGCGTCGCAATGAGATAGGCACGACGCAGCCTCTTTTTCCACATCGTTCACTCGCTGGAGAGTCGAACACAAGATATCTCGAATCTTTTGCAGTTATGGCACTCGCTGCACGTCGTCACTAGCTGATTCGGAGAACAGCGCTTTTTGTTGCATCTGAAGTGCACTCGCTAAATCAGTCTCATTCGCTTATATAGCCGTTGAAAGACCCCACATGGTTCGAGAATGTTCGAGAAGGCGACACTTCTAGAAGATTCAGGTTATCTGGTGACAGCACTTATTGTGTTCACACTTAGCAAACGAGCTGTTTAATTGTTTACGTTCCGACTGCCCGGAGCCGACCTCCCGACAATCTTGCGCCATAGCAGCTGTCTTAAATTACACAGGAATCAACTACTTCCATGGAACGATATTACGTTTGCTAGTGGATTTAATTAACGCTACCTTTAGGAAGACCTAAGCCCTGCTTTGGCCAAAAACAAAATGACCGTTAAAGTTACTCTAAGTTTGCTAGAAGAAGTAACGCAGCTACCACGGTATTTAGGGAAAATGAAAGTTGTTTAGATAATTTATTCAAGAAGATCATTGCGCTGTTGGTGTTTATGTTTTCAACCATGATTCTTGGTGCGGTGTTCCGTATGGCAAACTTTAAAAATATCATAAAACTGTGTTAAAGGCCACAAATGTTACACATGAAGGAAAGGGCATTTAAAAGCCATTAAAAGGGAGAACTTGACACATACCAGACGCTGAGAAACAATTCTACTAACATTTACTTTGATGTTGACAAACTAAATGTGCGTACAAACAAAACCTAATGACCCCAATTCCTCATGTTTGCCAGGCGCTGTTTATACAGCTTTTGTATCACAATTCGTAATGTATTGATGTCCATATATCTGTAATGCATCCATTTTCTGTGCTTAATTTTAGTTAATAGTTAAACGTGTATATAAGCTTTAAATAGCAATGCAGATGTACAAATATGTAAGAGTCTGTTGCACTTGGTAACCTATTTATAACATAACCTAACCTAAGAAATCAAAATCTATTTTCCGAAGTCACGTAAATAAGCACTTTCGGACCCACCAGTTGATTTTTCAATATATGTCTGACAATGATATTTTGCTGAAATACAGTAAATTTCTTTTTAAGGAAACTATTAAATCTTATGGTTATCAATATTTTAATAATGATTATCAACAGTTTTTGAAATTTAGGTCTATTATAAAATTTGTATGTGCATTATTTGTTAAAAAGAATAAAATAGAGAAAACTTAATATAACGAGCTAATAATGGGTACAGCCTACCAAGAAACGCTAGAGATTCCAGTGTAAGAGAGGGGGAGGGAATATGTTCAGAAAAACACGTGTGACTTTAATAAAAGTATGGGTACTGACCTTTTTGGAACTACCTGTGGTTATTGCTCAATACTTCTAATCACATTTGTGTTTACTTTTATCTGTTAAATAGTTCTACTATTGGGGGTATTTTACTTTTGCACCATGTAGCTTTCATAAAATAATAAGTAACATCTTCTCAATAACATTTAAAACCCTTACCACATCAAGAAAGTTAAAATTTTCTGTTTGTTTAAAAGAAAGTATTTATGCCAGGTGGCCCCTTCATCCGGCATTGGCGTAATTAGACAATCGTTCGTGCGTTAAGAATTGCAGCAACCAGCAGTGCGATTGCTGTGTAGTGGGCGCCAGTGGTGTTAATAAACTTTGTTCTGCATGAAACAGAAGAGAGCGGGAGAGAAATTCCCCAGGCTTCAACTATCGTGTTCTCAGAATATTTTCCACTTCAGTTACAAGGACTATATTTTCCAGGGAATAAACTTAAGTCTGTATACAATAATAATAATAATAATAATAATAATAATAATAATAATAATAATAATAATAATAATAATAATAATAATAATAATAATAATAATAATAATAATAATAATAATAATAATAATAATAATAATAATAATAATAATAATAATAATAATAATAATAATAACAATAATAATAACAATAATAACAATAATAACAATAACAATAATAATAACAATAATAACAATAACAATAATAATAACAACAATAACAATAATAACAATAATAACAATAACAATAATAATAACAACAATAACAATAACAATAATAATAACAATAATAATAACAATAGTAATAGTAATAGTACTAACACTAGTACTAACACTAATACTAATAATAATAATAATAATAATAATAATAATAATAATAATTAATAATAATTAATAATAGTAATAATAATAATAATAATAATAATAATAATGATGATAATAGTAATAATAATAATAATGATGATAATAGTAATAATAATAATAATAATAATAATAATAATAATAATGATGATAATAGTAATAATAATAATAATGATGATAATAGTAATAATAATAATAATGATGATAATAGTAATAATAATAATAATAATAATAATAATAATAATAATAATAATAATAATAATAATAATAATAATAATAATAATAATAATAATAATAATAATAATAATAATAATAATAATAATAAATACCCATTGCCCTGGAATTAACTGAGACTTTATTTTTATAAAATAAATATAAATTTATGTGCAGAAATAATACACCCTGAGGTGTCGCTGGAACTGTCACATAAGATCCTTAAGACAGCCTGAAATCTTTACATCAGCATGGACTTTAAAGGCGTTTTCGTTTAAGTTTACAAACATTTGAATGTTTGCCTTTCCGTCGTAGTATTTCAGTTGCAGTGTGGTTAAAGGTAATTTATTTAATTAACACATATGCTCTAAGTGGAATCTTTAAAATAATATTTTTACTGTACTGTTTTCACAATTCACCTCATAATCATCATTCATATTTTCTGTCTTTAGGTTCCAGAATTACATTTTCCTTGACACAAGATAGAGATAAACTTGTTAAATGCATCTTAACAACGTTTAATTACTGAACTACCTCGACTGCTCGTTGCAACTAATTGCCAACATGGACGGTCATCTTTTTTTAATGCCCAAGTATTCTTCCTCATTGATGCTAGTTTAACTACTAAGACGTTAGTTTTTATTGAAAGTAACCGAAAGCTAAACATACGCCTTAATTTTAAATGAAAAACTAAAACAAAATAGAAATTTTTTGTTTACCGTTGACTTAATACATTATCAAGGTAACTAGGTACAATGCTTTATTACTAGATATATCTATACTAGATATATAGTAAACTAAATTATTTTATTTTGGTACTCAATGATCTAGATTAACAATTAAACTATTTTAAATTAAAACATTAACTAAAGTAAATAAAAGTGACACACGTTCTCGGTAATTGCCTTAGTGCTGACACGAATACGTCTTAAATGGGGGCATTCGCTTCTCACCAAAGCGGACAGGGTTCGATTCCAGGCAACCGCATGTGGGATTTGTGGTGAACGAAGCGGCGCTGGGGCGAGTTTCCTCCGGGTTATCCGATTTCCCCTGCCATCTCATTCCACCGGTGCTCCATCTTCATTCCATGCATCATCAGTGTCACCACCTGCGGTGCTGTAGTAGTAAAAGTGGGCGTTAAAAGCAAAAAAAAAAAAAAAACAAAAACAAAAAAAAAAAAAAAAAAAAAAGAAGAAAGAAGACTTACATGGGTGCAAGAGGTACCATGGCTGTTTGTGGAGTGTATGTGGTCAGTTATCCAGACGGTGCAGCACGCGTTATTCCAATGCTCTAATTTCATTATACATTGTGGCATGCGTTAGACAGAAAGCAAAATTGTAGTTATAGAAGAACTTAAATAAGAAAAGGAATATAACAATATCTGTGGGCTATTTGCTATTCTATTTTGTTACGATCAAGTAGGTGGATTGTGAGAGTGTTAGTGCGAAAATACTTTCTCCTCCTAAGAAATAAATTTACACAGCCTAAAATGGTATTGCAGTTCGTGTTTGAACACGGAAGTGATGCCATCTATACCCCTTCCACCCAGTATAAAGACAAACTTTATAATAAACTGTACCTCACATTGTAATCTTAGGGATGTTGCATTACTTACGTTCTTATTTCGGAGTACTATGCTTTCCAATCAGCAGGAATGTGCCATAAAGGCAATTTTATGAGCTGAAGTGTGTATTAGCTCCATGGGAAGGACGGAACGTAGTACACGTGTACCTACGAAGCACAGCGTTCAGTCCGAAGGGTATTACTACATTAATGACATTAATAGAAACCATAGATCAAATGAAGGACCACGCAGAGTCAAATGCAAAGTCGAAAATTCAAATTAAACAATGAATGAAACATATTACTCTTCATTTAATGATCTGCCAGTTTCCATTTCTTCCGCACAAATAATGCCTTTGCTTACTTTCGCAGAATGGAGCCGCAACACATTTGATAAAATTATGTTGACTTAGACAAGCGATGATAGGAAGTACTCCACTTGCTTATAGCTTTCATCGACCTTCGACATCGAACGCCACTCCTGTCAGGCAACTTCTCCGACACTCGAGTGATATGCCTCTGCATTTCAAGGCACAAATACCATCAAGGATTAACCGAAACGGGTTGATGAGGAGGTTAGGGAACGTACTCGTGATTGGGAGGTTCTCAGTTCAAATTACAGCAGAGATTGTTTGTCTTCCATTTTTTTCCACCTTCATAACTGGTAAATGCTGAAAAGATAATCTAAACTTGAGTTTAGATTACTGCTTGCTGGTGACGCTGTATTAATTTTTGATACAGAAGATAGGCTGTAGAAAGATGTACAGGAACTAAATAATGTTAGTAAACCGTACAAAATGGAAACCTCAGGGGGGGGGGGGGGGGGAACTGAGGTTATCGCATTCCATAGCAAATTTCCGATCACAACAAAAATATGCATTGAGCAAGTGTTGCACCTTAACTACCCAGGCTGCGAAGTCACTTATAAAATAGTTCAAAACATAAGCAATAAATGTATACAATTTCATATAATTTGCGGCACAATTTGGAGAGCATAAAAAGGAAAAGCTACAAAATACACGCAACTAAAATTTCATTCCGTCATGGCACTCCCTGTCTTAATGTACGGCAGCGAGCCATGGGCTTTGAAAAATGCCAGTTACAACAAAAATATAAGCAGCTGAAATGCGCTTTCTGAGATCGTTTAAGGGTTATACAAGACAGGACCACTTAAGAAATACAGATATCGGAAGGGAATTGGGAGTAAAACCGATAGCAGAAAGAATAATACAATACAGAGAAAAACTGGAAGCTCCGCCTACAGAAAATGCAACCCAACAGAATTCCCAAGCACATTTTGAATTACAGACCAAAAGTATATCGATCTGCAGGAAGACCCAGAAGGTGGAAGGATGTGAGATCGGAGCGGGCTTGAGCCTAATCCTTGAAGGAAGAAGAAGAAGAGGAAGAAGAACAAGAAGAGAGAGAGCATTTCCTTCCCAAATTTCCTTTCACAATATGCCATGTATTACCAGCGTCTGCCATCAGCTCGTTAGATACTTTTAATTAATTAAATAATTCCATAGGTAATTTTTTTACATAAACCGCAGAAGGTCTGGATGAATACTACGTGAAGTTTTAGGCAGCAGACGCACTAAGGTAGAGCTCCGTTAGAATTTAACAGTACCGCGTCACAACTTTGTTGTTTTTACATCCGGATAGACAAAGGATAAAGGGTGTGTTTGTGTGTTAGTGCCCACATGTTTTGATGCTAAAAACAATGGACGCCAAATATAACTCTACTGCTATAATACAAAAGTATACGCAACAGAATGGTTTAACCGTAGCATCCACAGCTAGATATGGTCCTGCTCTCCTGGTAAACAATATCATTACGAATATTACCGACATTTCCATAGCACATCTACAACTTAAGCAAATACATTGAGCTCCAAATTCACAACAAACTATCTTCCAATCAGTTCGCAATAACACATAATGCTCCAACCAAAGAACAGGCTATAATCATGGTTACCCGCGGTGGCACACAAGTGACAGATGGTGTTAAAGTTGGTGAACTTGCTGACCCTACAAGCATTATATATATGGAAAACAATATGGAAAACAAGGCAAGAACTGACGAAGTATTCGCAACCATTGCTGTTAATAGTGTATCCATTTCTCCACCCTCTCATCAGAAGCAGAAGTATGTAATACTTTAGATTGCGTGTCCTATAATTGTTAACCGTATAATAGAACGGTTGGAACGAGTAGACATTTACTCTTGCTCTACTACCACACGTATAAGAGCGGAAGTAAGTGCTCCAAGATTCTGCCATAATACGACTAAGCTTTTATAGACAACTGTCACACCGGAGGACTATGGTGTTACCTGAAAGTTTACAGCTGTATTATAACGTCACAAATTATTGGATGTAATGTATATTCCATATAGCTTTTGTGAAAAAGAAGGGTAATTGTATCGTCAATATAATTCTGTTGCTCTTAAGGATACCCATCTGTGAAATGTTGAAACTCTACAGTTTTCATTGGATTGATTTGAAATTTTAACACAGCAATCACTGCATAGTGAGGAGTAACTGTGCTAAATTTCATAAATTTAGTCAAATTAGTTGCTAACATATTGATATTTTATTATACTTTTTTAATATTTGTATAAATGGTTCCCCATGATGCAATTTTGATTTGAAAAGCTTAATAATTTTCAGTTATGTCCTGTAATAGAATGTTAGCATATTGATGAGATAATTTTTTAATCTGGTTATTAGTTTGGATAAAAATAAATTTTAAAGTTTAAATTCATAATTTTTTTCATTTAAATTTCGAAATGTAAATTTTAATATTTAATTACTCTGCAGTTATTCACGTTATGAAAAAACTATCTCATCATTTCTTTTTAATGTTCTTTATAAGAAAGTACACCAAATTTCATGCATAAATATTGAACATTTCATCGTGTGGAGCATTTTAAAGAAAAAAGAAAAACATGGAAAAACTAAGTTTGAAGTCATAGCAAGGATAATGGAATTGTATGGATTTAAATGGACACGACCACTTACAGGCAATCAGTTAGGCGGCTAAGTGACATAGTTAAAAAGGCCGTAAGGCTATAAAAAGCATATTAAAATAAAGCAGAAGATTTATACTATTTGATTAAATAAAAATCCATTTTTGGCAATTTTTGAAATTTTTAGCCTTTTTACACAGATGCGTATCCTTAAACCGGATGAAAATATTGACAAATTATTGCTGTAAAGAGCGAGTTACCTATACTCTTGACGAACAAAATTGGTGCACTGAGCAGCAAATAGTTTATAGATTCACCAGCGGTTGCTGACTCAGTTGTTAACAATAATCCCCAAGATGGCACTGCCGGTTTCAGCTTTGAAATCTCAGATTCCGTTCACCAAACCTATGAATCATATGTACAACTATCGTTTCTCATCAGACAAGCAATTCTGCAGTACTTAACCACGTCCGTTGAGGATAATCAAGTCACCCTATTCTACATGGTAAGTTAATATGACAAATCCCTTTCGCACTAAAATATCTATTTCATCTCCTAGCAGCACAACAGAGCACGTGATGATCATAATCTAACTTCTTACTCTAACTTAACTCCACAGCAACATAAGGTGTTATTTCAGGGTAAAGATAACTGGAATGTTTTTATTGTCTCCATATAAAACTTCCAAGTCTACAAAATACTCTACCCATTAAAAGAATCATTGAAAAAGACCGCTAAATATTTCCTCAATTGTTTACAATTCTGCTATTTCAGTGAAAGTGTTATAGGCTCACCCGACATACTGAACCATTCTGCCACGGCTTCTGGTATGGTGGAAGCTCTTCACACGCTGCACCCTTCTTTCCCTAGCCCGGTACAAAAGTGCAGGTCGTTCTAATTAGGAACACTCCAAGCTGCCGTTACCAAAATATTAGCTGCAATGAGTTGCTATTTTTTCATCAATGGACCCTGTTGGACAATAATTTTCTGAGTTACGACTGTTACAATAGAGATAAAATAACGATTATGTAGGGGGAGGCTTTGCTATCTGTGTTAATGGTAGTATCCCTCATTGATACATTCCACTCATTATTCAACTAGAAGCAGTATCCGTCTCTATTTTTCTCACCATAATAATTTGTGTTTACTACTTTACGTTTCCAACAGCACAGATTCTGATATTCGTATTTACTCTCACAGACCTTATTGCTTAAGTTCTTCAATCTATTTTAATATTGGATGATTTCAATAGCCGGAATACATTGTGGGACGGTAAATCGACCTATCATTGGGGAAAATAATTGAATGTGTTGTAAACATTAATGATTTAGTAATTCTAAACTCACGAGCTCCTACATTTTTACCTTATCTTCTAGTAAGTAGAGGAAGTATTGTATTCCACCCAAAAATTCGATGTGAAGAATTCACCGGAAATATATGTTTTGATGCCCCCCGAATAAAATAAAACACTTTTAGAGAAAGGTCTGCGCGCGCGTGTGTGTGTGTGTGTCTGTCTATCTGTCTGTCTATCTATCTGTCTGTCATCCAGAGTAAAGAGGGCTACATGGGCTATAGCTATAAAATTCAAAATATACATTTCATTTGTCGTAAAATCTCTTAAACATGTCATTTTAATAAAAATCGTAAGAGCCATTTTCAAGGAAATCAACGTTTTCGGGGGCCTTAAGGACCAAGTTGTCGACGGGCCCTTAAACCCGACACACTCACTCACTCACTCGCTCACTCACTCACTCACTCACTCACTCACTCACTCACTCACTCAAAATTTTCCATGTAAAGGTTAGTTTAGGGTGGGGTAATTTTCTTCAAAATTTTCGTGGCGCATCCTTAAGTTGGTATTTAACCAACCTTAGTTTTTAACCGACTTTCCGTTTTTGAGTTATGCTGTCCACAGGAAGGCAGGCAGAGACACACACACACACACACACACACACACACACACACACACACACACACACACACACACACTGACACACACACGCGACATTTTTCTAAAACTGCAGTTTTGGATCCATAGGGCCTCAAAACATAATTTCCGGTGAAATCTTCACATCGAAATTTTGTGTCGAATACCATACTTCCCCTACTTACTATATGCAATAAAGTAAAGATGGATTCACGAATGTAGACAAGTTAAAATAGCCGAGTACCGATTTAGTTACTGGGCACGTGACTTTACTACACAGGCATTCACCCTGAAGTTGAGTACACATACAATGGCACGATTAAGCATCAAATAAGAAACATGTTTGTAGTGCACTAGGAAACATATGAACCTTCTAATTACTACCCTAGTGTACCCGCGATGTTTTGCAGGTACAAAGTAATTGCGTAATAATGAGAACGAGCAGGGGGAGCAACGCTCCTGGTGGGCTGAGAGATAACTGTTGAGTGTGCTCAGGCCCAACAGCTCCCTTCCTGCACTGCACACAAGCAGCGCTACCCTTCCTTATACATCTCTTGTTATAATCGACAGTTAGACGTAATATCACACTCCATATTTTTTGGTGCGAGTTTTGATTCCATGAAGCATTTATTAAGGGAGGGCCAAAATGAAGTTCTGGCTGTTTTGGTTAAAAAGGAAATGCAGGTTTGCTTTGTCTACTCGCTGCATATAATAGGTAGAGCTATTGCATTCCACCGAAAATCCGATACGGGGTTTTAATACACGTTTTGAGATACCCTGAATCCAAAATAACGCAATTAAAAGCTAGTGTGCTTATGTGCGTATGCGCGTTCGTATGTGTCCATATGTCTATGAACAGCGCAACTAAAGACGAGAAAGTTGGTGAAATACCAATCTTGGTATTTAAAAACAGCATTTTATATATGACACGAAGATTTTCAAGAAAATACCTCCATGCCAAACTGTCCTTTGCATGGACAATTTTGCCCGCCTCTGTAGCGTGGTGGTAGTGTGTCTGGCTCACGTCCAAGAGATCGCGAGTTCGAATCTAGCTTTGGGTGAGTTATCCGGATAAGGTTTTTCCAAGGTTTTCCCTTATCCTGAGAAGCCGAATATAGGGTAACTTAGGGCTGTATATAACATTGAGGGTTTTAAAAAAATACCCCACTTCAAAGTACCCTTTATATGAAAACGTTTTCGTTGCTTTTTATTTTCTCAAAAAAGGCGATTTCTTTTAGAATACCGTATGTGAACATATAAAGCTTATATGTTAAATTTTCTGGGAACAATTTGTGAAGTTCTTTTCATTCTGAATAACGTTTGAATAACAGGACCGACAAAAATTTACATTTCGTTAACATATTAGCAGTTACTGTTAACAAAAATGTTAAAGCCTTTAACCATATTTTTGTTACTGGGTTGAATTTTCAAAAACCTTACTTTTTTCATATGTCACGTCACTGTTGGTTTTTTGTCGTGGCCATGCAGACAGCATTGAATTCCAAAGCCAACAGTTAGTGGCTCGCTTTTTAAGCACCTTGACTATCGCTTTGGCCTAGTGTGTCCTTCTTATACCTAGCTATAAAAATGTGTAAAGGCGTTTTATATCGTTTAACGTAGAATACTTAGAATTAAAACCTTTTCTAAAAGTAGGTTATAGACGAGTGAATGGAAAAAGTTACGTGACTGCAACGAATTGGATTTTTCTGCTCTGTTCCAAGTGGGGTGTTACGTACATTTAGTAATGAAATAGTTTGTGTGGAACTGTAGCAAACAAATCAGCTAGAGCCGCATAGCTGCCAAGGTGAACTAGAATCCAACACAGCTGTGAGCATTTTCGATGGACGAGTGTAATTTACTTTTTGCAGTTCAATTTTGTTATCCTGTATGTTTGTTCGGGTTCCTCTGATTGTTTCAGGGAACCAAAATCGTAATTTTATTGCTTCAGGAGAAAGTTTCCTCTAATTTGTGATGAAGTTGTGCAATTTCTTGTGGTATTTGATTAGCAAAGTTTAACACGATTCTCACTGAAGTTTTCTCTTAGCGCTTCTCTCTCCATCCATTTCCACCACATTCTTTCCACTCCAACATCTTACCCTCTTCCTCAAACTCTCGCTGCTTTTTAACTTGTAGAAAACTCATTGTGGGCAGTTTGAAGTGGATTTTTCTTCCAGCAGCAGGTTGGGAACGTAACATGCCGTGCATACGACTTGACCGAGAGTAGTTAAGAAAGTAAACTGAAGGCAGTCTTGTTCCCACGGGAGTTTATCTACCTCCCGCTTTCTGTGTGTACGCCTCCGGAACTCCTGCAATTTCTGTGCAGGCTACGTCACTTTTTCTTTAAACCAGCTGTTCCTCCTCCCACAAAACGTGAAGTTAGATTGACACAGAACCCACTAACGTGCGGTGTGTCCAGCATACCAAACAGATGTTAGAACGCTCATAGCGAGATCTGCTTTCAAATATTCCTTGCAGCAGATATTCTTCTATGATGGTAAACAAGTGGTTTGGTGCAAATTTAAAGGAGCTTTTGTTTTAATAAGGCTACCTTACAAGTCCCAGCTGATAGGTTAAACAATGGATTACTATTAAACCTTGGGTCCTAAGTCTAGCGCCTCTAGATTTCCTTCAGTAGCATGTGGGAAATAATTACAGCACAACCAGACCTATGAAATCTGGTTTATAGTGCCTAAAATATCTTTAAAGAATGCAAGGCTTATTTTCGTTTCTGGTTTTGTCCAGGGCTGCCATAGTGAAGCAATCCTTAAAAAGTTTTTATTATCACACTTGCATTACAGAAGAGCTGTAAAATCCAATGATTACAAGCCAAATTCAAATCAACAATGTATTAAGACCAATTTGGGCTGGCCGCCAATAGCATGCCTCCAGTCAACGCTTGAAGGTCACGACGATCTTCAGATGCGTTGCACAGCGTTACGAAGCAAAGCAATGCTGAAACGTGTTATTGAAAGTCTCTGTAGTATCTCCCTGTCTCGTGGATTATGACTACCTTATTTATTCCTCCTGTTCAACAGAATACCCTTCTCGGTATAAGAATTGTACCCAAATGGACTGAACACGAAGCTTGGGTCAGTAGCCTGTCGAGGAGCAAGACATAGTTACATAATTTTAAATAGCATTAAAACACATTAGGATTAAGTGAAACAGGTAGAGTATATTGAAATGACTTAAAGCTATTAAAAGCGATATTTCGTTTTTCTTTTTCATTTTAAAATTAACTTCAAAAAGGCACCGTAATGTTTCCCTAGAGCGTTCAGTTCTCTGATTAGTCAATTATTACCTGCCCTCGTAACTGTGGTTGCTAGAGGCCTTTGGGTTCGAGTCCCACCCCGGGTATGGATGTTTGTGTATATTGTGCATATTTGTGGAAAACAGAAAAGGATGGAAATTAAAGCGGGGAAACAAGGGGGAAAAGGAAAATATGAAATGTCTAGGAGTATGAGAAAAGCCTTACAGGAAATGGGCCCCAGTGCAACAAATTTTGAGTTATGTAATGGTTTCTGGGGAGATGAGCAGTGAAGGCGGTGGATTACTCCAAGCCTACAATGACTCGTTTTCCGAGTGTCTCCAATCGATGGCAGAGTGATTCGTCTATAGCTCTGAAAGATTCACCATCTTCACAAGGGTTATTTCCTCCATAAGCCACTCTACAGAACAAATGCTCAGAAATCCTGAAGTCATACAAATATAAGTCCGTACTGATAAAGTGTTTGGCCCTTCCCAACCTAAAAATTGTTATAGAGTAAAGGCAGTCTAATGGTGGAAACATTTCCAGAAATGTTTAGTGATTGACTGTGTTGCCAATTACTAATAGCATTATGTCTGTATCTTTAATGTTAAAGAAAGTTATTGTATAATTAAGAATATATATCTTAATGTATCTATTACGATACCTATTTAACTGTTTGAAATTTTTAAACATCAATGCTTCATACCTAAAATTTGGAGTTGTATTATGACAGGGGTAAGGTGGGTAGTAGTTTATATAGAAACTGTAGTATAAGGTTGTTTGGGAGTTCTCTTAATTGATCTATGTATTGCTGTTAAACATATTGCAACAAAATGACAAAACCAGCCCGGTTATTTTTCTATCGCTTTGTATTCTAAAATTTTTATCACAAATAAAAAACATTCTTCTCGTTGTTAACACAGTCTACAGTCTTTCGTGCTATCACAACTCACAAATTTTACTTCTTGCAACCTTGCTAAGACGTTTCAGTGTCTTTCCTTACTATCTCTGTTTCATACACTCGCTAAGACGATGAAATCACTCGACGCTCATTAGAATCTTCACAACGACCAACGTATCTTTCCCGACGACACACACACGTACAACTGTCTAGCAGTCACTGAAACACTGCCCAACGCGTGCCTGTAACCGTAAACTCACTGCTGTTTCCTAGTCTTCTTATATAGTGGGGATGACATCACACGGTCCTTTCTCGACTTCTGCACACACGCTGGCGATCACGTGACCAGATCTTTCTCGAAAGTTCTAGAGAAAGTCCCTTTTGTGTAGCCGCTTCCATTGTTGTTAGTCACGTACACACAAACGTTTGCACAAGGCAGCCTGACCTTGAACGTCTTTTCCCGCCGATCGGCCCGGCATGTGGGGTGAATCTGTTCGGCTCCAACAGTCCTTTGTTTTGTCCCACGCCCGCTTCGCAATATGTTGAATGTAACCTCAAATTTTCTATAGTAAACTTAAGCAAATATATAAAGCATACTGCGGTTATGAAACATTGAACACTTCACAATACAGATTTTTGCAGCGTATGACTAAGAGAAAGTAAATATTATCTTATATTTAAACAGATCAACTATTGTGTATCTGTTTAAACGCAACTCTAGGAATTAATTGGATTTCCGCCAGTATCATAATATATTTGGAAATGCTTTGGTATTTAAGTGCAACGATCTCACTTGCTCTATAATTATATAGCAGCAGAAGATGGTAGCAAAAGCGCTCTATAGACCGCTAAACTTCAGAAGAAGGTCATTTCTTGCACCTAAATGATCTGTGTTGTTAAAAAAAAAACAGACAACTCAGATAATGTCAGTAGTTTGGGGGTAGTGGATTTGCGCCAGATTTAATATATAGGAAGTACGTTTATTCTTAAGAGATATGGATTTGCGCCAACGGTATGTTTGGCTAAGAAATTTTATTTTACTTAAGTTGGTAGCACAAAACTCGACTAGTACTTAGTTGCCGTGTTTTGTTTCAGTAGTAGTGAGAGGGTAGTAATGTCATGTCATCAACGTAATGTCATGTCGCACGGTGAATGAATGAAATAGGTGAAATGATCCTCAAACGAGCCCGAGATCCATGGAGCTTTCAGTTACCCTACATTCGTCTTCTCAGGATGAGGGAAAACCTCGTAAAATACCTTATCCGGATAACTTACCCTAAGCGAGATTGGAACACGTGATCTCTTGAACATGAGGCAGACACGCTAACCATCACTCTACAGAGACGGGATCTGTGTACTCAATTGTACTAACAGACAGTGTGTGTTTTCAAAAGCCGCTCTGACACAAAGATGAAAATTGGCATAGATAAAGGTATCTAATAAGTAAACAAATTTCCGAACGTTGATCTGCTTTCATTTGACAGGTTAAAGGGTAAGCCAGCTTACATGCTCAAAGTAAGCATTTGTTATGAGGCATATTTCTTCTTCACAATTTAAGCTACTGGCTTTAGCAAATTCTCTATTTAAGCCTTTTGGTAGTGTTTAACGCCCGTGTTTACTACATGCAGCACCGCAGGCGGTGACACTGATGGTACATGGAATGAAGATGGAGCCGGTGGAATGAGATGACGGGGAAAACCGGAGACCCCGGAGGAAACCCGCAGCTGCGCTGCCTTGTCCACCAAAAATCCCACATGTTGTCACCTGGGATCAAACCGGGGCCGCATTGATGAGAGGCGAATGGTCTAACCACTCGGTCCCGGCGTGGCCTCTATTTAAGCTGATATTCAACATGTGTTTAGGGAAGGTACATATGTGCACAAAACACCTAAATCACTAAAACTAAAAGACAGACAAAACTCCAGATCAACCTACCGCAGGTGGTAATAACTCAATTAATAGACATTAGTGCTGTTAAACACAGCAACCAAGCTTTATGCTCATTTAGAAAAACTGCTGATACAGTTTGGCCCAGGCTGACAGTGCTAAACTTCCCGAACTGCGGATCATACAATAAAGCGGGCGTAACGAATAACTGCAGCGGGTGTACGGTTATATTATATATGAGCCTCTGTAAAGTTATCCACTGAAATACAGGAATAAAAATGAATAAACAATAGCTTTTATAAAATAATTTAATTTCAGAACTATAAATAATTCATTAAGGAATTTACATAATGTAGTAGCTCCGGCAGTTTAAAATTTAGAGAGCCATACACTCCCAGTTTGTCAAGGAAAAACGCTCATAGAGTAGCTTTATACAGCACAGGCGGAAATAATAGTGTTTTCTGGTATTTATACTGATCGTTCTAGACATCATTGCATTCTGACAAAAAGGTTTGTCTACAGTGATTTCTTGCTACATACCTATGTTCATCTTTAAACTTAGGAAATATATTCTGTTAGTAATGCATAGCAATAAACTTATTAAGTATTTGCTAGCGTATAGGTTAACCAGAATTTCAAGCAATAGGATTCCGTTCCAAGATATTTGCATTACAACGCAGTTAACATAATTTTATTTGAAATAAAATTTATTTTGCTTTCAAACCTCATATGGCGCTTTAAACGTAACAATAGTTTGAAATAATTCACGGAAAAATAAAGGACACCTAGGTAACGTTTTGTGCAGTGTGCTTCAAATATATTCAGTTCGTTCAGTTATGTTTACTGAAGTAACAAGTTGATCTCGAAAATCAGATTATTATTCTCTCATGGTTCTTCAGCCCTTGATGAGCTTTGGGCACCTGCCCCACTTTCCTCCAAAAATCTCTGTCGGTTACTTAACCCTTCCACCCTTTAATTTCTTCCTTAAATCTTCCATTATTGACCTTCATATTTTAGCATGCAACCATCCTTTCAATATTCTTTGTGGAATTCTATTTTCTATCATTCTCTCAATATGTTCTAACCATCTTATTCGTTACGCCTTTATAAATGTCTTTCTTATCTATTAGTTCTTCTAGCTCATAGTTATCTAAAATTAGATTTATAGTTGAAAACGCCTTACGCAAGATGACCTTCTCTACCTACATTCTGGAGCGGGACAATTATTCTATTAAAGATGAAAGTATCCGATGGATCTTACAAGCACCACTAGCAGACTAAACTGCTGCTCAATTAAGATGACCATTTCCACTCATATTAGGGGTTCTGACAATAAATAAGATTCTCCGAAGCGTTCATTAGTTTCAGGCAACACTAACTCAGCTCCATTTATCTGAAGCATAGTCTATTTAGGTGTCTTTCTGCATACCGGGTATGAGATACCATGTGAGTTTTATTGATAAAATGTAAAGGGTAGCATATTTGCAGCAATCTATTGGAAACACAGTTGATATATCTTATTAGAAAATAAAGGGTGAAATAACAAAGTAAATCGTCACTTACTTTCAAGTCTTCTGGTAGTTCCCTAATAAAAAACTCACAGGTCAGAAAAATCTTCAATTCAAGACAATGTGACAATCCGCTTATTTTTTGTTGAAAATGAGCATAGACCTGTTCGCGAGTCTTTCTCACATACCCATTTACATTTTCTAAGTCACTTACCGTTTTTTCACCAATTCTCTCTACTT
This sequence comes from Tenodera sinensis, assembly GCA_030765045.1. NCBI lineage: Eukaryota > Metazoa > Arthropoda > Insecta > Mantodea > Mantidae > Tenodera > Tenodera sinensis. The sequence goes on from CM060964.1 coordinate 64,396,985, forward strand.
CACTAACATAACCCCAGATTTTTTCGAGCAAGTTATGGCACTAGAGAGAAATCCAAAATATTACATTGTGTACAAAGGTTTACCTGGAAGTCCTTCGTCAGAAAGACGTTCTTGAGAAACTTTGAGGTCACATCACTAGTATCAAATGTGTCAATGATTTCTTTGACACCTTTCTCTCCATAGTAGCTGTAATGATGCAAAAAAGAAAAAGGAGAAAGAAGACAAAGAAAAATTATTAATTTCATTCCCTTTATTCTGAAACATACACAACTCCTGCATGTATTAGATATATTAAAGAAAGCAAAGTCATCAACATCCTATCTCTAATTATTACATCATATCGGGTGTAGTCGTGAGGAAGGGAACATTGTCGGTGCCACCTACGCCTGAACCTTTCCTCTGAAATCAGGTTTTTACGATCACTTTCTTCAGAAATAATACACTTCAAACTGGATTGCTGCTGAGTGATATAAAGTCGCTAATTTTTCACCACGCATGCAGTATGTCTTTGAAGTTGTTCCTAAGAAAGATCTGCAATATTTCATGCTTAAAAATTATTTTGATATTTAACGACGCTGTTAATTGCCAGGATCATATCAGCGTCACCAGTGTGCCGGAATTTCGTCCCGTAGGAGTTCTTTTACATGTAAGTGAATCTACTGACATGGAGCTGTTGTTTTTAAGCACACATAAAAGCAGTCGGTCTGGGCTGGATTTGAGCCCGCGGCATTGAAATCAGTAGCAAGCGTCTAACTAACTGAGCCACCCAGACCGACTTCATGATTAATGTAAGGTTGTAAACTATAGACGGATTCATTTGGTTTACAATGTAATTTAAGGTAATACGCTTTTGAATTGACAAGCTGATATGCATAATAGTACCTGATGAACGAACATCATGAAATGCGTTCCTCAGTACTCAAGAAAAATTATTCAGTTTCACCAACATGATTCATGTTTGAAGAATTCAAACTTTTAGTTGATATAATAGTCCCGTCTAGAAATAGCAGTTTCACATACTGAAGAAATATCGAAATAAGCAATTTCAGAAGAAAGTGAAGTGACAGGTACTACGAGGCTGATGGAAGAAAAACACCACGGTTATTTATTACACGGAGATTTAGGAGAACATCTGTTTTAATTTGAGATAAAGTGTAACTTTGAAGATCACGCCACATTGTTTAAATTTACTCCTAATTTAATATATTAAGTTGATTATCGCTGTGAGTAGAATCAGCAATAAGCAGTTTCAGATTCTGTAAAGATAAATTAACTGCATTCATTTTGTTTAGGTATGTGTTATTTATAATCCATAATTTGATATAGCGTAATTATTACGTATACTGATGTGCATAAGCGTTGCCCATAATGGGACATAGATGTTTATCTCAATAATCTCATTGTTAGCCCCCACACACTGCCAAAACGATCTCTGTTCTTCGAGGATAATTCTAGCCACTGCATTCGCAGCGTGCTTCACCTCCCTCAAAATATGATCCAAGTGCCGAAAGGTAACATTACAATTCGGTTGTCCATGTTCTCACTAGCGGGGTAATGTTAAATGCGTCCTTCGTTGAATTTTGTACAGGAATAAAATGTGTTATCATAACGTAGAATGAAGGGGAGAGTTAAAACTTTTTATTGTTCTTCTACCATACTCAAACCTTATGGCTTCATGATACACTATCGTTTTCTTAATGTCGGATTTCTTACTGCCGTTCGATGGCAGAAGTAGCTGTAACCTGTGCCTCCATGTCACTGATGAAAGCTTTCATATAAATATTGCAGCTGTTGTCCAGTTTTAGATAGTCCTTCACCCTTTCTCTAGAAGGCAGAATTTTGCTGTCTCTTAGCCTTTCCTTGTGTACATTGGTTTGAAACACTTCCATAGAGGCTCTATGTGAACCACCCCTTAATTTCACATGGGCCATAACATTGTACATTCTCTGATTTCTTTTCCACACCACTGCACTTAGAGAACTGATAACAGCTGGGAGGAGTCAAAGGTTGGCCATCGCATACCAATGTAAAGGGAGCAAATGGAAAAGTTGAAGAGAAATAGAGCAAAAGGTACTATAACCCATGCTTGCTTGTGCTCGCTTTTCAGAATTTCATTCATTTTATTAAAATATAATGGTAGTCGTGGAAGGAGCATGTCAGAGAATAACCTAAAAATTAATCCTCTTCAGTGAAAACAGTACCCTACAAGATTATCTTTTCCACATAAGCAGTGAGAAACAGGTATGCAGAAACTGGAGGGAAACAATTGTTATCATTATGCAGATGGAGGAGGAACAATGTTATTACTTGGTACTGGCTAAACACTAGAAACGCTGCAGGTATATAAAGCAAGAAGCATGTGAAACACTAAGATCGGGTTAGTTTTACTGAAATTCTATCCGTCATACAGAATGTGTTCATCCCGTTTAAAGCTGTGCTTCCTTAAGGGCTATCACAAGGAGAATTAAGAGTCTCAAAGAGTCAGAGGGAGAAAAATAGGAGACTGAGAGCACTATTATGATGAATTCATCATTGTGGGTAACAAGGAAAAACAGATGAAATTCCCAGAAAACGTTTTCAAGTGCCGGTGTATTGTTTTATAGCTTTAAGATAGTGGAATATTCTACTTATATAATATTCTTATAATATTTGTGAGCTATTTTACATTTGCAATGATCCGGAAAATACCGGTTACTACACAGGCAGCGGACTCGCGGTAGAATCCGGTACACGAGGCAACGTGCAGTTCTTAGGAGCGAGTGGGTGTTGAGGTGATGAAGAAGAATTCGGTTGGAAGGAAAATGATTCAGAAACAGCATGGGAAACATGTAGAATTATTTCCTAGCCCACTTATTTTACTCCACATTTTCGGAATTTACTTCAATAAAGTTTGAAGAAAGTTATGATTTTAACATTAACATTTTAGTCGTGTTCTCTGAACCAATGAGAAAATCACTTCAAAATATACACAAATATAATTTTATAAGGCCAACATATATAAAAACCAAATTTTTACAGTGTGCATTCTGCTGATAGTGCAATTTGGTTGAGCATTGTGGATCTTAGACATTACTTTGACAGAGCTTTACAGTAAGATTTCTCATGTACAACTATGAAAAATGGTATTACAGTTGCACGGAATTGTTGCATTTGGTGATATTCCTGCTGCAATTGTATAGTAAGGAACCGAACTCTACTAATAGAGAAATGCTCTTTGGCTCCTAGTTTACGGAAATGTAAGTACTGTGGCGGATTTCCTAGACAGGGGTTGGAAACCTTAGGGCAAGAGGAACTTTTCCTCGTGGTGCTTCAGGATCTCAATGATCTAAAGCGTTAAATCCTGGCCTATGGCAGATATACGGCAGTAGGGGTATATACCGTGTGCATCTACCTACGAACATAGGAAATTGAAGATACTGAAACTGTTTGCGTAATCTTAGCTCCATCCACAAGCATGTCAAACAAATAAACGTATTGCAATGCAATATTTGGCAATGTAACGCAACCAAAGCATCTGTTACTCTACCTGCCATGCCAGGCGGCTGTCGAATGCATGAAGCAAAAGGTTCCGCTCTCGCTTAGAGAAGGGGTAAACGCTTGTGAAATGTTACCAGTATTTAATTACAAATGACTGAAAAAGCTCCACGTGAAGTCCAAGCTATAAAGCAAAATATGGGAAGTTACACACTGTCAAGCACTTTATATAGGAAACCGAAATGTAAATGTTGACATAAATGTTAAGTCAAAACATTATGTAAATACATTGCAAATAAAAGTCCTACCGACCGACACAGCGACCGACCAACCCATTGACCGAACTAGGGACCAAATGACCGACTCATCCACCGAACCGTTCCACCGACCCACCTACTGACCCATCCACCGTTCTTCAACTGACCCATCCACAGACCAATACAACGAACCAAACCACCGATCCACCTACTGACCCATCCACCGTCTCTTCGACTGACCCATCCACCGACCCATTCACAGAACCGATTCACAGGCGCACCGACCGAACTGAACGATCCATCCACCGAACCGTTCCACCGATCCACCTACTGACCCATCCACCGTCTCTTCGACTGAACCATCCACCGAACTGATCCACAGACTCGTCGGCCGACCCATCCTCCGACTGACCGAACGAGCCACTGACCCACCGACCTGTGCACCGTATGGGGCTTACTGACACAGATCCTAGGCTGTACTGTGCACAATGGGATACTCCGGAGCATAGGATTTTACATTGTTCCCAATGCATTGCTATACACCAGGCCTGGGCGACTCTCGGGCTACATTGAGGCAACTTCATTCTTTTTACGTACTAAACATACAGGTATCAGTGCAAGGCCGTGAGCAGGCTGCGCTCAGTGAGCACCAGTTACCCAGTCCTGCTTTACGCCATCGGTGTTACACACGCCTTCCGCAGGTTGTTACTTTAAATAACGTCCTAGCACTTATGCTGGAGTCCAAGGGGCATTGGGATATTATTAATTGAATGATCACTTTCATTATTAAGGCAAAATTAGCAGGGCGAACGAGGAGGGTAATCTGGTGATGGCTTGACCTGTACAGTGTGTAGTACCTCCGCTTTGCCCCTTCGGTCTTGGTGGAAACTCAGTAGGTCCATCATATTCTTACATTAGTATGTCTACCATCTTTCGCCTTTGTTCTTGAAGTAAGACCGCTTGGTGGTTCTAGGAAGAAGCCTCTTTCAGTTTGCAGGGATTTTGTACTGGGTGGGAGTCCAACTCACCTGGTGGGTGTCTTTCTAAGATCTTCCTCTGCCCCGCTTCCAGAAAGAAAAGAAGACACCCTAGCTGCCTGGCTAGGGCTTTGGCTGGCTTTGCGATTATCTATAATATTGTAAAGTATTAAGTAATGTGCGTGTTACAGAAATAAATTATGTTAACTCTTGTATAATTAAAACCTGTTATTTCATTTATATATTTAATAAGATAACAGGCATAACCTCAATTACAATGTACATTATGAAGTACATTTACATACAATCATTTCCAAAATATAACTTTTAGACATGAAACAAACGAAAATTTATATATATATATATATATATATATAATAAAGGTTACGAAGGAAATAAGAAAATGATGAATAAATAACAGTAAAGGAAAATAACAATAACATTATACAATCATTTCTAATTTTAAAATCTTATATTAATCTATGTAAGTGTAAACTATTCACTATGGTACTTTTGAACCAAGTTTCTGATATGCTGAATATGTCTATCAAAACAGTGAAGACTGTTGTATAAATGTGAAGACTGTTGTATAAATATAAAACTGTATTTAGCGGTGAATTTTTAAGTATTTTGGTATTTGCTCCTGAGGTGAACAATAATTTCTTGAATCTACTTATTTTATTTGGCGCATAACATAATATACTTATAATAATTTGGCTATCATCAATAATCGAATGTAAGAGTTCATACAAAAATATTAATCCTGCAATTCCTCTTCAAGCGCTTAAGGTTTTAAATTTGAATATTTTTAAAAGGGTTTCGTAATTTATGAGCGTAGGGTAACAGTAAGTTCTTTTAAATAATACATGTTTTAAACATTTTGATTGTACTTCTTCTATTAAACTGAAGTATTTTGTGGTGTTAGTATTCCAAATAATAGATTCATATTCAAGATTTTGTCTAAAAAGGAGATGTAAAGTTGAACTTTCTTTGAATGTGTATGAATTTCGAATAATGAAGCCTATTGCTTTCCTTTGCAGTATTTCCATACACAGCCTTTACGTGTGTACTTTGTAAGAAATACTATAATTCCATTTATTTGTTACATCTCTATAGATTGTTTATCTATAAGTACTATCATAAATATACGGAGACTGGGTGTCCCACTAGCTTTCTGCTCTAATTTTTGCCTCTGCTTATAAATGCAACAATCAAATTAATGCTCATTATCTAGTAAAATGTGCTAAAAGGCTAAAGGGATATGACCTAATGAAACATTACGTCACAAGCCATCTAGACCGGGCCTGGAAATGCGCATGCTTACGTCTGTCCTTAAAAGCTAATCGCATGCCCAATACTGCTATTGTGACGTATCGCATGAACTTAATAGAAATCTTAGCAGAGACAATATATTACGCAATTTGGTGTTCGGAAATCAATTACAAAATCCTCCAGTCAATACTTGAAGAAGCTGAAAACCACGGGAATAGTTTCCGATGTCCATAAAGGAGCACGTGTACGGTTACCCAGATTCCCAGTCTCTCCAAACTACTCTTGTGCACACTGTGACAGAAAATAGAGTTGCCAGAACCACATGCAAACGAGCTTCAAAATAAGCCAAGTTGTATGCATATCGTGTTAGTGCTGTGCAACAACTGCAACCCCCCGACAAAGAGAGAGAGATAATCACCATAATTGATTCCAGAAGCTTGTCAATGCACTCCCGAGAATCCTTGACGACATGGGATTTTCGGACCAGGCATGCTTCTATTACACTCCCTTACTCCCTTGCGATGTCTGGATAAAGACAGGCACCACTCACAGAACAGCAACAGGCTCATAACACCCTAAAGTATGACGAAAGCAAATTGTAATGTTATTACAATTAATTTGATCTTTACAAAGGAAAATCATATGCAAATAGCAAGTTGGACGCCCTGGAAATTTTCAGTTTCCAGTGTGGAAGTGGTTAAATTCATCTGTTATTTAATACTCTTTCCTAAAACTATACGCGTTTTCTTTTAAAATGGTTTATCCAATTTTTTTGATTCTGTGATCTAAATCTATTTGTATATTTCACACGTGGAGTTATATAAACTTACAGTTCTATAATTTGAACATATCTTCTGATTCTATTAAACCTGTATTAATTTTATAACATCAGCTCTCTATACAACTTTTAGAGTTGTGAAATCCAACCATGCAGACATAAAATTGAATGGCGGCTGATACCTGATCATTACTATTCTGTTACCCGTTGTGCAAATAAATTTTGTGGTCGCAAGTGATATTTTTATCACCGGCTTAAGCGTGATTTCACAGCGTGTTTAAGTGTACAACAAGGCAAGGAGTAGTAACTCTTTCACTGGATGTTGTGTTAAGCCAACCGCTATGAAATTTTGTATCAGTCATAATGTAAATAGAAATAAATATTTATGCATGCAAGAAACGTGAACAAATTATGTGCTTCATGCAATAGCACTAATTCAACTTTAAGAAATCACATATCATATCCAATAATCATATATTAAAGGTTGTCGTATTATATTGTGACGCCGGGCACAGCGTAAAACAAAGGACTGTCTGGTCTATGCTACTTCACACTACATACCAGGCCGGCGAGGAAACAAAGGCACTCAAGGTCAGGTTGCCTCGCGCGACTGTTTGTGTGTACGTGACTAACAAGAATTGAGCGGCAGAACCAAAAAGGAGTTTCTCCATAGTTTTCGAGAAAGAACTAGCTAATTTATCACCGGCGTGTTTGGAGAAGTTCGCGAAAGGTCTGTGTGACGTCATCCTCACTATATAAGGAGGCGAGATAATAGCAGAGAGGGAGTTACAGTTACCGACATAAGTCGGTCAGTACCTCAGTGAATGCGGAGAGACGTGTGTGTGGGTCTCTGTGGGTGTATGTGGGGGTGAGTGGGTGTGTGCGTGTGTGTTTTAAGTAGCTTCGCAGTGAAGAAGGATTTAACGAACATCAAGCGATTGTATCGTCGGAGTAAATGCAGAGAAAGTGAAGAGATACAATGAAAGCACTGAGTCTCGGCTGCGAGAAGAAAACAATTGTGAGTTGTGATATCACGAAGGAGTGTAGACTGTGTCAACGACAAGAAGGAAATTGTATGTGTGCAAAAGTTTAGAAGACAAATAAAGGAGTAAAAAGTAACTGGAATAGACTTGTCGTTTTGTCACAATGTGAATTATATACAGGTATATATAGTTGTCTGTTAGATATTACAAAGTCATTAAGGACTTATATTAATTTATTTGGAAGGTTTAAAGAAATTGAGGTATTAAGTCCAAAGCAAATACATACCCGCTTTGTTCAAACAAATTAGTCGCTACTTGTACGCGGAATGTGTTTGAATTGATTGTGTTGTGCCTCGAGTGCAAATTTTCCCTTCATATTCATTTGGAGAGCATATAATCGATGTGCTTCAGGACACGGGATGGGTAAGTTTTCAACAAAGGAACATTGTGTACGTGACTAACGCCATAAAAATCGCACTGTTTGTACCATTTATTTACACACCCGATGAAATATGGCGAGAGATGACAGCAAAATTTAAATATACGCACATTCATTATCAGTGTTGTGCATACAGCATACGTGATAAAACATCCCCATGTGTACTAAGTGAAATTCAGCAAGAATAGATAAGTAAGTCCAGCCATTATCAAATATTCTATCAGATAAAATTGCTGCTGTCATCAAATTGTGGATATATTATCGGACTTAATGTGCTTTTATGGTACCTATTTTAGTTCGCTCGGCATCGAAAAAAGGAAATACCATTCTGCGAACTTTTAACTAATGGATCTGAATGACTACCGTTTTAATTATAAGCTAATCCCTCACCCCCCCCCACCCCCCCAAAAAAGAAAAAAAAAAAAAAAGCCGGGCAGCTTCATTACTGTCACGACCGCAGGGTACTTAGCTTTCTGACAGGAAGCTACCCAAGTAATCCTACTATTGCTTATTTAAGGGAAGCCGAAATGTTCTATCTTGCCAATGTTAATTGATGATCCATTATCTAGGAAGCTGTTTAAAATAATTAGCTGATTTTTCCAAGACAAGTTTATTACAGCTGTCGCACAATTTAACTGTGGGTGGCTCGATACAAAATCCAATTATAGGCTTGTTGTTGCATAGTAGTTGCGGTGTTGTATAGTTAAGCACGCTGTAAAGCCCGTGATGTACGTAAATATAGTTTGCACCCACAAAACTTATTTGCACAACAGAAAAAAAGAATAATAATAGTCAGCTATGAGCCGCCATTAAATTTTGCAGCTAGCGTAGCATCTTTAGAGCTATCCGATGAAACAAAATCAATTTTTGTTCATGAGAAGTAAGACTACGATTTTTTTAAATATAATCCCTAAAATTTTAAATTTTTAAATTTTAAAAAAGAACTAGTCTATACATGAATGACTAAAAGTTATTTAGCTGCAAGTGTGTGGTAAAAGTCCGATGAGTTGTACACCCATGACTTTGTCTAACCTTGTACTAACCATTCTTACTAACACTTACTCTCGTATCTTCTTCGTGTTAGTTGATGTAAACATTTGCAGAAATTATCTTATTGCTTATTTCCTTGTAGGTGCAAGGGGAAGATAGAAGTACAGTAGGCTGCTCCTTACTGTACAGTAAGTATAGTAGTCAAATCTTTTGAACCTTTCAAATTCCGTTCTCCTTGCAGAGCTAACACAACACATGAAGAACGATGTTCCATTTGACGAAAGTTTGTTTCCCAAAACTCACACCAATAACAAGGAATATCTCCGAAATGTTTCACCCCACAAACAATTTATTAGGACGTAAATTGTGTGTTTTAGCAGGATCTACATTTTGGTGTAGTAAAATTTGACCCAATTCTTACGGTTTACCAGCTATGCAAAAGTCATCCAGAGTAAACAGGACGACTTAGGCTATAGCCAGGAAATTCAAGATATACAGTCATTTGTGATAAAAAAAGTCTGTAACACAGTGAATTTTAATAAAAATCGTTGGCCATTTTCGAGGAAATAAAAATTTTCCATGTAAAATGTAGTTTAGGGTTGAGAAATTTTCTTCATAATCTTTGTGTCGCATTCTGAAAAATATATTAAACTTAAATACCAACTTTGGTTTTTCACCAACTTTTCGTTTTTGAGTTATGCTGTCCATAGACTGACACACACACACACACACACACACACACACACACACACACACACACACACACACACACACACACACACACACACACACACACACACACACACACATTGCGACCTTTTTCTATTTTTTTTTTTTTTTTAAGGAGACCTCAAAACATATTTCTGGTGAAATTTCGACATCGAATGTTTGTGTGGAATACAATACTTCCTCTACTTATTATACGTAGTAGAGAAAGTAAAATTTTCAGCACTTTGCGTCAAAGATAATGGGACATTTGTGTAGAAAATTGTAGTTTTTTCAGAAACGGGAGTTAAAGAAGGTGAGAGCAACGTTATTTTCAAAACTGTTTTCAATTAGCGCACCTCTGAAAGTTACACCACAATGAGTGGAAGATCTGAAATATTCATATGCAACTAAAATATGGATTTGGGAAAAACTCACAAAAATCGCAATTTCGACTCTCCTTAATTCAAACCGTTGTTGTTAACAGGTCACTTCTTTACAGTTCGTCACAGACTTAGAACTATTTGGTCTTATGAACACTATCAATGCGTGAAAATATTTGTGGTAGTGTTCAAGGTAACTTTAATAAACGCACGTATTTTATAAAAGTAGATCTGTGAAGGTAGAACACATGCGTCTATTGACTGTACAAATTTCAATGTGATATCTCAGTTGTATTTAGGATGAGAGTACACGAGCTTAATATATCTAATATTGACGAGATGGGAATTTTAATATCCGCTTAATCGTGAATAGTTATCAGATGTTTCAGAAGGAATAGATGCCTGAAACTTCGAAGGAATTTCCCCAAGTTTTGACTTGTAAACTTTGCAAAGGTGACTAAGATCTTGGCTGTTTAAAGGAAGAGAGCACAATAGATCTATTCTGGTCGCGGTGCATAGGGCTCTAGAGGCCCACTCTTCTTCTCCATTTTGTAAATAATTAATTCTCTAAGTTTCGAATTCATTTTCAAGAGCAAAAGCTAAACATTTATATTTTTACGAAAAAGGGAAGTTTTTACTTTAGTACGCCCTTAAGATTACTGTGCCTTGCCAAAATCTTCAGAGACTGAAGAACGATAGCTATCTGCTGGTTTCCATGAGAACACTTGTTGAAGAGATGACCAGGACGTACACCATCTTCAGTTGCACTTTAACGTAGCCAAGCGATCGCTTCCTACAAAACGTCCTCTGTTTAAATGCCATTTCCACATCACCGGTTACTTTTGTGAACAGGCAACGTTTTCCGTTATCTAAAGAAGCTTCTACCCCATTTGCTACCGAGGAAATTAGTTTCTTCTTCCTTCTCATCATTTTGGCGTTCTTCCAATGCATTTTTACACGTCAGGGCTTCGGTGCATTATCCCGCCAGACATGCACGCTTTAGTGTCCACCACCGCTGAAATCTGTTTGTGACAGGGTTAAAAGAAGTTCCATGGCGAACTGCCACTCGGCAAGTGTGACTTGCCTTCCTTATTTGCCCTCACCGGGGTATCCAACTTATTACTTGATCTTCTAATAATAGTAACTTGGTGTCTCATTGTAAGTGTCGTCCCAAGGGTTTCTGAGATAATCGAACAAGGTTGCAAATCGGTATCAACGAATTTGTTTGATTAAGTGAAACCCCTCCAACGAGGTTTGAGTGTTACGTGCACAAAATGCATATGGACTTGTAAATATACATACATTAATATTATGAATAGACGCCAATAAGTGGAAATATTACCCTGTTCTAAGGACAGTGAAGCAGATAGCTCGGACCATACACTCATCAAGTCATTAAAAGTTTCCTTTACTATAATTGGGGGCAGCTGTGTGTACTTGATGTCGTTAATGTTATTGATGCACATAGTAAAATTATGTTACAGGTCGCGCGTTACTTCTTGACGAATGAAAATTTTATATGAAAGGTTGAATGCGAGTCTATACTCAGCTTTTGCGGGAACGAGAGAGAGGAGGTACAGTCTGCAGTGAGATGACGCGCATGCTTCTGAGCTGAAGTAGTACAACACTACAAATCAATTTATGACACTTGCAGTAATATCAGCCACACGTATTATACACTGTACCTCTATCACTGTTTCCACTTAACTTTCTTGCATTTATTCTATTCCCGACATCTCTCCCTCGTCTGAATTGCTATTTTCGTTGCATGCATACATACATCCGTACCGCACAAAACTTCTGCAGTCGACTGTATACACAAACGCGACAGAGGAAAACAGAGGTGTCTGTTATCGTAGCATAAACATTTGCTGACCTGTTTATTAAGGGTAGGCTCACTCATTGGATTTCTGCTCAAGGTCATTCGTCAAGAACGAACGCGCAACCTATACCGATAAATCTGTCTACACAGATAGGGTAAATACGCCTAATTCTGTGATACTTTTCCTTAAGTGTTGCGCGGTGTTCATAAATGGAAAGAGGTTATTTAAAACCAACTCAGGAACATTGTTTGAACGGTTTAGAAAATTTTTATTTGATTGTGAACTGATAAGTTGTTCAAAATAGTAAAATAAGCATTGAAATGAATTCTGTGACGTTGGCTCCTAATTTTTTTTTTTTTTTCAATTAACGTCCTCCAACGTAATGTTATATCGGACGATGTTGGCTTCTAAATGTCTGATTGGGTTCCTAAATGCATGATTGTGGTATCCTAGTTCCGTGATAACAAAACCAACCGAATTAAATATATAAAACCACTTATTAACTTTACACTGTTCTCTATTACATTGTTACAGTAGTGTTCACATTTTACATTGATATAAAGGACCTAAATGTCAAGTTCACAGAAACTTATTTCGTCCAGAAGCGTTGGATCACAAAATAAGGAAAAATAAGTCACAGAGGTTAAAACAAAAAGGAACAAAAACTGCAAATTTATCAATTACTAAACTAAACACAGAAAGAGATTAAGTAAAGTAATGAGATCCTTTTGGTACAAAAAAGCATCGTTTTTCAACAAAAAGAACACATGTAAACATCATAATTTATTTCACTAGCATCTTGTGGTTGCAGAAGATGCATCCTGTGTGATGGAAAATTAATCAAAATTATCTGGTTTCCTTCAGCCCGTTTCAATGCTTATGTAGACAAATGAGAGGCCTGAGAATCCATCAACAAAAGGATTTGGTCTCATCATCACTTATCGAAACTTTGGGAGTAACTTCTACCATGGGATCCTAGTGAGCACCAGTTTTTAATGCTGGGAAGTTGTTCACACCTTTGAAGATTAATATAAGTGGTCCAGATTTCCCAGCAGCATTAGCACAACCGAGGATTTTGCTTTTATCCTTTTCGGCATAAACTCTTCTGTAAATGTATTTTTTTCCGATGTTGCTCACAATCTTTGATGCAGCTGTGACAAACATCAACCCTATTTCATTAAAATTCCATATCTGATTAGGGGAGATTCTCAAGTAGTGGTCATCAATGACTTTCTCACTTACGACAGGATTTGCTAGGCAGGTTCTCAGTTATTCTCATTGTGAGGTTGACTAGTTTACTAAATTCTGCATACAACTTTTTTTCCGGCGATTTTCTGCTCAGAACTGAACTTTTCTGTTCCTCCACAGTTTCTCCACAATTCATATGCCAGTTTCCTTATGTGAAGAACAGTTAGACCAAATCCGATCTCCTTCATCTCAATAACATATTCCAACTGCTGCTCAGTCTCCGAAGGAAGAACAAAAGGCCTGCCTCTTTTCCTAGTTGAAGTGTCTGAAGTTTGTTTGAGTTGCAGTCGAAGTGCTCAGTAACTTTCATTACATTTTCTTTTAGGGTGGTCCAAGGAATTGCATAATTGCTTTGAAGCTTTCTAGATGTTCCAGATTACCTGTAACACTTTCCTTACAACCAGCTCAAGCACTCTTCCATCATGTGACTTGTGAACATTTTTACGTTTTGTCTCCTTCCTTCGCTTTTCCGTTGCTGTCAACGAAACAAAATCTACAATTAAAAATATTGGCATTACTCTACATTCTATCATACTGGCACAGTTTCGTTCAAAACTAAATTTTTAAAAGCTAAAACTGCATTTTGACAAGATATGGTTTAATTACACAACATTTCCCGGAATTTTAGCACCAAAATTACTACTCAGAATAATAGTGTCACCGCGCCCGCCGTATCTAATTGCCGACAACCGCAGTGTCACCCATCGCATTATTGTCGGCACTACCGCAAAGGAGCCGAAGGAAAGAGACAGAGAATGGCCGCATTGTTGGGGCGCTTGCCGAAAGAGAGAAAGTGATAGAGGCTTCTAGAACTGTCTGCTTTGTGTTTCACCGCTAAATAAGTGAACGTTCCGGAAGCTTCCAGAATAGTGCCTGGGAGATATAAATAGCGGTAAAGTGTGAGAAGAGTCAGTCAGACGTACGTGAAGCGTTGAGTAGTGCCGACGGAGAACAGTCAGACGTACGTGAAGCGTTGAGTAGTGCCGACGGAGAACAGTCAGACGTACGTGAGCGTTGAGTAGTGCCGACGGAGAACAGTCAGACGTATGTGAAGGTCGAGTAGTCGTGCCGACGGAGAAGAGTTAGTTCTTTGTGTTACGAATTCGGAGCCGTGCTGTTGGAGAATCGGAAAAGACTTTCTTGTTGTTGCAACGAGTGTACAAAGTTACTGTTTACGGAAATAAAAGTGTTTCTTTATCTCGACTACATCTGTCTACTTTACACACCCACCCGAAAAGTTACACTGGTGTCAGAAGTGGGATCCGTCGAATTGCTTCTAGTTTCATTACATCGTCAGAAGTTGCAACGTTAGAACCAAGATGGAGGGAGATTCGGAAACCAGGATGATGGCAATGATGAAAGAATTATTTGCCAAAATGGAAACGTCATACGACAACCTCGTTGCCAAAGTGAAGACGGCAAACGACAACCTCTTTGCCGAGCTGAAAGAAGAAATAAAGACCAGACACAACCTCGCTGCCGAGCTGAAAGAGATGAAGACGGCAAACGTCAACCTCGTTGCCAAAATGAAGACGAGAAACGACAACCTCGCTGCCGAGCTGAAAGAGATGAAGACGGAGCTATCGGCGAAAATTGACGGCGAACTGATTGGCGTGACGGAAGACGTGGAAGAACTCGGCGAAAAGGTGGAAGACCTCTGCCAGCACGTGGACGTCGTGGAGGACGACGGGGAACGTCTTGGCGCCCTGGTAGTAAGAGTTGACGAGAGCGTTAAAGTACTGGATGCCAGGGGCAGACGGAATAGCGCGGAGCCGGAGAGGGAGCACCTAGTGGCCGAGGCGACAGTCGCGCCCGTTTCGGATGATATGAGGGAAGACCTGGAACAACTCGGCGAACTGATTGGCGTGAGGGAAGACGTGGAACAACTCGGCGAACTGATTGGCGTGACGGAAGACGTGGAACAACTCGGCGAACTGATTGGCGTGACGGAAGACGTGGAACAACTCGGCGAACTAATTGGCGTGACGGAAGACGTGGAACAACTCGGCGAACTGATTAGCGTGACGGAAGACGTGGAACAACTCGGCGAACTGATTGGCGTGACGGAAGACGTGGAAGAACTCGGCGAAAAGGTGGAAGACCTCTGCCAGCATGTGGATGTCGTGGAGGACGACGGGGAACGTCTTGGCGCCCTGGTAGTAAGAGTTGACGAGAGCGTCAAAGTACTGGATGCCAGGGGCAGACGGAATAGCGCGGACCCGGGGAGGAAGCACCTAGTGGCCGAGGCGACAGTTGCGCCCGTTTCAGATAACGAAAGTGTACGTCTCGGGGAAGACAAAGGGGCAGTTCAGGGACGTCGTCGGGGATCCTCTGGAGGAGTGTGTCGGGTACGTAACCAACCAGGATACGACGTGGAGGACGATCAGCAGGGAAGCGCACAAGCAAACGAGCATCACGCGAGAACCGACTTGGCATGTGACATGGGGGGACCGTCGGAGCCATCCAATCACCTGACGCATAGTGCCGTGAACGGAAGAAGGGTGGACATCATCGTGGACGGCAGGATACAGGAGAGGCCGTGCCGAGCACGAGTGAACACGAGTGCAGCGGTGGACGCGACTCGCGCGGATGTGGTGGGGTTTGTTGCCGGACCCATCGGAAGCAAGGTGGCTGCGAAGGTGCGCCAGAGAGGTCGGCGGACACGGTACCCAATGAGCCGTTTCCAAGTGCGCAGGATGGCCCGTCAACACACCAGGAAGAAGGGCAACTGGACGAGGGCCCGCCAAGACCGGCGGTACTGTTGCAGAATTTCGAAGCAGGATGGCATACGTCGTCCTACCCGGACCAAGGGACACTATCCAACAGCGATACCTAGGATCGTGCCTCCTGGGGAAGAGGTTCGATGGGTTAGTCCACCGGGGCGCAAGGGAGATGCCGCAGTGATAGTGCTGGTCGGGACGACCAGCTCTGAGGAGGGAGCAGTGTCACCGCGCCCGCCGTATCTAATTGCCGACAACCGCAGTGTCACCCATCGCATTATTGTCGGCACTACCGCAAAGGAGCCGAAGGAAAGAGACGGAGAATGGCCGCATTGTTGGGGCGCTTGCCGAAAGAGAGAAAGTGATAGAGGCTTCTAGAACTGTCTGCTTTGTGTTTCACCGCTAAATAAGTGAACGTTCCGGAAGTTTCCAGAATAGTGCCTGGGAGATATAAATAGCGGTAAAGTGTGAGAAGAGTCAGTCAGACGTACGTGAAGCGTTGAGTAGTGCCGACGGAGAACAGTCAGACGTACGTGAAGCGTTGAGTAGTGCCGACGGAGAACAGTCAGACGTACGTGAGCGTGGAGTAGTGCCGACGGAGAACAGTCAGACGTATGTGAAGGTCGAGTAGTCGTGCCGACGGAGAAGAGTTAGTTCTTTGTGTTACGAATTCGGAGCCGTGCTGTTGGAGAATCGGAAAAGACTTTCTTGTTGTTGCAACGAGTGTACAAAGTTACTGTTTACGGAAATAAAAGTGTTTCTTTATCTCGACTACATCTGTCTACTTTACACACCCACCCGAAAAGTTACAATATATTTCATTGCATAAACATTCGGCACAGTCTGTATGAATGCGTAACCCAACTTTAATCAACCGTTTTTCCTTATCACATCTTGTTTCGTCATTGATTTTGGTAACTCTTGTGTAAGCAGGCGGCAGTTTTGAAGTAAACACGAAAATAAAACATGAAACGCGAAAGTTGTTCCAGCTCCATGTGTGCATAAGGAAACTAAAATACCTACACGCATTGATTCCCTAAAAGTTTATCTATGTTACCAGCTATTATCAGAGTGATTGCATTAATATTAACCTCACAGTTCAGCATTTATTTAGCAACGGTCCTAGTGCACAGAAAATCTTAAGCGTTCCACAAACGTTCACCTCACAACACGTTCTGTAGTTATCTGTTTCCATTCTGGGCGCTGGCGTAGCTAAATTGGAAAAACAGATTACTTCCACTATCTGTTGAATACTTCAGAACTTGTAACTCACAAAGCGTAATACCGTGATATGTGAAAGAATTTCATACCACGGTATTAGGGATATCACGAAATTAGGCATCTTTACCCTAAATGGTTACATCATTAAATATATGCTTATAAATAAAATCGTAATTTAAAAAATTATTATTTAAATATTTTTACAACAATGTATGTGCTTGTGTCTCTCTTCCTCGTGAAATTAAGTTTTCGGGTGCTTGTTTTGTAACATTAAAGTTAAATCCGCAAGTAAGGGGAGAGAGTAAATACTCGATTGCGCTACTGTCACCCCTCTTCCCCATACCTGGATTAATGCAACGTTTGACTTACAGCAGTCATTGTATTCATATTTTCGAGAGAAAGTAGCTGTTGACGGTTTATACCACTTAATTTCCTTGCAATTGAATAAGTTGGGACAATACAATGTATCTACTTTCCTCGAAAATGCATGGCTCACTGCTAGGCAACTATGAATGAAAGTACATTTCACGGAATATAGCACTTTGGTAGAAAACCATAGCGAAACAGCTAATGAGGTCAATGTCAGCTGTTTCAGAGGCGAAGAAGGTGTAGATAGACAAAAAGGAGTGAGTCGAGGTTACCAGAAGAAAACGTTTGTAAATTGTAATATCACGAAATTCTGTAGACTGTGATAAAGTCAGTAAAAGAGAACTGTTTATTTGTACAAAACATTTTGAAATAAAATAAAGTGAGAAAAAAGTAAATGGACTTGGTTTCTGTTATTTAGCCACAATATTAATTGCTAATGGTGTTTAAATTCGTTTTAGTGTGACCAGAATTACTTTTTTCAATTGTAGTTTCAGTTCAAGAACCATTGCGCAGATAAAAGTATTACCCCAAAATGTTCAAACACAAATCTGTGTACTAACCCATATAAAGTATTCATATCTTACGAAGTTTCGATTATAAATATAGTGTCCATTTTTCGTTAAATTATTTATTTGCTGAACATTTTATTTCTTGCGCATTAATTAATGTTTTGAAAATAACATATTCAGTATATTAAAGAGTTATTAAACAAAAGTATGATACACACATTGAAAGGGGAATTTCAGTGTGAGTAAATAAATATTTTGATCGTTAACGAGATGCCACTTGTCAGGATTGTATCACTGCCATCGGTGTGCAGGAATTTCGTCCCGCCGGAGTTCTTTTACATGCTCGTAAATATAGTGACATGGGGCCATCGCTTTTAAGGAAAGGTCTTTGTTTTCCTGTTTTCACTTTCCTGTTGCTTTCCCGGATGCCTTTCCATCTTTATACTGACTACAAATAACCATACCCGAGGCGGGACTGAAACTCGCGATCCTTGCACCACGGAGCATCAAAACTAGGCACTTCAGCGAACGTGACCATAGGAACCGGAAGGCTTGGAATCTATAGGCTGGATTCGAATCCGCGACCTTAGGATCAGTAGGCCAGTCAGGGTGAATATATCTATATCTGCCACTTCAATGTATTTCTTAGATAATAATAGTTATTTTCACACAAATCGACTATAATGCCTGACTGCAATATTAACAATACAAGTCTTTAGTTTTCGTACCTTTTCGGTGTATTTAAAAAACACACCGGGAGAGAGTATCCCGAAAGCAATAAGCGCAAAGGGAAATGAAATAACTGGAGAAGCTTGAATATGTCTGTGATACTCATAATGAAAACCTATTTATAAAGCAATTTAAAAACGACATACAATTTTGTGCCTCCTTAAGTTCAGGGCAATCTAAAATACATTTTAGAGAGCAACATAGGTAGAAAGTGCTATCTGCCAGCTACACAGATATTGAATATTTCCACACACTCACACACACAAGCATACATGCGCAAGCGCGCACACAGTCACTGTCACTTCATTCTGTCTTTCATCACACCGTTATTTTCTCTCGTCACTTCTTCACAGCTGCTCATCCATCACAACTTGTTTCTTTCCCTTAGATACCAAAAGAATGCTTTAATATTCTTTATACCACTTTCTCTCCTGTATGCAGAAACAAACGCATTTTCAACGCAAAATAAAATATATTGCCCTGAAGTAAATTGGCTTGAAATAATGTTGCAGCTATTTATCTTAAAGTACCTGATCCGTCCAAGTGGAGAGGCTCCTAAAGGTGCAGGAGTTTCATCACCAGATCAGAGCAGGAACTACGCTTCTGTTGCAATAACTGTGCAATTAGCTGTGCAATATCCTGTAGTTATTGGCATTAGTATTTCGCGTATCCACTATTAAGATGCGCCACTGTTCTGAAATGTTTTTAAACACTTTCGTTGAAAATTATATATCGGTTGGAGCACTTCACCCGCATCGCCACAATTAGATATTCCCTCGTGCGTTTAAAGAGTTGCAGAACACCACAGGGCAATTCTAACCATAGAGAGACCAGCGAAGACGTGAGGTAAGAGGCAATTGAACTAGCGTGTTTAGTCCGCGATAATAGAGAACAATAGCATAAACAACCAAAAAGGTGTCACTTTACTTAGAGAATCTTTATTTTCCAGGGGATAAACTCACCCCTGTGTATGGTGCCATTGTCTAACATTACGAATTACAGATTGTAAAGTGCAAGCATGAGGGCACGTAGTGCTTCATTGGCATTTGCTCGTTTATTAATGCTATTGTTGTATTTTTATTATTATTATTATCATCATAATCATCATCATTATCATTATTATTTTACTTACTACTTTTATTTTTATGATGATGATGATTATTATTATTATTATTATTATTATTATTATTATTATTATTATTATTATTATTATTATTATTATTATTATTATTATTATTATTATTATTATTATTATTATTATTATTATTATTATTATCATTATTATTATCATTATCATTATCATTATCATTATCATCATCATCATCATCATCATCATCATCATCATCATCATCATCATCATCATCATCATCATCATCATCATCATTATCATTATCATTATCATTATCATTATCATTATCATTATCATTATCATTATCATTATCATTATCATTATCATTATCATTATCATTATCATTATCATTATCATTATCATTATCATTATCATTATCATTATCATTATCATTATCATTATCATTATCATTATCATTATCATTATCATTATTTTTATCATTATTATTATTATTATTATTATTATTATTATTATTATTATTATTATTATTATTATTATTATTATTATTATTATTATTATTATTAGACCGCCTCCGTAGCGCAGTGGTAGCGCGCCTGCCTGTGGCGCGGAGGACCCGGGTTCGATCCCCGGTACCGGCATGGGATTTTTCCCCCGCTGGGAGGTCTGGTACGGGGTGCACTCAGCCTCGTTAGGTCCCTGGGGGGCCAATTGAGGAGCTATCCTGATAGAAAGGTAGCGTCCCTAAAAAGGTCAAAGTAGTCGCCTTACGGTCGGGGGAGTCGGCGTGCTGACCCCCGCCACCCCCAACCTGCACTCCTCCGTGGCCTTGGCTGCGGCTGGAGGACGCAGCGGCCGGGCGATGAGGGTAACCTCTCAATAAGGGGAAGACGCCCTAGGGGAAATTATTATTATTATTATTATTATTATTATTATTATTATTATTATTATTATTATTATTATTATTATTATTATTATTATTATTATTATTATTATTATTATTATTATTATTATTATTATTATTATTATTATTATTATTATTATTATTATTATTATTATTATTATTATTATTATTATTATTATTATTATTATTATTATTATTATTATTATTACTTATTTATTATTATTTATTTATTATTATTTATTTATTATTATTTATTATTATTATTTATTATTTTTATTTATTATTTTTATTTATTATTTTTATTTATTATTTTTATTTATTATTTTTATTTATTATTGTTGTTATTGTTATTGTTGTCGTTGTCGTTGTCGTCGTCGTTGTTGTCGTTGTCGTTGTTGTTGTTGTGTTACTCATTCTCGCAACCGTCCACGTACACCCCGAGAAAAAGTTCGTATAGAAACTTAGTTTGATAGGAGCTAAACTGTAAATGTGGAAAGAATTGAAAACACTAGAAAAAAGTTGTGGCTCTGGTATTTAACGAAAGCAAGAGCGATTCAATGTCTAATTGCTATGGAGGTTTACTTTGTGCCGATGGAAAAACTTACACTATAAATTATCACCAAATTACGATATATACTTGCGAATTTATTTACTAGGAACGGTGTAGATAACTGTTGTCTATTTTCTTCCGGACTTTCACTTTCACTCACTCAGGCTGAGTTTACGTCTCTCAGCGTGCATGTGTCACTGCTTGGTAAGTTTCTGTTACGGTGTAAGCGCCAATTAGGTTTCATTGTGCTGGCTTTTCTGACCGTTCTTCTTTCCTCTTGTGTTGTTTGGCTTAGCTCCTTCCAAGTTCGCCAAATTACTAAAAAATGTTGGAAAGATCCAAAGAGTACGCGAATACGCAGGTGGGCAACATTATTTTCTAATATTTCACAGGTCTGTAACCTGTTTGGTGTGTCTTTATCATATTTAGAGTTTATTCAAGTTATTGCTTTTCACAGTGTATCTGTTTCACTGACTACTTAAATGTATTGATTTATTGGAGTTATTAATTTCAGAGATAGTCTTTTACGTGTTACCAAGTATCACTTTGATGTCTGAATTTTGTTCCCTTTAAATTTTCTACCCACCAGTTGATAAATAAACAAAGGCTTGGAAACGTTATTGGGAACATCTGTCTTTTCGAAAGTTTTTACAGTTAGGCAGGGTTAAGGCCATACACATATGATTGCTTTAACCGCGCTTTGTTTCCTTCCCTCATGCTATATGCTATGACTCTAAAGAGGAATCTTATATAAAGGAATAGTTGACTCTTAAGTATTAAAATGGTATACATTTATGATTCACTTTGGTACACTATTCACTTATGGCCTAATGTGACCCAGTGTACTTTGGACAATATGGTCTTTATGACTACTGAATTCTAGGTGTCTGTTTTCCAGCGGGCGTCTCCTACCTTGTAGCGAGTGTGCCTTTGACGCTTACTGCGTAGTGTTTAACGCCCACTTTTACTACTACGGCACCGCAGGCGGTGACACTGATGATACATGTAATGAAGATGGAGCACCGGTGGAATGAGGTGGCGGGGGACACCGGAGAACCCGGAGGAAACCCGCCCCAGCGCCGCTTCATTCACCGCGAATTCCACATGCGGTTGCCTGGGATCGAACCCGGGCCGCTATGGTGAGAAGGGAATGGTCTAACCACTCGTCTACGATGCAACCGTGCCTTTGACAGCTAGGGTGAAACTTCATTATATTTTAGAAATACATAAAGCTTCAAACATTATATTGAAATAAATGATTCATGTCTTTCTCTGAAATACAAAAACTAAACTGTGAAGGAAGGCAAACTCGAATACATCAAGAGCGACGAAAATACCTTGGTTCCCTAGTCACCAAATGTACTACGTTCTCTACTCAAGGCCTAGGCGATTCGCGGGATAACTAGAGCGACCTTAATTTTTCTACCTGCTAAATGTAATTATCAGTGCAAAGTAATGAGCGGGCTACGCTCAGTGAGCACCAGTTCCCCACCCCTACTGTACACCGTTCTTCTGCATATGAAGCAAAATGGGCAGCCGAAGAGCAATGCCTGCGAGTCACAATACCTCCGTTTACGGCGCTTCAGTTTGGCATATCACAGTACAGCCATAACAGTCGGTCTGGGTGGCTCAGTTGGTTAGACGCTGGCCTACGGATCCCAAGGTCGCGGGTTCAAACCCGGCCCAGGCCGATGGTTTTTAAGTGTGCTTAAAAACGACAGCTCCATGTCAGTAGATTTACTGGCATGTAAAAGAACTCCTGCGGGACAAAATTCCGGCACACCGGCGACGCTGATGTGATCCTGGCAATTGACAGCGTCGTTAAACAACAAAATATATATATTTACAGCCATAACCTTCTTTTTGGAAGGAAATCTTTGACCTTCTTCGAGTACAAACTCTATCTCACTTACTAAATATGATTAGCTGTGTATAAATAGTGGAATTGGGTCAGTTCTCTTAGACTCTTTATCGTGGCGCTAAATGGTGAGGAAAGGAATAACTAATTTCTAAGTTGCTCGTTGCCTGTTGGGGAGATTGAAAAGCTTAAGCCATTTTCACGTCTGGCTACAACAATGAAATATACACCAACATAACGCAAAAGTAAACATAGAATGTGGTAGTAATTGAATGTGGTAACAATTGAATGGGAATGCCAAATTTATAAAAGCGCCACAGAACATTAAAAATTTAGAAAGCTAAAATAACTGGTAAATTAAGTCTTATCAAACAAGTGTACAAGCTCTTGAAATTGCTTTCAGGATATCCTACACACATCAACATTCGTGTTTTTGTATACCACGTAAGCGTACATAAGACCTACACAACCGAATGTATTTGCCTGTCGTTCGCAAGCCACCTTGTTCAAATATAAGGTTGTCTCATAAGTTCTTTCCTTGTTACGTTTAAATCATTAAGGACACTGGGAACACCCTCACTCGCATCACAGATACGACAGAGTAGTTGTCAGAATTTCTGTGTTAGGGAGAAATTCCCAGATCGAAATCGACTAAACCACTTTTGACATGCTCGATTTCTTACTGTATCTTCACCGTAGACAGCATACATTTTCTGTCGGCATTGTGAGGCGGTTTTGCCCTTACGATAGTAAAACAGTAAGATGTCCGAAATGTTCCTTTTTGCTTTCCGTAGTTTGTAAACACAAGATCACGGAGTTCCATCCAACGTCAGTCACAAGCACACACTGACGTATTCAATAGCGAGTCTGTTTGTTCGCGTCTGGGCAACTATGATGACTTGAGTGTACAGAGAGTTCGGGGTTTCCAGGTGCTATAGATAGAAGTTGCGAGCAAAACGAAGAAATTTACGAGACAACCTTATACTCCTCTCCGTTAGTGCCTTTTTTCTTTCTTTTTTTCTGAATAATATTACAGTTGATTGTTTCAGGGCCCGAAAACAAATGCGTACTCCCCTGAAAAGTGGAGTCATTACTAATAAACACTATTGTCTGTCACTGAGCCTCATATTTCCTTAGACAAGTCAGAGTTGTCTAGGAAATGATGTGAGAGTTCTGCGAAGGAGGATTGAAGTTACACCGTAGTAAACAAACCGTCAAAACGAGCAGATAAACCGGTCTTAATTCCACTTAGCACAGCGGAACTGCGGTACTATTGGTAACACTGTACGGAGTAGTAATCACACTATTAACCTGAGTAGATAAACTACATGGGATGCATTCCCCTTATCTGTGAATGAACCATAATGGTCGCTCATGGTATTTACCCTTACAAAGCCTGAACATAATAGAACCAAAATATAGGTTATGGTGTTATAATATTTTACGTAAAAGAGTGCTTTACTGGAATATTAGGCTGTAACATACTATCTATACCTCACCGAGCATATGACAAAGAGCTTCGGAAACTTCAGATTACGAATTTTACAAACTAGTTCGCAGTTTCAATTTTTAAGACGGTGTATCCTGAAGTTGAGCTTTGCTTCCAACTTTTCTACTATCTGTGTTTCTGTAGCGTTCAGATGAACGTTTCGTGATAATATTGTTCCAAAGTTATCCATTGTTCTCTGTTATCTTTACATAAACTCCGCTCTTGAATAGGCTATGTATACGATTACAGCTACCACATGCATTGTTGTTCTACGCTGTAATTACTGCCTCTAACTCCCTTCGAAGAAACGCAGTGTCGGATGAGCCTCAGGTACATAAAGCTGTATATTTAAGACGAAATAATAAATACGAATATAAAACCTGACATTCGCTTTGTTTTATTACATTTATCTCTCTGTCAAGTAATTGCTCATTAGATGGTCCAGTGATAAGCAGACGCTCTGTTGCAACGCCATAGCATACGAAGAGCAGTGGTTAAAGTACACTTTTTGAAGAAAATCCGGGACAATTATAGAGGCAATATAAAATCAACCCTTTTGTGCAAACAGTGTTAATCTTTGAAGCTGTTAATTTATGGAAAGTGAAAGTTTAAGTTCAACTAGAAATCCTATTTTTCAAATATGTTCTCTTCCGTTTCCAGACTTGTTGGCTTTCAGATTTACTCAGCATCTGAGCACGATCCCATTTGTATGAGTTCTAGTACACTGTTTAAAACATAATGACTTCTATACATTCTCAGCACTTCATATACCAATTAAAACGTACCCTTAAAGCAGGTGGCCCACTGGAGCCGGCCGCGCCGTAAGTAGATAACCCTTCGTGAGTTAAAACATTTGCAGAACTCCACGGCGCAAGAGAGGCCAGTGGCGTGTTCTACCTCTAAGCCAGACGTGTGGTCAGAGGCAGTTGAGCTAGCCTATGTAGTCTGTGATAATAGACAATAACAGTACAAACAACCGAAAAGGTCTCGCTTTACTTACAGGATCTTCATTTTCCAGGAAATAAACTCACTGCTGTATATGGTGCTATTGTCCAAATTTGAATTGCAGATTGTAAAGCGCAAGCACGTAATGTTTCATTGGCATTTCTTCGTTTCTCCTTTTTCTTGTGATACTATAATGTATAGCGGAACATTGTATTAATATAATAAATATTATACATACGAGGTATACAATTTATAGTATACAATCAATAACATACAATCAATAACATACAATCAGTATGTTAGTGTACCAAATTCGCTCGCCTAGTTAGTGAAGAGTGTTAAGAGTAACAGAAAGCTTTTAAATAAAATAACAGTAACAAGCAAATACCTCTATGTGATACAATGATAAAACAAGAGAGATACTTTACCATCCCTGATGTCATTTGGGTTGCCCATTCCAACAAAGTTTACGCCGCTTCAGGAGTACCGTATATAAAAGGTGATTATTTGGTTATTTTATTATTTAATACTTATCTACATATACTTTCAATGCACTGTGGACTACAGGTTACATTAACTGCGCAGAAAGGAGTTGCAGCACTAGTAAGGATTTATTATTCGTAAGTCCATGTGATTAAAATAAGTATTGCATGATATCTAATATACATTTTGTAATACATGGTTTCAGTGACACATTGCATTCTGCATGTGGAGCTTGCATTTATATAAGGTTCATTAATCAGAAGGGAAAAATCCTCATTAGACTACATTGGTCTAACTCGAGAGTAGCGCCCTTATGGCAAGTATCAGTACCACAACTTGAAGTTTGTGGGGTCTTTGTATTTTCCCAACACATGAAGAGGGTAATTGCTGTTTTACACCTTCCAATGCCAGAAATGTTTTTCTGGACGAACTCGTAAATTGTATTAGCATGACCACAAGCATGGCCAGTTGTTGTACTGTTGTAGTGTTTAACGCCCACTTTTACTACTACGGCACCGCAGGCGGTGACACTGATGATACATGAAGATGGAGCACCGGTGGAATGAGATGGCGGGGGAAACCGGAGCACCCGGAGAAAACCCGCCCTGACGCCGCTTCGTCCACCACGAATACCACATGCGGGTCCCTGGGATCGAACCCGGGCCGCCTAGGTGGTAGGCGAGCGCGCTAACCGCTCGGCCACGGCGCCGCCACAAGCATGGCCACAAACATAGCAACAACCATATCCTACGAAACACAAAACCTTTTTAGCTAAAAGAGTAACAGAAACTCAAAAGATTGCTCCTGTTTCTCAATCAATTCGTGTAAAACTTCGATAAAATTCTGCGGATTCTATAGGTACTTTTCCATCACAAGTACAACATTGTGTGCTATGGTCTCAGTTGACTGCACTTAAATCCGTCGTTATGGCCAATTAAAGGAAATACGAGCAACACCACCAAAATAACAGATTAGCGAACAGTAACCTTGCTTGCCTTACAACGTGATGGTGAACTCATGAAAAAATTATCTTTACACCTCCTACTAACAACAGTTTCTCAATTATGTAAGTTCTCTTGAACTTCAAAGTGAATCAAGAATAACGTAATATATTAGTATTCAAATGAAGGGAAATCAACGAGCCTTGGATATTTATATAAAGTTCTTGCACAGGCAATTGTTTATAGTAACAAAATGTAAAATATCTTATACATATGTAAATGTAAATATGTAAATATCTTATACAAGGGAATTTCTATTACCAGTGAACTAATTACTTTAAGTCAATTTCTAAACAATAGTGTTTTTCTCACAGGTGATAGACAATTGTACAATGCGCCAAATCTGCATGTTGCCAAACACCAACTCATACTGCCTCCTAAGCATCGCTTCGCAAAACGAACTCTTTTAGACTTCTTCATACAGGACCTAAGTTATTGATATCGTCACTACGACAGAACTTTTGGACACCATAATGCACCAAATTGCCAAGAAATTCAACCATACTTGTTTAATTTGCTTCAGGCTGTTGGCAGTGGCAGGTCAACAAAAAGTGGGAAACCTCCCAGAGGTCAGAGTGTCATCAACTAAACCGTTTCTTAATGAGGGAATGGATTTTACTTGACCATTCATGACACAACTAACTGATCCACGAAGTAAACAGACAGAAAATGCCAATGTTGGGATATTCATCCGTCTTTCATTCGTTGCAATACTTCTAGAGCTAATCTCGAATCTCTCCATAAATGCTTTCATGGCATCAGTTCCCTGCGTGGCGAAGGCCTTCGAAAATCTGTGGGTTATGCAATTATCATCGAAGAATTGACCAGTCACAGCAGAAAACGAGTGAGTGAGTGAGTGAGTCTGTCGGGTTTAAGGGCCCGTCGCAGAAAACGAGACATGTCCGAATTCTCGTCCACTTATAAGGTGCATTGATGATGTTGATGATTAATGTTATTCATCTCCATTTCATTTCCTATTTCTCTCTATATCATTGACATGGAACAGAATTTATAGATGGCATCATTTGCAGAAAGGTGATGATATACTTCTGGCAGACATGGTGCAGAGAGTATTGGAATAACCTCCAGCAGACAGCAAGTGGTTGGCAGTAAGTCCCAACCTTCTACATGTAGATGTTGTGTTTATTAAAGAGTGAGAGAGCTAGTAAGCCGTCAACAACTAGGTCATTAGGGCCCGTTTATTAAAAATAACCTCCCATTATTGAAATGAAACAGGAGCTTGTTGCAGCAGGTTCATAAAGGCACTGAAGCTCTCGTAGGTGTGGCTGCAGTCAAGTCCAATTACGGTCACATGAAGAGACCATTCAAGTGATTCTGTGTATTACCAAAAGTAAAGGCAAGGTAAACATTCGTCTTAATAAAGATAATTTATATGTTATTGTATTTGCAGCAATTGTTAAATTTGTATTCGTCATTTGTATAACGCTTAATTTCCTGTGTATTCACGGTATAGCGGGGAGCTCTCATCTGTCTACATGTTAGCAGAATTTTGTTAAAACACATCTTTCAAGATGGAAGCAAAATCTGAAACTGCAATTAAAATATACCAGTCTATTTGGGGTTCAAAACGCACAGTATATTTACATGATTTCCGTTGGTAATGAACCGTGCTTTCCATTCCTACAGACTTCTGTGAAACACTTTAGTAAACAAGAACCCCATCAGAGAGAGAAAGAGAAGGAGAGGGAGGGGGCTGCAACGCACTTTCCAACAAGTCGGGTACCGTTGAAGCATTTCTTGTATATGAGGCCAAATGCGAAATTGAACGCCCTGTATTTAACTTTTATTTTTCAATTTGTGGCTTTAATGGCATATTAACCAAGGATAAAGTGACCAGGAACATTTGTTATTTTTTACAAGTTGAAAGTGTTTTACTGTGATTAAAATATGTGAAGTCGTGTAATTTCTTCTACATTTTATGTTTAATTAAAGATGGACACAAATCTACAAATTTTTTAAGCCAATGATGTGAGTGTTCTTCGAAAGTTCAAAGTATAAATTGTTTTGGCTGTGTAATGCATAGCTTATAACATTTTGTTCTCTATATTTTCGTATTTTGCACAATTTTCTTCATAATTACTTTCTTGCCTCTGGTTACGAATTAAGTATTTGAATATAAGTAGTATTTAAAACAGTGCCATAAGCATAGCACGGGGACGATGTGTACGTTTGGATCAAATTACACGTGTGAGAAAGTATTTTCACTGATGAAACCATATAAACTAATCGCAAGAGCCAATTATCTGATAATTTGAAATGCAAATACAATTATACAAAATATAGGATAGTTTGTTAGATACGCGAAAATACAAAAAACAGCACGACTCTTGTACTATCATTAACAAAACTAAATACCCAACTCCATTGGTACCTGCGCGAAGGGACGCCTAATACTCAGGCGTCTTTGAATAGCTGGTGTCAGAATGAAATTAGTCATATGCTTCCCTTGCTGTCAGAGGAATGGCAGCCATTGGCTCACCTCGCAGTTTTGCAAAGCAATATTTCAGTCATCCTACATTAACGGGCAAATGTTGTAAATTCAACTTCAGTGCACATGTAGAAAACATATTCTTACTTTGTTTCCATTAAGTTATCGACTAGATGTAAAAACGACCCCAGTGTTGTGTGCTGGGCTTACAAACGTTAGCTTAGTCAGTAACGTTTGGTTTTCGTGTTGGTATAGCTCAACTTGTTAAGACGTGTTACTGCAAATCACTAGTGGTGGTCTAAACCTAAGTTGGAGTCCATTGAGTCCGTATTTTATGTTTTTGTTTCTTTGTTGTTTATTGGTTTGTATATTAAGCAAAAATAATTGTTTGTACATATAACCTCTGCGAAATATAAGGTTATATAAGCTGGCGGAAATTTTTCGGATAAAGCTCCTGCTTTAGAGCAGCAAATTACATGTCAATGTTTACCTCGCCTCGTAGGACACAAATGTCATGCTAAGTGAGAATAAGACGCAAAGTATCAAAAGCAAACGAATTTAATATTTTAGGTACCGTGGGAAAGCTTTTCATGGCATAAAAATACGGTTTTGGTGATCAAAAAATGTACTGTTTCAAGATCCGGATAACAGCGAATAAAGTAATTAAAGATGCACATATTGAACGGAACACAATGCAGTTGTAGATTATTTCAACGTGAAACGACCTCTGGACCCAGCAGCGTTGCCATGTTGTTTATTTCGGAGCACTACACCATGTTGCCATGTCCTCATTTACTCAACTTCTACAGGTGTGCCTTTATCCTGATAAGAAGCTATAGAGAATTAAAGACCTTTGCTAATTTTGTATTTCAGAAAATAGCCATGCGGGAGCCGGGAATCGAACCCCGGTCTAGCAGTTGTGAATTCTACTGATAGCGATGTAACGAGCTCGACTATTCCTCAGTTAGGGCATTGCCCCTCTATTCATATAATATTAGGCTTTATTGTTACTAACTTGGCAGCAAATTTTATTGCAAGGCGGAAAGTTCGTAGCAGCGTAATGGTTCAAAATGTTTGCTTTTCTTTTTAGATATTCGTTTAAATTTATTTAGGAGATATAAAAGAGAATTTCTAGGACAAATAAGAGTATCACAATGTTCAGTGTGGAATTCGAGTTCCTTTAATTTCTTTTTATTAAGCACATGATGACAAATGATGAAATTGTGAAAACTGCCAGCTTGAATGTGTGCATCGTTTGCTTATAACACATACTTACTGTAATTTTCTTTTTTATAGCATATGACGGAATTAAATGTATACCAATGTGTCTTCATTGTGGTGTTGTATGTTCTTCTTTAGAGAAAGAGAGAGGGAGAGAGAGAGAGAGAGGATAGGAGTTAATGTTAGTTATAAATAAAAACAATAACATACACACATCCGACCTCTGGTTTAAGAAGCCAGCACATTGACCAATCAACCATGGAGGCAGTCCTTTAACCTCTTGTTTAATTATTCCTTTCTCAGCCTTCTTTATTCTTATAAGCCACTTGGGTTTTGATTTCTACAAATACATATTTGGTAATTTAATTATAATGTTAAATATTGATTATACGGTTTACCAAATTTGTTCTTAGAATTTTTTACTCGTTCTCACTCATTTTAATTGATTCTAGGTTGAGGCAACCTGGACCATAAGGGTCATAAACGGACCTTATATAGCCCTTATACGTGCTGACTTATTTAGTCTCCTTAATTAAATATCTAAAGTAGATAGAGGTCAGTAAAGTGTATTTATGAATAACTAAAATGACTGATAATGGCAATTAAGGTCACTTAGCCATCGATACATATCTTCAAAATATGTTTAACCCTTAATAAAGTCTTAATTAGTCAACGTATACATTAACATCTTAATTTTGGTTCTTGCATTCAAGACTGCAGTAATTACTCCCGAGTGTAAAAATGAGTGCAAAATGGTGTATAGAACATACATTTTTTTGGGGGTTGGGAGGGAAGAAATCAGATTTGGGAAACATAGATGCCATGGTTGACTTAAACCACAAAGCTTCACCTATCCTAAGCTCCTTCATAAATTTCATTTGTACCATTTAAATTAATCCAATGATTAAAATTTTATTTAAGCGCTCCTTGCCAATTCTCTGCCACTGCGCTAAGATGGTAGGATTAGATCCTTTTATCGGATTCATATAATCCGCTTACTATAATATCATATAGTTCTCTTTCTATAGAAGCTCGGGTCCTAATGACCAAGTTGTCTAAGGGCCCTTAAACCCGACACACTCACTCACTCACTCTAGAAGCCCATGTATTTGCTGAAAGCAAGAATTGTTCTTTCTTATTAATTCGTGTTTAAATTAATGCTACACAACCTGAAAGAACAAAAGCCAGTCGCTGTGTCCAAAATAAAATCCAGAAATTGGTACAAAGCTTTTAGCAAAGAACATTCAGTGCACAACACTAAATCCCAGAGCACTAACTGCAAAGTGTTTCAGCTAAATTCCCATATTATACAAACAAATATAAAAATGTCTAAAACGGCTTTTCTAACTTCAAGGAGGGTCATTTTATGAGCTAACATTTATTCTTTCAAACTCGAAAATTGCCAGCAACCTTTGTCACATTTAGATGTGTTCGACAGTTATCTAAAGCAGAAAAGTGCAAAGCGTTGCTGGTTTTATTGCAGGAATACCTGTACCATTCGAGCAAATTTTTGTAGTCGAGAGAATTTGTCCAGTAGATATTTTAACAGAACACAAAGGTAGTAAGTGTCATTATGTTCGTGGAAACATGTCAATCATTTCCACCTAACCGAAGTGCTGTGCTGAAAAGAAGTCTTTTAGAACCATGTAAGCGGACTGTAGAAGTAAATTGCTTTTAGCTTCAATTTATTAGAGAGTCCTTCAACAATTAGCAATGCCCTATAACGTTTGGGCAGCCTTTGTCAGAAAAAAAATAACAGGAACGTGAAGTGAATTTCCAATTAATCCACCGGGATGTGCTTTGACTCCTTTTATAACAGAGTTATTTTTTCAGAGTGGAGCATAGCTTAGATAAGAGGTGAAGTGACGCATTGAACTGGAAATGTACTCCATTAGTCAAAATAAGGTTAGCGTAGAACAGTACGAGCACACTTACAATCATGTGCATTAGTGTACCACATCCATCAGAATCATTCTGAAAGGGAAATAGCTTCATAATAGAACTGTTGCGATGACTCATGAGCAAAGAGGGCTCATATCACATGGAGGCTCTTGTTCTGTTTTTGGCTTGTTAGCTGGTAGAGCAAGAATGATTTTGTAGTGATTAATGAGAGTTCATTATGTAAGTGAAATTTCTTAAGCTGCCTTTCTTTTCCTTCTGTTTAGTGTCCATTGCTGCTTCTGTTTTGTGACGGCTTTTTCCTGATTAAGGAGTAGATCTCTTTAGCAGTTCCTGCGTTGGTAAGCGCTCTTGGAACTTCAACGTACAATCTGCATTTATTATAACACTAATTTCTGTTCAGTCAAATGTATACTTAATTGATAGATAAGTAAATATGTAATCAAGTAA
This sequence comes from Tenodera sinensis, assembly GCA_030765045.1. NCBI lineage: Eukaryota > Metazoa > Arthropoda > Insecta > Mantodea > Mantidae > Tenodera > Tenodera sinensis. Next base: position 64,430,198 of record CM060964.1, read on the forward strand.
AAAATTGAAAAAAAATTCTCGATACAGAATAACATATAATGAACGAGAATGCTCATAACAGCTTTTTAAACATTGCTTCTTGTAAGAGGAAAAACAGTGCTAGTTCTTTGGCTGCAGAAAACCTGAATAGGTACTGCAAGGCAGTTACCAACTTCACAGCAATAAAAGTAAAAGTGAGAGCAGTAGACTTGCCAATTTGAGCATTTGGTAAGGTTAGCAAGCCCCCCCCCCCCTCGCTGTACAACTTGGATAACTGTTTAAGCAAGTTTTTCACACCAACCTTGTAGATTTGTGTTATTTTCGCTGATTACTCCTTTTTACCCTATTGTATAGTTAGGAAAATCTTCTAGTTTTTGTTTTGCAAAATAAATGCATCAATATTTAAGTTAAACTGATTTTTTCATCAGGACTTTCTATACACCAGTGCTATTTTTCAACGGGAAAGTCATTTGCGACGTAAAAATACCTTGGTGCCACAGTTGCCAACTTCTAAATGTACATTTTGCCAGAAATTTGGAATTACAGATTTTCGCTTAGAATTAATAGTAGGTCTATACAATTTAATAATACTAAATAACACTGATAGTAACGATGTTAATTTTTATATTAGGTTAAATATGGATAACCATAATCAATGTTTCTCGATCTGCTCTTCATTCTGTTGTAGTGTTTAACGCCCGCTTTTACTACTACGGCACCGCAGGCGGTGACACTGATGATACATGAAGATGGAGCACCGGTGGAATGAGATGGCGGGGGAAACCGGAGTACCCGGAGAAAACCCGCCCTGACGCCGCTTCGTCCACCACGAATACCACATGCGGGTCCCTGGGATCGAACCCGGGCCGCCTAGGTGGTAGGTGAGCGCGCTAACCGCTCGGCCACGGCGCCGCCGCTCTTCATTCTGAACTGCTGCAGTAGCATATACATTTATTGTCATACAGTTCAATATTTTCGTACCCTCTACATTCTTTCAAAAACTGGGATAACAGAACGAGATCAATTATGTCTCTATGTAGTGCCAGTCTATTACAAATTTAGGAAGAACAGTGCAATTCTTTCAAATATCTATGTCCTTCATTCGCACAGATTAGCACTGCAGAAGCTTTCGGATTCGGATACTTCTTTATTTCCTAGGGAATATCAGTTTACTGGGCGATACTGTGTTCACTGGGATTAACTGTTCTAAGCGCACTGGGAATGAGAGGAAAACGGGAAGAATAATCTGTGGGATATATGGTGGATACTTTAAGAGGGATGGAGACAGACCCTGATGGTAAACATTCAGATAACAGTAAGTTTGGTTGCATCATTAAAAATGCTGCATCAGCTTGAGAAAGAAGATACTGTGGTTAGATTTGTTTCATTTTTTGTTGGGCTAACGTATGCTTAGCCTGTATTGGAAAAGTATCATCGCAAATTGTACATATTGTCAAATTATCTTATGCCCTCGTAGTTATGGTACGAGTTGGCAACCCTGCTCGGTGCCTTTTGCGGTGTGGTATAATCGTCAGCATCTCTCTCTCTCTCTCTCTCTCTCTCTCTCTCTCTCTCTCTCTCTCTCTCTCTCTCTCTCTCTCACTGGGAAGAAGCAACGCTCTGTTGGCTGAGAATTTATTTTTCATTTAGGAAATACATAGGGATTTGTTCCTTCTTGGTAATTATTGTATTAAAATTGACTTCGAGATCTCTTATGGGTCTCGACGGCTCTAAACTCTGACGCAATTGGCACTTGACATAAAAGGTTTTTGAAGCAATGTAGACCTACCGTCGGTTACGTTATGATATCTGAATGGACTGCCGTTAGAACACTTTCCTTCATCCTCCAGATATAGAATAGCAAGAATGACTCGAGAACTTGTCCAAAATATTGGGAGTTTAAATTAACCTGAAACGCAAACTTCCATTGTATTTCTGTAGTACTAAGTACTAGTTGTATCATGATGAATGGATAGTGTATTCATTCCGCTATTTATCTCGCATCTATCAGAACTAATTACGTTCATCTTTTCCTTGCTTCAATAGTACTTCCCGGCTAGTTACATTGTCTTCTGTGAAATCTGACCTGGGCCAGTCGCGAGATACCTTGAGTGACCTTCATTTTTGACCTGCTAAACATACAGTTGTCAGTGCAAAACCGCGAGCAGGCTGCTCTCAGTGAGCACCAGTTTCCCAGCCCTGTGGAAAATAAAAGTTATTATATTACTTTCTAAAGAGTAATTCAAAGCAACACGATAACGCAGAGTATGTTTTGTGGAACAAAGAATTTATAATTATGTAAAAGGAGATCCATGTTGGAATAAATACTATTTGAATTACCCAGCATAATATACATGGTGGAAGGTAAGCCATTACATTAATTGAAAACAGAGATAGACCTCACTTTTTGAAACACATTTTGTATCTTACGTTTCTGTCTCAGACCATTTCCTACGGAGATATTTTAGTTTTATCGAAAACAAGCTGGCAACACTGTAGATTGTGTGGGTGTCACTTTCACTAGGTCAGTACATAAACAACTACCGCAGCGGCACGTCTTGTGGGCGTAAGCAAATACCATGCAGTGTCCTTCCATGTTTACTGTGCGAGTGTAGGCCAATGAGAGTCATTAGCTCGCAAAAAATTACACCACCCTGCAAGCGACCGACCCGTTTACATCCAGAAACCACTTCAATTCCCTGATCAACATCAACACAACGTTTACGAGCTACTTCATGTTTGAAGAAGCTGCTCGGAGTATTCCTTAAATTCTTTTAAGTGATTAATTATATCGAAACCCTGTGGATATCCCATAATTGCCACCAGAGCTATGTCAGAAATAAGTTACTCTACGCATCTTACAAGTAATGAACTATTATCTTCATACATTCTTGTGGAATTACGCATTCAATTTGGAACAAAAACCATTTATTTTTTCGAAATCGGCTGATCAATGAACGAAGGCCGTTAGACCTTTTGGCTTGTAATGCTTCTATCAAACACATATGAGAAGGAATGTAGTAAGTTCCCTTCCACCCGGTGTAATATAATCGTCACAAGGGAAGTTTACGTGTATTCGACATAACTGCTTCACCAAACGCTATGCCTGTATACATTTTATGATCTTTTATGTATTACTGACAACGGTATTTTATATGCCATGATATATAGCTAAACTTTTATGTGGTGTTCTATATGTATCGGAAAACATATGCTGCACGGGAACACACAGCAAAGTTTACCTGCATGAGAACGTTTGAGTGACTAGCCAGCACGTCCCAGAAGCAAATGTTTGTGGTCTATAATAACAATTCACACAGCGGAATGTTAGATCTACCGGCGCAGTCACTGCTGTTATTTTTGTGGCACATGTAATGTTTAGTTACTGTTCTAACCTTATAGACAGGTTTTTAACCGTAAGATGGATAGAAGCGGAGATACCTATCGTGACATTCGTTTGCTTGCAACATTAATACATTTTCACCTTTGCTAAAACATAAAATATGTTTAGATGCCCACTGATTAAACCCACAAATAATCACTTTAAAAGGAGATAAACACGAATGATGACGAAAATTGGGACTTAAGTTTCGCCTCTTAAACATTTCACCGCAAACGAAGTGTATACTCGCTGGAACATTGTCTTACTTCATAGTCATCTGTGATTAAGTTACATTTGTTCTTCCCTCTAGGGGTCATATGTGCTCTAGGATGTAATGTTGGACAGTGAATGATTTGTGTCGAAAGCTTTGTACCAATTTGTAGCTTTTAATTTGAATACAGATAGATATTGGATTTCGCTAGTTACACAATAAGTCCAACATGTTTACGTGCATCTCACAAGGTGGTGAGGACGTTTCTGTGGTGCATGTTCTCTTATCTTTCCCTCCAGTTGAAAGTTCCATGTAGCTGACAAGCTTAAGGAAACAAGCAATGTAAACATTGCGAGAGATGATTCAACGTAGAAATTTCAATATGTTGATTGTTAACGACGCTATCGATTTCCAGGTTCATGTCAGATGTGCCAGTGTGCTGAAATTTCATTCCATACGATTTTCTTTACGAATAAATTTACTGACATGGGACCGACGCTATTAAGCACATTAAAGAGCATCTATCAATGCTGGATTTGAACCACGAGATTGGGATCAGTAGACCAACGTCTACCAACCGAGTCACCAAGACCGACCATTCAACGTAGAGGGACTACGGCAGGCAGCGGAGACCCCTTGGCTGGATGTTCGAGGCCTTTAGCACTGAAAGCATAAATCATGCAAGACGAACATCTGAGGTTTTTCCGCCTTCCCCCAGAAGACAATAATATATGTAATATTTTTCATTATTTTCTTTGTTTCTTAAAATTGTTTCTTACGGACTGGGTTAAAGGATTATGCTTGCCATAATAGGATGGCATACAGAATGTATACACGCAATTATATGTGAATAGTCTATGGAAGTCCCATTCAACGTAGAGGGACTACGGCAGGCAGCGGAGACCCCTTGGCTGGATGTTCGAGGCCTTTAGCACTGAAAGCATAAATCATGCAAGACGAACATCTGAGGTTTTTCCGCCTTCCCCCAGAAGACAATAATATATGTAATATTTTTCATTATTTTCTTTGTTTCTTAAAATTGTTTCTTACGGACTGGGTTAAAGGATTATGCTTGCCATAATAGGATGGCATACAGAATGTATACACGCAATTATATGTGAATAGTCTATGGAAGCCTCTTCACCCACATTTATGTTGGAAGGATATTCAGTGGCATAGTCAGGATTTGAACAACGGATCTTGGCTTTCCTTAGAGTTGGTCAAACCCATTGAACTACAGCACGACTTAAATTTCCCAACTGATCGCACCTTTCGGATAAACTACAAGACGTTCTCAAATTGACGACATGCCCCAATGAAGACTTACATCTTCGGAAGCACTGCAAGTCAGGGGATTCATAGTTAAACACTTATTAGGTGAATGAGTAATAATTACTTTTCTTTTCTATTATTCCAACGAAAATCTTTATTAAAAGCTAAGCATAGCTTTATTATTATTATTATTATTATTATTATTATTATTATTATTATTATTATTATTATTATTATTATTATTATTATTATTATTATTATTATTATTATTATTATTATTATTATTATTATTATTATTATTATTATTATTATTATTATTATTATTATTATTATTATTATTATTATTATTATTATTATTATTATTATTATTATTATTATTATTATTATTATTATTATTATTATTATTATTATTATTATTATTATTATTATTATTATTATTATTATTATTATTATTATTATTATTATTATTATTATTATTATTTTCATTATTATTATTATTTTCATTATTATTATTATTTTCATTATTATTATTATTTTCATTATTATTATTATTTTCATTATTATTATTATTTTCATTATTATTATTATTTTCATTATTATTATTATTTTCATTATTATTATTATTTTCATTATTATTATTATTTTCATTATTATTATTATTTTCATTATTATTATTATTTTCATTATTATTATTATTTTCATTATTATTATTATTTTCATTATTATTATTATTTTCATTATTATTATTATTTTCATTATTATTATTATTTTCATTATTATTATTATTTTCATTATTATTATTATTTTCATTATTATTATTATTTTCATTATTATTATTATTTTCATTATTATTATTATTTTCATTATTATTATTATTTTCATTATTATTATTATTTTCATTATTATTATTATTTTCATTATTATTATTATTTTCATTATTATTATTATTTTCATTATTATTATTATTTTCATTATTATTATTATTTTCATTATTATTATTATTTTCATTATTATTATTATTATTATTATCATTATCATTATCATCATCCATGCGTTTAAATTATACACCATGCTACTCTGGGGTTTCAAATTTATTTCGATTCTCTGTTCCAGTAGCCTAAAGCAGCGCAATGCCCAAAGTAGTTTGGCACAGAAGTAACAAGAGTAACGAATAGAGAGCGTCTGGAACATTGGGAGAAAATGGATCTCATTTATGCCCGTGAAGTCTTTCGGAAAACCTTGAGTATGTATATATTTAATAATTTATGAAGGGCAATATCTGACTCGGGTAGGTCGCTATGCAGTAACTCAGGACCAAGATGCTGTAAGTGGCTGAGAGAAAGTGAGTCCTTCTTTTCCAGTGGGTAATGGAGCATCTGGCGCCGACAGAATCGACAATTTATCGATGCTTGTTCGATGTGCGCAGAGATCACGGTGAAACTAACTCTCCCTCGCAGATAGACTACATTTCTCTCTACGTCAGCAGCATGCATCCCCTCTGCTTCTTACCATCTTAAGGTGCACGATATTTCTGCTTGATGTGGGGTCACAAGTGGTTATGTTACCGATGTCATGACTGCTTATAAGTCACGATAATAATATGTAGCAACGTGATATACTCTAAGCCAAGCACTTGCCATATTGTTTGCACTTAGGCCTCTAAAACCCATTAAAACATACGTGTTGCCTGAACAGACATTACATCCTGGTAGAGGTTTAAGAGTATTTCAACTGAGTAAGATATGTTACCTCAGAACAATACAGCTCAGTTTATTAACTCTGTCACTGCTAACACGGAGAAATCTGTCGGAACGTAGTCTTCTTTTCTAGACCAGATCTCTGTTTCACTTCGGTTACTTCTATACTGATGGAAAACATGTCCTCTGGAGTCTAGTGTTTATGTTTCTAATGATCTGGGTGTGTCACTTTCACCTCATTTTGACCTTTATTTTTGGATAGGAATACTGCTTTGGGTCTGGTTATTTACACATTAAACACGCCATGTTTATTTCCACTTTACACGGGTATCTCAGGTCTTGCTTTGGGTTACTGATAAGCAGCATGAAATTCATACACTTGCACGTCCTGGTTTTCCAACCTACAGTCCGTCTGGTCTAAGTTGGAACATGACCTACTTAGTGCTACCCCTCCCTGTGAGAGGGGAGGGATGACAACACATCGCCACGGCTATCCGCGACTGCCTAGTCTGCGTCTGTCGGTAATACGTGTTTCGACGAGTGTACGGGCTGCTTACTATGTACCCTTAATATTGAGAGTGAAATATGAAAATGCTGGTGATGCGTTTAGTCCTGTTCATTGTGTTGACAATCGTATTGTTCCAAGCTGGTGTTGGAAGAAAGGGGAAACCTCTTCAATCTGATGCATGGGAAGTTGTATGTTTGGTACATAAGTGTTTTGCTGATGAACTGGAGGCGTTAACATCGGGTAAACCAACAATGTCCGTGACACAGGTCATGGAAAGAACCGCCGCAGCTACTGGTGTATCTCACACTTCAATATACAGTATTTTGCAAGAAAAAAAGAAAGCAGACGCAAATGGGACCGCTGTTAGAGCACCAGGAAGGAAACGACCAAACAGACAACCAACAAGCACAACAGCCGCTTCATTTACAAAGGCGGCTATTCGTAGTACAAATTTATAGGTCGTACACATCGCATTTCTTGCCCGAAAATTGGAAAGCTGTCTGTGAGCATGTGAAGCGCGTAGAAGAAATGTACTGGGGAAAAAGACGAATTAATGGACGACATATTGGACAGTTTCAACATAAGTTTAGAAGACAGTTACTCTGAATCGGAAGATGCGTGTGAAGACTGCGGATGTGATCCAGCATCCGATACCCATGAAGCCGAAGATCTTACCAGCTTACCGGTACCCTCCAAGGAACCCTTCTTGGACGGGATCTCTATACTGACGCTATCTAACAGCAGTTATTAAAGCGCTGCTCTTTGATAGCTGCGCTATAGTCAGGCAGTCAATCGCACCGTTGCATGTTGCATGGAACCGATGCGAAATGGGATTAGGCAGTCATGGAGTACCCACAAGAGCGCGGGCAGTAGTGCGTTCTCTCTCTAATTCCCATGTTTCAACATAAACCGAACGAACTGTACATTCATACAACGTCCATAACGCACATGCTGATAATAATCAGTAGAGCTAGCAGACTTGTGGAAAAACTCAATGTCACTTACTTGACGGCCAGATATTGAGCTTCCTCGAAGGAACCGGACATCACTGTATTTTTTCAGTTCATGCATATACCTTCAGGGGACTACGGCAGGTCCTATGATAAAGTGGCAGGAGTAACCTGAGTGCTTAGAGGAAAGGATATACTCGTATTTTCAAACCATGTTCAAAGCATTCGGTATAAAGGGAGGAGTGAGAGGTGGATTCAGCACCATCATAATGTTGCTGGTTGTGCGAAGTTAGTAGAAGAGAACGGTCTAATCTACTTTTGACTTTTTGTTGGTACTGGATTTTGAACGCTGCCCACTTACCAGGACATTTTCAAAGTATAACTGTAGTTGTATTAGTACGGGAAATTTTGCTTGAAACCCTTTGTCCTATACCAAAATCTGGAGAACTGTGCTGAGTTTTGGACATCTGAAAAAGAATAACAAATTAATGGAATCATAGATATGGAACTATTGTATTTTAGCTTCATGTATGTTCGTCTCCATAGCGCAGTGGTAATGCTGTTTACCAAGCGGCAAACTCGGGTTCGATTCCTGGTACCGGCGTGGGGCTTTTCTCCCGTTTGGAGACCAGGTCCGGGGTGCGTTCAAACTCGTTAGGTCCCTGAGGAGCTACTTGATTGAAATATTTGGTTGTTTAACGACGCTGTCAATTGCCAGGATTATATAAGCGTCGCCAGTGTGCCGGAATTTCGTCCCGCAGGAGTTCTTTTACATGCCAGTAGATCTACTTACATGAAGCTGTTTTTAAGCACACTTAAAGCCATCGGTCTGGGCCAGATTTGAACCCATGACCTTGGGATCCGTAGGCCAGCGTCTAACCCACTGAGCCACCCAGACCGACTACTTGATTGAGAAGTAGCGGCACTTGGTTGCGAAGAACGCGTAACCGGCCTGGAGGGACCGGGGTGATGACTATATCCCAGCCTCCAATACCGCACCCCACTCATAACGCCTGTACTGGGCGGAGACGGGGGACGCAGAGGCCGGGTGATAGGCGTTGGCCCGGAAAGGCCTGTTGCGCCTCGGGTTTAAAAAAAAAATTATTTTGTTGTTTAACGACGCTGTCAATTGCCAGGATCACATCAGCGTCGCCGGTGTGCCGGAATTTTGTCCCGCAGGAGTTCTTTTACATGCCAGTAAATCTACTGACATGGAGCTGTCATTTTTAAGCACACTTAAAAACTATCGGTCTGGGCCGGATTTGAACCCGCGACCTTGGGATCAGTAGGCCAGCGTCTAACCAACTGAGCCACCCAGACCGACTTGCGCCTCGGGGTTAGTTTGTCTTCATGCATATTTGGAAGCTCCTGTTTGTTCGTATATTTAAACTGATTAATAGCTTTCCTGATTAATAGCTTATTGGCGGGTATATTTTATCACATTCAATATTTCTGGGTCAGTGACTGCAATTCAAACTACATGCATAGAGTGCTTCTCGTGAAATCTCCATTAAAGCCATATAGAAAAATGAAATATATTCACTTAGAGCAGCCTAGTTTATAAAACTAGGTTTCATTTGTGAACGAAAAACGTGGACGGAAACTTCCAGTTCCCATGACTCATTAGACCAGAAATAACTTCTAGTTGTAATTCCTACTCCAGCCCTGAACACCTACACTCACTCTGCATAGCTTAATACTTGAATGAAATATTAGTTTTTATAACTTATTGAGTAAGAGACCTTGTGTTGGTGTCACGTAATTTTAAGATTTAGCAGTGCCAATTTTCTGACAAAACCCTAGTAAAACCAACAGAGAATGCTAGAATTGTATCTTTAATATCCAAGATACATTTGTGGGTTCAGTATGAGATCGATTAAGGGATTAATTAGTTTTAGCTTTAAGGGACCAAAATGGTTAACGATAAATCTAGTCAGTGTTATATGGTACTACCTAAAGACGAATCAACACAAACTGAAGCAATTAAGTAAAATAAACAGTTCAACTGTGTCATTTATTCTAATTTCAAAACCCACCAACATTGGTATATTCCTGGGGTAAAAGAGGCAGGATGAGGATAAAATGTTGCAGAATCACGGAGCTTTGTGTAGTGGAAGGTGATTTAACGGACATCTTATTTAGCAGACGCCTCGATCTACAGGCGTTGTACCCTGGAAACAAATTTTATGATGCGTGAAAGACACGTAAATTACCACTCCTTTAAGTTAGTAAGGAGGGAGGACCTGCTCAAATCTATCTTTTATCAAACATTTTATATGCTTCCTTGGCAAAGCGCTCCCTTCAGAGACAGAATTCTTTAAAAACTGCATTAATGTTTAAAAAATGGGGAGCATTTTAAAATTAGTTAATGGTATTATTATTTCGCATGACTATTCCGTAAGCAAAATCCCTTTCAGAATTACACGCAGCGTGCTGAGGAATCCGAATGAACAATAATTTACTCCGAATATAAAGAAATCTGATGAAGATTGGAAAGAGAGGAAAGCTAAGCAAGCTCTATATTGTTTCTTTTTTAAAATGGTGTTTAATGCCAACTCTTGCATATAGGGGACCTTAGGAGCTGACGTCTGTGATACGTGAAATGAAATTACAACTGGTAAAATAAATTTTGGAGGGAGACGCTCCAGGCCTGAGTGTGGGGTATTTACTGGTTGTGTATACCGAGGGAAATCTGGATAAAGCACAATCAGAATGGACGGTGAGTACACGATTTTAACCCCAGAGCTTCAGTTCACAAATTCTTGGCTACCCGGTAATCTTCATCATGCGAAATTGCGACCACTTTTGCACTTTCGCGCGTGAACTAGAAAATCTTCAACACGCATGACAGTATATAGGATGATATATAACAAAAGGGGTAAACAATCAGAGAGAGAGAGAGGAGGGTACTGGGACACGAAATATCAATGTGAATCCCTTTCTCGTCACTCCTGTTGTAATGGAGAGGGATAAGTATGCCACTGGGATCCGCTCTATCACCCAACCTGTTATCTTCACAAATATAACATTTAGTGTCGGTTTAGGACGTAATAATAATCCAAACAAATAGAGTTCATAATGGAAGCTCACCTTCAACTGTATTGCGCCAAACAAAATTACAGCTATCTTTAGTCCTTTAAGACAGCTTGTTTGATAACAAGGGAAAAGCCAAGCTCACAGACGCAGAATGTTTAAAACGCTGGGACTATATTCAGTGATTTGCTGAATTCGTAAGGAACTTCAAATGCATTAGTTTTGAGGGAAAGTAACTATTTTCCGTAATGTACAAGTGAGTATGTTCAAGATGAAATCTTAGCTCCTGTGAACTGTGAACTACTTTCATTTTATTGAACTGGTATTTAAACAATTACGTTTCAGTTAAATAACATGGGTGTAATTGCCAGCTGTTGTTGGCACTGTGAACTAGGCCAATGTTCTACCCACGATGGACAAAAGCATGGCACCAATTCTTCATTTGGTCCTTTGCTTACCCAGACAAAAGTAGCACTACGGTAGATTGTTGCCACCGGTTTACACAGGAAGTGAAATTTTGTCAACCTTATCGTATTGTGATTACTAATTGAAGTACAATAAAGGAAGCGATTTGTGAATGAGTTGCTTTCTTGCCTCTTCAGATTTTGAATAGGTACTTCATGAAAGAATACTTTGAGCGACTCGCGACCATCAACGAAGTTGTTCATAGGAATGAATTGGTTCGATCCATCAGTATCCACTCATATTCTGTTATCACAGAGACTAGGGGCATGGATATTTCTTGCCATGATTTCGGCAACCAACGTGATTAATATTTCAGAGCCTTATACCTACCGTTTACACATACAGGAAACAGATCTTAACATTCCTTGCTACCGTACTCCAGACCCAGCGAGGTGGCGCAACGGCAATGAGTGCCACTCGCATTCAGGAGGTCCAGGATTCCATCCCCGGCGACCGTGCACACTGACTTGGGGTTTTTCATTGTCTCCCCATGTCACTTAGGGAATGCTGCAGTGCTTAGTTTCATACCACCATTTCATACCTTTCCTCCCCTTCCTCATTTCATTGCTCTTCTCATGTTCCAGATTAGGTTGTTAGGCGCAGTGGCTTGGGTGGTTGCGGACATATGGTGCGGCTGCTTGCGCTTGGTAGACCCTTCTCCCCGGGCCCCACTTGTGATAGCGGCGTGTTGCTGCCGGGTCGTGAGGGTAGCTTCACCGTCCTCTCTAGCTAGCGGTGGGGAACCTAAGGTAGTGTGGCCCGTGGCTCTTTGGCAACTATTAGGGACATCTGCAGGTCTCTGTGGCTCTACCTTTGCCGTGCTATGCCGGAATTGAGGCTTTCCTTCAGCTAATCTTACCCTCCCTGTGGAGTTGTGGTCTGGAATAAATCCGTACCGGGTCGCAGTAGGCGAAGTGTCTCCCTCCGTTCCAATGCCTTATATCTCATACCATACTCCAGAAATAATAAACGAAGGTTCAACATAGACAAACACGTATTATAAATGAATGTCAAAATGAGATTATTTATTTTCATACTGCTAAGGAAATATTTCGCTAATTATGTCAGGTGACTTTAACACACCGTAAATGAATTATGAATATTTATTTACATAGTTCACAGTAGATAGACTTATCCAGGGAATTGAAGGACTTGAGTGTACAAAACCAGCTTTTCTTAGGCAAACGCGTTTAGAATAATGTGGCTAAATCTTCAATATCTATTCACAAGTTCTTAGAATCTATGAGCCGTGATTGGAACACGATGATAACCCACTTCAGATTTACAACTGTTGGTGGATAGAACAAAGTGGCTGAATTGTGAAATTTCCATTTGCGACCATATGGTGAGTAATTTTACTAGATACCAAACACATCTCAAGTGTGATTAAGTGTATCAGAACGGTATTCATGTCATATTTAAATACTTTGTCATACTTTACTATGTCAATCATAATTTGAACAAAAGAAATGGACATTGTCTACGTAGAAAGACATAGGTGAAGTCGCAGATTTAATTATTTTGTGTTTCTCGCATTTTAATTTCTATAAAGTTAATGAATGTAACGTAATAAATATAGCTGTTGTTTAGAAAACAACAATTACGAAGAATTTTTTCGGAACATAATTAATTGAAGTGAATGTATTATTCGGTTACCAATGTCCTACTAAGTTCTTGGTCAATTTATGCAACTACTCAACCATGAGCAGAGTTGCGCTCTACCAAAACTACCAAACCATACACAAATGACGTAGTAAATGGTGGGATTACCATTAGCATTGGTAGAGAATGAAACATCACGGAAAATACAACGAATTAAGAAATTTAATGAGAAATTCAAACATAATAATCAGCAAAAATGATGACGTTGGTCAATGTAATCAGAATAATGATTGAACTTTTTGGTTCAAAATAACATTACTCGTGATCACTATCACTGCCTTCAATCTGAACTGCAGTATTCTTAGAGAAGCTTTGAAGACACTAATGTTGTAGGTTAAGCGGGCCTTTATATACCCTTTCTGTTTCGAGAAGGTTCAAAGTTCAATGCTTCCTCTTTTCAGAGGAATTTAGCAAAACCTGATCACATAACGTAAACAACGCGATTGATATGAGGTAACGCCCGATTGGTATGCAACACACCTAACGTACAGGTAACGCGGGTAGGTTCTTAACTGATCAAGTCTACTAGGAAAGCTACCGTAGTCTACATTTACTTATGATAGTGTACGGTAGTTACACAACTCTAATCGTGAATTGAAGGGGCGAATTGTAGGTATTATTACATCTATGCGAGCATTTTCTCTTTCGATGACTTCAAGTTTATAAACACAACCGAGTTTAAAAGGTTACTCTCAGTAAACAACACACTTTTGCAGAACTGGGAAAGCGCTGAACTTCAACAGATGATTAACTAAGAAGTGAACTTACGCTGAAAGTAAATGGAACAAAAGTTAACCGAAAATTGGATAGCAAAAGTGAAGAGCAAAATGCACACTAAAATACCTGTGTGGTAATTTGTTAATACCTCTCAATTTTCCCCCTATTTGCTTAGTATAATTATTTTCCTTCCGGTATTGACGCTCAGTTCTCAGTTTCTTATGAGTTTCTGTGAGAGGAGGACAACATGAAGAGATTATTTGTTGAATCTTCCATGTGATGCTGGGATGGTGTACGTGACTGCACAGACTAAGTTTAAAGTAATTCCCCAGCTAACACGAATTCCATGATTTCTCTGACCTAGACTATGCTGTTCTAGCGATTCGTTCCAGCTTGGATTCAATATGTAATAGAGAGAACAAGGTTCTATAGAACGGATTGTTACATAGATAAACATCTCTTCTTTTTACAGATTAAGTCGCTCTCATAATTTAATTATTAGCACATATTTTATCAATTTTAGCAATAAAATGTGTTTTCCGTTGCTGTGTTGTTTCCCCTTTTATTGTATCGCAAACAACATAAGAACTCGGTTTGGAGTAAGAGGCACTATGCAACCTTCTGCTATATTCTGCATTGTTATGTTAGATTAATGCTGTTATCACCATACTAGGATCTATTTCGATTACACTATTATAAACGCATTCATGGGAAAGAAGTTTGACATGTCGCAGCACTGCTTGATACACTGTCAGCTCGACCGAGTCCTCCTTCATATTTGTTGTTATTCTTGTTGCTTCAGTTGAGAAGTGCCCGGCAATGCCTAAATGATGAATGCCGAAAGATATACTCTTATGTAGAGAACGTTTACGGTAGCAGCAGTATCCTGAGGAACTCGCAGGTACGAGTACATTGAGTCCAGATGGAAAGTATTCTATATCAGGGCTACTCAAAGCTTGGCGGCGCCGTGGCCGAGCGGGTAGCGCGCTCGCCTACCACCTAGGCGGCCCGGGTTCGATCCCAGGGACCCACATGTGGTATTCGTGGTGGACGAAGCGGCGTCAGAGCGGGTTTTCTCCGGGTGCTCCGGTTTCCCCCGCCATCTCATTCCACCGGTGCTCCATCTTCATTCCATGTGTCATCAGTGTCACCGCCTGCGGTGCCGTAGTAGTAAAAGCGGGCGTTAAACACAACAACAACAACAACAACAACAGCTACTCAAAGCTTAGAATCACACCGGGTACAAATGGACGTGCATCGTGGCGAATCGGTAAAGCTCGACTCAACTCGCGCGTTACAGAACGAGGAAGTAAGGAAGCATGTGTTAATAGCCGGCTTGTTTATCAATTAAATATAGAGGTGCAACACAACTATTTAATAATGGAGTGACCTGCACCAAAGAAAGTAAAGAATGCCAAAAGTTCATCTAATGATAATAAAATTGGAAACTTTCTTGCTTTTTGAAGGTCACGACGATAGAGTTAAAGGCCTCAACTGCAGTGCAATAATTGTGTGTAAGAAAATTAGGGCACTATAACATGGTACATGCAGAAACATATGGTGAAATCATCGGAGATGCCACAGAGGAAGATTTAAAGAGGTTGCTGAATCATGCAGGGGAGCATTCCTTATCAAAATATGAGGTTTGTACCAGTGCATTCCAAATCGTTAAAACAAAAGGACAGATTTGATCACAGAAGAAAAATATCCATTTTAACATTGCACATCGCACATAAATATTATGCAGCGCTGGAAGCATGGAAGTGTGAAACGACAAAGTGAGTGAGACAAGCGTAAGGAGAGAGCGAGTGCATGTTTGCACCGAGGTCAACTTTTCATAATAGCATTTTGCACACTGCACCGTGCAGTGCACTGGTACATGCACATTGAGAGACCCTGTTTTATATTGTCAGCCTTGTGAAAAGTCCATGAAACCCGATCAACTCTCCAAAGTAACGCAGCATTTATTCGGCAACCAACGTGACATTACGGCTTCTCGTTTTACTACGAAGTGGGTGGTTTTAGGTGAAACAGGACCCTCCAGCTCACATCCAAGACCTTACTAATGTGATAACTTTTATTAAGACTTATTGCAGATGTTTTGATTCCGCGAATATTCCTTTATTTAAAGTGAACAATCAAACAGGGCCATCAAGTGGACATTCAGAGTATATGTAAGTGCTAGTGACGCATCAAATATGAAGTATGAAAGAGTGACTACTTCATGTGACATAGGATGACCATTCTCTAACACCAGACAATGCTCCGTGGTAGAGATGGACACTTTAGGAAAGCAGTCTGTTGTGACCCTAAAGAATTTTCAAGAAATTGCTATTCCACATCATTAATTCATTACTGATGGGTGTTAAAACACTGTATTATAACTTATTTTACCATGGGGTATAAAAGGAAATGTTTTGTGTTTTAGTAAAAAATTTCATAAATATATTCTAAATTGTAATGCGTAAAATTAATAAATTTAACTTTTTTGCACCTAAACATTTCGTTCTCTACTTACTACAGTAGACACAATTGCGTCTTATCCCACATGACCCTGCAGTTTCAGTAAGTGACCTTTTGGTTCTTTACTTTGGTTCGCTAACTTGCAGCTTCTGTTCTGCCAAAACAAACTCTGTTTAAAATAAACTATTACAATCAATGTAACGCATGTGATATTATATGTACGTAATATAATATTGCAATTTTCGGTCCATATTTAGGACGAGTGCTTACCATCGTGAGAACTACGAAGAGCTGCGATTGGTAGCCATCTTTGTTACGAAAACCAACTTTCCATCTGGGGGACGCTTGGTGTTGACCACAACGTCTACCCGTGCCAGTGCATATGTGCATAGGCCTTGACCCTTCAGGTGCTACCGTCATTGATAGCCGAGGAGGTTAAAGCACGGGCTCGTGAACCTGCTTCACAACCTGTCAGCCCTTCCTTACAGGTTTTCTAGATTTTCTTACTGGGAATATGTCATTCCCAAATTTCTTTACCAATTATCATTCATCACCAGCGTCACGGTCTGTGTTGTCGTAAGTGATAAGAGCAGATGTAAAACACTACTCAGTCAATCAAACCATCACCTTCATGTGCTGTTGTGACATAGATTAATTATACATAACCACATCGTCATCGAAAATGCCCCCAAACAAATCGACCTATGCTTCTGAATCAGTTTCACAGATTAGAAAGCTTAATCAAATTAAATAGAAACATTTCGGAATGATTCCGATCGTCTTAGAGGTTTATCGAAATATTTAAATCGGACAAGTTCAATGCATTTTTAGGCATTTGTTATGGTAGCTTAAAGGCACGGTAAGGCACAACTTTCACGTGGCATTGCAGCTTTTAAATGTTATTCACCAGATCAGCTGTACGTTATACACGACTAGTATCAAGGAGCAGGAGGAGGAGGGGAGAGAGAGAGAGAGAGAGATGAAACTCAGATTTTCCGCCAAAATCGTCCTCCCTGACTGCGGGGAGGTCTTCATAACTGGAAATACGCACAATAGTGGTACATGATTCAGAAATTTATATATAAATTTGTGTACTATTTGATACGTGTTCCTTCTAAAGGACATATTAAAACAAATTTATTAATTTGATTTAATTAATTTATTCGTTCATTAATGCTACTTATTTTTAATGGATTACGTAAGGGTTGCCAACTATAACATGGTAATTCACTTCGCGTTTAAGAGTATATCTCCTGAATATTGTAGAGTAGTGAGATAAAAGAAGACAAAATAAATAATACAATGTAAACAGCAGAGATAACAAAGGCATTTTGTTCTAAACATTAACAAATCATGTCACAAGTAAAAAGTGGTGCACTGGAGCATATGCTTTCCTGCTGTTATGTTGCCAAAAGGGGTGTCAGTTTGCTGTTCCCTCAGGAGACAGCTGATTGATTAGTTAATTTCAGCACTGACATAATAATTTATTGCTACAGGCGACGAGGCTGTAAATTATACAGTCAAATCCATGACCTATTACGCTATTGGACCCGAAAGAAGAATGCTCTGGGTGTTCACTACTGCACTGGCTGCGAAAAGAAATCTGTTTTAAATTAAATCAAGCTTTTACGTACTTCTTAAACAAAGTATATCTAGCAGCATTAAACTTCAGTGTATGGGAAACATAATTTTCAGATAAGTAATTTAATTTCCTAACTTACATGGTGCAAGAGTTAGAGGGCTAAACAATCATTAATTTGTTCTATGCGTGTAGCAGGAAAGCTATACTTGCTTTAATCAGAAACGTGTATGTAACCTCCCTTACGTAACTTACAATTGAACCGCTTATTGCAGAAAGCCAACTAGTTATAAATGTATACATTTCCTTTTCTTTGTTTCACGATTATGGCTGTAAGTGGGTCAATGGATAGTTTAGCACAGAAGGGAAACTTTCTGCACGATAACACGGGCTAGGCAACGCCTTCAATTTTCTGTTTACTGCCGAGAGAGGTTTTGTCCACTTATTTGTCTCTACTGTTAAATTAGGAGATGTGGACATGTTGCCTTTCTGCAGTAAACAATTCAATCGGTGTTCCCAGTTTGTACAGTAATGAATATTTTCTCATTTTTGTTCATGCTCAAAGAAACGCCGTTCATTTTCAAGTGTTTTAAGCTAAGAGACATCTGTAATTTATCCATCTTGTGAAATTTTTATCCAGTATTCATGAAAATTTTGGAACTTGATTAAAATTAGGTATATAATTAACGTCTAAACGAATTCTGAACCTTCTATCTTAAATAGCGATGGGTGAATTAACCTTACTTAGTTGTCCATAAACTCGTTTAAACAAGAAATACAATAATGCGTAAATAATTGTGTAATATGTTTCCGGAATATAACATTGAAAACTGACATACCCGTTGCATACATAGTTTTAGTCCCTGAAAAAATTAGAAAAGTTTCATTACTAAGGCTACATTCTCTCACGATTATAAAGTTGTTCTTATCAGTTGATATGTGTATGAAGTGTTGCATAGCTAATACCACCATAACTAATATTGGTTGCTTTACAAATATCAGGACTGTGGAATCTGAAACTACTTACTATTGATATTTTAGTCTGTAAAATAATAATAGTAATAATAATAGTAATAATCTAAGAATCTAATAATAATAGTCTAATAATAACAACCATCATCATTAAATAATAGTAATAGTAGCAATAATAATAGTAATTGTAATAGTTGGCTAAAACAGGTATGATTTAGGACGAAGGGCCCCTAAGAACTGGAGCACAATTATTCACGCAGGACAAAGTGGCACTTTGTACCTCCAAGTGTAAGTGTAAAGGGGCCACCAGATCCAGACTAGTAGGGACTGGGTACCTGATATGACACCACTTCGCCCTATCTCAGTCACCCGCAACCTGGAGGTCCAGGGATATGACTGCCCTGCTGCAACACGTCAACCGCCGTCCTTTGGGCTTACAACCCTCAAAAAGATGAAAGAAGACGGCGGGAACCTGAAATGATGTGTAGGAAATACATGGTAGGGCGTATCAGCTCGAGGAACTCATTAAAAAGCCCTTGGTCAGAGCGGCCGGCCCAACGACAACGGTTCCCCACGTCCCGACAACGAGCCTCCCTTCCTGGAACCATCGTGCTCTGTAAAAGAAAAGATAATTCGCGGAAAAAAGCAATATCACATTGTTCGGTCTAAATCGCTGAATTACAAGCTCAACACAAAGAGATTTATGATTAAAATTCAATTCCTGGAGCTGAGAAAACCACTGAGGTGTATTTAGGTTGATTTGCTTTCATTCATGCCTGAACGTTTTAATAACTAGCGGTTAGATATACTCATTTTTATTTCTTGGAAACCTTAAAAGCTTAATTAAGTTGTGCGGTAACATTCTCGTGTATGTAGAGGCACTGTCGGTATTGCCATGTAAATGTTTTTGTATTCACAAATGAAAACTCGCAGCATGTATGAGATGTGTTGTAGCACACGTAGCCATCAGGAATGCAGGGACTGGAATTAGCTGTATGTTGCACCAAAGGATGTGAGTGTTTCCTCTGTTTGCATTGTGTACAATTCTCTTGTTGTGACGAGTCTGCCACAAGTACATTACATCCAAAAATATCTGATTTTTACAATTTGAACTGCAATGTAGGTCACTACACACATTTTCCGATAGTTTTCGTATTCAATTAAAGCTATTTGGAGTGAGACTTTTAGCATATTTTATCCTACTCATTGTGCTGCTATAATGTAGCTTTAAGGAGTAAAGGCGCACTGCACTACACGCATTGATTCCCACAACATTGTTACGATATGTTGGGTCATTTTAAACGTTATTCTGCATAGGTATATCGAGACCTCCAAAAATGAACCAAAGGTACCCGTAGCATAGGGATTTGAACCACGGATCTTTCGGTTACCATCCCGCCACTCTAGCCACTGAGATACCATGGCCAACGTGCCGACATGACATTAAATTCTCCAACTCACTCGCATTTTCCCCGGTAAACCACACAAGGAGATCTCAAGCGTATATGAGATAACATACCTTAATGGCGACTTAGAATATTGGAAGTACTTAAGTCCTTGGTTTGTAGTTTAACCAACTATAAGGTCAATCGCATATTGAAGATCCATGATTCAAACCTTGCAGGCTCATGTGGCTAGATTACACTTCCCTTATCATTTTCAACTTTTATCTTTTATATTCGTTTTGTTTTGTTAACTATTTTGTTACTTTTGAATTAGTATTCTTTGTCTTTTTGGCAGCCTGTAACTGTGACAGGAAGATGTTAAAATAAATAAATCAGGAAGTTTATATTTTGTTCCAGCCGAAGGCATACAATAGCTGACATACTAGTTCTTCCAATAATTAATCACAAATTGCGACATCAGCATGAGCATTAAAGAAGTGAATGATGACTTGTCAAAATAGTTTGCTGCTGCTTTCATGTCATTTATGTTAAAATTATTTTAAAAATACTTCCTTTATGTGAGTTTTATATAATTTATGTGACTATCCGAAAATATGTATTAACATAAAAAGACCAGAATATATGCATTTTTATGTTCAATGAAAGTTAAAATATTTGCTCCGATGTAAATATCCAGAACATTAAACTAAGTTTGAAGTCCATACTAGGACGCAAACAAAATATGTATTTACCTAAAAATCCGAGCTCTGGTGATCACGAGTAATGTTATTTTGAACAAAAAAGTACAATTTTTATTTTTATCACAGTAACCATACCCATGATCACAGTTTTTGGTGATCAGTATTTCTGAATTTCCCATGAAATTTCTTAATTCGTTGTATTTTGTATTCTTTCTTTCCCTACCAATGCTACCAATACTAACAGTAATCCTACCATTTACCACGTCATTTATGTGCTGTACGAAAACTACCGAACTGTGGTTTTGTTAGAGCGCAGCTCTAGTCGAGAACAAGGTTTGCACGTGCCTCAACGTTATTATGTGTATCTGTTATCAGATTATGCAATTAAGACCAACTTGGCACTACTGTTAAACACTGCCGTCATTCTACACATATCCCATGTTGTATTCATTAAAACTGTATGTTGGTGGTTGTCAGAAAGGTCTCAACTTCTCATGGATACTGCTTCTGACACGCCTAAAGCGCAAGCAAAGACTTAAACACACTGCACGACCCTTCACAAACATAAGAAGTTACTTCTGTAGTGAGACATTTTAACCTCCTATCAGTATTACTAAACATTTGTTTGTCTAGTACACCAAATAAAATCAGTCTCTTAGGCGATATTTCCATAAGCGAGGGACATATGTCTTAGCGATTAAAGTAATATTTAATTAATATTTGAGAATTCTGTGGAATTAGTTATCCAGCATTAGTTAATATTGAAAAAAATGCAATGTTCCTCTTCATGGCGCGACTGGGCGCCGCATGTTCGTCCAGTAGTGGAGCACTAGTCCTCCATTTCTCCCCTAGATAATGCTAACAATGAAAAATATTGCATTGCGCTTATCTTTCATTGCAAAATCTGTTAGAAGATAATTTCTCTCTGGGTCTGTGCAACAGGTACCTATTTAGCATATTACAGAACACTTGACGAACTTCTCTGGCTGAAAATTACAAAACGCACGCCGGAAACTGTATACTAATTTGTAGAGCCTGGAGAGATTTGTTGCATACCTCTTTTCCTTAAGTGTTTCTCAAGTTTAATACTGATTTGCATTTGGAGACTAAATTGACTAATCGATTATTCTGTCATCAAGGCCTATAATTTGAAGTTAAGATTGTCCTGGACTACTTCCCATGTTAGCTGATATCACGTCAAAGTTTTCTTCGTTGAAAACTTTTGCTTTTACTTTTGCACGAAGGTCTGATTTAACTTCTTCTACAAACCCATAAACTATAGATTTGTTAGTAACAGCGGTAGCAGGGCATTTCTGTATGATATTAGGCTGATAGTTCTTTTGTGACTCCGTTCGACAAAACATAACACAAACATGTGCTATTCCATAGCCACATCATGATAAATAAACACTTTCAAGAGACAGTCTAAAATAGCTTTATTCCCATAATCACCACGCCGCCTAACTACGCTTGATAACTGCAAATGCCCTTAGCCTTCATAGACTACCGCAGCCATAGCATTCAATTAGATGGACTCTATGATTTGGACTCTTAAGTTCGCCATTCACGTCACTCAAGATCAGTGATGTCCAACTGTGCGAAACAGGTAGGTTGGATTTACCTCCTTTCACTTTATGCGGACTGTGGTACTCTTTTAACATTGAATTGTGTTGCAGTGGTGGTTTTGTTATATGTACGTTGTGATTGATTTAAGAAAGCACTTTCAAATCTTATGCGATACGCATCCGTATAGCCTTAGAAGATCCACCAAGTGATCATTACGTAACCTATTGCAATATAGACTTTCAGTATAGCTCAATTTGGAGAAACTCTGTTCACAAATATGTGCAGAGCTATACTCACTCTTATGCACACTATTCTTGCAAATACTTCTTTCTCTATCTACTGTATTTTAGTCAAAATTTCCTTTTCAGGAACTTTCAGAGATTATATTCTTGTTAATTTTGTTGTAGGCGCAAGGGGAACATGGGAATACAGTAGGCTTTAAGCGATAGTGAAATGCTTTAAGAGCTGGTTGCTCTGTGACGCCTTTGAAAGCCCATTTTTTTGCAAGGCCAAGAGATTAAAAGATGAATAACATACACCCTATTTGAGAAAATTGTGTTGTGTTGGCAAAGTGAAACAAGTAATAAAGAATATCTTGGAAATTATTCATTCAAAAGAAAAACGAAGCATTTTATGTAAATTGTGTGTTTTAACAAGAATTCGCACTTTTTATTTAGTAAGTTTTTGTCTGTCTCCTACTGTTTATGCAAAACCTATACAGAATAAAGAGATCTTGTGAGGACATTCCCAGAAAATTCAAGGTATGACTTAGAAACTGCCATGGAAGCGCCTGCTCGTGTCCATCTTGGACACGACTGACTGTGAGTCTACACGCCACAGGTATGATTCACCCTCCAACTGAAAGAATGGAGTGGGGAATAGCAGCTAATTACGTAAGCGTCTTCAAAGAGATAAGGTTGGACATTGCGGTTCAAGATAAACGTGGTGTTTAATGAAACTATATGAAACCGTGCACACGCTCGCACGTATGTGTGCATTAATATGGGCATTTCATTAGAGTTACTTCTTATGATAACTATGCTAAAATCCTTATGTTTACTTTCTAACGTTAAAACCATGTTTCTTCCTTTGTGAAAAACCTTCAGTACAAGAATTGTAGCTAAATATTAAGATTACTAGGGTGGGTAATCCTTAGCTTACACTACCCAGATGTTTTGTTCAACCTAATACTGGAAATCTTGACACTGAGGGTGCTCACACATGGCAGTCAAATCAATAGTATTTTGTGGTGATGTTTCATTATAAAATGTAATTACTCGCCAGCTGTTCGGAATTTTATAAAACGTTGTTGTAACATGTCTAATTATCATTAAAACATTTTTGTTGAGCGGGCAGTGTTTTATCAGTGCGACCTTATTGTACCTCCGATTACACGACACTTACCCTTGCCTTGTGACTTAATTACATTTGCATTGGGAGCAATTGCATCTTGCAGTTAAACGCGTAATATTGCATGTAACTTTTCGTAGTTGCAATTGTTGGTCGGTGTGATGGAAATTTCGGAGAGCGTAGTTATTATTTCACTGCATATTAGAATTTTACTACTTAGGCTCACTTATATTTAATGGTGGCTTGGAACTTATTGTGCATTTTATTGATTGTTGAATTTGCGGACTTGTGTACTAACATTGATAATTTCATGGTAGCTGTATATATTTTGGTGCGTCTTGTCAGTTATGCATAATTCAGGATCCCTTGTTCCCCTGTGCTCACCTGAATCCTGATCCCGCGAGTCGATATAGGCCCTTCAGGGCGTGCAGTCTTCATTGGGCGTACGCCTCTTGGTTCAAAGTTTAATAATTTCCAAGGATACTTTCAAGAAAACCTTTCAATTCCAAACTACCCTTTATAGGGGTTATTTTTTGGAACTTCCCATTTTTTCTAAACCGGCTAACGTTCTTTCTTAAATAACACATTAAATATATGTTCATAAACATGAAATATATTGGTATCTTGAAATGTCTAGGAATAGGCTGGACGTACTCTTCTTGGAAGGAACTGTAATTTATACTAAATGGTAAACGTTAAGGTATAGACAAAAAATAATTACACAAATGTGTAGATCTCTTCAAAACACATTATTTAAAATAATTTTTCTCGCTTTAGGCGTTTCGGGGGTACCCGTTTTTACTAGTTGGTAATGATGAGTATTTTCTCATTTTTAAATTGGTGTGGCTATTCGGCTCTTTCTCGCTCTGCTGTGGAAAGAGTATGAAATGTCAACGCTAGCATATAGCGACTATTAATTCGGTTTTCTCTCTTCCATTATATCTATGCAGAAATGTTTATTGAAATTATTTCTGAAATTAATATCTCAGTTAACGTAAAGTGCTGAGAAAAATAAGCTTTTGTGAGAATAGTTTGTAGAAGCTACATAAAAATACGTGATGATGTATAGAGAGCGTCGTATTAATATATTACAAGCCTGGGTAACTCGCGAGATATCTTGAGCGATCATTTCTTTTACCTGCTAAACATACAGTTACCAGTGCATGGCCTTGAGCAGGCTTTGCTCAGTGAGCAACAGTTGCCCAACCCTGTACATCAGTATTTTTCGATGCCCACACCGTTGCACGCACAGTAATCGAAATCTTCGGCCGATACCACTGGAACACCAAAGATGAGTGTTTTTCTCTTTCTGTAAATCCTCTGTACTTAAAGCTCCAAATCTGTTTGTCCTGCTCGTAAGATTACATGCGAAAACATTGTTATATGCCACATCTGATTTTGTGGAGCATACAAGTTAACAGACTGGGACTATTCATTTATATATGACCCTTGTGTTATTGATGCCCGAAACGGCACACATCAACCGAATACACTAATGTAAATTATACAAAACTATCTTAGAAGTAATCCATTTTACAAGAAGAAAGCTACCTCTCTGGTTTTGTTGTTGAAAAAAATGGTATGCTGCATATGAAATAAGGAGTTGGCCACAAGAATGAACCGTCTGCTATTGGATTAAACATAAATGAGTCTTATTTCTCTTCGTGGCACTGCGATCAGGACAGAGTGTCAAATTATATTACTCTAATTGGCATAATTGGAAAAAGTAATGGAATCAGCCAATCTGTAACATTTAGAACAAGGTAAATTAATTAGCTCCTTCTGTCAGCAACCAGATAAATACAAAACTTTCTTCTTAGGACAGATTCAATAACTTGTTCGCTAATTTTGCCAGTAGACCACACTTTTGGTTTTCATAGAAACACTAGTTCAGGCTCTTCCCCTACCGCTGGAATTTTAAGTGTATGCACAAGGAACTTATCTTGAAAATATCTGTTTCTTGATATATAAAAGTGGAGTCAAGTGCCCAGGTGGAACTTTCCATCAGAGACAATCCCACTTCATCTTGCCGCCCTCTGGTGCTTCAGATTGTTCAAGCCCAGGCAATAACACCCGGCAAGGAGCCTCTTTATCGAGTAATAAATATAGGAACTTGAGTAAAGGATCTGAATCTGCAAATCCGTCGTTAGCACTTGCAGGACTCGTAACATCGCCATAGAATTTTTTATTACTGAAGCCCGTTGAGAGAACAGCCACACAAATCATTTTGGAGGGACCAATAGCGTCTTTGAATCAGAATAGGCTATGTAGTTCTAAGTCCTGAATATAGTTAATGGAAGAAAGGTTTGTACTGACATCATAATCAGCATTTCACAGGTGGGTAATATTCGGTTAGGGAGCATAAGGCAATTGATATGTGCCATTGTCAATTACGTCATAATTATAACAACTTTCTCTGCAAAGTTGTTAACTTACTGGCTACCTCGTATTGTGTCTTTGTTATAAATAATGCACAATAGCTGTTCGTTTGTACAACTGTACATGTTGTACATTGTTGCACTCAGAAAATAATTCTTTAAGTCAGAAAAAGGAAGCACGTAAGTAAAAGATTTAGCCAGAAGTAAGAGCTAGAAGTAACTGCGCTGGTAAATGAAAAATGTCTGCCGTTTAGCTATCTATTTTGATTCATATCTCGACACGCGGCTTACTAGCCTAGGTACTACGATGTCATTGGCTCTGCAGAAAGCGTTAGAACTTCGTTCTGGTACACCATTCATTATAATAAGACCGTCATACCCTCGCTCATTCCCTGGTCTGCTGATCCAAAGGTTGCAGGTTCAAATCCAGCTCAGACTAATGGTTTTTAAGTGTGTTTAAAAACGACGGCTCCATATCAGTAGATTTAGTGGCATGTAAAAGAACTCCTACGGGAGAAAATTCCGGCACACCGGTGACGCTGATGTGACCCTCGCAATTGACAGCGTCGTTAAACAACAACAAATGTAATTTAATTTTGCTCATGCCTTCTGTGCCATACCTATTTAGATGTACTAACCAACCTCAAAATATACTGCTCTTAATAGGTAACATTATAAGTTCGCAAATGAAATAAATATTGATGCAATGTTGCTCATTACAGTCCTCAGTTACCAGTGAAAAATATCTGCACTTAAATTCTAACACTCTGTATATGCAGTCAAACGGTACGTGACATAATTCTGCACATATTAGTTGTATTGAACAATCTAAAATTTCGTATTTTAAACTAAGACTTACAGCAGCAAGTATTTATATAACTTTTAGTGTGTTAAGTTCAATTTGCGCTTTAAAAATAACTTTACATAATATTTTGTCACATTCTTTACATTGATAAGTATTTTACAAAACATTAAACGGCATAGTTTTATGCTTATATTCCGCGTCATTTTCTCTTGCATCAACATTGTCCGAAAGGCGCTATCCAGAGCTAGAGTTCTGGAGCAAAAATTGGCTGAGGTCCAGGAACATGTGTGAAACCGTCTCCGCCATATTTGATTTACTGCTTGAAAACACACTACTCAATGTTCTAAGATTCTTGGAGGCAGAAGCAACGATGTTCTAGCCAATATGAACAAGGTGCTATCATACTGTAAGTAGAGAGATCATATTCATTATATAAAAATACTAGCTGATAACCTAACTGTTGTAACTTGTTAAATTAAACCAGTGGAACCACTGACTAGTTATCCTTAGATAGGGGCAAGTGAGAGGTTTCGGGGCCGAGTGAGAGGGTAGAGCCCAAGTGAGAGGGTCCGAGGCCAAATGAGAAGGTTCGAGGCCAAGTGAGATGGTTTGAGGCCAAAAGAGAGGGTTTGAGGCCAAAAGAGAGGGTTCGAGGCCAGGTGAGAGGGTTCAAGGCCAAGTGAGAGGGTCCGAGGCCTAGTGAGAGAGTTCGAGGCCAAGTGCGAGGGTTCGAGGCCAGGTGAGAGGATTCGGTGGCAAGTAAGAGGGTAGACGCCAAGTGAGAGGGTTCGAGGTCAAATTAGAGGGTTCGAGGCCAAAAAAGAGGGTTCAAGGCCAAGTGAGAGGGTTCGAGGCCAAGTGAGAGGGTTCGAGGGCAACACAGAGCACTCGGGGGCAACTCAGAGCAATTGCGGCCCACTAAGAGCGCTCGCGGGCCACTGAGAGCGCCTGCGGGCCACTGAGAGCGCCCGTGGGCAACTCTAAGCTCTCGGTGGCATGTCAGAGTGATTGAAGGCAAGTGAGAGGGTTCGGGGCCAAATGAGAGGGTAGAGGCCAAGTGAGAGGGTTCGAGGCCAAGTGAGAGTTCGAGGCCAGGTGAAAGGCTGCAAGGCCCAGTGAGAGGGTTCGAGGCCAAATGAGGGGGTTCGAGGGCCAGTCAGAGTGCTCGGGGGCAGCTCAGAGCACTCAGGGGGCCACAGTGCCCGCGGGCAACTCTAAACTCTCGGTGGCAGAGTGAAAGGGTTTGAGGCCAAGTGAGTGTGTTCGAGGCCAGATGAGAGTGTTCGAGGCCAAGTGAGAGGTTCCGAGGCCAAGTGAGAGTGTTCGGGTCCAAGTGAGAGGGTAGATGCCACGTGGGAGGGTTCGACCAAGTGAGATGGTTCGGAGCCGAGTGAGAAGGTAGAGGCCAAGTGAGAGGGTTCGAGGGCAAGTGAGAGGGTTCAAGGACAAGTGAGAGGGTTCGGGGCCAAGAGAGAGGGTTTGAGGCCAAGTGAAAGGGTCCGAAGCCAAGTGAGAGCTGGAGGACCGGTGAGGGGTTTCAAGGACAAGTGAGAGGGTTCGAGGCCAAGTGAGAGTTCGAGGCCAGGTGAAAGGCTGCAAGGCCCAGTGAGAGGGTTCGAGGCCAAATGAGAGGGTTCGAGGGCCAGTCAGAGTGCTCGGGGGCAGCTCAGAGCACTCAGGGGGACACTAAGAGAGCTCGCGGGCCACTGAAGGCGTTCGCGGGCAACTCTAAGCTCTCGGTGACAAGTCAGAGTGATTAAGGGTAAGTGAGAGGGTTCGAGGCCAATTGAGAGTGTTCGAGGCCAAGTGAGATGGTTCGAGGCCAAGTGAGAGGTTAGAGGGTAACTCACATTGTCGGCGGCCAACTCTAAGCTCTCGGTGGCAAGTCAGAGTGATTTAGGCCAAGTGAGAGGGTTCGGGGAATGTGAGAGTGTAGAGGTCAAGTGAGAGGGTACAGGGCCAAGTGAGAGGGGACGAGGCCAAGTGAGAGGGTTCGAGTTGTTGTAGTGTTTAATGCCCGCTTTTACTACTACGGCACCGCAGGCGATGACACCGATGATACATGGAAAGAAGATGGAGCACCGGTGGAATGACATGGCTCCACCAGGAGTAAAAACCCGCCCAGACGCCGCTTCGTCCACCACGAATATCACATGCGGCACCCTGGGGTCGAACCCGGACCACCTAGGTGGTAGGCGAGGGCGCTAACCGCTCGGCCACGGCGCCGCCAAGAGAGGGTTCGAGGGCAGCTCAGAGAGCTCGGGGGCAACTCAGCGCGCTCCGCGGCAACTCAGAGCACTCGCGGGCCATTAAGAGTGATCGCGGGCCACTGAGAGCGTCCGCGGTCAATTCTAAGCTCTTGGTGGCAAGTTAGAGATATTGAGGGCAAGTAAGAGGGTAGAGGTCAATTGCGGGGATTATACGCCAAGTGAGAGGGTTCGAGGCCAAGTGAGAGGGTTCTAGGCCAAGTGAGAGGGTACGAGGCCAAGTGAGAGTGTTCGAGGGCAGCTCAGAGAGCTTGGGGGCCACTCAGCGCGCTCGGAGACATCTCAGAGCACTTGCGGGCCACTAAGCACTCGCGGGCAACTGAGAGCACCCGTGGGCACCTTTAAGCTCTCGGTGGAAGTTCAGAGTGATTGAGGGCAAGTGAAAGGGTTCGGGGCCAAGTGGGAGGGTACGAGGCCAAGTGAGGGGGTTCGAGGGCAGCTCAGAGAGCTCGGGGGCAACTGATCGCGCTCCGGGTCAACTCAGAGCACTCGCGGGCCACTAAGAGCGGTCGCGGGCCACTGAGAGCGCCCGCGGTCATCTCTAAGCTCTCAGTGGCAAGTCAGAGATATTGAGGGCAAGTGAGAGGGTAGAGGCCAAGTGCGAGGATTCTACGCCAAGTGGGAGGGTTCGAGGCCAAGTGAGAGTGTAGGAAGTCAAGTGAGAGGGTTCGACGGCAGCTCAGAGAGCTCGGGGGAAACTCAGCTCACTCGGGGGCATCTCTGAGCACTCGCGGGCCACTAAGAGCTCGCGGGCCACTGAGAGCGCCCGCGGGCACCTTTAAGCTCTCGGTTGAAGTGCAGAGTGATTGAGGGCAAGTGAAAGGGCTCGGGGCCAAGTGAGAGGGTAGAGGCTGAGTGAGAGGGTCCGAGGCTGAGTGAGAGGGTTCGAGGCCCAGTGAGAGGTTTCGGGGCCAAGTGAGAGGGTAGAGGCCAAGTGAGAGTATCCGAAGACAAGTTTGAAGGTTCAAGGCCAAGTGAGAGGGTTCGGGGCCAAATGACAGGGTAGAGGCCAAGTGAGAGGGTTCGAGGCCAAGTGAGAGGGTTCTAGGCCAAGAGAGAGGTTTCGAGGCCAAGTGAGTGTGTTCGAGGCCAGGTGAGAGTATTCGGGGACAAGTGAGAGGATAGAGGCCAAGTGAGAGGGTTCGAGGCCAGGTGAGAGGGTTCGAGGCCATATGAGAGGGTTCTAGGCCAAGTGAGAGGGTTTGAGCCCAAGTGAGAGGGTTCGAGGGCAACTCAGGGCGCCTGGAGGGAAACTCAGCGCGCTTGGGGGCAACTTAGAGCGCGCAGGGGTCACTAAGGGCGCTCGCGGGCCACTGAGAAATCCCGCGGGCAACTCTAAGTTCTCGGTGGCAAGTCAGAGTGATTGAGGGCAAGTGAGAGGATAGAGGCCAAGTGAGAGGGTTGGAAGCCAAGTGAGAGGGTTCGAGGCCAAGTAAGACGGTTCGGGGCCAAGTGAGAGGATTAAGGCCAAGTGAGAGGGATGGAGGCCTAGTGAGAGGGTTCGAGGGCAAGTGAGAGGATTCCAGGCCAAGTGAGAGGGTTCGAGGGCAACTCAGAGCGCTCGGGGGCAACTCAGTGCGCTCGGGGGCAACTCAGAGCACTCGCGGGCAACTAAGAGCACTTTCGGGCCACAGAGCACCCGCGGGCAACTTTAAGCTCTCGGTAGCAGGTCAGGGTGATTGAGGGCAAGTGAGTGTGTAGAGGCCAAGTGAGAGGGTTAGGGGCCAAGTGAGAGGCTTCTAGGCCAAGTGAGAGGGTTCGTGGCCAATTGAGAGGTATCGGGGCCAAGTGAGAAGGTAAAGGCCAGGAGAGAGGGTTCGTGGCCAAGTGAGAGGTTTCGAGGCCAGGTGAGTAGGTTGGAGGTCAACTGAGAGGGTTTTTGACCAAGTGAGATGTTTCTAGGCCAAGCGAGAGGGTTCGAGGCCAGGTGAGAGAGTTCGAGGGCAACTCAGAGCGCTCGGGGGCAACTCAGCGCGCTCGGGGGCAACTCAGAGCACTCGCGGGCTACTAAGAGAGCTCGCGGGCCACTGAGAGCGCCCGCGGGCAACTCTAAGCTCTCGGTGGCAAGTCAGTGTGATTGAGGGCAAGTGGGAGGGTTCGGGGCCAAGTGAGAGGGTAGAGGCCAAGTGAGAGGGTCCGAGGCCAATTGCTCATATATTACGTAACTATCAAAGCAGGAAAGGGTTGCACAGGCGTGACGGAACGTGACATTGGGGAGAAGAGTAGTGCTGGCGTAATGTCTCAGGTTTCTTGGCGTTGAAAAGTATGTGCAAAATCTGGAAGATTTTTGAACATTTGATGCATGTATATCTTGATTTGAGTTGTGGTATACCGTTACCGCTGAACAAAAATAAAACGTACCAGGCGTGCCTTTAGAGCTGCATCAAATTACATAAAATTCTAATAATGTAATCTTAGTAATACCCCGCTAAAGATATAAATCGTTGTATATTGTAATACGACAGAATGCAAATCTGTAAAACACATTTATTGCAGTGGTGCCTTTTACAACTTTCCTCAACTTAGGGCAGGGCGTTGTTTCAGTGTCAGCTGCCGTATGTTTGATCGGAGAGAGAGAGAGAGAGCGAGAGAGAGAGACAAATTCGTAATACTTTACTGGTTCAGCTGCACTAATGCTTAGTGCGTGACAGTATTAGAAACACATTATTTTACCACTCACCCCGTGACCTGTTGAGAATTGGGAACTTTATAACCCGTACACTTTATTTTACAAAGGTGACATACTATGGTGTCCAAATTTGACACTGACGTGGTTTTGTTATCTAGGAGTATTTTTGCTGTGTTTTTGACAAAGCTTACTTGGGTTTAAGCATCTGGCACAACTGTTGAACCATTCTATAAAGCATGAGTTATTCTTCTTTTCGATTCCTATTTTATGAACTAACAAACAACTCAATGTTCCTTGGCCCATCCATACAAAACTTGGTACACTTATAGTATAGGATCAAAAAAAAAAAAAATAAAAAAAAAAAAAAATAAAAAATAAAAAAAAAATAAAATTATAAACAATGTTACAGTTCACAAAGCCTTCAACTCCTTGTGTAGATATTTGCAATGTTGAAGACATGTGCTCAAAGAACTATATAATTAGAGAATTTGGCAGAAATTAGGTTCCTTGACAATTTCCAAAAGCTACACAAACCAAATTCTCAGTTACATTGTACCTCAGAATATTTATGAAGTATCTCGACTCTTTATTTTCAGCCCCTTGAAAACAAATTATGTTTCTTTGCACAATAATGATACAAATTTCTTACTTGAGGTACACGCGGTTTGTACCTCCAAAAGTACTACTCCACACTTAGCATATTATGTACAATTCTGGACTATTGACCAGTCTGGACAAAACTTCGGACGCTTTCGTTTCAGGCGCGAGTGATTTTTCAAAAAAAAACACCGCTGTCTTTATTTTTGGACCCCTAAATACACATGCATTCGCGCAATGCCTGATAAGACCGTTATTATTTTCCCATACTATCCATAATTACACCATAATCATTGTTGGAATAAAGTCAGATTAAAATATTAATTACAAGTAGGGAAATGACTTTCCTTGTATCTAATAATTTATCTCAAGACTTCACTGTAACAGAATATATAATTACACAGTTATACGTCGTTAGAAAATGTAGTGCTAGGAATTGCGATACTTGTAACGCCCTTTGGGTATAATTAGGAGAATAACGTTTGCTATTGTTCTCTTTTGTATGTGTTTTCTACGTCAAATGTCAGGTTTCATTATTATTCTATGCTAAACGCTTACAGGGAAGTAATCGCAAGAATAAACACATTTGTTGTTGCGAAGGTATATCATTTTACGTTTATCTAAATACATTGTTACGCCTGCGGCAACTTCATTGATACTGTATTGGTTAATAAGCTGTTATATTCCAGAAAAATCGCTTTCTCTACTACAGCCTCGTTCCCAGTTACAGAGCTCTCCTGTCTTGGGGCAGCTTATTTGCTTATTTAAGGTAGAACAATTATTGAATCTGAACCACAGTTTCACTATTGGGATTTTACTGGAAGTGTATATACTGTGGTACATTGAATAAAAAACACATTTTTAAGGAAACTTCAAATTCTATCTCGCTCCCTCCCTCCCTCTCTCTCTGTCTCTTGAGTAATCATGACCCTGTGGATACATGGATACATTTTCGGATGCAAGACGA
This sequence comes from Tenodera sinensis, assembly GCA_030765045.1. Classification (NCBI taxonomy): domain Eukaryota; kingdom Metazoa; phylum Arthropoda; class Insecta; order Mantodea; family Mantidae; genus Tenodera; species Tenodera sinensis. The sequence goes on from CM060964.1 coordinate 64,463,733, forward strand.
AAATTTTCAAGTGATCTACTCGTTCTTAACAGCTTCTTAAAGTTTAAAAAAAAATGTCATGCTTGGGGTTACTTTAATGTGGAAAGACATTTTCGAAAATCATATTTAGTAACTTATTTTCTCAAAAGCGATTGAATGAGTTTAGACTAACGTACCGCAAATTTGAGATCTTGTAAAATTCCAATGAAAATATAAACTTAAAAATAACCTATAAGGTCCTCTTGGCTCACACCGAGATTGATTGATAAACCGTCATGTAAAAATACCACTGTCTAATAGTTATATAATTTGGGTTTGAATAAAGGTTCCCTGTAGTAAAAAGGCTAACTTCCGTACATTTCAATAAATTTAGTAGAAGCTTTTCTCACAGAATCCTAAACATACATATAATAGAAGAACAATTTTCCTTTTCCTATGTACCCAGCTTTCGAGGGATTTGGTTTTCGAAAAATGGAAATCGATTCATATATAAAATGCCTCACGCGAAGGAAACTTCCAAATTTAATATTATTTCTGAAATATATTTCATATTTAAATTGTGTGTGATAACAATTTTTAAAGTATGTAATGCATTCACTTTTCTAAAAATCAATGTGTTAAAAATATTAAAATCTTAAATACAAAACTATACTTGATATAATCTAAAGGATGTTTAGATTACTTCATCCACCTTCATATAAGGTATATGGGTAATTTTAAACATACTGGACAAAAATTTATCATGAGGACCATTTTAAAGTGACAAATATATAAAAAACCAACATAATGAAACAACGATAGCGCCATGCTCTCTTCGTACATAGTTGAACATGTTCATTTAGGCGTTGTATTTGGGTGTTTAAATTACTTGTCAACTTTCGCAACTGACTACTCTTAATACGTGAAAATAAAATAAAATGATTGTGACATTGATCATTTCAGATACATGTATTGTGGTTTGTTTTGAATTTTTTATACTTACTATGGTACACTTAAAATGTTAAGTTGTCGTTCTTTTGTTTAATATTAGTATTATAAAATTCTTTTGGAATATCTGGCTCTCTTCTCAATACCTCTGTGTTCTTAAAACGAAACCTTAATGGACGTCATTTCCAAAGCATCCAAATAAGACTCTGAATGGAGGTTGCTCATAAATATGTTGCAGGAAAGAAAGCTACAATGTGAAAATATTGCAATCATAAATCTCATTGTTGTTAAACATTAGAATTATTTTAGAATCATGTATCAATTTAATTTAATAAAGGCACTGGGATTACGTAGCATGGAGATGATCTTTAATTCCGTCCTGACACTGCAGTGGGAAAGGAAATGCTACACACTCTCTTTTGCTATAGACAAATACGTGTCTGCAATTATGAGCTCCGTATGTTATTTATTTCGTTATTTTAAATGACATTAGAGGAGAGTGTCAATATTTATGAGAGTAATGCATCAACAAATAAAGCATTTACTAATTTACTGTTACTGTTGGTATTACTGTACGGTGTGCATGGACACTTGTGGTTTGTAGGTATTGCAATCGTTTCTTTTATAGCCTTGTCCCCTGCGTTGTGAGAATTTATTTCTTTTGTCTCTGAGAGAATTTGTAACACAAAGATGACACATGCTTTACATAACAACAAATGGGCTAAAATATGGAAATTGTTGGAACAAAAAATGAAAAATGAATGCGGACATGAGGGTGAATATGAATAACATTTGGTTTTTAAATCGGGTTCGCGCAGCGTTCAAACCATGATTGATGGCCGAGGTATCCCTGAAAACAATTTAGCTTGTAGAATAATGCATGCATTCAGATCGCACTATAGCTTATATATTAGCAGGTAACGCTTCGAAAATCACTCAGGCGTTTCTGTTCGAAGGTGCGTTGAACTCTCTTTAAAGTCGAAAGTATTCAAGTGACAACTTTCTGAATATTATATTTAATATGTTATGACCTCTATTGCCTTCGATTGAAAAGTTGAAGCAATCCACAGTGCATTCCACCCTATGATTACATAACAAATGTAGTATCATAAGTTTATTTTGTCTGATTCAGAAGATAAATACATTCTATAGGATTTTAAAAAACTGTTATTAGGCGGGCCCCTAAAATGCCAAACTGTTTTTCAACAGTTTAAAATAAATATTGGTTTGCAGTGAATACCTAGTTCACCGGTTTTGAAGGCAAAATACATGCTGATGTAATCCCTAATAACGAGACTATCTTACAAAGAAGAGCTCTACGGTTCAGGAACTATAACGATGAAATCCAATGAAGCGGGATATGGTGTATGACCAAATCTCCAACTGACCAGGAAGGAAAGATGGTAAGCTTCACCGCTGTTGGATACAATGGTGCGGTGTCAAAGTTCCACCGAATTAGTATCAACAGTAACCTAAACTATATACAGAATGTCCCAAAAAACACCGACAACGCCTAGTATGTTTTACGAGACGTCAAATTGATCGTTTCTAAGATAGGAACCCCTGTCCGGAAATGCACGGTATGGACGCTGTAGAGCATCGAAGTGTGATATGGATGTACGTTCACGTTTCGTCAATAATTCCAACATCGAGCTGTTTACACTACAAACGGGCTTCGAACTGTGTACCTTCTACGTCATTGCAGAGGCTACATCGTGAGTCTCATGCACATGACCCAACACGTGGGGCTCTCTTTGAAGATTTTAGATCGCTCCGTGGTCTCGAGCCATAAGGCCCTCCGCTGACGTTACAGGAGTGTCATGCATCCTACTCTTCATACAACCCCACAGAAAAGAATCGAAAGGTGCCAGATCTGGCAACCGCAATGGTCATGGAAGTGGTCCACCTCTACCAATCCATCGATTTGGACATGCGACGTTGAGGTGATTCCTCACATTTACATTAAAGTATGCTGGAGTTCATGTCAGCCATTTCTGCAAGTGTGTCGCACTCTTAAAAACGTTACTGTACTGGAAACTACACAAGTAATCAGTAGGGTTCGCACCGAGGACTCTATGGAGAAATTTTGCGCTTGCGCAATAACGTTATTACGCTCAGGTCGTTCATCCCAGTACACAGATGGCTAAAGGCTTACACACCTTCTGTGTTAAGATAGCAAAACGAATATTAACAGATTATCACAAACGTTCGTTCTCAAACTTCGACGATTCCCAGCGTCCAAACTGTACATTTCCGGATAGAGGTTCCTGTTCGGAAACCGATCAGTTTGCCATCCTGCATAACATACTAAGAGTTGTCGGTTTGTTTTTGGGACAACCAGTATATAGGTGTTCATAAGATGTGCTTATGTCTAGGCCTCGCCTTCAAGAGTATGATACCCTTCAAAACAAAGTAGCAGCCGCTACTGAGAAGCAAGGGACATTTGTTTCGAGTTTTTTTCTTTTCTTACTGTTTCTTTTTTGCTCAATATGCTGAGTTTTTTTTTACCATATTATTGTATTAAATGTTACTGTCGCTATAATTATTATTACAGAATTTTCTTCCTATGGCAAATGAATTTTCGTCAAACTTCCTAGAATTAGAAATAAAAAAGGCTTAAAACTGATGACAGCTTCACTAACAACTGTATTTCTACAATGAGAGATGTACTTGTATTGTACAGACTCATTGTTCGAAGAGCTAATGTCTTTCTGCAGTACCCTTGGCCTGGGTCTTACACTGTGTTCAGTTTTAGGCAACGACCTAGTAGCTGTAAATACAGTGCTGCGGTTTGTTGACAATATTAATTTTTGTCAGCAAGTGTAAGGTTATTTTATTTCGGAAGTTGTAGAGGGTTTTACTTTTTGGTTTTTAACGTTTTAATTCTTTCGTTTTAACTGTTTTAAGCTTTTGCAATTGTAAGTTTGATTTTTTAGGAAGTTTTAATAGCTGCGCTGAGCTGTTTTTATCTATTTTAACTTTCGGTTTTTAACTCTTTAAGCGTGACATTTTAACTTTTGAACTCCGGTGATTATATCTTTGGACTCGGAATCCTATTGACCAAGTTGTCTACGGGCCCTTAAGTACGACACACTCACCTACTTTCTACAGTATACCTCAGGTATAAGCAGTTCAGTTATGTTGCCTGAAGTAATAGGCGCTATGGACAATCAGTTTCTTGCAACCTCTCTGCTCTGCCAGAACAATAGCGATTGGTGCTTATGATACCAATCGACATTAGGAGAAGTAAAAACGCAATGGCGAAGCGCGAGATTGGCTCTGCTGGCAATAAAACTGAACTGGTATTTACCGAAAAAATCACCGGTTAAAATGGTTTTAGATTGCTAGACGGATACTTTTATGAAACAGCTTTTCTTTAGGTGATGTCATGTACTAGGGAAGAGTTAAAGCAAACTGTAAATGAAAAGGAGGAAATAGTTAAAGGGTATGAAGTCATTTTAGAGGATACAATACTTTTCCTTGACAGCGGGGACAGCCTTGTGACAAGGGGCTGCTGCACCTATCTCGGCGAGGTACAGCAGCTGTTCATTTTGCCTGCTCCCCTTTGTCCACTGGGGAGATAGTGGCTCAAAGTTGATTGGGAAAGACGACTACATCATATTCAGCAGAATTCAGGGCAGCCTCTTAGTACTCCACTAGAATACTACAGTAAATTTGGCTATGCAACAACATCATGGTTGTTGGGAGTAGTCCCTTTTACAGAATCAGATATTTCAAGTATCAAATTTTCAGAAGTAGAAAAACTGGAATTAAGGATAAATGAGAATATCACACTCTCTCGTCTGTAAATGTAAAGACATATGAAGAAGCAGCTGCGGGACTGAAGTAAGTAACAAAACAAGGCTTACTAGATATTCCAAAGTTGTGTGCAAGTTGCAACAATTTAAGGTATTGAGACTAACGTGTACTGTGGTGCACATTCCTAATTTAGCTCGACCTCAGGCCATCAAACTTTGTAGGCACTGCCAAGGTGGAAGAAACATGAAAGCAATTTTCATTGTCTTTCTTACAGAAGTGTTCCTTAGACACTTAAAAATATGTCGTGAATGTGAGCACAATATAACAGCTTAATGAGGGATGAACCTGAGAACTATGTTGATTTGTACAAAAACCAAAAGGTTTTGCATACAGTGTTTAAAACATATTTCCAATGCCAAAATTAAAATTCTCTTCTTTTCGCAGGAGAGAAGGTGCTTTTGATTTAAAGGGTATGTTCATAAATGAGTGGATGACTAGATAAACGGCTCTTACTGGTAATACGAGATGAAAGGGGGCCAAGTCAGATGCTGCTTCGTGCAACGTTGAAATGAAAAGATATCGGTAGAGGATTCAAGCCTTTCCAATCTTGGAAAGCTACCCAAGGCAGAAGTTCATTACGATATTATAAAACAGAAATTTCTTATCATTCAGTTTTAGAAGAAATAGTGACATTAAAAGTAGCCGGATGTCATTTGACATAATATGGAGCCTGAAGACAAAGCGGACAGAATATTTTCAAGGAAGGATAGAGAGAGTGAGACAGACAGACAGACAGAGAGTATTGTTAAATGCTCGGCCATGAACATTGAAAATTTCCGGTAGTAATTACACATTACTCTTTAAAATTCATTAGTGGCTTCAAATAACTTTTGACCAACGTGGGGGAATTTTACACAGCATTGAGACACCGTAGGTCTCTTAACTCCGGATAAAACCACCGTGTTCTGATTCTGGGTAAAATTCAACGGTGAGAATGTTAATATGATATTTACACAATAAAATATTCAGATCCTCTATAAGAACCTAGCTCCTAATATTGTCATAATTGCACAATAAAATCCCATAGACAATCTACGATAATCTAGTACTAAACATCAACTGGCACTTAAGTTATCCACTAAATTTTTACTTAATAAAGCTGGAAATAAAAAGAGTACATATGGAGTGACACAGTCGGCTGAGGGACAGTCTGGCAGTGACCTTGTCACGTCCCCCAAGGCGTGGCGAGTCATGTCAACATCATGCCAACTGTGGTAATACTAGATATGCAATAAAGTTAAGGTTTTTGATACACCAAAATACCCTGCTTCACTCTGAGATCATGAAGTAGTCCTTCCTTCACAGAAATCTCGACAGCAGTCGCACGTGACGCAATGTTCAAACCTCCTTCTATACACGGGGTCACACACATTAGTATAATGGGATACAAGTGCAATAAGTAATTTTATACATTACTATACTTAATCTGTCAAGTATTTTTACATAATACTCTTTTATGCTTTATCATTCATATTTAAAATTGTCCTTTTCTACAGATTTGTTAGCAGGCTGTAATGACAACCCTTATAGCCGTTAAATAATGTGGTTCCAGCAGCAAGTTGACCAATTAACCTTGGTGGTGAAGTGCTGAACGATTTATCCAAGCGTGTTTGTCGAACTTAAGAAAACATCAATAACTTACAGCTCATGCTCAGCTGCTGAATGAATTAAATCGTAAGGAAGGGTTAAAAACCAAAAGGTGCTAATGACCTATAGAGATTTCTTCTTCTTCTTCTTCTTCTTCTTGTTCCTGTTCCTGTTCCTGTTCCTGTTCTTGTTCTTGTTCCTGTTCTTGTTCTTGTTCTTGTTCTTGTTCTTGTTCTTCTTCTTCTTCTTCTTCTTCTTCTTCTTCTTCTTCTTCAATTCCCTTATGCCTTTTCAAGCGTCGGGGTAGTCTCTGAGCCTATAGAGATTTTAAATATAAAAAAATTCAACTATCATATTCCATGTCTGCAATAATACATATATAAAAATCTAGATAATTTGATGTAGTTTATGAAAATATGAGCAGTAAGAAGGGCCAAACTCATAGGGAGATTAGATTACTAGCACTGAATGCAGGAAACTCAACTTTCTAGCATGATAGCGAGGGCGGAAAATGGATTTAAAAAACCACTGTCCTAGAAAAAGTTTCCCCGGATCGCCAGGAGAATGCTGGGAAGGATTACTATATCCTCTGATTCTCCTATTCCTCCATTTCGTTAAATTAATCACTTCATTCCACCCTTCAGCCCGTTAGGTTTATTTCAGAGCTGGAGGCGTCGTCGAATATCGTGACAGCAGTACGACAGGGGGAACAAACGCGCCTTGGAAAACTTGTCCCCTGGATTGGAAGGCGAGCCTCCTGGTTTCCGGGCCCCCATGGGAGGGTACAAGCACAAGGGGGGACCGATTTCCGAGTCCCGCGCCCTCCTTGGGAGCACGAACCCGAAGGGTTGGAAGAGAAACCGGGCTGAGCCAGCCTTTGCAGGAGTGTTTCTAATAGGGAAAATGTAGACCCCTCCTCTGCTCTGTCGTGGCAACGTTTAGGGTGCCCTTCAGAACCATTCGCCTTATCCTCGTGGGAGGTGTCTCATCAGGGTCATAGGCACAAAAGATAGCCTTTCGGTCGAGGTGCTAAGTTATCATTGAGTCATTGATTCATCGTCGGAAATAGTAATTCTCAATGTTTATGCCACGAGCACCTTCCCTTTGCTGTATTTTTTATAACATAAATATTACGAAAATGACATGCATTATAAACTACAATTCATCATAATAATGTCTCATTACAAAATAAGAACCAATAGTAATGTTGCAGTAAAACCGTGAAGGAAGATAACTGAATTCAAAGGCGACAGTAAACTTTGAAAAGCTCCATGCTGGCTGAAATGAGGTCAGGGCGAATAAGGTATGTTTATGAGCTTTGCCCCACCAGCCAGAGAAAACCATAAAGCCATTGCGAGGTATCGTGGCATTGAAAAGACGCTATTCACTCTGTGATACGATTCACTTTTATTTATCCTATATGGTCAATATTAAGTTTATCTGAGAATGTGGGTCACGGAAGTGTAGAAACAACATTGCCAAATAAAACCGTTGGAGTTTTCAAAGGAATTTTACAGAGACCATAAAGAGTACAAACAAAGTATAAAAAGCAAAGAGTATTCCTCCGTGTGAATAGAATACACTTTCTAATAGCTTTCATAATGGTGTCTATAATGTTCCCTATATGGCCTAGCTCTAGAGCAGGGGTGTCAAACAGCACTCACCAGGCGTGAAAAATTTTCCCCTATTTTCCCTCCCTCTGTGATGATCAAATCGGAAAACGGGAAAAACAAAGCGAAAACCGGTTCTACTAGCGCGTGCTACTACAGTTAAGGAGGGGTAGACCCCTCTCTTCACACCCTGGGAGTGATGTTTGACATGCCTGCTCTAGAGTATCGATGCCCAACGTCGTCTCTAATCTGCCAAGCTTCACCTCCTTCGTTCTGTGCATGCAGTATTTCCCCTTGACTCATTCGGGTAATCAAGCATTAATGAGGTTTGTCCTATGAATACGTCATAGTTCGGCGAAAGGTAGATGGGGGCAAATTCGCCCTTCCCTCCTACGCATAAGTTTGTGTATCACAGAGGAAAACCTCATTCTACTAAGTGAATGAAGGCGGAGTTCGTTGCTCTCCGTTGGCAATGAGGATGGCGGAGAATGAGAATGACTACCATCTTTTACCATGGACTCCGAATCACGTTGGGCCTTGCGCATACTTTACGTGAAGTAGTCCGAGGTGAAGGCTTGGATAGGGCCGACTTATAATCGCCTCTCCAGAGCCGGGAATCGAACCACGGCCTGCCATTAAGAGAGCCGCGTGCAAAACCACGCATACCGCGGTGCTTTCCTTAGCTAATGTAAATTATTGTGTTAGAAAAGTGCTCCTTAGCTAGAAAATACTATTTGTACGATCTTGCTTATAAAATGCGTAATGGTATTAGCAAAATAAGGGTAGATTATTCATTAAAATTTTTAGAGAATGGAGCGAGTGAGGTAGTGCCTCAGTAACGTGTGAGACTCGTATTCGGGAGGTTCCATGTTTAGACCCCCAGGGCAGACCAATCATCCGAAGCGTTTTCTTCTTTTTGCGCAATTTTGGTCGGTTGCTAGGTGAATGCTGCGTACATATTGTTATGAATAGAATGTTTATCTGGAAATTGACTGTGAGGATCCTCTCATTCTGGGTGCAATTTCTACAAGCACGGAATTAAAGTTCACTGTTTGTGTTTTTAGATATTTTCTGTTGCAGTTATGAAATGTTATCTTGGTTCTTTCTTTCCTCCCTTCCTTCCTTCCTCCCTCCCTCCCTCCCTCCCTCCCTCCCTCCCTTCCTTCCTTCCTTGCTTCCTTCCTTCCTTCCTTCCTCCCTTCCTCCTTTCCTCCCTTTCTCCATTCCTTCCTTCCTTTCTTCATTCCTTCCTCTCTTCATTCCTTTCTTCATTCCTTCCATCCTTGTTTCCTTCTTTCTAACTAAGAGTTTCAAAGAATATTGCAGATACCATGTTCAGCATGTATCTAGCTAGCTTCCTTTTACACATTTGATTTATCTTGAATCATGTGTGCTTCTACATAGCTAAATAAAACATGTTGAAGCCGGTTCGAAAGCCATTCCTCGTATTTATCAGTGGTTATATAAGCCAACCTTAGGGTAACTAACCCTGGAGTAATAAAGATAATCTCCATACATTACCAAATGTTTGTTACTCAATTTCCACCATTGAGATTTTCACGCACCCTTTCTTTGAGGGATCAGACTATCAGCAATAAAATTACGGCACTTTTTATTACTCAATGTTAGTTGTATCTTTAAAATCATGAAAGATAATCACTCTCCCTATTAGTTATTATTTAAAAATAATTTATGAATAAAACTGAAATAAATATAAGTTATTACGCAGTATAGAATCGATAATGATAATTCAGAATACGTATGGATTAAATACATTTTAAACATTGTCTTTATCTCTATAATAAACCAAGCGGGTCATAAAATGGTTTAAAACAACTAGATAGAAATGCTGTATGCTAGCGTGTTGAACAGCTGTCATTTTGCGTACCTATATGTGGGGAAAAAAAATAAAAAAATAAAAAAATAAAAAAAAAAAAATAGAAAAAATAAAAAAAATAAAAAAATAATAAAAAAAATAAATACATAAATAAATAAATAGATAGATAGATAGATAAATAAATAAATAAATAAATAAATAAATAAATAAATAAATAAATAAATAAATAAATAAATAAATAAATAAATAAATAAATAAATAAATAAATAAATAAATAAATAAATAAATAAATAAATAAATAAATAAATAAATAAATAAATAAATAAATAAATAAATAAATAAATAAATAAATAAATAAATAAATAAATAAATAAATAAATAAATAAATAAATAAATAAATAAATAAATAAATAAATAAATAAATAAATAAATAAATAAATAAATAAATAAATAAATAAATAAATAAATAAATAAATAAATAAATAAATAAATAAATAAATAAATAAATAAATAAATAAATAAATAAATAAATAAATAAATAAATAAATAAATAAATAAATAAATAAATAAATAAATAAATAAATAAATAAATAAATAAATAAATAAATAAATAAATAAATAAATCAATCAATCAATCAATCAATCAATCAATCAATCAACCAACCAACCAACCAATTCCCAAATTCCCCCCAACTCCCCCGAACTCCCCCGAATACTCCCGAATTCCCCAAAAGCCCCAAATTCCAATTCCCAAATTCCAATTCCCAAATTCCAATTCCAATCGAATCCATCCAATCCATCAATAAACCAATCAATAAATCAAATAAATCAAATAAATCAAATAAATCAAATAAATCAAATAAATCAAATAAATCAAATAAATCAAATAAATCAAATAAATCAAATAAATCAAATAAATATAATAAATATAATAAATCACATAAATCAAATAAATCAAATAAATCAAATAAATCAAATAAATCAAATAAATCAAATAAATCAAATAAATCAAATAAATCAAACAAATCAAATAAATCAAATAAATCAAATAAATCAAATAAATCAAATAAATCAAATAATCGAAATGCCACACTTCGACACCAAAATATTTTTGAAATCGATTAATAAAGCTTTTTATTTCAGAAATTTCACTGATGTATCTGCAGTAATATAGGCATAAATATTAAGCATTTGTAAGCACTGACTGCTGCAAGCCGCACAGTCAACAAATGATAAGAATTCTATTAACAGAAGTACGCTACTAAGTGTTTCCCAGTCCCTTCATGCAAACACATAGGCATTTAGGATTGTCGACCAAAATCAGAGAGCTCCCGAGGCGACTGTAATTATACAACAGCAAACAAACTGTCAACGCGGTCGGATAATGCCATTTTGATCCCGTTTGGCGCAATGGTATTCGCCACGGTTGGCAACACAGCACCTATACTAGAATCTGTGAACATGAGAAGAAGCTCTCTTGGCTTCTCATTCCGGAGAAGTATTCTTCTGATAACTGAGCTTGTTGTATATCTTAAGTTTTGCTATAAGTATATTAAATCTCCTGAATGCAATCATGACTCTTTTCTGTGGAAGAAACCGGAAAGCAACGCTGAATCACGCCGCTATGCGCTCGCTGGTTGTAAAATGTATGTAACACTGGATAAATTGACCAAGGGTATCGTTTACAGCAGGGCCTCTCGGGGTGCATGCACCCGTTGCATCGCAAAGTTCGGTGCAGGTGCAAAGTTCGAATACGAAAAATTGACCTCGGTGCAAAAATCCATTCGCTCTTTCCTTAAGCTTGTCTCTCTCGCTTTGCAATCTCTCCCTTCCTCACTTTCAGCGTTGTTTCTTCCTCGCTGTGTAATGTGCAGTGTTAAACTGGTTAATTTGGGTTTTCATGACCAAATCTAATAATTTGTTTTAAGGATCTAGAAAGCACTGGTACAAACTTCATTTTTGGATAATGAATGCTGTTCTGCAAGATGTAGCATCCTGTTTAATTCCTCCTTTATATCGTCCTCTATGATTTCATTACATCTCTACCATGTCACAGCGTGTTGCAATAGATACTATTCTTACACACGCAAATACTGTATGGCACATTTGGTCCTATCGTGACGAATTTAAAAAAATGTGTTACTCTCACTCGACTTTCACTACTCTTGTACATACTATTCTTACAAACCCTTATTCCTCTATGTCCTTCTTGTTAGTCGGGATAAAAATTTGTAGAAATTAACTTATTACTAATTTCCTTGTATGTTCAAGGGGAACATGGGAATACAGTCGGCTTTGAGTGATGGTCAAATGTTTTAAAACTGTCAAATTCCGTTCTCTTTGCACGGCTAAGATATAAAAAGTGAATAACGATCTTCCATGCATGGCTAGTATAAGTATTAAAAACCTTACACAAATAACAAGGAATATCTCCGAAATGGTTCACTTAAAAAAAAAAAAAAAAAAAAAAATGAATTGTGTGTTTTAACCAGATATACTTTTTTATATTAAGATTTGGTCTATATCTTACGGTTTACCAGTTATGCAAAAGTCATCAAGAGTAAACAGGACTACCTGAGCTATAACCAGAATATATAAAGTATACATTTCATTTGCCATAATGTTTTAAGTATGGCATTTTAAAGAAAATCATTAGAGTAATTTCTGAGAAAATAAATTTTCGAAAAAGTTTCCACGTATAGGGTAGTTGACGGTGGAGGATTTTTCTTCAAAATCTTCGTGTCGCATCCTTGTAACATATTCAACTTAAATACCACTTTTAACCGGCTTTTCGTATTGACTTATGCTGTTCACAGACACACACACACACACACACACACATACTGACACACACAGAGACACGCACGGACCTTTGTCTAAAAATGCTTTTCTTGGATTCAGGGTGCCTCAAAATATATACATCCGGTGAAATCTCCACAGTGAATATTTGGCTGGAATACAATACTTCCTCTACCTACCATACGTACCACAGAAGGTAATAAGAATGTTCCCACTCTGAATTAAGTGGACTTTGGGCATTCTTTGGAGCAAGTTCCTTCATAATTAGCTATTTCTACTGCACGTATCTATTTCACTGATAAGCAAGCTCTCTAGCAACGCAGGTTTCCTCGAGTCTTCGATTCTTCGCTCTGCAGCGCGCGAATTGGGCCGAGCTTAACCGAGTCGCCACGATGCACGGTGCACGGTGCAAGGAATTGTGCACCTTGGATTGCAATCGGTGCAATTGTAAGCTTTGAGAAGCCCTGGTTTAGACACATATCTTCATCATTGTAACTTGCAGTAATACTCGACAAAAAGGCGAAACTCATCGGTAAGTGTACAGACAAATTGGTATTGTTGATCACTACTGCAATTCGAAGAAGTGTGCATATAGTAAACACTACGCATTCTCTAAACACTCTTGACTTCGTATGACTGTTACTTGTCTTCTTTACTCTCTCGACGCATTTCACTTCCACGTTGTAAGTAAAAAAGAAATACTGATAGGTAAATCATATCAGGTCTTCAAGTTAATGCAGCTTTAGGGCCAGCATAGCCATTTAATTAGAATAAGAGGCAGACCTCGTGAGAAAGTGTTAGCAGAATAATAACAACTTGTTTCCCCTCACATGAACACTCAATTTACTTGGCCCCTCACGCCATTGTGGGTGCCATTATTTGCGTTGTGAAAACAATAATGGATTTTGACCATGCCACAGACCATTTTAATGCACGCACTCACGTTTATATTCCTAACAAGACTATTATGCTGGTGCTGGAAGAACGAAAAGCTAAAGCCATGAGGGCTCATTCGTTCTTTTAAGTATCCTTTATATTATCTCCATCAGCTCATGACTTCTGAAAGCTAGTGGTAACTCGGAAAGATAACAGCTACATAGTGAATGAACGTTCACGAAAGTTCCACAAGGACGAAAGAGATTCATTGCCATCACTATTTTGTCATTACTTAATCACTCGCCAGGAATTGTAAATTGTCATCTGATCTTAGATAAGATGAAATAGAAAAGTAAATTTCTATTTAAACACTTGCCACTTTTTCTCGGGGAGCCCATAAGTCGCAAATCAAATATTGAAAAATAAGCAAGTTCCCTTCCATTTCTTCCCGACTTAGGACTGGCTGATTTAAACAATCTCTTGCCAAAGACTTCCGATCGCGGACGTAATAACTTGGATACAATTTGGGCCTTCCGCTTGGCTTAGAGTGAAGCGAGCAGCAGAGAAACCACGTGGTGTTGTATCCAACTTTAACCAGGGGTTAGGTTAGGGTTGGTGTATGAGGGTATATGAATTCCCGATACCGTTTGATCTTGTAAACATTTCGGTGTAGCAACATACTTGCAATATCCACAGGAAATGTTGAGCCGCAGTTCTAATAACACCGAATTAGTCGGATTAGAATTAGTTAGACGGAGGGGCCTCCAATAACCGGAGCACAGCACCACATATAAACCATAATGAGCCCTTTGTTTTTGGAACATGACCGCTGGGAAGGAGGGTTGAAGGGACGATTGGGAGGGCGACCAGACTTGGACTACGATGTGCGCTAGCAAGGTCGTGGTGCATAACTATTCCAGAATGGCACTCATACTGACGGCGGAGATCCTGCCATAGCCATCCAAATCCAGGCTAAGGACACAGACATTGACAGAATTATCTAAGGTTTCCCAAGTTTGACGACACCTCGAAGTGTTTAGTTCTTCCGGGACCAACCTAGGAGGATCTCGGCGCAGGCTTCAGCGCCTCCAGATATTTCCCTCTTTTTCACTCGGTTCCCGGGTCCCACAGACAACGAGGGAGCATATCATCCCTGCCAAGCTGCTCCTAACGCCTTCACTGACACTACTAACCCTGAAGGATGAAGTGTGAATGAAATGATTTTTGAAACGAAATGGAAGGGCCGGAATTTCGTGAGTTATCCTTCCCAGTATTCGCCTGGTGACCCGGGGAAACCGCCGAAAGATACCTGCGTCAGGAAGGTCGGCTACGGGAATCGAAGCCACGAACTCCCGCATGCGAGCCTCACACGTTACCACGGAGCCATCCAGCTCGGTTGTTACCGCATTACTATTTTACCGTCCTTTTAGATATTTATTTTACCGCCATAAACTGTATAAATATTACATGCACCATTTAAAGTAAATCCTTGCGTAGCTAGGTCATGACTGATTTCTAATAGTCCATAATGTCTATAACGCAATGTATGCAGTACCCCAGTTCTCTATCAGAGAGATCTATTGTAATGTACTATCATGCATTTTCTGCCGTACCACATATTAGTACCATGCAGAAATTCAAGTGGCATTGATTAAAAATAAGTGGAATATGTTAATAATAAAACAATAAAAAATAATAATAAAATAACAAAATAATTAGCAATTGCATTTAATCTGCCATATAAACCCAGTGGAGTACTGAGAATGGGAGGAATTAATTCACAATTTTATCTAATTTTTCCCCTCCTTAAGAGGAACGAGAAATAAACGTAAAAAGGAAGTTAAAAAATGAACCATACATTGGTCTTGTTTATCATCATCATCATCATCATCATCATCATCATCATCATCATCATCATCATCATCATCATCATCATCACCACCACCATCACCATCACCATCATCATCATCATGACATCCACATGTTTATTTATATTCTAAGAAATGTTACTGAGAGTAAAATGTTATTCCAAAGTAGACTGTTTGGGTCTCTCTCAAAGCATTGGTCATGTGAGACAACCCATATCTGATATACTATGTAGTAGCGAAAAGGAAGCTTCCTTTACTAAAGCTGTTGTTAGAGTTATTACTGGAGCACAATTATAATTTGTTTCACTACAAAAGGGGTTACATGTATGTATACTCAACTTTACTTCCTGTCTCATTCTGGATTTGAGGAACGTCTAAAACACGCAGAATTTATCATTTATTCACAAAATATATGATTACTTGATTACTCTCAACGGAGTATATTTCACTTCATTTCAAACAAACCCTGTTAGCCGGAAATGCATTCTGCACATCAGAGGTTAGGGTTTTCTTTCTCTCTTTTTTCTGTCTTTTTTTTAACCGAGTGAGATGGATCCGCTGTAACGTATGGGGCTCACGTTCGGAAGGTCTTGCGTTTGTTTCCCTCTAGCCAACCGGTCTCACCATGTGGTTTTCTTGATTTTCCTGGATCGGTAAGCGAATGCTGAGTGGGCTGCTCTTATGCCATACACTTCCTGTCTGCATTATCTTTCATAAGTTACAGATTTGAAGAACCAGGCGAGGGCGATTGGCACGTTGCGGCTGGACGGGTGATCGTACGCGTGGGAAAGGTTTATTCCTGGCATTTATTGAGCCTGCTGGGAGCTTGTTTTGTTGCCACAAGGACATACGTGGCCACGGGGATCAACCAGTGCTAGCCGGTGCCCCATTTGGAGGGATCCCGTCGGTTCCATAATACTCGTATTTTCATTTTTACCAGTTCAATTAAGATCACTGTTTCTCCGCTTTGCAACCATCCCCTACTCTTCTCAGTGAGGGAGGGACAGTCACGGCCACGTGGGGGAAGTGTAGAAAGAGACATACAAATCGGGAGTAGGAATAAACGTGTGTGGCCTTGAGTGGCCGGAGTGAAACCACTATAGCGCATATCACCGTCCTATCAGGTGGCCTTCGAGTCTCCACCACAATCTGCCTCTCAAGGGACACGTTGGAAGTGAAAAACGTCGTTGTGTCCCAAGTGTGGTCCTGGAGGTTTTTGCTTCTGTCTGTTACTCAGCCTTTGTTTGGAACCACCAGTTAGCATAAACGTTCCATTGGTTGTTTTAAGGTGAGAAGGTACTTTACTTGGGGGTCAAAATTCAATTTTTGGAATTTTTATATTTTGTTATAATTTCATCCCTCTAGATTACGAGTATATACGTAATTGACCCAACAAAGCCACTATGTTTAAATGTAAAAAATGGCTGACTTTTGCTTCGGTGAAGCATCTAATGTTGAAATAGACAAACTAATTCGAAGACGGATACCTCAGAACATAGAATACAATACGAAATATGTTTGGAATCAGTTGACAATAAACTGTGTGCGCAAACAGGAAAATAGCTCAGTGGTATTTAATCTTGTAGACCGTACCAATGGACGCGGATGTACTTGTATGCTTGCTTCATATTTCTTTTAAGAGGTTAGTAATAACATTTAAATAGGCTATATTATTCTTTGATTCGTGAAATAGTCTTAACAAATGCAACCCGTGATAGTCACTCGTGGCTTTACTTATAATACAATTCAGCTTTAATGTTTAATAGCTCGAAGAATTAAAAAAAAGTCAGACTGAAATTTAGAACTATCCTATGTTTATAACAAGAAAACATTGAAAAGCAATTTTCAGGTAAACTGTGAGAAAAATAGAAGATACGGTTAAGCCTCAGCGGCTATTAGTCTGTAACTTTAAACTTTTCTGTCAACAAAATTCTGAATTTGTTGTTGTATTTCACACTTTTATTTGTATAAAAAGTTGAGTTTTTATCAGTAGCTCCCTAAATGTTTCGTTTGGAAGCTAAAAGTTAATTTTGTAAGAATTGGTACCACCTAGAAAAAAAAAATAAGTGTAGTTGGCAATGTTTATATCCTCCTTCGTCCTGCGAAGAGAGTGTCGCTCGGGACATTTGAAAACAACCCTGGTTTGGTGGCGCTGTTATCGTGTTTAGGCTCATGTAGCCTGTGCTCGCTATACGATATAGTTGCCGGGTTGACAGCAAGGAAACAACACTATAGATACATGTTCTGAGAAGTACCTGTAAAATTAATAATGGCTTACACAAAATTTAATGGTGAGTGACTCAACGCAACATCCAAACCGAGGATTGCCACGCCTTACGGTGTTGCACTGCTAAATACGCTTTGAAATAGCGCTGTAAAGCCGGCGGGTAAATATCCTTTGTGCCCACAAAATGTATTCGCACAACAGCAAAGAGAATGGCAGTGGTCAGTTATCAGCCGCCATTAAATTCTGTGTCTACCATAGAATTTAACTAACCAGAATGGTCATATTTAAGAAAGTGTGTCATAGACGTAATGGCTCTGTCACTCTCCCAAGTTGTAATAATTTCTGTCTTTATTCTTACTGCGGCAATTGCTAGAATTCTGACAGTAATGCAATGCTTGGCTCACAAATTAATCACGGTTAAATAACTTTTAACGACGTTCTAATCAAAGGAAAGGAACCGAGCTTATTGATTTCGAAAGATAATATGCACGGCATCGTCATGTATGATGTTGCAGGAAATAATAAAAATGAGGCAGCCCTCAAAGAGAAGCTTCGGAAATTGGAACTATTGATTTTGAAATTCAAGGGACCCATTAGTACCACAGGCAGAATGTGTCTGAACTGAATACTAAAAAGCAACCGATACAGCATGTGCTGCACAAAACAGACGGTTTTAAAGGATCTGGGATTGCACAGGTGAGAGAATTACCTAGGCTTTCTCACTAGAGGTTTTCACAGAGGAGAGCGAAGCTTTAGCACACTTTGTTTCAGGCTTTGTCATCTAAATATAGAGTAGGTACCACTTTATTGAAAGGTGTTATCATCAACACACAGAGGAATAGAATGGGAAGGAAAAGAAAATATTGAAAAGCATTCAGTTATGGCTGGAAAACGGTTATATGTATATTAATGCCAACATTTGTCTGTCATTTAAAATCTCCCGTTCATTTCCCGTCGATCGTCCTTTCCGTTTCCTTCTCAACTTTCAGGTGAGCTTCTAGGTTTCATGGTGTGATGTAGTGTCGGATAGATCAGAGATCGGCAGATTACCTGCTCTGTGACGTCATACAGTGGAGTAGGACTTCTCTTTTCTCAGTTTACTTGCTTGGAAGCAGAGAGGAGGGGTGGGAGGACAATAACCCTCCACTGAGCAGTAGCCTCCTTTGCGCTTTGTAAGTGCGTGAATTTGGAAACGAGTAGCGTAGCGATTTGGTACCTTTGTTGGGAAACTTGACATTATTTATGCTAATGGAGTCCTCTCTTCGGATATCGTAAACACGTATTATAACAATGTATAATAAGTAGGGGTAGGATTTTGATTACTTTGCATCTTTATTTTGGTAACTCTAATTCATTAATCAGTTGTATATACAGCTGTTTCGGAGTAAAAGGAGTTAAACCAACCATATTTGTTAGGACATTCTTTTTTTTGGCATTTTTCGCTTAGTTTAGGCATTAGTGTAGGACATTTTTAGGATGTTTATTGCATTATTCTGCATTTTATATACTTCAGGCGATTTTATTGCATAGTTAAGCACTGTAAATACATCTTAGGTACATTGTGCGTTTTTTCCCCAAGATCAAAGGACCATTTCCATTCTTTAGTTTCATTACTTAGTAAATAATTTGCAGATGTACTGTCGAGTGGGAGCGTTTCTCTTGAAGAATTAACAGGAGACTTGGAAGCAAGTGACATAGTTTATTTTAAGCATGCTCTTCTAGTATCGGTGCAAGCGGAAAGGAGCTTCTCAATGTTAGCAGATAATTGGTATGCATTCTCCTTTGAAAATCTACAAATGGTGTTTGTGCATTGCAATACAGGTTTGATGAAATGAACGCCTAGTATTTTCCTGCAAAATAAATCAATTACGTATAGAATATCCTTTTTAATTTGTGCAACTGTATTTTGTTTAACTTTGAATTTCCCTTACACTAATATTAAAATTATACGATAGCGATACAAGTCTAAATGGTTTAACCCTGTTGTTGCTGATGATACTATTAAAATAATAATATTAAGTTTTCAGAGCATTTTTTAAATATTGTAGACATTTTTTGAGATTTTTAGGTCATAATAGCAATTTAAAGTGCACTTTTTAGTGCTTTATATGGCATAAAAATCCTAGCCATAATAATGTTACACAAGCTCGTTAAACTTAATGTAGTGACTATTGTCTGGGATTCTTCGGAAGTTGTCACTGAATCAACCCCCAGTTAATGTGTTTATTATTAACAAAAGTAATAAAAATTCTAGGTCATCATAAACTAACATTTGATAAAGGACCCTGAAACATCTAGAATTAGATTACTTTTAGTAACAAATAGAACAATATGAGCCGCCACGGCATTGCACGTGCTTACCGCTACTGTATTTGCACTACTCGTGTCTTCTCACAGAGTGCTCCGTCAGCGTTTGTCCACTCGTATGTCATAAGTCCGATACTTACCGACTGCTGGGATAGATGGCACGAATGCTTGCTCCGAGGAAAGTTTCTTTCCCCCAGATACCGGAGGACTGCAAGGATTGTTCATCCCTCTCTCTGGGCAGCTTCAGTAGTCAGCGAAGTCTTCAAGGTAGGAGTCGATAAGGTCTATGTGGCCTTTCTGCCTGCCGCCTGCAGCTTGCTCTGGTTGCTTTCCCTCATCCCTTTCGCTTGGGAGTGGTGTTAGTCTCAACATATCCATATGCAATAAGTATGATTTTACGAATGCTGTAAAAAGCTACTTCTGCAGCTCCTAGTTACCCAGTTGATCAGTTGTCAGCAACTGGGTACTATACACCGATCACCTTCACGACTTTTGACAAATAAGATGTTGTGACGCTGGCCACGGCACACAACAAAGGACGGTCGCGGCCCGGCTGCGTATCAAAGGCAATCAAGGTCAGGCTGCCTAGCGCGGCTGTTGTGAACACGTGACAAAAATCAGAGTGGCAGAACAAAAAGGGGTTTTGCAGATGATTCGAGAAGTGTCCGGAGGCCGACGTATTTGTAGAAGCTCCAGAATGGTCCGTGTTGGGTCATCCTGCTATATAAGGAGGCGAAGTAACGAGCGGAGTGAGTTACAGTTGCACTCTGTGTGTGTGTGTGTGTGTGTGTGTGTGTGTGTGTGCGTGTGTGTGTGTGTGTGTGTGTGTGTGTGTGTCATGGCGTCGTGAAGGAAGATCGCAAAGCAGTTATGCGTGTTCAGTGGTCGTATCGCCAGAGTTAGTGTTTGAGAGAAAGAGAAAATGAAGAAAGACAGCGAAAGGAGGGAGTCAAGGTTACGAGAAGAAAATAGTTGTTAGTTGTTATACCATGAAAGACTTAACATCAGTTAAAGAGAACTGTGTTTTTTTTTTTTTTCAATTGTTTTGGAGGAGAATAAAGGGATGAATGAAATGATTGGGCTGGAATTTTGTCGTTTCCGTCACGGTGTCAGGAGTGGGATTCCTCAAATTGTCAAATGGCTAGTGTCACTGTGGAAATATTACAAGCTGATCGGTGAAGGAACTTCACGTGCACAAGGTTCTAGAGTACCGCTATATAAATGTTTTTCGTTCCTTAAATACATGTATTTATTTTTTAGTAAATTAGATTTGGTGCTAGTTCTGTTAGTCCTCTTTTTGCGGTGGAGGTTTGTTGGTGAATTCCCTTTCATTCTCTTGGGTGGCAGCCTCCGCTTGCGTCAATATCCAGGCAAACTCAATTAACTTTTACAAACTTACGATAGAAGTCGATATCGAGGAAACACTCGCTTTACCTATGCGTACCTCCCTTAAAGCACCTCTTCTTTATACTTTTAACCCCTTTCTCGATATTATTAACGGTAGCTCCGTGCTGTCGAAACTAAAAGTGCTGTACAAAACAATGGTTATTGAGCGATGTTAATTAATATTTATGGGCACCTTAGCTTCTATAAACCCTTGTTTCTTTATTACCCATCCAAATCTGTTGTCACCAGATCAGGATTCTTCTTATTAAACACTAAAATGGACAAGAATTGGTACAAATTAATATCTATATAATAGTAAATATAAAACAACCGAATAAAGGAAATACGCTCAATAAATGTTTGAAATGTTTGCCTACCATGCTTATGCTCCTACATATAGAGGCCAGCTTTAATTTTGTCCTCTATTTCTCATGTTTTTATTTTGCTGCCTTTTCTTCTATTTTTGATTAATTATTTGTTAATTGCGCACGCACGTACTCACATACACACATACTCATCCACAATGCATGCATGATATATGCATTTTTTCTTTATTTTATTTTCTCGCTAGCGGAAACCGCAGCTCTGCGCCGGTTATTGGTTTAACTGCGGATTTTGCACTCTGTGCCTTTCCCTCTCTCATTTTATCATTGCCTCTCAGTTCGTCTTTCTCTTTCTCTTCTCTCTATTTCTTAATCCATCTTTCTCTGCCTCCCCTAATTTCTCCCTCTCATTCCCCTTTCCCTCTCGGTGTTACTCCTCTTCCACCTTTTATTTCATTATCCGCTCACTTACCCGCTGACACTTAGGTCGCCTTCTCTCCGTTCTCTCTCTCTCTCTCTCCCTCCCTTCCTCTCACTCTCTCCCCCTCTCTCTGTTCAATGCACATGTCCTGTGAATTTGAAGTTCGGTAATATAAACTATATTAAGTAGATTTTCCGGGCTTGTGGGCCGTGGTCGAGTTGGATTGCCTTCCTCCGACGTTTCGCTGAAAACTGCGTCCAGCATCTTCAGGGTCAACCTCTGTTATTTAGGTCTAACTTAGCGGCTGCACGTAAACTACAATTCACTGTAAACTTTCGTATTACTGATCATTTTTGTTTCTTTTTGGTGTCCTTGGTAACATAAATTTTCACGATCGCTCGTTCTCATGAATTCTACCATGTGATTATCGCTAACAATCCAACTCGACCACGGCCCACAAGCCCGGAAAATCTACTTAATATAGTTGATAATGCCGGCCGTGAAAGCCTCAGCACTTATATTTCGGCAATATAACTCCTATTTTTAGGAGCATTAATACAAGTTAAAACACGAGTAAGATGTTTGAAAGTTGAATCGACATATTTGTATATGTTCTTATACAAACATTTTGTGCACAGCAAAACTTCGCAGAAAAATTAAATTTATAAACTTTTGCTATATATTGTTTAAAAATCCTGCAAAAAGAACAACCGAGAGATTTCAACCTGCACATATCCACGCACATACATAAGTGTAACTTCTGTCTCGTTCATCATAAACTTTAGTATCAATTATTCATCAAGAATCGAGTATTACCATAAATACTAATGTGCAGATTTCATTACATGTATCAATTGTTTTACTTCCTGTTTTTGCCCCTTTCTTCTGGATGTTTAATCTATTTAACACCCTGGTACCGAGTAGGTCGTATCGTTGGTGAGTGAATTTGGTGAAATTATTAAATGAGCCAGGGATACTTGGTGTTTACAAGCTGTGCTGGATTCATTTTATGATAGTAAGAGAGAACTGGGGAAAACATATATAGATACATACTCCTAACCGAGATTCGAAGTACAGATCTCTTGAGTCCGACTCCTACTTCCATACCATGGAACTGGGCAATTCTACAATTCTATTGTGCGCGCAGGTGCACACGCATACGCACTTCTGAGGGGAAACTGGAACACAGCCCCCCCCCCCGCAGAAAAACTAGAGAGAAACGCCCCGTGAGCGTGATCAAGTGGTTCGACTATTAGAAGAAACTTCTAATTATTAAAATTCCTTCTAGATTGTGAGTAGGTTTCCTATGGATATATTACCACAGGAACTAATAGTTGCTTTCACACTACTAAATCAAAGTGCTAAGCTGAAAATGTTAGTCGATCACTTGCATATTTCACGCAAGCTCATTAAAATCTCCACTAACCCTAAACGTTTTAAACAAATTTTAAGGAGTGTGCAGGTTTAAATTAACGCATTGATATGCAGAGGCTCCTGCTGGATCAGACAAACGACTGCCTACTATTAAGTAAGCAAACCGCATGCTTACAAAGAACTGAAATTAGAAATTCGCTGCAGTTCATTGCCGACCCCCTATGTTCTCTTGAGCACGCGACGAAAATAAGTTACATCGTTCTTTTAACATAATGTGGCCGAATGGGCCTTGGGCTACTCGTTGAATATATATGGACTAATTTAACCAGGAAGCAATGCTGCCTCTATTTCTCTGAACCAAAATCACTACGGACGCTCCAGTTTCAGTGATAAGCATTAAAACTAAGTTGCCACGGCTCTGTGAATATGACCTCCCATCTACTGAAAAATGGGCCATATACCTACCACTAACGATTAGGGATGAGTGGAATGCCAGAGTAGCGTATATCCAGCTTGACGTGCTAGCAAATAGCTGTCTTCCGGTTACAAGAACACTGTTACACAAGTTGCTATTCCATATGTATTCATTTTTGCAGTTATTCCAAATTTAAATACTAGATTTTTGCATTTAGCGATAAGGCAACAATTTGCTTTTAAATAGCAGCATCTGCCCATTGCGCAACCATAGTAGTTTTTGAAACGCTGCACAATAACGCAAAAAAGGGCCAGTACTATTATCACATAGGTCCACATTGTGACAAAATGAAAAAATCTAGTCCAATTTCTTTTTTCTCACTTTAGTTTTCTTCTAAAATGTAGCACAGAGACACAGTTCTCTTCTTCTGACTTTAACACAATCTACAGTCCTTCATGATACCACACTCATAACTGCTTTTTTCTCGTAGCCTTAACTCACTCCTTTCATTGGTTCTCTCCACTTACTTTGTCTCTCAAACACTAACTCCGACGATAAAATTACTAAACACTCGTTAAAACTTCTTCACTTCGTCGCGACGTGTCTTTCAGAGCTGTCTCACTGACACACTGGCCCACTCAAAAACTACCTGCCCTCACGCGCCCCGCAAGCTTTTATACCGGCAATAACTTAGCCAGATCTTTTCTTGAACGTCTACAAACAAACCGCCTTATAGAATGTTCTGGAAAATCCTTTGTATTGCCTCTTGATTGTTGTTAGTCACGTGAACGTCAGCGTCACCGCCACCATTATCATCATTGTTTTTACTGTTACTATTAGTAGTATTACTGTTACTGTTCTTGTTGTTCTTGTTCTCCTTGTTCTTCCTCTTATTGTTATTATTATTATTATTATTATTATTATTATTATTATTATTATTATTATTATTATTATTATTATTATTATTATTATTATTATTATTATTATTATTATTATTATTATTATTATTATTATTATTATTATTATTATGATTATTATTATTATGATTATTATGATTATGATTATTATGATTATGATTATTATGATTATGATTATTATGATTATGATTACTATGATTATGATTATTATTATGATTATTACTATGATTATTACTATTACTATTACCTACTATTATTATTATTATTATTATTATTATTATTATTATTATTATTATTATTATTATTATTATTATTATTATTATTATTATTATTATTATTATTATTATTATTATTATTATTATTATTATTATTATTATTATTGTGAACCAATAGTTTTAACATAGTTTAACCTACTTGATAAAATTCATTTCGTGACCTTTTCTGAGCTTCTGATACTCTCTAGTGTGGTTATACCACAATTACTCACCAGAATTACTATGTTTGACATAAATTCAGTAAGAGGATCAATGACAGCCCTTTTGGAGGAATTTATTCGATAAAAGTATATTGGAGACAAATAAGCATTTGTAAGTTTCACAAATTGAACTGCAGGTAAGAACTATCACTTTCGCAGAAATCTATGGACTGTATTGCCCATTCATGCCATTCATCAGAGGAATGCTGTCGCGGAACTTAGATTTGAGCTTCCACTTCGTTTTTGTTTCATTTTTTTTTTTTTTTTTTTCTTCAACTGTGTTGTTTCTACTCTGCCCATAATTTATTTACTAGGGTTTCTCTAAATATTACCTAGGGCATATTAGATGTTTCGTTGTACCGGAAGGGCTTTCAAAGGACATATGATCCCTACATGACCATCTTGCACTGTGATAACATTAAAATGATTTTGTGTGACATTGTGACCTCGTCTCAGTTACTGCGCACCTTACACCGAGAAACAGAATCTACGTTGAGTTTCATTCAGGCTTTAATGACTCCGATTAACATGTAATCGCACAGCTACACCAGTAGGGCACAATTCTGATCTCAGCATCACAAATTTACGCTCCCTATAGCTGGAGAACCTTTTGCCCATTAATCTCGGCCCTGGAGTCCAACGGTTGCCGGGTGGTACATAATTTTGCAGCCAACGTTATCCGGGAAGAGAATTTACACTATATTACAACGACCTTCGCGTTGCTAATCTATGTTCATTGTATTTGAGTAATTATATGCCGCAATTTAAAATAACAGATTGTCAAAATTTGGACACCATTGAAATAGAAGTTGAACGTCACCAGTGACGTGTATATCAGTAAATTGAGTTAATTGATGTTGAGAATATAACATCACAAACATACAGATAAACAGAAACTCATTCATTGCAATATTCAATATATCGAATATATTTATCTGGACAGACTTCAACTTAGTAGTATCTGTGAGCAAAGTGATCACCAAAGCACAGAAGCAATTTTAGTACATTTCCTACTTTCCTCCAATATTAAGGGGACTTCCAATGTACTTGTCTCTCTGATTAGAGAATACATTTCCAGTTTCGCTGGCAAATTATCAGACATTGAGAGCTTAAAACACTTTCTCATAAGACTCACGAGTACAGGATAGAAGAAATACGTAATATGATTTAAATAATTGTTTCATTCTCAACAACCTGCTTCTCTTTATCCTCTGTCATAGTTGCATATTTTTAAGTGCCTATAGACCGATACTTATTTTACTGATGCTTTTCAATAATTACGAGTTCACAAAACTTTTAGGATTGTTCACAATTATTGACTGCAGTATTTCCCTTCACTTAAAATATTGAATATACTGGGTAAAACAAGATCACTGTAACTGTAGTTTAGATTTTGTTTCTGAAGAAAAAATATTTGTGTATTCTACTGGTCAATAAAATAAATGTTAAGATATTGTTCAATATTTTCTTTGCTGTTCACAAATAAGATATATGTAAAAGTGATGGGAAATGTTGTTCTTCTGGTTTGTACACAGTTGGTTGAAATCGTGGTTTCGTGAAGGATACATGGGGTATATCCTTATCGCTAGAACAAGGAATACAACAATTTTACATTGCCGTTGGACATTATTGATCCTGCTCTGCTTAAAACACTGGATGTCTCATGAAGAAATAAAAGGAATCCGATGAAAGAGCTGCCATAAACCGACAGCCTCTTTAGAAATTCTCTCTTCAGTTTCCTCAACATTGCGTTGTAAATAGCACTATGAGGAGCACCAATTCTGTTACAGTAATATTTTTGTTCTTCTTTCTTTTCTTTTTCATAGGGAAATCATTTTCTCTTAATAATAAAAGGACAGAAACATTTTAAGAGACGCAGTGGGAAATGTGCAAATGCCCTTGTTAGAAGACGGCTACTTATATATTTGTCTGATTAAATCTAGTATGACCCATTTATATGGACCATTTAAACCGCTTTGTAATAGGTTTAGCTTCTCAGAAAAATTGAGCTCAGATATCTTAGCCCAGTTGTGTATATACAGGATGCAAGGGGTAAAAATGCAGTTTTCTGCTTATAAAATGGAATGAAAACGTTTGATTAAGGTTATACTCTCTCACCTCTCATTTTAGTAGAACGACTATTTCCATGCTTTCAAATGATTCTTCTACACCACTAAAGAAGGAAGATTTAAGTAGAACTGAGCTCTAAAAGTGTTCATGAATTCGTTTGCATCGAGATCCAAAATCATTTTAAAGGGTGACACCCGGTATAATGAATATCGCTTATCTGTGTGCTTAATATAAAACTCCGCGCAGGCTAAGCTTGGAAACCTAAATCACATATTAATTATATGTATATAATTAATATATATATATATAAAACACACAGTGTCACCGTAGGGACCCTTCCATTGACCCTGGACTTCCCATACTGATATTCTTGCGTTGAGCAACCGTGTCTATACTCTGAAACCTGCTCTTAATTTCTCCTTCCTAGTCCATATATTCTGATGGTTCGAAAAATTATGGTTGAAATAAAGAGAAAGAAACATGAGAATACGATGAGGGCTCGTCACACGGACAATCTAATAATATATAAATTATATGAAAAACGTTTGAAGCGCCTTGGGGAAGGGGAGCTTAAAAGGAAAAAGGAAAGGGAGCAAGAACACGCTAAGGATTCAAACTACGGGCAATCTAATAATATACATACTCTTAGGGGTATAAGTGCAGATATATTGGAAATTGGTACCTTATTATGTATTCAATTTGTTGAGTTAGTTTCTTTTTCTCTCGTCTAGCAGTTTTCACACAAACAATTCACAAACTTTACTACGAGTTGTTTTTGCATGCTTGTAAGTGCACTCGGAAATGTGCAACACCTGTCGTGTAGGCTATCCATTTTGCTTCACACCCTAATCCAAGGTATTGGGGGGTCATTGGCCTTGCAGAAAGCATCAGAACTCGGTCCAACTACACCATTCCTTATCACGAGACCAACCCACTCTGCACTACGCCTTCCATGCCACGCCTAGTTAGAAGTAGTAACCAATGTGTAAATATGCTTCCCCTAATAGGAAAAATAAAAAAAACAAAACAAATATTGATGTAATATTGTTTATCAGACTGTCCTCGATTACCAACCAAAATATCTACACTTGTATTACACCGTGTATAAATTAGATGAAAAATGTTCGATGCGCTTTGGTAAGAGAAAGCTTAAAATAAAAAGTAAAAAATAAAATAAAAAGTAAAAATAAAATAGTAAAAAGTAAGGAAAGAGCACGCTAAGAATTATAGTCTAATAATATACAAATTTGATGAAAAATCTCCGAAGCGCTTTGTGAAGAGGAAGCTCTTTCACAGCAGTTCGACGTTAGCACGACAAAATAGTGAACTGGATTTCAACTGTGACATAAACATTTCCAGCAGAATTGACGTTTCCTATCAAAATTAAAGTTTTCCGGACACACATTATGCCTCATGAAGAGGACATGTGTTGGTGTTGGTGTAAACATGATTGGAACTTTAATATTAGGTCTATTATACAACCTATGGCATTGCGGTCGTTTCATGGTACCCCCGCGGACCGCGTATCTGAATGGTTAACTTGCACTGCAGCGCGCGGAGCAGTCGGTTTGTGGCCTCGCCATAAAATGACCGCACTGTATAACGGTAAACATAAGCAAACATATCTCGAGCTTTCGAATCACGCGAGTTGCCTTCTATTTATAGATCGGATGAGTCAAGTGCCTCTACCGATTTTGGAAGATAGGCTACCCTTCAAGGAGCAACTGCACTTGAAAGTCCATTTTCTTCGTTTACGAACTTACTGACGTATTTAGTTGAAAGAAGGCTCAACAATAAGTGACTGGCTAAAACAGGTAGCTTTCCAAGAACAGTGAGGGGTGTATGTCTGGTAGGGAATCTTGGGCGACCATCTTAGTAGACCAGCTTTCTTCGAGGGTCATTTAATAAAAGCACGCTTCCTCGAACTTAGTAATGCCAGATATAAGTAAATTCTTTGTACTAAGATGGCTATTTGGAGCGACTGATTTTTAAATTAATAAACTAGCAAACATGCTAAAATTTACAACTGCAATTGTTACAAATTAATATATTTTAATATTGCAATGTTGTGGTCCAAAATTATTTAAAAACGTATTTAAAGAAAACCGCCAGGATAGTTCAGCGTTTCGTAAGCGGCTTTTGTGCACATGGCCCGTGGTTCGATTTCCGGCTTTGAGGTGTAGTTTTAAGCCCACCGTGTCCAAGCCTTCATTTTCAACTGGCTCACGTGAAGATCCCCAAAGCCCAGCGTCATCCGGAGTCTGCAGCAAAAGCTGCAGATTCTCTCGTCTATTGCCATTGTCATTATTACCCCAACATCGGATGCAACCGACATCGTTCCCTGAGCGCCCTCAGCTAATAAGTTAGTTAAGGTATCGCGGTGGAACCAGGTTTTCCCGAGAGTATCCTCCATATGGGGATTGATGAAACAGCAACATAATCGTATTTAAATGAAATATATCCCTTAAAACTTAATCTCTTGGAACTTTGACATTAAAGAATGTCATTAATTCTTGAGCGTAATATCTTTAAAGCTAAAAAGGTAATGGAGTGAAATTGAAAACGTTTCAATGTTTTGTAAGGAAAATTTATGGCTGTGCATTTAAACTGAGAAAAAGGTTAATGCAATATAATTTTAAAAAGGTTTTCTGCAAATAACTATATTTATTTTAACATTTCAAACCTAATTTTACTTTGCAAAGGTAAAGTATGTTCCGATTTTAGTCCATCAACTTATGTTATGTGGGTGGTTGACTTGGTGGTTATATAAGTGAAGGAGTAACAGCAATTAAACGTCTAAAGAACTAAAGTAGAACCATATATCCGGGGAGGGGGAGTTTCGAATCCTATGCTTAAAAATCATATTTTGAAAGATTTCACTACTTATTATACAGTTTCTATGCATTAAATCGCGCTTTCTTTGTTCTTCGCTTTTAATGACCAGTTGTCCCTATTCGCTACTGCCAATAAACACCAAAATATCATATGGGCAAGGCCGCGACTCAGAATTCCTGCACACCGGTTAGCTATGCTCGTGTTAAGTGCGTTCTCTTTCACAGTTGTGTTGTAGCTGAAATAAATAGCTACAACGGCTACACTCTGTGAATGTAACCTTCTTTGCACCAAAGAGAAGGTTATATGGTGGCTTACAGTTGTACTCAAGTCGAGCCCAAATTCTGAACGCATTTTCATCTTATTTTGCATCACAAATTGAGGGCACGATGCTACATACAGTGGTATTAAAAAGCCCTGATTTCCATCTGGTAAAAGCACTTGAAGGATATATGTAAATAAGCTTTTCATGGCCGTATACAGCAAAGTACACATTACCATTTAACACAAGCATGAACAAAATAATGTAAGACAAAGGTCTGTTGTACGCGAATGTGATGGCTATTATCATAATCATGGCTGCATTGCATTGCAGATTAGCGTCGGTCTTACACATATATTACATTTTATGAAGCACGAGCATTTCATGTTAGTTGACAGTGTGTTTTAATTCCTCAGTTGTAGTAAAATATATAGCTATTTCGTGACTAGAATAAATAAATTAAAATCTAAAAAATCTATAGAGAGGTTATCATATACTAACTACTATATTTAATGAGAGGCCAGTAAAAAGTGGCATACTATGTGGAAATGTTATGTATAATATTTTATCACTGAATGAACTGAAATCGCAGTAATCGCATTCTGATGATGAGCTCTGAGTGGCATATTAATTATGAAAACCTCGCTGAACTATTATTGTGCTCATATTGAATGAAAATTCAGCTAGGAGTTCGGGATGTATTGGATTTGATACATAAAACGTTATTGTTATTCAGATGGCTATTTTAGTTTCAACCTTTAAAACATAATCTGAGGCTCTTGTACATAATGTTTTATGTATTTAAATATCGATTACGTTTTGGTATATGCCGTGTAGGAGTAGTCTAGACGTTATACTTTTGGAAAATGTGCCCAAAGACAATTGAAAACTTATATCTATAGTCTGGGGACGATATTTCAGTAGAAAATAACACACGTTCCCGCAACCTTCATGGCATTATAAATTATAACACACATACGGAATGATTAAGGCAAGTCTTACTGAAGTATTTGCTAGAACAGCAAGTAAGCCAGATGTATAAACATTAATTTAATCTGAAGCTATGATGTTGCATCAGTGGCCAAAGAAGTGATCACCACACGCCACTCATGTATGGATATCTCCCTCCTCCGCGTGCTCTGACATTCACATCATCACTACAAACATCGTTATCAACCTTACACGTACTTTTATTTCCTGTTATTCAATCATTAAATTGTTTACTTCTATTATAGTTTATTAAGGGACACAGTAACATTATTTTTTGTTTTATTCCATTTCCTTAAATTGTTAAATAAGATGTGCATTTTAAATATATGTTTTCACTGAAACTTAATTAAAAATCTGAAGGATTCTAATTAACTTTGTTTGTATATATGATAGTTACATAGAACTGTACATATTTGGTTTCTTGCATGAGTGTTTAGGTTAAAACCAGTATTTTGTTTTTTCGCTGAAATGGCATGACAATTGTTTTGGCTATTAAACAAGGCTTCTAAAGTTAATATGATTTCCAAAATGCAGCACAGCTTCATAGTGGCATGGAAACAACAACAACAACACCTATTGTACTTTATGGTGTACTTTACCTTACCCCTCCAATGTGATTATCCACAACCTAAAGTGATAACTCCATTGTTCCTAAAGGTCTTTGTATGTCAGTATTTTTCTAGACCTCTATGAAAGATTGGAAAAAAGTGTTCGTTAAGCTTTTCAATATACTCATTGAGATTTCTGTGTGATCTAGAGGAAATCTGTACACCTTACATAAGAAGCGCCCCCCCCCCCCCCACACACACACAACGTACTTTCTTAATACAACTAATTACACTTTCGTCAGCAGTGTCAACCATTGTATGACTAAGAATTGTTATATATTGCCAATGAAGAAACAGAAGTTGTCTTGGTAAGCCGTCCATAGTACTTAGTTTCAGAGTGCCTAGTGGTTAGTCTAAGGATTTTAAACCAATATGGAGAAAGGAAAAATTAGTGAACTTGTAATATTCATTTGTCAAAATCATGTACTTATGTTAGCAAATAGATTTGAAATCGTTTAGTGTTCCAGACATACTAAAAGATTCTGATCTGTGGTTAACATGAAGAGACTTAAATTTAAAGTTAGTTTTAATATTCACTGTGCTTACACTCCTTTGATTACAAGAAAAAAATTATGGACCCCAGTGCTGATAAAGATTAACTCCAATTAAAGAGATTTCATAATAATAAGAATTAATTATTAGCTTAATCACTTCAGATATTAAGGCAAGGTGTTCTGTTATTTCTTATACAATTTATAATAGTTTGGTTTTACTTACGGTTTTGAATAGAAAAACTTGTATATTTTTATAATCACTCAATATTTTTCATTGCTGTGATCGTAGTAATAGTAAGGTTTTAACACAGAAATATGTATGTAAATATTTTCACCTCACAATCTTGGACAAAGAAAGTAATCTAAATCGAGAGTGAATCAAAATTCTGTTATTTGTCTTATGTTGTCTTTAACGACTTTGTCGTCCGCCTCTGTAGCGTGATGGTGGCGTGGCTGCCTCACGTCCAAGAGGTCGTGATTTCGAATCCAGCTAGGGTGAGTTATCCGGATAAGGTTTTCTTTCTCGACATTTTACCTTATCCTGAGAAGACGAATGTTGGATAACTTAAAAGCTCTATGTACCTCGAGTTCATTGGAGCACCGTGTCACACATTTCATTCATTCGCCATCCAATATGACACTACGTTGGAGCACATTAATTAAAAAAATAAAAAAAAACTTGTCATTTATTAACGGAGGATTAATGTAATTCAAAATATATTTAAATAATCTGATCGTTTCATTTTTCTAGATACAGATTTATGTGTGGCAAAGTCAGCTTTACATTAAAAATATACATGCAACAGAGCCTAAGGATAGCTATAAACTAAACCTTGTATCCCAAATGTGAACTCTTAGACAAAAACAGAAAAAACCATGTACTTGGGCTTCATTCCATCATTCAATCGTACCGAGTCCTCAATGTCTTAGTGCACTGAAAATCGAGTAGGTAACTAGTAGTGCGAACCACGAAGGTTTGAACTCCATCTAAACCTTGGCATTATGGAACTGTATACAATCCCACAAATTACCAATACACGTATTTGAGCAAATGTACATGCTATAGTAGCTTGCATATTGTGTCTACCGTAATTAAAATTCTCACTCGGTGTTTTCAAGTATGATGATTTGCAGATAAATGTTCACTATTCGTAGTTTAATTTTGTGCTTGATTAAAATAAATTTTAATAAATATAAATTTTTACCTAAATAGAGGCGTGGTGAAAAAAAAAACAACAAAAAAAAAACCTTACTTCCTTGACAATAGGAACAGGCCCTGCACGGACACAAGCGTCACTTATAGTATAAACGAAAATCGAGGAACGCCTTTCAGAGAGTAAGTTTCAAAGGGGGTTCAAATGTCACCACAAAGCAGTGTTTCACCATCTTTGTGTTAATATATCTATACTGAGTTCTAGCAATGTAATTTTCTGTGTTTAACAGACCTAATTTGGAGAGTTATGACCACTTAACAGAATGGTGAGGGTGGTTGTTGCCAAATAACCCTTATACGAGGGAGAGAAATGAGTTATGGGTTGCACAGCTCTCTCTTTATAATTCTGGAGAAGTAAGTGGTAACCCTTCGACTTGGACATCAGTATTTTGTTGGCTTAGAAATCTAGATAGGGTGTGTTCATTTATGCTATGTGAGAATCAAAACTCTAAAAGATACACGAACCGTGATTTGTTAAAAGGATATCAGGTGATGTTTTCTCCAATTTTATACTATGTGAGTTACAACTCTAGTAGTAGGACATTAAGTCCCCTGTTCATTAGCGTGTGGCAGGCAACAAGTAAAAGGTTCTGATTTGTGTTTAAAAACATCAGTGGCAGCGCTACTCAAGCAGTAATTTGTTTAAAGTCTCCTGAGAGCTGCAGGAAAGGAGCTATCCTCCATTTTCCTCATAATATAATGTTAATAAGAAAATAAGTGAGTGGTACGGTGGAGGACCTATTGCTGCGCCAGGCAGGTGTGTATTTTCAACTCGCAAGGTTTCCATAAAAGCAAGAAAGTTAGCAAACTGAAGCATTATATAACCAGCAATTACATTGATTTACGGAAACATTCTGGAGTAGCCAGCAGACAATAGTACTCAATATTAAGGTTGACATTACTAACTATATCCACTTGGGAGTAATTTGAACGATGTTGCATATGATTTAAGCTAACATTTCTTGTAAAATATAACATATACTGGGTAACACTTGAATCTTCGTGTAATTGAGAGAAATAAAACATAAAATTACAAATTATACGGGACCTGACTGCGAATTTGTTAAAGGGATATTAGTAATAAATTTTAATAGGGAAATTTCTGAAAGTGTAAACATGGAAACACACATTCTTTTATGATACAAGGTCGTGCTAAAGGTTGGAATTAAAGGCGAGTCTGAGACAAGTATTCCGAGTAAAACAATTTTTATTAATTTATCAAAAGTTACATTTCCTGACATATTCCGAGCATTCATCACTTAATAAAGCTTAAAATTCTCAAAAAATGTAGAACAGAAGTGACTGACTCTTCCACGTTGGGTTGTGTTTCATAGTTGTAATTATTACGTTAATCCTTCCACTTGCAGAAATTAGTATATAATAGCCTTTAATGTAATATTTTCCAAAGATATTTTGTTCCTTAAGAACAGTGTCAACTACCAGGACCATACCAACGCCGCTGTTGTGCCGGAATTTCGCCCCGCAGAAGCTCTTTTGGATGCCAGTAGATCTACTAACATGGCGTTGCCACTTTTAAGCACAACTAGAAACCATCAGTCTTGGTCGTATTTGAACTCCAGACCTCGGGATCAGTAGGCCAGCTGAGTCACCCAGAACGATGCAGAGCTCTCCAGATGGTCATGTCCAAGTATCTAACGCCTTCATTTAATACAGTGCTTATTATATTATCTGATGGGTTTGCGTCCAAATCACGAAGAATTCCTTCTTTCCGGCCAATGCTTCGTATTTCCGTTGGTCTCCCAACATCCCAAAAACTTCTCTAAACTGAACCACACTCTTTCTTGAACGTTGAAGTTTGTGATAATATTCATGAGCACTGTAAAAAGGTTAAGATAGGTACAACGGAAGAGCCCCTGCAACCGGGCCAGAACACCGCACGTAGGTCCTGAGGGCCCTTCGTGCCTCCACCGTGACGCCTGGGTTGGAAGATTGAGAGGAAAGATCCGTAGGGCGATCAGATCCAGATGAACGACAGGCGCAAGCTGGGACATGTTCTCCTACTTTTCCAGGTAGAACACATCTGACGCCGCCCATCACCGCACTCGACTTAAACCTCCACCTCCACAAGCCCGGCAGGATCTCTCAACGAAAGTGACACCCCGCCAGTGTAGGTCAAAACGACAGCAGGGAAGTCCCCAACGCCGACGCCCACCCGGGCCGACTCGGAACGACTCCGGAGCTGAAACCTACGCTGAGCAAGCTTCCGCCTGGTCCTCCGAAACTGAAATGGATGATGGAAACAGGGAATGGTTGACAGGAAATCCGTGATATGAGGATGAGCAACCCAGCATTCGCCTAAGTGACAAGAAGGAAAACACACAAAATCCCATACCAGAGCGCACCGCCGGCTGTGATCGAACCTACGACCTACCGAATGTGAGTCGCACACAGTGGCGCCACCCCCTTAGTCTAGTCGGGGTACCTTTCATGTGCTATAACTACATTCCCTTGTGCAAAGCCATACATGTACTGCATATCAATCCGTTCACTCGCAAAATACCTTTTCTTTTGCCTTCCGTGTTGTACAATGAGAAATTACCAAATAAGTAACAATCAAATCATCAGCGAACAACTGTTTTATTCAATTAATTATTAATCATTTGCTCTACAACAAATAGCCAAGTAAAACCAGTTAAAGAATCAGTTAAAATTTGATTCAACTAATCATTTATACTATCAATCAAGGGGCGAATTCTTTAACAACCTCTGATAAACTATTTCCAGACCTATGCCCATATCAACTTTTTACTGTTTTGATGTTTGGAGGCCGTTTCCGAAATATTTGGCACCAGAAAATACACAATTTGTATTACTGTAGATCAGCGGTGCCCAATGTTTGCGAAAGAGGGGAGGTTGGGTTTACCTCCTTCCACTTTATGCTGACTGTGCCACTCACTCAGACGTGCATTGTGTTGCAGTGGCTGTTTGTTTATATGTACGTTGCGTTTGATTCACAAAAACACTTAAAAATCTTCTGCGATAAACATCTGTTCATTAACGACCACATTGCTACTACTTACGTTTAAGAAGTCAATGAATATTTGGTGACAAAGTCAAAGTGCATAGCTTCAGAAGATACAACAAGTGATCGTCGCAGACATTTAGTATAGTTAAATTTGGAGGAACTCTGTTCGAAAATATACGCTCTTATACACACTATTCTTGTAAATGCTTATTTCTATATCTACTACATTTAACCAACATAAGCGTTTTCAGTAATTACCTTATTGCTAATTAAAATTAAAATTCAATTAAAATTCAAACAAATAATAAAGAATATCTTTGAAATGGTTCACTCAAAACAAAAAATATGTATTTGACATGAAGTATGTGTTTTAACGAACTCTGCATTTTTATTTAGTGTGATTTTGTCTGTCTCTTACTGTTTACCATTTATGCAAAAATCATCCAAGATGAAGAGATCTTTTGAGGGCGTTCTCAGGAAATTCAAGGTATGACTTACAAATTGCCATTTAATCCCATGTCTGTGTCCGTCACTGAATACTGACTGACTGCTTGTGATTTTACTTGTCACAGCCACTAGCTAACGCACAGGAGACAAAGTTGGACATTGCTGCTGTAGATATAAGGTTGTGTAAAATTCATGGTCCAGTTTTTCATGCAGTCCCAGATTAATGTCTTCACATGTTACTGCAGAGCTTGTATTCCACCCAAAAATTTATGGCAGATGAAATGTATATCTTAAGTTTTCTAGCTAGAGCCCATGTAGTCCTATTGTTCTGGATGACTTTTGCATAACTGGTGAACCGTAAGAGATTGGCCAAATATTACTATACAAAAAACGTAGATCTTGCTAAAAACAATTCATGTCTAAATAATGTTTTGTAGAGTGAACCATTTCGGAGATATGCTTTGTTATTTATCTGTCAAATGGAACATCAGCATTAATTTTTTATATGTTAACCGTGCAAAGAGCACGGAATTTGTACGCTTTAGATTTGATAATCACTCGAAGTTTACTGTATTCCCATATTCTCCTTGTACCTGCAACAAGATAAACAAGATAATTTCTGCAAATACTTATCTCTACTATCACGAAGAAGATATGGGAATAAGGCTTTCTAAGTATGGTTAGTATAAGGGTAGAGAAAGTCATGTGAGTGAAACACATCAGATTTTTCCATATCATAATCCAATAAGCAAAATATTGTTTAGTCTATTTATTAACACTACGATACCGTGAATACTCATAAAACAGCCAGCATGCTACTTTCCTTTGCATGTTCTTTTATGTTTTGCCTTAATATCAAAATACCTTTGAAACAGAGTCACTGAATATAATTTTTCTCTGACGTTTGAATAGCTCTAGAGAAATAACGTTTTTGCTGCATTAACGAGAACAATGGAATACCTTGTATGTGTTTTCCCTTTTTTCTGTCCGGTGAACTGTAGAGCACAAGGAATAATAGGGACTGGACAGGTGGCTTGTATGTAAAGCTGCCTGAATACCACAAATTAGTGGGTTCGCACCTTGACGCGGTTAATTAACTGTAGTATTGTGTTTTAACATGCCTGTACATGTTTCAGTTGTTATTGGAGTTGCGGTGTAGGTGTGGGCTTTTGATTCGATACATCAGCGATAGTAAGGTTGTTAAAAGCCTTCCCATCCAGTTCAAGCAGGTAGATATGTTCACCATCCAATTAAACACTGTACCTATATAAACTTTGTTTGCTAATTCAAATAATTCCACTCATACGAAGTAAGCACGCTACGGACCAAGAATGTTTAAGATTGTCTTGGATCAACTGACTCTAGCCTGATTACAAGTAATTATCACATTAGATGGTGCAGTGATAATGCTGTACTTACGTTTTCTTCAGGTTTAAACACATAATTATGTAGTAAATATTCTCAGTAATTTATTTTCGATTGTTTGGAGTTCATGAATAACTGGTAACATTTGATAAAAATGGAACTATGGGCCGTGATATGGTGCTCTATTTTAAAGCTGAATGTAAGTAGGGATGGTTTATGTTAATATGTGTTTTACAATGTTGTTTGTGTCGATTTCATTCCCAAAATAGTTTAAATATGCCAGTCAATTGTGTTTAGGTTGATAAGATAAGTTCGAAATGTCACCTATTCTCCAATTTCTTCAACAATTCCAAAACTTTCTCTTTACCTCATTACCCACCCCTCATGTAAGGCCTACACCCCCTAGGACTTACAAGCTAATGCCTAGGGTTAGACGCCTGTCGACGAGCAGAGGAACCTCTGGACCGGACAGAACGAAGTCCAGAATGAAGTCCTGAAAGCGGGTGGTCAGCCCACTACCGGTTATGAGAGTGAGGAAGAGGATGATATGAAATGCAGACGAAATCTATGATTGGAAAGGTGACGATGGAGCAATTGGTGGAATGAGTGGTGAAGGAAGTCGGAGAATCCGGAGAAAACCCGCCCAGACGCCGCTTCGTCCAACATGAATACCACATTTGGGTCCCTTGGATCGAACCCTCTTCATATATACTACTCTTAAAACCTGAATGTAAAAAGAGTACGTATTTCGAAATTTTACAGTTGAAATGATACACTTGTGTTCCTTGGGTCGTAATGACCCGATTGCTTCTTGGAGAAATTACTACATTCTTTCTATTAAATTTCACGTTTCACCATGTCCAGATGCATATGTGTGCCAATGTGCATCAGAGAGTAGCGGAGGTTTGCTTTTGCAACAATGGAAATATATTGTTGAGATAAATGCAGGAGAATAAAAATCAGTTACATTATACTGACTGTTGAAAGAAGACGCAATTTTAGATATCGTACACTAAATGTATCTGATAGCTCGGAGAATATTCCAGAAGAAGAATACCATACTAGTGTAGAGACAATTTGTCAAATGTGGAAGTAGCTCAATCGAAATACAAAAACATACGTTTGTGTTTAACACCCTTTCCACAACATGGAAGAAACATCCAGCGCAGACATAATCAAACACCTGCTCCAATCAATAACAAACAATCCTGTGGCGCGGCAGCCCTAATTAGGCCAAGGCCTACTGCCCAGCCATTGCGTCCCCACCTCGGCCCACCACAGGCGTCATGAGTGGGGTGCAGTATGGAGGGTGATACCTGGTCAGCGCTCCGATCCCCCCGACTGGTTATGCGGTCTTCACGACCTGGGGCCACTAGCTTATTCAAGTAGCTCCTCAATTGGCCCCTCAGGGACCTAACGAGGCTGAGTACACCCCAGACCAGACCTCCAGCGGGGAAAGAATCCCATGCTGGTGCCGGGGATCGAACTCGGGTCCCCCGCGCCTGGTCCATCCAGATATGGGATATCCGGAATGAATGATATAAATCTTCTTTTCAAGTACTTATGAACAAACCACTGTGCAATATTGCGTTGAAAATGACTAATATTGAGCTGCATGGTGATCAGTTGGAAGATTCAGATGAAATTACATTTCAGGCATACACTGATGCACTATTGCTAGCTGGTGTTTATAAATCATATCAACAAGTTGGTGGGATCCAGAATCACATGGAGCCATCTTTCCTGCTACAATGTCATTAAAATGTTATTTCGCACATCTCGAGTGTTATGTTTTGATGACAAGTCTGATCGACGGGCACGAAGAGCAAATGACAAACTAGCACCTATAAGGAACTTATGGGAACGGTGGGCGTAAGTACTTGCAAAATTATACAATCCTGGACCAAATGTAACTGTTGATGAACAACTGGTGGAAGTCAGAGGCCGCTCTCCCTTCAAACAATATATGTATTCTAAATAAGCCCGCTAAATATGGAATAAAGATATGGATACTACTACAGTGCTTCTTCATATGTTCTAAAAGCACAAATTTACACAGGGAAAGCAACCGGCACAGCATATGAGAAAAACCGAGCTTCTTAATTTATCAAGCGAAGAAGAGATCCACACTTCAAAACTATTTAAAAAAGATGCCACAGTTTCATCTTACATTACAAAGAAGAATGTACATCCTTTATATACTATATATAAAGGTTTCCCTGCTTGTGCTTCGATCAATACCAAAGTTGCATTACACAATAGTAATTTATCTGTGTTAAAAAAGAAGCAAATACAACTTAATATATAAACTATTTCCTTAACACATTTTCTTCATCAGGTCATTATGACCCGAAGGAACAAGGGTACGTGCTATTTTCAGCAACAGAAGGGTTAAAGCTGTCATCTTCAACAGCTAGTATTTGTTGGAGGACAATTCAAGGCACATTAGTTCTTTCGGACAATTCTAAAGGCATCGAAATATAATACTCATCTCAATAATAACTAATGCGGTAGTTCTGCGTCGCCAGGATTGCATTACTTCAAACATTCTGCGTTCTTTTGCCATAATTGCAGTTTCTCATGAATGTTAGTATGTTGTGTTCGATACTACCTCGACACAATGACTGCACAAAAAATCCACAACGGAAGAAGAGCACAATTTCAAAGTTCAAGCGTCTCGTAATAAACTGTCTTGTGGGCATTGGAGAGGAAGAAGAAAATCTATAGAAAAGGGTCGCACGAACCAGTGCGGAGAAACACGTCCACACTTCATGAGGAATGACTGGTCCTTCCCCGTCGTAAAGTGGATACGCGGTCTTGTGGAGGACAGTTCGACACAAGAATAGCTCTGCTTCAATTTTTTAACACTTGATCAACGACCAGAAGGCTAGGTACAGTGCACAATGTTCCATTAACATTGCATTGTCAGGATCGTCCTTTTGGCAGGATTGTTGTGGCCATACCAGTGCATTGCAATGAAGCTATAGGTCTCCTTCTTATACAGAATGTTACAAAATTTAACACACAAACTTTCAGGGTTACACAAAAGGCTAGACGAGAATTTTTGTATAGGACACTTATTGTATTTTGAATCCATGGTTCTTTGTAATAGATCAAAATCTATAACGAGCCAATACAGAACTGATAAAGCGTTACTGACCTTCTCGATGTAATCGTGTCCATGTAATGTTCAAATATGTCACGTGAATACCTGCGTAACATGTACTTAAGTTTTGAAAGAAACGCGCGTAATTAAAATAGGTTCACCATTCTTCTGAGCGACGGAAAAAAAGCACATTATTTAACCACTTTCACGGGGTATGAAGTCTATACCACCAGAATGACATTGGAATACGCTGATGACTGCGCTAGGCAAACTCTTGTCCTTCTCTGATACATATGGTTCTGCATGTGAAAGTGGAGGTAGTAGGTACACTGGTATTTGCCATTTGCTCATAACTTTGAAAATATCGCAATGGTAGCTATTTTTGCGCTTATGGAAAATAAGTTAACTCTTTGAGAGTAGAAATCAGTACCGAAGCTCTATTAAGTCCTTGTTTATTTGCGTTTATCACTAGGCATATTCAAATAAACATCACCGTGTAGCTTCAAAGTGTATCGTCACAGATGTGTCAATACGCCATCCTTCTTAAATGCCTAAACTTTTTTTTTTTTTTTTGAAATCTGCAACATCCTGTATAATCTGTGTAGCAAGGTGATATAGCTTCTTTAGGCTCCACGCAACAAGAGCATTTATGTTTCCTTTGAAAGTAACAACAAAATGCCATTTTAATTTAAATATTTGTAAATTTAACCAAATTCCTAGCACAAGCTAGTGAAAATAAGCTACCGGTTCCAAAATCTGTAAACACACACCTTCAGTGCGAATACAGAGTGTGTGGTTTAAAAGGAGCCCTCTTTAGATTGACGATACCGTCTGCAGAATTTTTTCTGGTAAACATTTAATTTAGCTTTAAATGACATAATAATGTATGTTGAATGACGTTAGTAAGATATAGCAGTTAATTATTTGATTATTTGATATCTGCAGATTTACTATTGATAGTTTTGAACTCCCGAGGCAATAGGCAAAAGGCTTGATTCATCGTTCTTTACCCCATGCCCATCTGCAGTTACTGAAGATGAGCATTGAAGTATTCCGTCCCATCGTATACTAAAATGAACAG
The DNA here is from genome assembly GCA_030765045.1 of Tenodera sinensis. Lineage (NCBI taxonomy): Eukaryota > Metazoa > Arthropoda > Insecta > Mantodea > Mantidae > Tenodera > Tenodera sinensis. The sequence goes on from CM060964.1 coordinate 64,506,334, forward strand.
CTGACTCACATCGGGCTAAGGGAGAGATAACCATCATCTGATTTGGGAACCAAACGATTTAGTTGGTGAACAACATCGCATCGTTTCTCATCGTTTCTCTTGAGTTGGTCCCACGTTTAACTTTGCTTCCTTCGGGACAAAACTTGGTGACTCGAGTTATACACAGCGTTGATATAATACATAGAGAAAGTTAAGAAGCGGTGGCGTTTTCAAATTGCAGGATGATCAAACAATTATACATGCTATTCTTTAAGTCCGTTTCTTTATCAATCGCGTGAAATAATTGCTAACTTCTATGGCTGGTGTTTACGAAGGCTTCCATGGCCGGTGCCCATTATTTTTCTTAGCTCCTCCGGTGTAAGCCGCGCCATGTAAGCGTTGACTGCCAACATTTCGCTGGTCACGTGGCCTGCTTCTTCTTGGGCTATGTGCTGGTATTCAAACTCTATTTTAAAGTAAGCAAATCATATAAGAAACACAAATAATTAAAGGGGGCATTTAGAAGAATCTTTGTGAAGATATTTCTCCTCCTTAGGCAACAAAATCTCCGTGAAGCACGCCTCGCTCAATACTGTAGATACAGTAGGTGTACGCTTATTCACTACTGGACAAAATAAGCATCAAAGCACCCGTGGTCCTTAGTTTAAATCTACATTAATAGAAACCGACTTACTATGTGTGTTAACAGAAATGAGAGTCAATAGAGGTGCACTTTGACAGAAAATTCACTTCCTGTACATATATCCCTTCTTACTGTGATTTCAATGGAAATTTTAAATGGTGAAAACAATACATTACGATTCCCAGTTGGTAGTTCCTCTTTAAGATATGCACATTATTGCACATTATTGCATATGTACAACATGCATAAAGAGGAGATACATTTTGAGTAGCATTAAACTTTTACTTAAGATTTAAGTTGTGTTATCAAATTGCAAATACCATTGCTCCCCGTAGTGCTTCAGCAGTGCTGCTGATTATGTTGCAAAGACCCCCAGTTTCAAATTATAGCGCTGCGGGGAATATTTTGCCCCCTGCATGAAGTTGCGTTACGGAGTGCACTTACCTCAGTGAAGTCTCTCAGGATCAATTGATAATATACTTGATCAAAAAATACAGGCTTTTAAATGTGTAAAAGACCGTATATAGGTAGCCGGCGAGCGTGGCACACCACACGCCACCTCCAATATCGCACTCTGCTCATTATTTGGCGAATGGAGGTGGAAGTGCCAAGCGCTCTAGACTGTTGCCCCAGGTGCTACACTTTTACCTCACAAATAATATATGGGTATGAGCGGCTTCTTATTTTTCAAATACAAAACTTACGTGCTAGTAAATTTTTATTTAGTTATTAATATAAAACTAAATCATGACGGAATAATAATTTTAAATTCATCCTAAGTATTTCCCTCTAATACACAACTGTCATGTTGCTCCAAGAGACTACTGATATAACAAACTTAGATGTTTCAATTCGAACTATCTCATCATGCCTATATTGTATCTTGACTACCACCACTGTAGGTTTCTAAAATATGAAGAGGTTCATTACATTTTCAAAAGACTTGCTCGCAACTTCAGTAGGCTGTGTGTGTGTAGGGGGGGGGGATCTGTGTGTGAGAGAATATAAGCTTTTATTGGAGTATTGTAACGTAATAAATGAATGTTACAGTGAATGACTTAATTATTCGAACATCCTATGTTTTAAGACCACTCTTTAACTGTGAGCTGGGTATAAAAGCGGCTTTGATGGTTTCAAAATATCACATGATGTGTGTACGTCAACTAAATAAATACATTTTATCAGGTCCTGGTCACTTTTCTATCACTTTGTCCTCTAAAATTTTACCACAAATACACAGATTTCTTCTCGTCGTTAATAAAATCTACAGTCCTTCGACCTTTCACAATTCATAATTTTTCTTCTTATAACTTTGCTCAGTCCTTTGTCTTTCTTCACTTCCTCTGTCTCTCTATCCTACTTACGACACTACAATCACTCGCGACCTCATTAAATCTTCTTATGCCGCAAAACGACGACACACACACGCACAGTCCCACACTCTCTGACTGACTCATGTTCGTAACTCAACTCTAAACTCACTGTTCTACCCTTCTCTGGTCTCTTTATATGCTGGAGATGACGTTATGTGGACCTTTCTTGAATCTCACACACGAACGTAGACACACACACATGCAGCTAGAAATCTCACGAACGTTCTCGACGCCTTTTGTTTCTCCCGCCTCGATTGTTGAGAGTCATGTACACACAGCAGTCACACGAGGCAGTCTGGCCTTGAACGTATTTGCCCGGTCGCTGGCACGGCAAATAGTGTGAAGTAACTTCACCCCGTCTGTCCGCTGAGCCCGACGTCACAATACATATACACACAGAGAGAAAGCGAGAGAGAGATATATGCAGATAAAGAAAGAAAGGGAGAGTTTGCCGGTAGGGAGAGGTAAAAGGGGGAGGGGAGAGACTTGAAAAGAGAATATTATACAGAAGAAGAAGAGAGAGAGCTTGAAAGGAGCTGGGAGAGGATGAGAAGAGCTATGAATGGGAGAAGGAAGAGGAACAGAAAGAGACGTAGATGAAATCAGAGAATTGCTGGAAGATTCAGGTAGAAGGAGAGAATACTAGTAGAGAGAGAATTGAGAGGTATTAAGCAAAAGATGGAAGGGAATAATTGGTAACATGAAGGCAGGCAGAGAGAGAGAGAGAGAGAGAGAGAGAGAGAGAGAGAGAGAGAAGGAGAGGGGTAGAGAGAGGATTGAAAAATTAGGGAGAGTTTGAAAGATGTATGAGTGGGAGCTTGAAGAACATTGTAGGCAGAGAAAGTGATAATGGGGGTATGGAATGTACGCGGTTAATGCAATAACGCGAATGGTGCTGCAGGTTCTATTAGTCCAAAGTCAAACTCCTTTAAGCGACGGAGACAGTGCAGTACCGGATATCGCTGCGGTGGAAGTGATTAAGATACTGTTTCCTTCCCAAGAACATCTAACTCGATTTTCTGAGGCACTCAGTCGGAAAGCTGTTAGAACCCAAGTTGTTCTCGAAGGAGTACAAAGCATTAACAAAAATAAATAATATTTTGATAACACTTGTGACTGACGGAGGACAGTTCATTTATTCCGCGTCCTGCCTAATGGGACTAGTGAAAACAGAATGTAGCTTGGCACTTAAAAGGTAAATGTATGATTGCACACAAAGGCCATCAGCTTTGTTTGCTTTTTCCATTTCGTTTCGCTATTCTTTTAGCTGAAAGTGCTTCACGAATTTCATAAGCCGAATATAAAATGCGAGACCCAGGAGTAGTAACAAAGCAAATGGTAAGGCCTTTTAAAATTCATCACATGCTTCATTGCACAGCGGAAAAGTGTAACAATTGTAATAGCATGCTGTGTTGTACTTGTGCCTTTAGGTGTAGTTGACTAATTACGGCCTCACAGAACACAATGCTTTAATTTAATCAAAACACTTGTGTAACTGCGTAGTAAGTCGATAGTCGTTTTCAAGCGTTTATGCAGTTCTGAAAAGTGAAACGTTATTTTAGGTTCATAGTATGTTATACTCCAATATTAGTTGCAGACCTTCAAAACGATTTGACGCTAACGTAACGGGGCCCGGACGGGAAAATCACAAAACCAGAGTAGTTTTGGTAATATATACTTATTTTTTATTTCAAAATGTATTATGTGCAACAGGTTTATAAAGTTCATCCTTGCTGAGTTACTTTAACGTACAGTAAAATAAAGATAATTTAATCTAAGAGAATATTCCTCATCTCTTAAAATTCATATACCATCAATTGTTAAAAAAAAGATAGCAAAGTAGGCCTTATTCGGTTTATCAAAGTCAAACTCTTGACTGTGTAATTATACTTGTTTTTAGAGGAAGTATTTAAATTACATATTGTTATGTTTCATATGTAATTTTACCAATTTTGGAAACATAAAAAAGAAACAGCAATGTCTGACTTCAAAGGATACAGAGTATTTCTGCTGAAATCTGTATTTGGAATACATAAAGATATGCGCGCCAAAATTTTCACTTTCCAAGTTCTGAAAGAAACGCAAAGGAGAACCTGAAGCTTTATCACTCCGCAGAAAAAACGTTCAAGAACTCCCAGATTCACATTCAACTTATTTCTATCTTTGTTGTCCGCCTCCGTATTAGAAGTAGAAAAATCTGATGTGTTGGACTTACATTACTTCCTCTACCCTTGTAATAACATTCTTACAAGCTTTTATTCCTACGTCTTTTTCGTGTTAGTTGAGATAAACATTTGTACAAATTATCTTATTGCTTATTTCCTTGTAGGTGCAAGGGGAATGTCAGAATGCAGTAGGCTTTGAGGGATAGTCATATCTTGTAAATCTTTGAGATCTCGTTCTCTTTGCACACTTAACATATAAAAACATTAACAATGATGTTCCATTTCACGAAAGTTTCAAGTTTTCCGAAAGTCCCACAAATAACAAGGGATATCTCCGAAATGGCTCACTCTTAAAAAAAAATAAATAAATAAAAAAAATAAATTAATTAATTCAGACATACATTGTGTGTTTTAGTGAGATCTACATATTTTGTATAATTTTGTCTATCTCTTGCGGTTTGCGAGTTATTGAAAAGTCATCCAGAGTAAACAGGACTACATAGGCTATGGCCAGAAAATTCAAAATATACATTTCATTTGTCATACAAATATCTTAAACATATGGCATTTTAATCAAAATCGTTAGAGCCATTTTCAAGAAAATAAAAAATTTCCATGTAAAGGGTAGTTTAGAGTGGGGCTATTTTCTTCAAAATTTTCGTGTCGCATCCTTGAAAGACATTAAACTTAAATACCAACTTTGGTTTTCATCCGCTTTTTCGTTTTTCAGTTATGCTGTCCACAGTGACAGACACACAGACACACACCCAGGGACCTTTTTCTAAAAATGCATTTTTGGATTCAGGGGGTCTCAAAACATATTTCGGATGAAATCTTGGCATCGAATATTAGGGTGGAATACAATACTTCCTCCGCTTACCAGTAGAGAAAGTAAAAAGTAATGTTTGACAACTTTGCCCCTTACGTATTTTGGGTTGGAGCGAGATATTAAAAGGTGAGGCAGATTTTATTGTAGTTTGTAGATTATTAATGTAACCCTAGTGTTGTTCAATCGCAAAATAGCTCGCCCGATCTGCATCAAAGGTGTTTGCATATGCCTTTGTTTATTTATGTAAATTCATTAATAGAAGTATATAAATGAATCCGTTGATAAAAGATCCAAATATGCAAAAACTTTCTGGCGAAGTAAAGCATATCGCAATTTCATAATACGGCCATAACCAATACGTGATATCACCGAGAAATAAAATATAAAGAATAAAGCTTCGTACGTGCAAGTTCCTTACAAAGAATCGTGAATATTGATTTGAGCCGTATTAAAACGTACATGATTGGATAAGACTGTGAATCCATTAGGGCAGGAATCGGCCAATTGGTCATCCACTTGTAGCAATGGTGACGTCACGGAACGCAACCTGACATGCACGTATGTAATGCACGCTTCAAACAAGGGGATTCCGGAAGCCGCAGTGGCGGTGTAAGAACTTCTCTAACGCATGTTTGACTTGATATACATAGGTTTAGTACATATATAGATACCGATAAGGCTTTAATATTAATTTTTGATCTTATTCTTCTCTTTATCGAGAGCTTTATAGTTTCGCATATATTTAACGTCAATTCACAAGTACACACTGATATCAACAAAGCATTCCGGGTTTTATCTGTCAATCGCGATCTGCTTTTAGATTTTATAAACTTCATTTTAGACACAAAATTGCTCATATATGTATGTTGGCCTAAACATAGCACAGCATGTTACTGAAGTTGGAAATGTTGACATATCCAGTTGTCTAAATAAATCTAAACCAGCATTATTTTGTAATAGTGATTTCAAAATTCATTTGTTTATACATTCACGACCTCAAATCGTAATTGTGGTTTTACTGTTTCATGTCCACGTGAAAGGATTTGCGAAAAGTTGAAAATCATGTTTTAATTGTTCTGAGAACATAAAGACTTTTGTGTTAGAAATATATACCTAGCATACATATGTAAGAAAATTTCTTTACATTTTCCTAGTTTCGAAACGGCCACGTCGTATCCATGCGGTTTACACCACTGCTTGTGTACCTTTGAGCCCGTGTTGTTAGAAGGAGGGAGGAAGGATCAGGGCAAAGTATTGCTTTGCCCCTTACTGTGGTATTACCTCATATCATCAGCCGGTGCAGATTTGCCGACTCCTGCGTTAGGGTATTAAGAATTCCTACATCCCGTTCATGGAGTCTGGCGAGTGAGCTCGCACTTGACGTCACTGAAAGAAGTTGGAAGTTTAGTGGCAGAGACAGGCAGCACACGCCCCCACCACTTTTTCTCCACATTTGGAGACTCGTAGACCGACAGCATCTTGAAGATAGCGCAGTATAGGACAGGCATATACACTGAACTGGGCACAGGTAAGGAGGAAAAGGGTTGTCGATGTGTGCTAGTGCCCAATTTGCTCTACTGTCTGCGGGGAGCAAACCAGAGAGGAACAGTTTACAAGGACAGTGTGTTGCATCCAAGTCTAAGGGAAAATAAAACTAAGGGTCAAGATTTTGGCGTGAGATATCCGATGAGCATAGCTACCCTAATATGTATGCAAGCACGAGGGACGGAAGTGCACTAATTTTAATTGCGTCCTTCGTGTTCACAATATACGAGCAACTGCACTAATCTAACCAGTATAAAAATGTGAAAAGAACAAACAAACTTACCTTCATTGAATCTAGGTAGGTATCATTTGCGAATTTACACAAAGCTTATTCTATTTGGATGAAAATGTTACTTAAACCCGGCTTTGGAAAACTTCCTGTTTAATGCAAACCCATTTATGATTTTAGAAGAAGGTTCGTGTGTAAGTTGAATGTGCATGTCTGTGAGAAGCACAGCTAAAAATGAATACTTAAATAAATGCTAGTCTTTGTATTTAAGAGGAGAATCTTCCAAGGATCTAGCATTCAGATCTTCACAATATTTTCCCTTTCAAACTAAGATTTATATGAAAAATGTTTTATCTTTTCAAAAAATGATGTTAACATTACTAATAAAATGATACTGACATCGAAGAATAAGGTGCAATTTGAAATGCCTGTGAGAAGCTTAAAAACCTGCACTGAATTGAATTATTGTAGAGTTTTTTAAAGAGTTGCTTCTAGTTCGATTGTATATTTCGCTTGACGACCATGCAAACTCACTGAAAGTAATCGCACGGCGTCCGAGTTAGATTCTAACTCTAAATGAAGCCGGAGCTACTTTGGTGCCATCGCTCTATAATGTACTGCCTTGCTGGTGTTATAAATATGCAGTACTAGCACAGAAATCCAATCATTGCTGTGCTGTGCTGTGCTACCTTTACAATAACGGCCGGTCAGAGAATTCTTGTGTCTCCGCACAACAGTCCACTACTCTTGGGAACTGACCCGTGTCACATACAGGACTGGCGTTTTAGAAGATTAGCCGCCCTGAAGGCTTATTTTCTTACTTCCCCTCCACGAACATGGTTTACAGAAGTAAGGTTGACCGTCTTAATGTCCCAATGGGGTAAATTTACTAAGAGATGATCATATCCTGTTCCCTTACAGGCACCGTGGTATTCACTTACGTTTCGTGTATAAGAATTTAAACTAGATAGCTACGTTTTAAAACCTACAAAAGAAGTTGCACCCAGTTAGCTAGCGGGATTTCCCCATCCGATTACCGTGTCAGACTGCTCCAGATTGTGCTTCCTTGTTTGATGTTTATTTGTATGCTTATGTGTTAAGGCACACGGGAATTGAAATTTCGACCAAAAATGACAAAATTTACAAATTTCAGATCTTTACTTACAAATGTACCTAGGAACTTCAGGAATCAAATGTCAAGTTCCAGCATTTTTAAGGCGCCAGTGCTGGTTGAAATACTTAAGTGTGCAGTTGATGCGGCGGGGAGAAAGCACGCAGTGTGGCACCTGCTCTGAAACGGTTTTGGAAACATTACTATAATCCCTTTTTTAAACAAATATTGCTTTACAGTACGTATAGTGAGACTGTGAGCATTATTTGGGTTGAGTTTCACTGTTTGAGATCGTATTGCATCACTATGAGCCAGTTCTGAGAATACAGGTAGCCCGTAAATATATTTGAAATGTATGTTTTCAGAAAACTAAATTTTTCTCAAATTTGCATTTTTCAACACATAAAATGAGGCTGGCGCCATAGTTTTGATCCAATCGTGGTAAAAGGTTACACGCATTTTATCCAAAAACACTTGAACAAACCTTGTTATTATTTTCAGTTTATGGAAAATAGTTTCGTAAAAAAATAGTAATACTAAATAAATAAGATGTTCAGATATTTGACTAATTTTTGTATAAGAATACCTGCAAATAGCAATACATTTTTATCTTAGAAAATAGTGCTATGACTACAAAAGTAATAACTGATTTTGTACTCATAATTATAACAAATAAGAAGCACATAACCTTATAAACCTACTTAAAAATAATAGCGCCAATTGTGTTTTGAGAATGAGCAATATTTTATGTTATTGATTGATAAAATAATTAATAGCTCTATAAGTAACAATCACACGCTACACAGTTTACTAGTGGCCTACTTATAGCTTACACAAAATTTTAAGTCAGTAGCTTGCATATTACAGAAGTTTGAAATTTTGGTCCCCGTGTCCCTTAATTAAGTGGCACAAGTCCTACTAGTAACAGATTAGACGTAAGCTCAAGTTTAACCGTAGATGGAGTTCAAATTACGTATGTATTTCCTGGGTAGGGTCTTCAATAAGAAGTATTCACACATGTTACTGCAAATTCACTTAACTTAGATTATTTATATTATTCAACCAACGAGTACCCTCTGTAATATTGATTCTAAACAGTAGGTATTTCAGAAATAAGTGTTGCATTATTGTTTATACATTACCATACTTTGCATTTATTTCGCATTTATGTTCGTAAGAGCAATATTATTTTGCTCTATCCCTCCCAAAGCTTGATAAAATATAGTAATTATTAAATTTGTCTTATTTTGGAAATCTGTGTTGATGAAAAGTGCAATGTTTCTATGCTTCGAAAAGATCTGTTTTTCGGTTTCTTCTTCTTTTTTACGCTGGAATTGCAACTCGCTCACTGAACTCGACGCATTATCATGTCCACACTTTCTCCATTACCGCCGTCGTCGTTGTGTTTCATCTCTAAATAGCTGTTCATATTGACTGTGAAACAGTGTTTTCCCAGAGGTTCCTTGACTTTGGAGGTAGAGAAATTAGAGGCTGTAAGCTATAGATTATACAACGGAGGACACCAATGAAACGAAAATTTGGAGAAGGAATATAGCTCCGTGCTTCCAAACAGAAGTAAATCACTGCGAAGCCTTAATCATGGTGAACTAAAATCAACAGAGAGGTTTATATAACATGAACAGTAGCTGAGGTGCGCTCCAGATCGTTCTGTGTATCTGATTTGGAAGAAGCGTTTCTTTTGAAAAGGCACTTAATAAAATACAGTTGAAATCCTAAGAAGATGAAAAAAGTGATATCGCGTTCTTATATTTGAAAGGAGGAGCTTCTGAAGAGGATGCTGATAAAACAGCCTCAACTGCCTAAAGCAAAAGCAGGTCGTTCAGGAAACAATAGAAGGCTCCAGTGATACACCGAAGCTAAAAATATTGACGTGTGTATAGTTCACATAGAACCTGAAAATGTAAAGGGACCTAAGCGAGTCCTAGTACAATAGAATGAGATGGGCACAAAACAGTGAATCAGAAGAGATGACCAGCCAAAAACCTATGTTATCAAAGTTCTAAACAAGTGAAAAAAAAATACACTTACTATGGATATTTCCAAGAACGACAGAAATGGCTCTCAGTTGCTTACAGGGAAATTCCAGCTTAAATAAATCTGTAAGCAATAACTGAAGGAAGGAATATATCTTATATGTGGTCATTGTGATTATTGTATAGGGATACTCAACAGCAGAATAGATTATACATAGACTGCAAAATGCGATAGTGTCCTTAAAATAGTCACTATATAGCTGATCATGTCTTTTGGATCTCCTTAATAAATATTTCCCATTTACACCTATCACAGATGATACAGCCACAGGAAACTACAATATTTGCTTACGGAACAATCAGTAGCCCTGATATCACTATTAATTGCCAGTAAACATTGATTAGGAAAGCTAAAGTGAAGGAGAATTTGGAGTAAAATACTGTAATATGTTCTATTTCACCTCTTACCACACAATTGGTATATATTTACACTTTCTTCTGTGATGGAAAAGATCTGTTGCAGAACTAAAACAAAAGACAAGGCGGAATAACATCGTCGCTGCATATTATCGTATTGTTAGCGTTGAGAAGATATTTCAATTCAATCTGCTTACTAAAGCAAGCAATGACAATGGGAATGTTATTAATATAGACGCTGGATAACAGAAAAGGATGAGAAAATTACTTTCTTCAGAGAATCGAGCGTGAGTTAATTAGTCATAATCTTAATAACAACAGCCGGGAGAACATTGCTTAGCAGTAATTCAAGCGATGGAATTAATTAAGGGTCTCGAACTTCTCAAGCGCGATTCCTAAGCCTCTTTCGGTGACCAAGCAACACCTTAACAGTTGAAACCCTACGGTTAGAAGTATCTACTAGAAACCTTTTCAAGAGTCCTAATTTCTTTATATTGGAAGAACACCAACACTGCATGGTATATTGACTGGTAAACATAGTAATTTTAAGAAGAAAAGTTTGTGCAATAAATTTCCGTATGTTAAAATCAATGTATAATATAAAACGCCCGAGTTATAATTGTATTATAGAATTTAAGTTAGTGAGTTGGGAGTTAAGGAAAAGCAACTAGTTGTAAGCTAATGATCAAGGAATACATTAGCACAAGATGTTCTTAGAAGTAAGGGCGGAATATGTGAACGTGTTCTGAAAATTAGAAGCAGGATTCTTAGAATTTAAGAAGTCGCCGAGTAAAAATTTTTCTTTTATAGGAGAATGTCTATCTCCAAATTTGTTAACGTAATGTAGGAACCCTGGTAATGCAGGGGAAACCTAAGTTGATAAAACAGCATCTACTTCTAAAATTCGTGTCCCTTCCATGTACACTGTAGCCGTACAGAAGAGCTTACCGTGATCGATTATCGACAGTCTATAGCGCCTAAAGACCGCACTTTAGCTATACAGACTTAGCGGTCACCGCGGGAGGGTTTTCTGCTTAACATTCCATCGATTCACGACGCGCTTCTCATTTTTATTAAGGACCAGTTATTTTAAGCTGCAAAGTATTGATATGTCATAGTTAGGAAATATAATACTTAGATAATTGCAATTTACCGCTGAGATTCAGATATCTCATTATTAGCCTACTTTAAAGTTATCAGCCACCGGAGCTCCATTCCCACACTTACCCTGAAGAAAGAAAAAGTCCCATCACAGCCACCAGCAGCTCCATCGAGGACTGAAATATTGAAGACAGTGGCAAAAGGGTCACACACAAGAAATCATCAATGCTTACACTTAAAATATAAACTTAGGTATGAAATGTAGTTTCGCCAATAAATAGGTTGTTACGGTTACTTGAAAGATTAAAGTAACCCACTCTCAACTAAATGAAGGCTGCATGACGCTGTAGTGTGTCTCTCTGGCTCCTAGCACAGAGAGAAGAACTTGCTGAGAAGAATCGAACAGATGTCGGGGTGAAAGGTGAAGGTGTTAATAAGGATAAGGATAGAAGGAGCAAGAAGAAAGTATTTAGAGTTTGAACATACCTGCTTCTGAAAGAAATCTGCTTTTCTTTCCCCCTTACCCCTTATCCACGATTCTAAAACAGAGGTGCTCAACCGCAGGCATGCTAGGGGAGGTTAAAAGAACCTTCTTCCACCCGTGGGACAGAATGACGCATTTATCCGTGGTTACTGAGTTCCAGTGGCGGCACTTTCTTACATACAGGAAATACAAAATGTACACATTCACATTCTACTCCTGATTAACCCACGATGTTTCTGGGGATACTCTTTTGGAATGGTTTACGTTTCAGAACGTCTTCAATATTTGGTGCAAAAGATGAAGTGCACTGTCTCAAAACATAAGCAAGGTGATTTTAACTTTAGCTGCGATACTCACTTTTAATGTATTCATTTTTGAAAATGTTTGTTCGCAGATACAAGTGGAGCAAAAGTCTGCCACTAACTACATGCAAACATACATAATTTCGGATACTCACAGCAGGGCAGAGACCTAAATAATTCCCACCCTTCTTTCTCAGAACATTTTACGGTCGTAGAATTCAGCAATGCAAGTAGTTTCGTATTTTGTAGCTCGTGTGAAGCCTCACAACATGGAAACTTCAAAGGACTGCAGAATAATTGGATTTTGGTTTCAAATGTTTTAGGTTTTCAAATTATGAAGAAAATATGTCGTACAATTGCTTCAAAAGTTCGCTGTATTTTTCCATGAGATGAACATTTATCGTGAACGGAATGTAAGCAAAGGAAATGGTATAAATCTGCAACTACCAGTCTTACAAATTAAACACTTAACTTTATCATCTTCATCTAGAAAACAAAAATATAGGTCCTCCCATTAAATGTGTGTACTACTATAGAACGCACAGCTTATTGAGATACCACAAAAGACGACCTTGACATTTTTCCGTCATTATGGTGCAGTCTGGTTATGTGTGGTGATATTCAATCCGTTAGGTTGCATTATTGCCGCTGTCTGCTATGTTGCCACAGAAGTCCTTGTTTATGAACGCGTACGCAGAGAGGCCAACCGATTGATTTTAAGACAAGATTCTGTTTATACGCCGTATGAATTAATTCATTATCCTCTAGAGGTACTTCCCGCGTTCGCGCGATTTTGTCTTGAATTCTTTTAGAGCAGTATAAACAGTTATAGTTACTGTTGTTATTTTTGTGTTCGCTACTCAGTAGTGTGTTAAACATATATTATGATATTTAGCGCTCGGGAGTGATTTTATGCAAAAGTGTTATTGCAGAACAAGATTTGTCATGGGTGCGCAGGTTCATGTGTTGTGTGGTAACGATCTTCAAGCATTATTATCGTTCGAAAACATGATACTTTAACCCTGTGATATTTGAGGTTAGAAATGCCTTTATTATGTACGTTGGCGGCACTGCTTTTTGGGATACTTTAGTCTGCTATTTAGTGTAATGTCGGCCATATTGGGAACTGCCGATAAACTGTGTGCACTATTTCGTCCGATATGACACAATGTTGGAGGACGTTAATTTAAAAAAAAAAAAAAAAAAAAAAAAAATGTGTCCACTATGTATATACTCCGCGTCATCCGCCTATGACTTGCAGATTTGATTCTCCTTGCCTTGGCCAATGGAGAGGACAAAATAACCTGTTTAGGGGAAGCGAGCGTGTGCTCGCTTGCTGAAACCTCTGTTGCAAAGCGTTCCCTGCACCAAACTGGCTCTGCTATGCCAGAAGTAATGGAGTTTGCCAATCCCGTATTAATCTTTTCGGAAACGCTCTAACATTCATGCTTACTTCACAACGCGATTGATAACATAAAAGCCGCTCTAACTCGAAGCATATTTTTGTAAACCATGATACAAAGGAATTCGGGTACTGTAATGAACACTGAATCCTTCGTTTTTTTTCTCTCAGAAGTATGTATAAGTTGTATGGCATTTAATTTTGTTCTTAGTCCTGAGTGATAATAAAAATAAACTATAAAATGTAAGTGGGCCCAGAATTCGATAACAAAATGGGATAACGGACTGGAACTTCCAGTTCATTTCTCGGATCTAGGGCTTCTTACCCTTATCTTTCCTTGCGAATCCCAAAAGTGCCTTCAGATTATGGTGAGAATGCCATCTGGTCATTTCCTGCTTGTAATAATTCCATATTCTCCATGATCTTGTTTACCGGCTGGACCATTTCATCGATTATAACGACGTAAATGAAATTGGAAGTGTTGTGCAGAAACACTTAGTTGATTGTGCAAGGATAGTCGATATGGTATATTATTTTCCTGCATAAAGTATAATTGAGCTCTATCGTTTAATAATTTGTCATTCTTTGGAAATGTTATACATTCATGGAGCAAAATAGACAATGAAAGCTTTGATAGGACTTTAACATGTCTGAGGTACTTCTAAATAACTAATATTTGTCTTTGGAGGCCGCTTAACTTTCTTCTTAGAAAACTAGTTTTACCTATTTGTTAAATGCAAACGTCCAAAAAACATAGACGAATGAGTTTCGAATAATGAGAGTAATGTGTTTGGCCAAGCGAAATGTCTCACGTGGAAGCATTTGTGGCTCGCATTTGGGAGATGTGTAGTTCAAACCCCAATGTTACCGGCCTGACTGAATTTTCTTTTTTCTCTGGTCACTAGCAAAGGCTGGAATTATCATACGTCACGAATTTTTGTCGTCTCGTATTTGCTTTCATTTCAAAGGTTATGGGACCAGGCGCACTGGACACTGGTATACGGCGACGTGCCTAAGTGTGCAGTCCTCCATCATTATGGATAAGGAGACTTTGCGAGGGAAGCCTTACCCAAACCTATCGTGAGGCTAGAGAGTACCCTTTGCCAGGATAAGTATGTACGGTTGGAGGTGGAAACGGTAGGGATCCCTTCCGCGTTGTGCCTGCTACCACTGAATCCAGCTAACCTATGTACTTCCTCACTCATGCTTCCCTCTCTGACGCAACAGGCTAGTTACTGACTACGGAATGGAAATCAGCTGTCCACAATCTATGCCTTTAGCACAATTTATTCTTAGCTTCCATTCTCGGGTATACTCGCAAGTATAAGAATAATTAACATTCAATTAAAATGACCCATTACAAGCTGCTGTTAAAGTAACTAAAAATACCTATCATCATTAACCTGCATATGTTCTCTGTGTTAACATACATTAAAAATAAAGTGCCTAATATTAAGCATATACAATGATATACAGGTGTCCCAAAAAAACACCGATAACGTTTAGTATGTTGTGTGGGATGGTAAACTGATCGGTTTTCAAATAATAACCCCTGTCTGGAAATGCACGGTTTGGACGTCGAAGTGTACCATCCCGTACAGACTAAGCGTTGTCGGTGATTTTTTTGAGACACCCAGTATACTCATACAATACAAGAAATAAACAATACATTGATATATCATATCATAGATTAACCAAAGTAACAAACAGCTATGGCGCTTGGGTACCAGACTTTACGACAAGCTCCCTCTTGAACACCCAACAAACCAGTTAACATATTTAAGAGAAAAGTACGATTTCTTAGCAAAAATTGCTTTTATGATGTACTTGAATACTTTGACCTAACGATTAATTAGTAAAATTGACTAGAATTAACTGTGTAGCTAAATGGATTGAAACATATATTGTTTTATGCCAAATATATACAATTAATTTAATACTTTAATTAATTATCATTGTATTGAAATGTATACTATATCGTGTATTACGTAATATTGTACTTTTCTGACGTGTATTGCTGTATAACCCGAAATACAATAAATTACTATTATTAGTAAAGGTCGCAGAGATATGCGCTCGCATGCGATACAGGCTAGCTGGACGCAGAGTACGAATGACGTCAGAAGTGCAGCACGGCCATCAAATGAGCAAATAACTGCCAATAGAACCAAGAGTCGGGGGAAAAAAAAGTAGTGCAGACAGAAGGTCAAGGTGTAGTATATTGCGTGAACTATCTGAAAATCTTTAGTTCATATCCAGCAATTTTGCAGTGTTGCCCAAAGCTATTCACCCACTAGAAAATTCGTGTTTGGAAATGTCCTAGGGCATAAGCACAATACAAGGCTTAGCTAATTCAATTAATAGGATACCTCTTGTTCCTGGTATCGAAAAGATGTAAGCTAAATTCCAGAGAGTTCTAAACAAAAATATTGGTTATCAAGCTACGTGTGAAATTTTTAAAACGAGTAAGACGGATGGCTCGCCAGACGAAAGAGTGGACTTCTTTACATTTGCACCTCTAGCATCGTGTGGCGCAGAACTAAGTTTTTCACTGTTTAAAAACTGCTTCAGTGATAGGCGTCGAAATTTCACATTTAATAATTTAGGAATATACATTGTAACCCAGTGTAATGTACTCTGTGACGATATTATAGGTAATAAATAACAGCATGTATAAGCGTTTAAGTGCAATTCCAAACTGCATAATTTGATACTTGTAGGTTGTGCTGCAGTGAGTCGGTTTTCATGGCCAGGCTGTAGCTACCTGCAGTTGTTTACATGCGCGAGCGATAATAGTAAAGTCCACCTATGGAAAAACGCACACACAACCGGCCTTTATGTATTTGTTTTATTATTAATATTATTGTTATTTATTATTATTATTATTATTATTATTATTATTATTATTATTATTATTATTATTATTATTATTATTATTATTATTATTATTATTATTATTAGTATTATTATTAGTATTAGTATTAGTATTAGTATTAGTATTAGTATTAGTATTAGTATTAGTATTAGTATTAGTATTAGTATTAGTATTAGTATTAGTATTATTATTATTAGTATTATTATTAGTATTATTATTAGTATTATTATTAGTATTATTATTAGTATTATTATTAGTATTATTATTAGTATTATTATTAGTATTATTATTAGTATTATTATTAGTATTATTATTAGTATTATTAGTATTATTACTAGTACTATTATTATTATTAGTATTATTAGTATTATTACTAGTACTATTATTATTATTATTAGTATTATTACTAGTACTATTATTATTATTATTATTATTATTACTAGTACTATTATTATTATTATTAGTATTATTACTAGTACTATTATTATTATTATTATTATTATTATTATTATTACTAGTACTATTATTATTATTATTACTAGTACTATTATTATTATTATTATTATTATTATTATTATTATTATTATTATTATTATTATTATTATTATTATTATTATTATTATTATTATTAGTATTATTACTAGTACTATTATTAGTATTATTACTAGTACTATTATTAGTATTATTACTAGTATTATTATTAGTATTATTACTAGTACTATTATTAGTATTATTACTAGTATTATTATTAGTATTATTACTAGTATTATTACTAGTATTATTACTAGTATTATTACTAGTATTATTACTAGTATTATTACTAGTATTATTACTAGTATTATTACTAGTATTATTACTAGTATTATTACTAGTACTATTACTAGTATTATTACTAGTATTATTAGTATTATTACTAGTACTATTATTAGTATTATTACTAGTACTATTACTAGTATTATTACTAGTATTATTATTAGTATTATTACTAGTACTATTATTAGTATTATTACTAGTACTATTATTAGTATTATTACTAGTACTATTATTAGTATTATTACTAGTATTATTACTAGTATTATTACTAGTATTATTACTAGTATTATTACTAGTATTATTATTCGTATTATTATTAGTACTATTATTATTGTTAGTATTATTATTATTATTATTATTATTATTATTATTATTATTATTATTATTATTATTATTATTATTATTATTATTATTATTATTATTATTATTATTATTATTATTATTATTATTATTATTATTATTATTATTATTATTATTATTATTATTATTATTATTATCGTTGTTATCGTTATCATCATGATCATCACTATCATCGCTATCACTATCTTTATTATTATTGTTATTATTATGATGATGATGAGGAGGAGGAGGAGGAGGACGAGGACGAGGATAATGATGATGATGATGATGATGATCATTATTATTATAGTAGTAGCAATGAGATTCATTTGGTATCCTTCAGCGAATTCTCAGGTCCTTGGCTGTGTAACATAGGTAGAGTAGACTGGTTCTTTTTTCTTCTACGACTGCTTTTGAAACTTTGGCATTCAATTTTAGTGGTTGCTGAAGTGAATAGGTAGAAAATTGACCAATGAAAACTACTTCATTCGAATGCCAGCTAAGCTCCTAAGTACACCAGCATACTCCATTGGTGACTTGTGTGGATGAAGACAGATTACTGAACTTGACTGGTACACCGTATTTTGGCAGTAGCATCACACTGGCGTACCGTTACCCAGAATTACAAGCCTGCACATTCATATATTCTTTAAACTTCTGTTGCTGCTGGTCTTGAGTGGTTTCTCAATAGCAGCTAGTTTAAAACAGCATTTGTTATGTAGGTCAGCTAAAAAAATTATCCGTTTTTGTGAAAGTCGGTAGCAAAGTAACTTCAGTATAAGTTGTAACTTACTCCGCTCAGTATTAAATATCTAACCATTTCTAGCTGATTAAAATAATTATCACCGTCTAAACAAACATCATGAACTAATTTGGAAACATACTCACGTTATCGATAAGAACTCTTGAGCACACTTAAGTTCTTGCTGCACTCGTTAGAGTATGCACAAGAGAAACTTATCTGGCATCTCCCATTTGTGAACATGATTGCTGCAGAAGCAAAGAAGTTGCTTTCGTCATTAGCTTGTAAGCCGTGAAGCTCTTATGCTTCTTCATTTTATTCTAATGGGAGTGTCTTCCCGGAGTACCTCCACAAAATCTCTGCTTTCAGCTTCCTTCTAATTTAGTTGGCTAATAAATGCGCTAGACTTGGAAGCCTTATTTTCCGCGTATTTCCATGCCGATATCTAGAGGTGGATTAGCGGATATTTTGCACTCCTACTTCTTATGAAGCCAATCTTCTTAATTATTTTCTTACTGAAACTATTTTTGGGGTGCAGAGAAGTTCAATAGGAGGAGGGTGTCTTTAGTCTTATATTTATCAAGAAATTCTGGTTGCATTCCTGTCCTCTTGCAACGAGCACTGAAATGGCTCAAAGAATAATGTCTGAGGTAACAGAAAGCGTCACCTCAATTTTTATTGACCTAATATTCCCAAGCTACAATAGGAAATTTAACAAATATGCTACACAAGGGTCGGATTGGATGGCGCCATTAGGTTGCTATAAATCCATTTTTATGATAGTTTAATACTAAGGACATAACTGTTCGTAAGCCAACGTTGGCAGAGGAGAGTTTAAATATATATTTGCTTCTCTAGAAATAATTGAACTACTATTAATGATAACGTCTATAGGAACTCATCCAGTGTTAATTTACGTGTACTTTTTGTATAAAGAATGCTCCACTTTTACTGTTGAACTTGGTTTTTGTTGACTATGCTTCCCTATGATCATTTCTCAAGTTCCATGAAAAGCCCTATTAATGCAGAACCCAAAATAAAGCAAAAGTTACAGTGAAAACCGAATATTTATAATTAATACGAAACAAGGAAATGCCAATGCAACATTACATGCCCTCAGGCTTGCATGGCTTTTGTTACGGCAATTTACAAGAGCAGCATATACACGCGCGAGCTTATTCCCTGGAAAATAAAGTCCTGTAGGTGAAGTGGAAAATATTCTAAGTCTGTTCTCGTCTATTATCATGCACTACACCCGCTAGTTGAAGTCTGGGGAATTCCTCTCCCGCTCGTCTTCTCTTAAAAGCAGAACAATGTTCACGTACGTCGCTGACAGGATTTACCCCGGTGATTTCTGCAACTCTAACGCACAAAAGTTATCTACTTACCCGAATGCTGGATGGAGTGGGCCAGCTGGTATATATATATATATATATATATATATATATATATATATATATAGTCATTGTACACAAAATATTTATTTTTAAATACTTCTTAAAAATGGTGCTGTATCTGCCATTTTCACTGTGAATTCTACACCACTTCACAGAAAAAGACCATAAGCCTACACACATTGGAGTAGAGAGATAAAGTTTGGAGCATCCTTTAGGGGAAGCTTTTGTTCTTTAAATTGCTACTCACATTACATACAGAAGCGTCAAGTTTTTTGTTCTCTCTTTGCTTTTGTTGAGCCTATTTTCTTCAGTTTTATTTTGAAGAGCTTTTTTGGTGAATTACACATTTTCTCAAACTCATACAGCTGAATAGTGTTTTAGTTTGATAAAAATAGCTGTTAAGTGCTGATGTGAATCTAATTTGGTGCTAATTATGATTTTGGTTAATTTTTTAACATACTGTGATTCTCATAAACAAATTTAGTCAAAATGTAACATAACATATCACGCAAACAAGCACAAGTTTTGTGTGAAACATAATGTACGCCGCATAGTATTTTTCAGTTGGTTGACTCTTTCGATGACGTTTTGTCAATCAGCAGTGGCACTATGTCATCCAGAGGCTCACTCATCTCGGTCGGAAAGTATTTTAATTTAATGCTTGATAGTATGAACAAGAAGCTTAGAAGCTTTCAACAAGCATCTTCTTCTCATAGCACATTGACTTCACACAATTTTATTTCTCTCTCTTGCCGAAGGAAATAGTCAACCTAGCATGGCAGTTTTAGTAAATTTTTGAGGAGTAAGTGTTCCAGCTTATCAGTATAATGTTTAAAATAAGGAGTAGTAATACGAAATCCTCTGAATAGGTAGAAGCCCAAAATAGCGCGGTCCGAAATAGCGTGGATTCGGATTTAACGGGGAGAAAGTATGTTTACTGAAAAAATATATTTTTTGTTTATTTGTTTTTTATTTTTGTAAGTTGAGCTTAAAATTTTCTTCAAAGAGCAGTACTGGAATATACTTTTCGCTACCCCTAGCGTGGACTTTGACCATTGCGGCCGCTGCATTCCTAGCGTTGACCTAGGCCACTATATTGCTAACAACTTCCCGCAGTAACGAGACATGCACACGCAAGAAGATTCTGCATGTTAGTGAAGTTATAAGTAGCAAAAACAAGATGATTCTGTGTGCGGAGAAGCAAAATGAGTTGAACACTATTCATCTCCATCTTGCCACAATCAAACAATATACGGAGAAAAAAGTTGTGAATTATGTCGCTAAACAAAACTTATTGATTTCTCTAGGGCAATGTAAAATTAGGTTAATGTGAAATGGGTACAGTATAATTATATGTACTGTATAAATTAACATTGGTTGCAGGATTGGAATACACCATAGCATAACTGGTGTGTGATTGCATTTAGGAGTGGTGTATTTTACTGTATGACATACTTTACGATGTATTGTAATTTATTATTGCATGAATGTTTTCCACCCTCCGTGGTATCGAGTTTTGTCTATCCTAGACTCACATTTCGATAAACCGCGGAATCTCTATGAAGTATGTTCCCCAACAACCACGTTATTTCGGGATTCTACTGTATATGGGAAGAGCACTTTGAAAGGTATCGTGACGAATGTTGGGTAACTTAAAGCTCTATGGACCCCGGGCTCATTTGAGCATCATTTCACCCATTTCAGTCATTCACCGTCCGATATGACATTACGTTGGACGACGTTAATTAAAAAAAAAAAAAAGTATCCCTACGTGCATCAATTCCAGTTTCATTAAACGCTGATGCAAGTAAAGAGGAGTGCAGGGTACTGATAAGTTAGCCATGGCACAGTAACGCGAGTGATAACATATCTAATTATCCAAACTATCAAAAAGTGATGCAATTATAGCCATGCTGGGATTTATAATTATGGGCCAGGCACATTTAAAGCCCCACTGGCAGGGATTTAAATCGTCTACGCACCATGTCCACTTTGTTTCCGGCCAACCTCGTCTCACTTGTTCTAATTTGAACTTGGTACACTTACCTATGTTATAACTATTAGAAAAGTAATATATGCTCTCGTTATGGCTACTGAAATATTTCTGGCTTTAAAAACTAGGGTATTGTCGACTCATACCCAAAACATTGTCCAGAATTTATATTTATTGTCTGCTTTGTAGTTAGATTATGTAAAGCTATTTGCAGTTGTATGTCTCTATTTGCTAGTACAAATTCGGATACCTCTTGCGTATGCGTATATGCTGCATATTTGTGCATATTTCCATGCTTTGTGGACTTCCCATTGTTTATAAAATGCCCCCGCAGAAAAAGTAGCTTCAGTCGATGTGTAGCATGAAATGTGTAATCTACGTCAATGAAAGGGAACGCTGAAATAATGGAACTCGCATCATTAGAATATTTAATGATAATAAGTTGAATGACTGACATTTTCACTTTAACTATCCTGAGGCAACATACTCCTCTTAAATTTGCACGCTTAAAAGCACGAATGTTATAAAGTTTTCAATTGCTGCAAATTCACTCCCTGTGAAATTCACCGTGAAAATATATTTCTTGGCTGTGAGGTAGTAATTTTATACCTAAGAATCACCTTCAGCCAATGTCCTACAAAGTTCTCTGAGAAGCATAACGAGGCTCCATGATATACTACAGTTTATGCTTTAATGCAATATTTTTGCAAAGAAAATGACATTGCTCACTGAAATCATATGTCGTAGTTCAGATATGTTACTCGATTGGGCTGGGAAGCTCTTGTTTTCCTAAGCACAACATTGCTTACGTTAGATTATAATTAATATTTGCCTGAAATTATTTCGGAGGCTGTTACCGTGAGACCTAGAAACGTGACGTGCCTAAGTATTACATCCATAATAGTGATATTATATCGACACAACGAAAAAAATAGAGCGCTTTTTCACAGCTTACGCTACAGAAAAGTAAGATCTCCTTTCCAATTGTTTCTATTTTGTAGGTGGTGTTCACACATTCCAACAGTGTAAATAAATAGACGAATAAATGAATAAATAAACATACACGAGGGCAATTTTTTGTCATAAATGACACGTCTTGACATGATTAGTGCTATTTCAGTTCACAGAATTTGCTAGTGCGTTATCTAAGGTCGCGTTTATTACATCAATAAAACTGCAGAATGTAAAATTCCCTGTCAATTTAGACAACTTTTATAGCTCAATCGTAAGAGCATAGTTACCAGAAATTTATGGTTTGATCCTGACCCTCAAAACGAAAAAGAATTTTTGTCATATCGAAAGCTCAATGAGGTTCGTGCAAGCACGTGGCGAATTTCTTTCCAAAAACATCTATGAGAGGTCGATTGCTTTGGAAATGTAGCCGTTATAGCTCCATGGACATGATGGCACTTAATCATGCTATTCTTCAATGGCTTAGGTGGCTCATTTATTCTTTCCTTTGTCCTTTAGTGGCGAGTTAAGCCCCTATCAATATGCTCTGAAGTTTCTCAGATTCAATATCATCTTTGTGACCTCATATGAGGTTGTTAATCATTTTCGGAGTGAAAGGCGGTTGTTCGCAGTTTCCTGGGGTGGTTTGTTCTCTTTCTGACCGAGTGAATATACAGGGAATTCCCTGAGGTAAAGAGGACTCAGCAGTGTACTGTCTGGTAACTTGATGCTATAGAACTAAAGGCCTATGATCCATCCCCAATCCCATGGGCTTTTACGCCTGTTTGTGGTATCATTTACTGGAATGGCTATCTTTAATCCATTGAGGCTTGATTATTATAACTGGTAAGACGATATTGTTGACGTTGGTGTCATGTTCCTTTCATTGTTTTTATGATACAGGTGTTATTTCATGCAGGGGGATTAACACAGAAGCAGCTCGATTATCTAGTTGTATTGCTCCAATGTATTGTGACTTCATTCACAAATGTTACCACAGGCTTCTACACATTATATTTAGGGTCATAAATATTCTGAGAGCATTCCAAATAAAGAATTTTCTTTTTTAAAAACAAATACTTCTCCAAAGCTTATGCATGCTCCAACAAGCATCATCAACTGAATGTTCTCCCTTTTCACAGTTCTTCGTATTTATAAATAGAGTTTGCTCTCGAATAAGCAAATCGTAAAGGCCTGTACAAAACATCTGCCATTTTACATTCATCCGTCCCAAAACCTGGGTACTGCATTAGATGTATTATCACATTTTTGTGCTTCGAATAATAAAGACGGCGAATAAGCATAATATTTCAATAATCGTTTCATTTGAACATAATTTAGATTATTAGCCTCTATTTATTATTATGGATATGGATTCATTCGTATTCCCGCATTGTTTACTGGAACGAAGCAACAATCGTACTGTTTATATCACGGCTATGGATGAGCGCGAGGCAGATGATAGCTTAATAGGGCAACCAAAGAGGTAATTTTGCATCTATTCAACTGCTTGTACTTCTTTGAGTGTTATGATAGCCTTTATTAAGAATGTCACTGAATTTATATAGGAAGCAACTGGTCTATCTGTAAATGGTAATTCCTGATCGAGGAGGAAGTGCAGGAGACGGGAGCTGTGAAACTCGAAAAACAAAGGAACATCCATGCAGTGTTTTTGGCAAAGGTGGCGACTTTGTGAGAAGCACATACGCTTCAGGGTGCATAGAGTTTTCTTAAATTATGAACCCCCTACCATAGTCACATATTGTGGCTGTCCGACTTTTACTGTTACTTCATTGATGTAATTTAGTTCAGGTCTCACTGTCACTTCAGTGATGTGATTCAGTTCAATTCCATTATCATTTCATGTTTATGGTTGCATGTAGCGGCGAAATGTAATGCGCGCGAAGTCACCTGTGATTACGTCCGCTTCACTGCCTGGGGTGTTTAACACCAGATTTCTATAATCTCTTGCAATAGCAGTACTCACACCACAGCAGCTGAAGGAATCAGAAGCCCTCCCTTACGGAGATTCCGCCACTACAGTACGTCACAAAAATATTTTTATAGTATAATGTTTTGCGAGCCGATAATAACTGACTCAAGTACTGAGGTGGCTGTACTTCCGAAGCCGCTCACATCGACTCTGGCACCCGCATGCCTGGCAGTCGCTGCACCGCTTGGCTCTAAAGGGGTTAGTACAGGCAGTATTCTTTCAAAGTAAAACAGGTTCTCTCTCGTTAACAACAACAGGAAGAAAATCATATATCATCAGAATTTCTGATTTCATACTGCAGAGCAAGAGAGTCTTGTTGCCGCCTGCGGTGCCATATGTAGTAAAAGTGGGCGTTAAACACTACAAGAAAGAGGTTTGTTAGGTTATTGCTCTTGAAGAACAAAAGTGCAGAGCTAATTTGAAAAATGGTAAAATATATTAGGTTGTTAATAACTGAAAGAATAGTATATTAAACTGCCATATTAGGAAGTAAGTTTTATACAACTGAGGATCACTTTTTAGCAAACTGCACCTAGTTCAATTCACAAATATGTATTTTATAGTGCCTTATGAACCATTGTGTATTTTGGGTATAAACATATCTAGATAGTGAACGAACTTGGGTTGATAGGAACAGTATGGCAAAGAAAATACTACGTTTTCAGCGTAAATTGATAGCACGATGAATTCTATTCAGCGGAGCACATAAGTAGTTCATAGTTATTAGTACACATCGAAGGCATGAATTATTTTTGTTCGATGTACTTGTTTTTGCAATTACCCTACAAACAGAAGAAGGTTCATTCTGGTTTAATCAAATGCCACAGTAAATGAAGGTATTCACACTCTTTTCTTCTTCAGATTTGGTAACCAAATATGTTAAGTGGATATACCAGGGTACAACAGGTATGTTTAGCAAAATATGTTTGAACTGAAATTAAAACTGAGTTTGTACTGAAATGTCATCTTAATGGAAGCAAAGGAGTAAATCTCAAGCTTCAGTTGGCATCAACGAGAATTTGAGAGGTGCAAGACGCTTTGAGTGTTGTACAAATCTAGTTAGACAACTTTTGATCTTGTTTTTTTAAATTTATTTCTTATTTCAGTAACAGGATAGGTTTGGCAAAGGGATAGCCAATTGGTGTGAGGAGGGGCTGTTTTGGTCGAATAAGCATTTTTGGAGAGTCTTGACGGGATGCGAAGGAAATGAAGGACAGTTGCGTTGGCAACGTGGTGTTTTACAGTTTATTATTTACGAAGTATAGCGTACATTTCCCTTGACGTACTAACCATTTGGTAGATTATTTTGATTGGTGACGCGTCGAAGATGACGCACACATTTCCTTGGCATCAGGATGAGGAATATTTTGAGACGCCATCAATGTAACGTACTTGAAGCTAGACTACTCTTTTTCTCCAAAGAGCGTTACAAAATATCGAAGTTTTATATTTTAGCAAATGAGAACATCAGTTGCTACTAAACACACTTTAGTTATCACTATTGTGCTTAGCGTAGCGCAATAGTTACACTTGAGAGAGTGTTGCACGAGCTCGGAACAAAACACAACTGAACCTCTGTGCCATAACCCACAACTGGAACTGTAAACAGTACTTTCCACTGAACTCGACTGAATTCTGCTCAAGTTAACTGTCACTGTCAACCGTCTGCTGTCTCCACCGGAACTAGTGAGCTTCTTATGCAGGACCTGGACACAATTCGAACGTTCTGGTAAAGGAATCTATGTACATGGAACGGCCAAAATAACTCTTTTGGAGCGGGAAAGCAGCAGACAATGGCTATTGTTCTACATGAGCCACAGTTTTGAGGGAGGCCAACCTTTAGCTGCATCCGAGTCCAAGTAACCGAGTGCGTATGTTCATCCCGAAGACCCGTACGTAGCTTCGCGCCACGGTTAAAGTAAGAACAGTCAAACATGTGTTTTGCATCCAACTAAATGCGCATAAAGAACTGCGAACAGTTAACTTGCTTTCTCAACCACTTAGCCAAGGGATTTCAATATTTCACCAGAAATTCACGATTGCAGTGCCATACATTAGCGAGGAGCATCTTATAGGAAAAGATAATTAATTTTCTCGTCTGTGTGGTTTAACCAACATTCGAGTTCACACTGAAATGTTCCAGTACATTCAATACGAGCTAGCAAAGTTATTTCAGAAACGGACTTAACAATCGCAGTATCTATAACTTGGATTCTCACTTTGGCTTGCAATTATGTAGCATGTCAGAAAAGGCAAATTTTCATTCGATGTCATTGCTGAGTATCATTAGCACCATGTACTCAGAGTCTCTTGCTCGTGTTACAAGCAAACGCTCGATACTACCTAATTTGACAAGGTTGCCCAGGAAGTGTTTAGTGTAATATTCTTGATATTATGGTTATCTCTAACGCTTAACTAAAGAAAACACAGTGGTGGTTGAGAGAGAGAGAGAGAGAGAGAGAGAGAGAGAGAGAGAGGGAGAGAGAGAGAGAGCCAGGCTCTAAAACAAAACTTTGAAAACAATTGAACTTCCTATTCATCTTCAGTATCAAAATTTGTTTTCGTTGGAATGCACCACATCAAACTACTATTTACAGGAAGAAATTATCGTTAATAGTTTGAAAAGGGTTCTCAAAATTTAAATGAAAGTATGAATCGCATGTTGAGATATTGACCTAAGAAAGGAGATTTACATCCTTTCATCCCGTGGAAAACGTACTATGTACTTCTTGATCTTGTTAAATAATCAGAAAATATCAAAGTCGGCCTGGGTGGCTTAGTTTGTTAGACACTGCCCTACTGATCCAAATGTCGCGGGTTCAAATCCAGCCCAGAACAATGGTTTTTAAGTGTGCTTAAAAACGACAGCTACATGTCAGGAGATTTACTGGCATGTAAAGCAACTCCTGCGGAATAAAATTGTAGAACACCGGCGACGCTGATGTGACCCTGGCTATCGACAGCGTCGTTAAACAACACAATAATTTAATAATTTAGAAAATCTTAAAGAGATACACTTTTTTTTTTTTTTTTCCAGGGAAGGTTAAGCGATTCATATATATTCATGCAATACAAATATTTTCATTTCTTTTACTGAGCATGTCATTCGTTGTATTTTAACCTTAGTATTGAATCCATTTTGGTACATCATCTATGCATCATGTGTTGACATTGTGATTCTTGTTCTTTTCTTGGCATGTTTGCCTTACTAACAAAAGTTGACTTCAGATATGAAGAATTGAGTACTCCTCCACATTCTGCAAGTAAAAGATGCCGTGTCGTCTATTTTGAGACCAAACATGTGGCACTTGTGAAAGAAAATATTCTGAAAAGCTCTTTAAACGAGTTAGCTACCTACTGGACTAGATTCTGTGAGTGCGAAAGTGGAAAGACTTCAACGTCCAGAAGGACATTGGTAGCAGACGAAACCAAACGTCTGGCCGAGGTCGCTAGTCCACAGATTCGTGAACGTGAGGTCAGTTGCTCAAATCCATCCACCAGGACTGTTCTCCCCGACTGGGGCTTACACAGTTCTTTTTTTAAAGTATTTGTGGACGCCCTCGAGATACTATCATGCCATACCCGAAGGATGATGATAGATTTCTTTGTTAGGGAGTAAAAACCTTTGCATGGTTCTCAAAGTCCCATTCTATATTAGGCGTGAAATACTAATTTTGCTCAGTCCCCTTTACCAGACGTGGCGTGAATCTACACCCGGCACCATCGATGTTATCTCCCGTCCAAAGGAAGCCATGCCAGGGATTCTACTCTCGAAAAACTATCCATCACCATCCTCAAGATTTTCCAGGTTTTCCGCAGTATCTTCTTGTAACTGACAAAAGCCAGGAAGGTATCCTAAACTAGGCCTGGAATGCTTCTTTCCTAAACTACTTCTCCAAGTTACTTCATTTCACGTACTATCAGTGCCCATCACCTGTAGTGGAGTACTTAAAAAATAGAACATTTTAAAAAATCCGAACAATTGCTTGTTCAGCCATTCTGATATTTTAATGATTCATCCATGTTAGGTATTTTTACGGACAAAGATATATCACCTTCGGTGGCCCAAATCCCATAAAAGATTATGTTGGCAATCCTCAGCCCATTTCACTAGAACGTTAAACCAATGGAAAGCCGGGCGTTAAATACACAATAATAATAATAATAATAATAATAATAATAATAATAATAATAATAATAATAATAATAATAATAATAATAATAATAAAAAAAAAAATAATAATAATAATAATAATAATAATAATAATAATAATAATAATAATAATAATAATAATAATAATAATAATAATAATAATAATAATAATAATAATAATAATAATAATAATAATAATAATAATAATAATAATAATAATAATAATAATAATAATAATAATAATACTAATAATACTAATAATAATAATAATACTAATAATACTAATAATACTAATAATAATACTAATAATAATACTAATAATAATACTAATAATAATACTAATAATAATACTAATAATACTAATAATACTAATACTAATACTAATACTAATACTAATACTAATACTAATACTAATACTAATACTAATACTAATACTAATACTAATAATAATAATAATAATAATAATAATAATAATAATAATAATAATAATAATAATAATAATAATAATAATAATAATAATAATAATAATAATGGCGGCGGCGGCGGTAACAGTAGTAGTGGTAGTAGTAACGGTAACAACCATAATAATAACCACAGCAACAATTATTATTATTATTATTATTATTATTATTATTATTATTATTATTATTATTATTATTATTATTATTATTATTATTATTATTATTATTATTATTATTATTATTATTATTATTATTATTATTATTATTATTATTATTATTATTATTATTATTATTATTATTATTATTATTATTATTATTATATGATGATGATGACGATGACGATGACGACGACGATAACAATAAATAAAATATAATCGAAAGTAAGTCATAACTGTTATTTTTGGTATATTTATTTACTCGTATTATCCTCTAAAATTGAATATAATTTACTGACTTATATCGGTACAAATATATTTTTTTCATCCTATAATGAAGCTTTCTCCAATTTACAGTTGAGTACAGCCTGTGCATACATATATCCTAAATGGAGTGGTGGGGTTACGAAGTGGGAAGCCTTGTATATAACACAATGGCTACACGTCCGAAGCAATAAGAGAATAAAAGAAATAGCTATTTCTCATGGGTTTGTGTCCGTGAAAAGAAGAACCGTATGGGTGGGTGGGGGGGGGGGGGGGCTATCACATACAAAGACAATCAAGTGCTTTATTTTAGAGGCCATCAGTGTGAAACAGACAAAGCCAGACTAGATGTGCTAAAATCTGTCTGTAGTGATAGAAGAGCCAGAGAAAAGGTTAAGTCAACACCACAGTGGCTCTCAGTTTCAAGTCATAAGTGTATAAAGTTTAGAGGAAAATAATAAAACAAATATGCGTTTTTATCCCTCAAATTTCAGGACATTTATCTCGTGAAGATATATGCCACAATGGCATAAACTCTGTTAAGAGTATTAAACTATTAATCTGCTATTTCGTATTGCAAAGTCTTCATTTAGAGAGTCCACTTATGCTGCATATGGTATCTATGCGGATTCAAACGGTGAACAGTGAATGGAATTTGGCCATTTTTTTACGCAAGTTTAAGTTGTATACAGGGGAATCCCCATATGTTGCTCCTGAGTATCTTTTGAAAGATATGTGTGAAATGGAGATTGAAATATTTTGCTTGTAACTTTTGCAATGCAACGTTTTTCATTACACCAGGGACTAGATGCCCAGTCCGAATAATTACAGATCTAGAATTGGTACCAGCATAGAGCCCAAGAGATAAAAAGTGTCAAAATAATAATGAGGGCTACCTTCTGGATATCCAAACAGTGACGTAAATCTTGAGAGTCAAGGTTTTTATTTGTTTATTTTTTATTTTCTTCTCTAAACAGAGAAACATTGCGTGAATAGAAAGTTATGCATTCTGGTGATGTATTAAATACAGTTTCAGTATTATTTTTCCAGACACCATATTCGTGGGATAAAATATTCAGATTTATACTATTCGCATTTCCAAAAAACCCAGAGGCATAGTTGAACATGGTTTGGAAGAATTAAGGATTTGTTAATGACAAATGGATCAGGTGAAATGTGGGCACCAGAATACATATTAATGAAGGGAATTAGGAAAATAATTAGAAAAAGGCTAGAGGATATGTATGCTCAAATATTATTCTCCCAAATTAGTGATAAAAGGTCACGGAGTTTCTACAAAGAATGGAAATCCGAATTAGGGACGAAGTTATATATTAAGATTTGTGATAAGAATGAGAGGGAAGGGACTGCTTGGTTTCGTTTGGGAATGTGGAAATTATGGAATGAAAGAAATAATGCGTTAAAGGAAATATGTCCAATACGTAATGGGAAGGAAGACGAAATACATTCATTATTAGAATTTTCAGGTACAGATCATTGGAGAAAACAATTCGTTAGTAGAAAATGGTCAAATAAAACTAAAGAGCTATCAGTGAGAAAGAGTTTTAAATACGTTTTTATGGAACGTGAAATATAAATGGAAGCGACCAGTGAACAGAGCGGTTAACAGTATTAAAATTTTGATTTTATAATAGTTATAACTTTGTGTAATGTCTGGTGAATGACCAGGGCCAATACTTGTGTAACATCAGCCTGGCACTTATAATAAATTACATACTTACTATTCGTATTGGAATTGTATTACATTTATTTTGTTTCTTACTGAGGTTGCAAATTGCCAGGATCATATCAAAGCCACCGGTGTGCCGGAATTTTGTCCCACAAAAGTTCCTTTACTTGCCATCTACTGACATGGGGCTGCCGCTTTTAAGCGCACTAAAAAGCCATCAATCTGGAGCAGCTTTGATAGTCCTTTAGAAGTTCAGCACGTGACCAAGAGCACATGGCCTAGTGGTCTTTGGTTCCAACGTCTTTTCCTCGACCTTGTGTATTCTTCCACTGCTGTGCATTAAAATGTTCCATACGATATAGTTTATTACCAAGCTTGTTCAATTTTTCAGCAGAAACTCAAAAGAGAAATAATATACTCTTCTTAAGTACTTAAGTTTCATTTCACCCTTTACAACTTTGTCCTTATAGTTGCTTAAACTACAAACCTGGTACTTAAGTACTCACAACATCGCTATTTGTGTATATTATCTCACATTCATTTGAGATCTCCTTTTGTGGTTTACCGTAAAAAATACGTGTGAGTTGAAGAATTTAATGTCGTATCGGCACGTTGCCATGTTAGCTCAATGATTAGAGCCGCCGGACGGAGGCCAGAAGATCCGTGGTTCAAATCCCGGCTATGGCATTATATTTTTCAGTCTTTCCCTTTACAATGATTGTTGTTTTTGAAAATCAAGGTTTTTTGTACGTTAAGCACATCTATGCGTCCAGGCGATGGTGAAAATTTGCTCATAATATGTTTAACATTTAAGGGAGGTATTTATTTGACCATATAACCTATAGTTTTCGGTAAATCCAATAACCTAAGTGCAAAAATTTGTGCCCTGACAGGTCGAGCGGTATAGTTTTAGCTGTAGTACGGTGGACATTTTTTAAAAAGGTTTAGGCTTATCATTTTGGTTAGGTTCCCAAATCTCAATGCTCCAAATTTATTAAAATGACAATATTGATGAAGATAGTTGAGAAAGTTCAGTGAAATCGAAGGAAAATTTGGTGATATGAGCAGGATATACAACTGTCGCTTAACATTTTCTTGCATCTCTTTTGATGCGAACTCCCCGTGCGACAGCTTTGACTCCGTCTCCAAAATCTCGGTCTTAGACCCCTCTATTTAATCTAATCTCTATTTAAACCTCTAAACTGAAATGCATTAAAACATGCCGAGTACGCAATAAAAATGCACTGCTATTTGTATTCAATGAACCGGTATTTGAATAATTGGATGGCATAAATTAAAAAGAAAAAAGAAGAAGAAACAAATCTAAATCCCCAAATTTTTAACATTGAAATCTTGTATGGCTATGTGTCCTTGTGTAAGAGCAGTGCTTTTCAGTGGTGAAAGAATAATCAAATTCGTTTGGATGACTTGGCACGCGCACAGGCGCGCACGCACGCACGCGCGCACACACATACACACACACACACACACACACACACAGACAAACACGTGCGCGCGCGTAACTGTAAAAGAAAATGTTAATTAATGTTAGCTACTGAATTATTACCAATTAATTGACGTCAAACTTCATTATTTTCTGCAGTCTTTGTCCCTTAAAGTCGAATACAACACACTTTGAAAGCCCTTAGAAAACTCTATAAGTCTGTAACCTTGTGGCACAACAGCCCTTGCGGACAAGGCCTACCTCCCGACCACTGCGTCCCCACCTCTGCCCACCACAGGCGTCAGAGTAGGGTGCAGTACTGGAGGTGGGACGTATTCATCGCTCCGCTCCCTCTCGACCAGGAGCAGCTACTTCTCCAATCAGGTAGCTCCTCAAGTAGCCCCTCAGTGACCCAACGAGGCTGAGTGTACCCTGGACCAGAATCCCCGCAAGAGAGAATTTCCACACCGGTACGGGGAATCAAACCCAGGTCTCTCGCTTGGTAAGCAGCAGCGCTACCACCGCGCTAAAGAGGCAAACCAGGAAATTGTGTAGGTGTTTTAATTTATGTGAAGATTGGTAAATAAACAGCGTGGCTATGCACATTTTAGTGCTAGATTTCCGGAAAACCGTTACGAATATGCAGTGGTTGATTCTTGTTAACTTTCAAACTTTGGGATGTAATTATCGTGTGACTCCATTGCATTTGGGAGGGGGATAACCGAAAGATACCGAGTAAGTAGCGTTTCTCAAAGATCAGAGTTTGAGGTTCCAAGTTTGAAACCGAAGTCAATAAAGAAGCGCTCAGAAACATTGACAACCAATAGGATAATAAACTTGACCTGATGTAAGGAAACCTTAGGACTACTTTATAGTATTTAAGTGGATACTTCAGAGAGTAGTCTAGACGACTCTGAGAGCACTACCTGATCCAAATCAACGAGCCGAGCAGTTGTAGGAGTGCCCTACATCGCATCGAAGATGAGGTGAAGCCCTTGCAAACGTCTGCTAGAGGCTTATTAATCACGCGCAATAGGAGCACGTTGCAGCACCCACAAAATCTGTCTCGTTTCATATAACGAAAATAATCTCTAAGCGTTTCAGATCTGCAACAACACACGTGCGTTCAGTGTCTTTGTATTTATCATAACCGTGTGCGCGACATGGCATTTGCCGTTGCACATTATATTTAATTATTTTGTTTAGAATTTTGTAACACACTAAACATTTTTTCGCGTCATTTTCTTCTATAAACAGAAATTTTTCTTCCCATTCTGCTTGAAACATCACAGGTGTGGAGGATCGTCTTCCCAACGTAGATGTAACAACCATCGTAAGTAGAACACAGTACTAATATGCAGCGTTACACCACCACTGCACTGATATACTGGACTGTGTGGCTGTGCGGCCC
Organism: Tenodera sinensis; assembly: GCA_030765045.1. Classification (NCBI taxonomy): domain Eukaryota; kingdom Metazoa; phylum Arthropoda; class Insecta; order Mantodea; family Mantidae; genus Tenodera; species Tenodera sinensis. Next base: position 64,540,589 of record CM060964.1, read on the forward strand.
ACAGTGGTGTAATGTTCAGCCCCGCGCGCCCTCAAGTGACCATGATTCGACTTGGGGATGCCTGCTCTAGACCATAGATGGGCAGAACTGACCCCTACATCGTAGTTTTAATACCGTCCACTCTGCCACACACCGGCTAGCTACCAGGCCACGTCCCCCGCTGTTATCTATCTACCTACCTCAGAAAACAGGTCAGTACCTCAAATGGTGTCAGTGGTGTAATCAAGTATAACATGATAAAAAGACATGTATAACTTATAACAAGGTAAAAAGACACTTCAAAACCGAATGGGAACATAAGTACCTTTTATGTTCTTGGAATAACAAACCTTTGTGCTTGTTATGCCAAAAGAAAATGTACGTAACGTAATCACAATCACGTAATCACAAAACCAATATATCAGGGATCGGCAGGTCTCTCACTCTGTGACGCCATTCCGCGGAGAAAATTTTCTCTTTCCTCTTTGTTTATTTGTCTTAATGGAGCCCTCTCTTCGGCTATCGCAAACACGAAAAACACGTCAATATTATAACAATATATAATAAGGTTACTCAAGCTCGTTAAACATAATATAGTAGCTATTGTCCAGGACTCATGGGAAGTTTTGTCACTGAATCAACCCCCAGTGAATGTGTTTTTATTATTAACAAAAGTAACATAAATTCTAAATCATCATAAACTAGCATTTCATATTGGACTCTGAAGCATGTAGAATTAGATTACTGTTGGTAACAAATAAAACAATATCAGTCATCACGGCATTACACGTGCTTACCGCTGCTGTATTTGCACTGAGCGTGCCTTCTCACAGATTGCTCCGTCAGCGTTTGCGCGCTCATATGTCAGAAGTCTGATACTTGCCGACCGCTGCAATACTTCATGTTTTTATTCGATTCCGCCAGTGCATGGCTTGAAACGTGCCTTGTTTGTAATGACGTCTATATCTATAAACAAACAGAACCGGAAAGGATAGGTGGCCTGCACAGAGGTGCAGAGGGTAAATACTGGATTGCATTCCTGTCATCCCGCTTCCCCATGCCTGCTCTAGACCAATATGTATGTGCCAGTTATGCATGGTGCTCGCCACACATAAAATCCGTTTAGTCAAGTTCATTCACGGCATTCATAATTGGGGGAATATACAGTAATGAAGTATGGAAACTAAATTTAGACACATTTATTGCAGTGTTTAAATAATACTGTAATTGTTACTTCAATTTATATCTAAGTTTCTTTAAATCTGAATGTGTTATATAAAAAAGTAATTTGAAGTACAACTCGCATCGTACTGTACCAGGTGGCCCAACTCATTCGTCTTTGGCGTAGTTAGATATACCTTCGTGCGCTAAAACAGTTGCAGAACGCAATGAGGCAATTCCAGTCAAATGGACGGCAGTGGCATGTGCGAACTTCGGTCTGCTTATCGGTGAAGAGAGGTGAGAGGCAATGCCAAACTTGAACAGGTGTGCATAGTCCGTGATAACAGAGAACAGAAGTATAAACAACCGAAAATGTCTTAGAATCTTTTCCACTTTGCTTATGAGCTCTTTATTTTGAAGCCGAAATAATGATACGACGAAATGATAAGAAAGAAATCAAAATTAACAATTTAAGAAAATGAGAAATAACGGTAAGACAAAACTATTCAGAATATATGTTAAAGTAGAAAAAAAAATATTAAGAGCTGGTTAACTGTTTTGGTGAAAGGTATCATTAGTGCAAGGACAGTTGATAGCGTATATGTTTTGAGCCAAGTCGTTAAGCTAATCGTCTCTGCTTGCAAAAGTCATTAGCGACAGTACCTACGTGACCTAGGCGGCGTCACCCTGGTTAAAATTCCAGGTAATGCTAGGCTCACTGACTGGATATGACGCCCTAGTGAGATAGACGCATTACCGAAAAATGTGAAAGGTTTGTTGCATCTAGGGAAGGTATTCAGTTAGTCACACACTCAGCGACGGGACGCTCAGCGACCAGGCACGCTGCGCGAGAGCTGCGGTTTATTGCAGCGTGGTCAAAAGTATTTGCCTTTACCTTTGCAGTACCTTCTACTTCCCAGATTCTCCAATGTGCTTAACACGTGTTGCTTACTTACTACTTACTGGTTCCAATAGCAAGGCCACCATCATTAACACTCGTGTGAACTTGTCACTGATTGTTCACATCTGGTTGTTTACCTTAAAAATCACTAATTTGCAGTTCAGCTTAGCTATTGCATAAATTGAATCGCTGATAAATATCGTGGCGCCGGCCGACAGCAGTAGTGCACAACAAAAGACATTCGCGGCCGGGCTACCCCAGCCCACTGGCGTGGCGCGCAACAAAGGCGCTCAAGGTCAAGCTTGCACCCACCACTCAAGCGAGGAAACACGTGACTAACATGTCGAGCGACACTACAAAGCATTTTCCAGAGTAATCCAGAAGTGTCCCGCAGCCGGCGTATTTGTAGAAGTTCGACAATGGATCTTGCTACGTCATGCTTGCTATATAAGGAGGCGAAGCGACGAGCAGAGGTGTGAGTTACGGATAGAAGTCGTCGGGGAGTCAGTCAGTTCTTGGTTTTAATGTGTGTGTGTGTGTGTGTGTGTGTGTGTGTGTGTGTGTGAGTGTGTTGTGTTGTGTTGTGTTGTGTTGTGTGTTGTGTTGTGTTGTGTTGTGTGTGTTTGTCGATTTTGTGACAATATTAATCAATAAAAATGAAATATTAAGTCATGCAAGACTTAAGCAGTAAAACTGAAATATTACATAACATTACATTTCATGTCTTCAACAATAAATATATCAAAGGTTAGAGAATTTAATATAATTTATGTGTCTACTTGCAGTAAAATACACAAAACACACATGTAGGTCGGGTCGCTCATACTGGTTGCAATAGCTGACCGCTTCATTGTCATCGGGCCAATAGTACCGTGGTGTGAGGTAGTTAACACCGAGGTTCCCTTTGAGGCAGCTGCCGGGTGGCGTCACAAAATGAATAAAACTGTTCTATCTACAAATCAGATTATTATAGCTACCAGTTTGTGGTTTTGTAATACCAAAAGAGTAAAAAAGGTCTGAATCTGCTGCGCGGCGTCTTTCCTGTCCGCGTCCTCGGTGCTCGTCGTCTGCCGCTATCATACAAAACTGCAGATGAAACCATACACCATTTTTTAAACTACTTTTAAAACATTTACTTACCAAGTTTAAAAAGGAGATGCTGAAAACGGCATCCGCCCTTGTTAGTACGTACATTTTTGGCACTCCTTTAGGAAACTATCCATCACTCGCCGTAGTTCACGTTAGGAGATGCTGACAATTTCCTGGCGGATATTTTGTTTGAATTCTTCCAAAATGTGTGCGTTTGTTTTATACACTTTGTTTTAACCCCAGAGAAAGAAATCGCAGGGGGTTAGTTCGGGAACCAAGGGGAACACAAATATCTACTAATAATACTGTCCTAAAACACCCTTTCAATTGTTCTCGTCGAAAGATTGGCCGTATGAAATGTGGCAGAGCCCTGTTGAAAAAAAGACAAATTCACGCTCCTTGTGTGTTAATTGTCTAAAGAGAGGGGGGGGTGGGCGGGAAAATTGTATTCACGTATGTATGGGCGTCAACTGTTAACTCCAAATAAATTGGTCCTATAACTCTCTCCGCTATTGACGCACCATACACCACTATTTTCATTATGAAGGAGTACTTCATCAGCAATATTAGATTTCTGAGAGCTCCAATAACAATTATTTTGTGCACAAACAGATCCATGAAGGTGGAACCAAGCGTCGTCCGTGAAAAATATTAAAATATGGGTCTATTTTGCCATTGTATATACTATTGAGTCCAATTACAAAATGTGCGCCTAATTACAGGATCACCTGGTTGAAGAGTACGTGCTACAGTTCTTTTTATGGTATTAACTTCAGCAATTTAGTAGCTGTACTCACAGAGTAGTAAGAAATGCCTATCTGTAGTGAGAGACGCCTAAGCGATTTTTCGGGGGAATTCTCTAAACGACGGCAGATGTCTAATGTTTCTTCAGTAGGAACCGCACGCCATCTTTTACATTTTTTAGCTTAAACACTTCCTGTGGCCTGACATTTATTGTAAAGTTCATGGATTGTTGTACGTCCTGGAACTTCCACACCTGGAAGTCTTTCTGCAAATCGCACTTTCACTTGGCAGCTGAGTTAACACGAATAATAGAGAAATACACGCTGTGCAGTAGAAACCATATTCTGAGCCATAATACGCATTGTGACTAAGCACAGAACAACAATATAATAAACCACTCGTAGTAGCTGAACCACATCACATCACTGCACGGAGGGCAAAACTGCGCCAGAAGCGTGACTTTGTTTACAGCAACAGTGTGTTTCCACATGTCCAATAGTAGAACGTTCGAATATAAGTTTATATAGCATACATCTAAATAACATTCATAATATATTATTCAACATTTATTGTAATTGAATGTTTCCTAATTTATTCACGGAGAGAGAACAGCCTGAAAGGCTGCTACAGGTGATTCTTACATTCCTTAATGGTTCTATTAACAAATAAGTTTTCTTTCGTCCGTTCTTTAGCTCTTGTAGTTTTATTAAAACGTATTTTGCAATATGCATGAGCAACACTGAGTAATAAAGCTGCGCATTATTCCGTGTCTAACATGTTATTGTCACAAGAATGTTTTGCTGTTATAGAAAATATCATTAGGGTAATGTTAAAGAGATGGAAGCAATGGCTGTTGCGCTCGCTCGCTCGCTCTTGTCTCTGATGTGAACCATGCCACAGACTTGATGGAACTTGAGTAACCATCCGTGCCTGCAGCTATTGTAAAGTCAGCTAGCTACAAGCTGGTTAGCGGCATTTCAATGTGGGAAAGGAGCCGAGTGTTCACACAGGCAACTTCTTTGAGTAAGCACTTACTGTGTGTTCGATGTTTTGGTGTGATGGGATGCCTGCAAGCTATATGTTACAAGATGCTCCATGCAATTGGGCAGAGACATTAGACGGCTTCTGACGTAACACAGCTGCCAGGTTCTTTCGGTAATTAATGAAATGTAAATTACACCCAGTTTCTAATCTACGACAGTAAGTTAGTTTTCCCTGTTATAATCTTACAGCTTTAACAGCAAATTATTTTAACAGACCCTGCTTGTCAAATGTGAGAGACGGGCTTTATGTTCTTGTTGTTTTTACCACATAGTTTTACTTTCTCTGTCTTACCTATGGCAAGAGAGAAAGTGTTGCATTACAGAATTCGATACTGGGCTTTCACTGGAAATACTGTAATGAGTCCTTGAATGAAAAAAAAAGCACTTTTAGTATATGGTGTGTCGAAACAACTCAAAAAAAGGCAATTTCGATTAAATACTTAATTTGATATCTATGTTCAGCATCTTCCAAAAATGCAGCACGAAGATTTTTCTAGAAATTATCTTCACCCCAAGCTACCCTTTATACGGAAAGTTATGATCTAAAACTGTCTAACGATTTTCATTGTAATACCATATGAGATTTAAGATATTTTCATGACAAATGAAATTAAGATCCTGTTTGAAGGAAACAGAATCTTGAATTCTTCTTATTCTGAATGGCATTTATATATTTAGTAAATAATAAGGAATAGGGAAAAGCTTTTCTCACAAGAAATTTAGGTGTCTTTAAGGCATACAATTTTTCAACTTTGTAGAGCCAACTGTTTTCGAGAAGTTCCTTATTATTGGATTAAATTTTCAGGTAATGATACTTTTCTCAACTGCAAAGTTACTCCTTTTTTTCCTTCTTCATGATAATAATATGGAATTTTAAGGTCATCACATATTGAATACACCCTATAAAAATCGGACTATCACTTTATCCTAGATATGTATTAATGTGAATCGATTTATCTGGATTAACAAGAATTAACCAGAATAAGAATCTCTTGTTAGAATAGTTTGCAGAGAGTGAGTTGGTAAAGTAATATGAATTGAATACCTTTGATTTCAAGACGTCACAATAATGGTAAATAAATAAAAGCTATCCTTAAAATAACTCAAGGGTATCGAAGTTTAATATTTGAGTATTTAATGCACTAAATAATCAATTTCATACGAGGGTTGAAAGGTAATACTCTTTTCTGTAAGAATGTAGTGCATTTCAATATGTGCCCCATTTATGTTTTCACTGATATGTTGCAACTTCCAAGACATGGAGTTCTTTTACAGATGCCTGTTACTTTGGCAGTTCCTTTACAGCTGGATATATTAATATACCTAACAGCAAATATTACACCAAGTTCAATCAGGTGCCCTTAGGTTTAGGTAACTATACAACTCCCAGATTACAGTCAACCTTAATATATACACCTTTTTTACCAAAAAATAGTGTTGTTCCGCAGCTTCACTTCTTGTAACACGTTTATTTGTTCCTGTGCTTAATTGTATTAATTAATATCATGTGATGTGCAAGTACATGTGGTAAGTAGAATGAAATGAAAACACAATAATGCAGAAATGCTCTGTTGTAAGTTTATTACCGACGCTTCCATTGACTATAAAGGATTGTCTCACTGAAACAAAGTATATGGGATGTGAGGGGGATTGGTTCAAATCTCACACAGCAATGTTTTCTTTTTCCCTCTTAGATATTTGAACCAACATTAATCACAATAGTCTGTTACTACTAAACTGCATACACTATTATGTAGGCCATAACAAATTAACTCTTATAGGGGTACCCAAATGAAACTGACGATGTATTTCGTTATAGATAAAGGTCCCTTACTGTCAGGAAGCCGTTTGGTCTGTCTTTCTGGATGGTATCAGTGAGCTGCTGACATACAGGGAAGCCACGATAGTAAAGAAATTGTTGTACGAATGCATTAAAGTAGACCAAGGTGCAATAATTTGGTTTTTGAAGGCAGAGGTTGTCATATTAAGGAAGTGTAACAGTGTTGCACAAGAACGCCGATCCGCACATCAGAGGAATTTCCTAATATTTGCTGCGACGTTTCCAACCTGAGGCCCTTCACTGTGTATTACATATATCCTAAAACTGTAACCTTATGCCTACTGCATCTAAAAAGAATTCACTTGAGAAGCGACGGTTGAGAAAAGCCACACAGAAGCTGCAGCCAAGCAAGGAAGCGTTTTTCTCTTAAGGAAATGTCCAACCGGCCATGTAATGGGGTGTTTTGCCTGTCGCTCAGACTCGGAGTTTATGCTTGGTATAGCTTAGGTTCTCGCTTTGCAATTTGAAGTCTCAGGTTCGATGTACTGTCGACTAATGGCTTGTACTTGAAGATACTGTAAATCAAACTAATTCCCTACCACTGTTTTCTCAGGAGTGGGTCAGAGCAGTAACACAACAATCACATATTTGTATTAACTAGATTTTACTCCAGTTGTAAATGAATATTTGAAAGCTGACATTTAAATAGCTTTCTATTAATGGCTTATTTTGCACATTTTCTCCATATTCATTACTCTTTCCCCGTTATTTCGCTACTTAACCCTCCGTTGATGGCTAAGGGCCTGGGAGATCCCTTCGTTTATGTAAACGTTCTAGTTTTCGAACGAACGCACCTATGCAATCACCTGACTAGACATCTGATATTGCCCATTACCTGACTGTTTGGTGGAGCGACAACCTTATCTGTTTATTTCCTTAGCTCCAAGAATGACCAATCTGCAATTACGTGTCACAGGGTCAACCAAAATCTTCGCGCCTACTCTCTTTATATATTGCAGATGTATGTTCTTTCCTAGGTAGTTGTCCAATATTGCTTTACATTGCAAGTAGTATGTCACTACTTCTCAGAAACAGGAGTAAAAGGTATGATTTACAAACTCCCGAGGATTTTGAAGAAGTGCATCATCTACGTTGAATATGATGCCGATGCCTTACAGGCGTATGACAATTTGTATGAATCAAATGATTCCAACTCTGAAGATAAACTGAATACAAGATCTTCAGACTATTCAGAAACTGATCAGAGCAGGGTTCAATTCCCGGTACCGTTGTGGGGATTTTCTCCCACTGGGAGACCTAGTCCAGAGTGCACTCAGCCTCCTTAGGTCCCTGAGGGGGCAAATTGAGGAGCTACTTGATTGAAAAGTAGCGGCCCTGGTTGCGTAGACCGCATAACCGGCCGGGTGGGATCGGGGCGCTGACCACGTACCACCCTCCAGTACTGCACCCCACTCATGACGCCTATGGTTGAAGGAGGAGGGGAACGCGGCGGCTGGGGCGGCCGGTCTTGGTCCGGAAATGCATGTGCCTTAGGTTGTTATTTTATAAATTATTTGATGTTTTCTCTGTTAGTCTGCTTTCCTTATTTATATATCTGTTATAGTCTATACTTTAAAGTGTGCATATTGATTATAGAGTAGGTGTTCCGCCTACAATCTCTAGCATACATATTAACCAATATGATGACTATACGGAGCGACCCATTGGGCTGTGAACCAGAGCCCGGTGGTGTTTGGTGTATTCGCTGTACCGGCGCTCGTTGCCATCTACCGCTGTAAAGAATGACGATAATGCAAACATCCTACAACGGTTTTGTTAATTATCGTAAAGGACGTTGCTTACTAACTATATGAAAGAAGCCGCTGAAACTGGCCGCTGTCGTTATTCATATATTTTGACATCTCATTAAGAAATTATCCATTATTTCCATCAGTCAGCTGAATTAGTTGAGCATTGCTGCCTATATCCTAGCGGACAGTTTGTTTCAAACCCTCTAGTGGTATAGGTTTATCCTGTACCTACTCGCATATGGTTTACGCTAGAGGGAAAAGTCACAAGGGAACAGGCCGGGGCCTAAAAAATGTCTAATTAATAATTTGTCCTCCGTGAATATTGTTTCAATTGTTCTCGTCAAGCTATTGGTTGTATGAGGTAAGGTCTTGCTGAAAAAACAAGTATGTAAAATCACACTCCAAAATGGGACAAATTCGTATTCATGCATGTGGGGTGGGGAATTAACTGTTGACTATAAAAAAGGTCTAATTCTTTCTCCCTTCATTGTGCACAACACACACAGAGGGATACTTAATTAACGACGTCAGTTTTGTATAGCTCCAGTAACGATTATATCTTTGTGCACGCATAACCATAAAGGTGAATTTAGGACCTGTTCCATGAAATAATTAAATATAGGTCCATTTAGCGTTATGTACGCTATTCAGACTCTACTAGCGAAATGTGCGCCTACGTACCGCATCACCTGATCAAAGATCATATGCAGCAATTATTTTATACGGTGTCATCTAGGAAGAGCTCTTTGCAACGAGCTAAAATACATTGTCGCGCCGGCCGTGAGCTGGGCGGTGCCAGTAAGAGTTGGCGGTCGGTGGCCTGGGCTCTGCCGGCGGCAGGAATGGGCCGGAGGCGCTTACTCACGACCTACCTTCCGGCATGACAATAGATCATACGCAAACAATAGCTATTGTGTCCTGTTTTCCCGTATAGACAGTTTATTCTTATTCATTCTTGACCATGCTACTTCCAGAACTTTTCCACTGTGTGAAGACCTGCATAAGGAGCTGCTGAGTGCCAAGTGAGTCAGTAAAACGTTTACGAAGTGTTCAGTAAGTAGAACCTGCGGATCGTGCCTAATGCAGTTCAGTGCGAGCCGTAATCTGACAGTTCTTTATTGTGATTCGATTCGATTGTTCTATTTCTCTGAGTTTGTACTAAAGTGACCTAGTGTAACATTAGCGTTACGCTGACTAGAAGGCAATAAAGTGTGATTAGCAGAAATGGTGTTTCTCGTTTGTTGCAATATGTTTGTTTTACGTGAAAGGCATTTAGGTGATCCTTGGAGGGAGACGTCTCTAAATAGTGACTGATATTATCTAATGTTTCTTCGGCGGAACCCTGATATCTGTGAGGTTTTCTAGAGTATGCACTACCCAGATCCTGAACTGTACGATATATTTCTGGGTTGTTGAACTTTTGCACCCGGAAATCTTAATGTAAATCTAAACATTTAACAGTTCAGTGGGTTAATGAGTCATATATAATCACACTCTCAGCAGTAGAGAGCATATATTGCCACATAATTAATTTATGACTGAATACAGGAAGTAATTAACTACTCGTTATGACTGAACTGTACTCAACCGCTGTTCACTCGTTACTGTAGAATCTGATATCAGCGAGACCTACATTACACCAGTGGCAGGGTGCATATGCCTACACGACTTCTGGAAAAGCACCGTGAGTTCAAAATTCACTGGATCGCTCTGTATTAGGCAGAATGTCAGCAATGTTTCACTGTGTGTTTCCTTATGTGTAACATATTACGTTAACCAACATTAGTGTGTGTCGTTTGGGCAATCCTTATGTGTGTTGTAGTTTATACCAGCGTTACACCATTATTTTAATATCTCCATTCTGCTGTGGTTTTATAACTGAGATTTTGGGTGTACGTAGTCTCTTATTGTTCGTAGCCTATTAATAATAATAATAATAATAATAATAATAATAATAATAATAATAATAATAATAGTAATAGTAATAGTAATAGTAATAGTAATAGTAATAGTAATAGTAATAGTAATAGTAATAGTAATAGTAATAGTAATAGTAATAGTAATAGTAATAGTAATAGTAATAGTAATAGTAATAGTAATAGTAATAGTAATAGTAATAGTAATAGTAATAGTAATAGTAATAGTAATAGTAATAGTAATAGTAATAGTAATAGTAATAGTAATAGTAATAGTAATAGTAATAGTAATAGTAATAGTAATAGTAATAGTAATAGTAATAGTAATAGTAATAGTAATAGTAATAGTAATAGTAATAGTAATAGTAATAGTAATAGTAATAGTAATAGTAATAGTAATAGTAATAGTAATAGTAATAGTAATAGTAATAGTAATAGTAATAGTAATAGTAATAGTAATAGTAATAATAATAGTAATAGTAATAGTAATAGTAATAGTAATAATAATAGTAATAATAATAGTAATAATAATAGTAATAATAATAATTAATTGAATCCGCCAGTTTCTGAGTAATTACGACGTTGGGTTCATACGATTGGCCAGCGTATCTCGGGATGAATGGAAAATGATGGAATGGATGAGTGGAAAATCCGAGTACGAAAAGTTGACACTCGGTGCAACCCTCTACTTGCTCTTTCCTTACACTTATCTCACTTTGCTGTCTCCCGTTTCATCACTTTGACCACCTTTCATCCTTGCTGGGTAATGATTACGCACGTTGCACAGTGTTAATTTGGTTTCTATGACCAAATGTGTCCTTTTGTTTTAACGATCTAGAAAGCACTGGCACAAATCTCATTTTTTAATAAAATGATCCTCGGTTAGATGTAACAGCCCCTTTAATTCTTCCTCTCTGGGGTCCCCTATTTTTTCACCATATATTTTTCTGTATATTCTGTTATTGTACCTTTTAACAGATGATTTTCTTACACTCCTAATTATTGTACCACATACGCCGCATCTATCGTCACGATTTAAAAAATAGTTTCCACTCTGATTTAATGGACTTTCGACATCCTTTACTTTCTTTGGAGCAGGTTGTCCCATTTCTACGTAGTTGTATTGCACGTGTCTATTTTACTGATAAACAGGTCGTCTATTAGCACACACTTCCTCGCTTCTTCCCTTCTTCGCTTTGCAGTGGACGAGTTGAACCGAGCTTAACCGAGCTTAACCGAGTCACCACGATGAATGGTGTAAGGTAGGTTTGCACGTTGGATTGAACCCGGTACGATTTTAAGCTATGAGAGGCCCTACAATAGGTGGTTCGCTCACTGGGAGGTTTTGGAAGTCGGTTGTCGTATATACCCAGAATACAAGTTATAGAATTGGCTGTGAAACTTGTGAAGCTCTCTGAGAAGGGTCTAATGTTTTTAGGTATACTTCAACGGAGCAAATGCCCCATCTATTCGGCACCGCTTAGAAGCACGCTTGAGAAGGATACGAGATGAAAAGGAAATAGGCCAGAAAGGAAACCGTAATAGGTAAGAAATCGGTCTAATATTGACTACCTATCAGGGAAAAGCAAGAAAAAAGAACCAAAATCGAAGTGGGTGGTCGTCAGGAATCCAATCCGAGATCTCCCAAATCTTCAGACGTTAATGCAAAGTCAAATTGTTCGATCTTTGTCTATTTAAATACATAAACTAGCTAGTAAGCGACGGGGAGGATAGACCAAAGGCACATCATATGCCCAGCAGGTTGTATGAACTCGAACAAATCTATGACATGATGATTCAATAAAGGTACCCAGTTCATATATCATTATGAAGGTTTCAGGGACTGCCCCACCATTAACATTGTGTTCTGTGGAGCAATCACAATTTAATTTGTACATATTATTAACTAGTTTATTAATTATCTTTCTTGATTCTTATTTTTTTACAGACCTGTGTTTCCATGTATTGCACTGAAATGATAACAAATTTGAAAATATAGGTAGTTTGTTGCTGGTCTATCTGTTAACTTAGCATGCTCACGACAAAACCTCTAAAGAGATAATGGGATTATACGCCATTTCCTTCGCCATTAAGCTCATATCCCTTGCATTATTGCACCGGAAAGATAACTGCTGTATACGGGTACTTTCAGAATAATAATAAAGTAGATAAGGAAAATGGATGACCGGCACATCCCTGGTCTTCGGAAATTTAAGGCAACTTAGCTCACGTTATGCATAACTCAAACGAATTGCTTTCACATCTTTCAATTCCACCATTCAAAACCATTGTGGCTGAATTGCAACATTTCAGAAGCACGACAGTGAAAATATGCTATGGAAACACGGCTAATAATGCACGGCATTACTACTGCAGATAAGTACTAGAAAAAGTCAGCAGAAATAACGATTTAACGTTGGAAGGAGCATAAACACTCATTGTCATCTCATAGAACTAAACAGTTGTAGCTCTGAGAATTTGGACCTTAATAGTTCTTACTCAGTGGTTTAACGAAAAGGGGTTTTGGGAGGTTAATGCCTCTAGTTCCCCGCAGAAAAATGTTTAAAATACACATGAAACATGAGTACAAACTTCATATACGTATACACACTCTTTGAAGTTCAAACTTGCAACCAAAAGGTCCTTAGCTTCTAGATCACTCTCTCTGAATTTGTTGATAAATTTTGGAGATCCCAACAAGCTTTATTTGAGGTCATTAAATGTCGACAGTATGCTCAAAAGCCATTCCTGCTTTGCTTCATCTTGACGCTGTGTAACATAAAACTCACTTAAAATTGTTCGTTCCTCCCAGGAACAAATTCTGCAGTCATTGGTTTTAGAAAGGAATTGTGTAATTTTGAGTCAGAAGGGAACGATTTTTACAAATACGGTTGTATGCTACTCCTATTAATTGCCTTATTCAACATATTCTTTATATTGTCATTTTCAGTTTTTGAATATCTATTTTAAAGTTTAGATATCAATAATTTTCTTCGGATTTAAGTACTGCAAATTCGTGTAGGCTTAGATCTTCGTCTCCTGGAAGGACATCAGACGCTGTGTGTACATATGACACAGAAAATGTATTTATACGAAAAAAGAAATACGTTCGATATAAATACAATGGCCGAAGCCTTGGGATGTTGGCGCCGGACAGTTGGAGAGACTAGTAGCACTCTCATATAACGTATACACCAGAAGCGCTGATGTCATAACCATAATCTTCTGGATGTTTTCCTTCCCCTCCATCACAAGAACGTGTGTTCATAACGTTCTAAAATGTTCTGTGAGAATTTTCAGCATTCTCGCAAGTGAAGAAGTGGGATAAAGCGAGCTTATAATAGCGTTTCTGGTGCGACAGAAAGTGCTTCGAGCGAGTTAAAGACTGCTGGAGAGCAGTGGCTGCTGCTAGAGATTAGAGACGTCTTGTGATCGACTCTCCAGCAAGTGAATCGTCCAGAAGAAGAGATACGTCATACGTATTTCGTTTGGCCGCTGCGTCGTGAAAAAGGTTAAGTGACAGTGAAATCTAAGTGAAGCAACAGTGATTACTTTAGTGAGATTACAGTGAAAACGGTCACTATATAGTACCTCTAATCTCAAATCATTGAAGGAATACGTAGGATTTTTTCAGCATATATCCTTTTCAGTGACTCCGAAATCCTTTTGTGACAATTTGTTGAACAGATACGTTCCAATAACATACGACTCCTTGTTAATTGCACACTTGTTGAGGGTATCCCGTGGATGTTAGGTTCATTTCTGCTGCTGTAGGCATACAATTTATCATTAGATATAATCTCCTTTGATAACAGAATGAAAATAACTGCTATGAATAGCAATAGCTTTTCCTCTGCATTTGTATATCTAGTTTTTAAGAATTGTGCAAAATTAATCTGAACAAATTAATTTAAGAGGTTATTTAAAGTTCTTGTATTTGAAGCAGCACTTTAAAGTTGAACATTGCTGGGGTGAGATTATTTAATTTTCCATTATTTTAATTACGCATATTCTAGCGAGTGTTAAAATTAGTTCATGCATTGTTTCAAGTTTTGAAACTCTTGTTTCACATTATTGTTACATATAAGCATTTGTGAGAAAATAAAATTAAGACGATCGCAGTAGGTGCATAGTAATTGCAAAGCACACAACGGTGTGTTAGCTGTGAGTGCTTAGGAATCACTGATGCAGTGATACATAGTTATTTTAATGAAAACTTATTATAATTTTAAAACTTTGAATTATAAGTTCACTAACTTGGTTATCGTTGGCCTTACATAGAGAACAAAATAAACTTAAAAGGGACACTGTTCAAACCTATGAATTCTTTGAAGCTGCAGGGTTAACCGGCTGAAAATTGAATTTCTAGAACTTGAAACGATTTTCGCATACTTAGGGTCGTTTTCAACAGGAAAAGTAGGCGACAACAGAGGCACCATTTGTGCAAAAACTGCCCCAAATGTCACTTTGTGGCGAAATCGTTTCAGCTTCTGTGTTACAGACCACCTGAGCCAGCTAGGAGATCCGATTGAGATACCATTTTCAAACGTATGGGAAATTCCTTATTGGCAACAGCGTTTTAGTAATTGTAATGTAATATATAAATATTGCTATAAATGAGGTAATACCTAATAATTACTTCAATGGGATTTTTTTTCTAAAGAATATATAGTATCTGAAAGGAGTGATACGACCACGTTGATTTCATGTAGTGTGAATGGAAGGATATATCGCTGTTTAGTTAATGAAGCCAATTATCTGTTAAAATGACAACCAAATACAGAGGAGTTTGAAAGAACAGGTGACATTTAGCGATGTTTTTAATGACAAGCTTGGGAAGTATAAATAACACTTGCCAGCCATCTGACAATGCTTCAGTTGACACCAATGCTATTACTGAGTGTTAATCAAATCGAATTTTGATTACAATTTAATAAGGTTTTGCAAAATATATGTTGTAGTATGTTCAGCAGAATGTCATTTTTAGAACAGTTCGTGCGTGCTGTTATTCAAAATGGGTTCAGGTAAAACAATCTACAGTCAATGTTATTACATATATATACTTGAATGCATGGAATCGTGCCGATATAGTGTGCAGTGATTTATTTTTGTAAGAAAACAACAAACCACCTTATCTAGGCCCGACCTTTGTCTTACGCGCCCCCGCCTTATTTGTCACTGATGAGCCTGAAACCAATTCATGTTCATTAATTAATATTTGAGCACCAAAAAATAGTCATCAAACCATTTCGTGATGGATCCATCCTGATGCTGGCGTTGACCGTCATTGCAAAGCTTGCCTTTCAGTCACTCAGGCAAAATGTTTTCAGCCTCCTCCCATTCGCCGCTCTCCTAGGACTGATCTTTATTAATGGCCTAATGTGGGTATCCTCGAATCTGAATTCAAACGAATAAAACATTGGATCATCCTGGGTTGGTGTAGAACACAGGTGATAAGGCGTTTCCGTTAACATTACATCAAGAAAGACACTATAGAAAACCAGAAGCTTCATCAAAAGTACTTCACTATACCCGTTTACTGGTCACTGGAAGGAATAAACAACGAGTAAAACCTCTATGGGTATAGCTTTTTTCCTTTGGTAAGTCCTTTATCTTGTTAACACTGAAACTTTGTTAAAATGAAATCAAATGACAACGGTTCGCAGCAACACTTGACAGGTAGAAATCAAGTGGTAATGATAAATGGTAACTTATAGGGTAATACCGAATTTGGAATTCACAAGGAAGTGATCTCTATTCAACATTAGTTTCGTTTTATATCAGTGATTTACGATATCACCTACATGAAGCAGAATCGATCTTCATTGCTTATGCCACTGGCATTACTCAGTGTTTCGAACATTCCAAATTGTATTTAATATGCAATAGAAAAGCTTGCGGGATGCCTAGCTGCATATAAATTATTACTAACTATTTGATGAAGCATAGCAAAATGCGAAAGTAAGCGACTGCAAACTAATGAAATTCGACAGGCAATGTGATGCAGGCCCAATGTGAAGTTTTAGGAGTAGTCACTAATGAGTTTCTGCATTGGAAAGTTGATCATGTGTTTGTTATATAATGAATGAAACGAATTATGCAATACATGTACTCCACAATTGAAAGAGTTACACTTATTCCTATACGATTTTACAGGTATAAGCACAGATATTTTGATAATTTGTACCTTAATATGTATCCAGTTCGGTGTGTTAGTAGCTTTCTCTTCGTCTAACCCTTTACCCACGAACCAATCACAAAGTTTACTTACCTGATGTTTCTTACACGCTGCGAAATGAACAATGTCTGTCGTACAGACTAGCTTTTTTGATTAACACTTCAACGCGGGGCCTACTGGCGTAGGTATTGTGAGGTAGTTGACCTTGCAGAAACCCTTGGACCTCGGTCACGGTACGCCATCTTTTATCAGGAGACCGGCCCAATTTGCATTATTCCTTCTGTGCCACGCCTTCTTAAAGGTACTAGACAACCTGTGAACATGCTACTCTTAATAAGTAGTAACTTTGTAAATGAAGTAAATATTACGTAATATTATTCATTACAGTGTCCTAAATTACGTGTCAAAATGTCCGCATTTATACGCTTAACATCCTGTAGATTTCTAAAGGAGGGGGAAACACCTTTATACGCAAACAGGTCTGACAATACTGTGCTTTCCCTTACAGGTATATGGGAGAATCGCACTTAGGTAAGGTCAAACGTGTCGCAAAGCTAAATGTGCGTTCTTTTTGCAAGCCCCTGCTGACTACGTCCTATATAACGGGAACAGTAGTAAACTTTGCTGGTGGTATTTAATTCCTAGGCATTCACGCTGAGTTTGAGCTTACCAAAATGTTCAGTGAGAACAAATAAAGTAAAATGGATAGTCTTATTTAAGAATTTAAATAAATACGGAATAAAATTAAATTGTTTAATTCAAACATAAAATAAACAAAACTAACAGCTGAACTATTTTATTTGTATTTTAAAATTAAAGAGAAGGAAGCAAAAACTCCATAAATACTGGTGACCTGTTTCTACCGAGAATATGAACGCCTGACATCAAGCAAGCGACTGGTACTATGGTCCTGTGGAGCACATGTGCGGGACCTGCTATACAGCCGCTGTTGCGAATTCGTAACGTCAACACAAATTACCATTTGTACAAGAAGGCTAAATATTGGCCAAGCGAGATGCTTAAGAAAGAAAGTGAAGATTATAAAACATATAATGCACTTGATGCTCTGGCATACTTTCATAAGATTTACGTATCCTTCCGTGTGTAAATTACAGTTCACGAAGGAGTGAACGCCAAAACAAGCGTTGAGAGCCCAAAATGGCATACAATCTATGCTTTTAAATAAAACCATCTAAGTGGATTGCATCTTTATATGTTGTAATAGACGCTTATAGCTTGTACAAGCGAAACCCACAGAGATAATTGGTTTTACAGAAATGAATACTTCTTAAAGAACTATATATAACCAAACTTACAATAATTAAACCTGTAACTAAAATGTGTTTTCCTTTACAGGTACGTAACACCTTTCTTCAATCTGTTGCTCGGACGAAGTACTTTGGAAGAGCCTGGTAAGTCAAACGTTTTATACGAGGATTATGTTGTTGCAAGACATTAAGGACCCCATATGTAGGTCAGCCGTAAATCCTGTTAATCTTAATTTTCTGGCTGGTTGCACGTAATGAGCGGTCTATCGGATTATAAAAAGCTTTCCCACAGGGTCAGGACGTAAATGTGAAACCAATCACAGCATGCAGTAATCTGTAAACACTAATAACGTCATTAACGAATCCTCTTGGTTCTCTCCAAACTAAGTGTGACCAGCAGGGTCGGCGTTAGATGACCTGGAACTGTTTGAAAAATGATGTATAAAATCATCAAAGAGTGGCATAATAATTACAAATTTGAGTTAACACTGAGATTTTATTTTTTAAAAATTAGTATACAGAATCTTATAAATCAGTTTATAAAAGTTACTCCTACTTCTCATGGAAATATGATATTTCGATGTTTGAAACTTACCCTTATGTAAAAATGTCGCTAGTATAAATATCTTGATAAGTACAATGTGATGCAATAAAATCAATAAATAAAGATGAAAAAGGTAAGGTATTAGAAAAAATGATCTAAAGATGGCATAGGTTCTCTAAATATGCGTCGCAATAAATGACCAGCTACTACATATGCATGTTTATAATCTGGAATCATTGATAAGATATTTACACGTCAATAGTGGCTATGATGCAACAATTAAAAAATGTGTCATGAGAATCCGGACCTCCCTAATCAGTAAAATTTTAGTCACATATTATAATATTGGGTGTAACAAACATGTAATTATGTATAAGTTAAGTAATTGTAGTGTACATATAGGATATCTTATTAAGTATTTGTTGATAATACCCAAGACTTTAAAGTTAATTCAGATTAGAGAAATTGTATGTGCGCTCAGGACTGGACCATCTATTTTCCTTCCCTACGCACTAATGTGGTGCTACCGTGACGGCAATATGTGGACATGTGTGTATGTGCGGACAGCAATATAGTAATTAACAACACAGCAAAACGAACAACAGTAAAAAGTTAATGAAGCACAGAATAAAACAGGAACAACTCAATTACAGAGGATATTTTAAAAAGCGCACTGGCGCAAACTAACTTCTATCATTATGAACCTCCAAGACAATTCCAGTTAGTTCGGGGAAAAAATGCTATACCCCAAGTGTCTATGTTGAATTTTCGGGGTGTGCACACACGTAGCATAATATGAGGGAACAATATAGAAAATAATTCCAGTGAGATGGTTGTCTACAAACCCTAAATTAAAGGCACTTTCAACATTTTAATGCATATAGTTTTACTCATACACCTTCCTTAACTATATACTTTACTCCACCAGCTCATGGTCCCTGGCAGAAATGCAACGAGTTAACATCAATCAATAATTCTAGATACATAGCGACATCTGAAGCTGGACTCAAGCCTCCGGTTGCACGTAATGTAAACGCTCCAGCTTCACATATCGCTGTGCATCTAGAATTCTTTACTGATGCACTGACTCGTTGCATATCTGCCGGAGATCATGATTGGGAAACAGACTGTGCTATGTGTTCATTACGAACTGTAGTAATATCCTGGGAGTGAAGCATTGATTACGCCTGAAACTTCCGCAGAGGCGCATGACTTGTGTGTCCAAGAAGTTGCCTATCGAACCCGGCGTTTGGCCTGAACATGAGAAGCTTCCATGTCGTGACGGTCTGATCAGTATCTTTCCGACCAAAACCTCTTTTGCCCTGTGATTTGTTTGGTCAATATCGAATGTTTGTGAAAGTGTACGTGGGATACTTTTTATCATTGCTACCGTAAGACTACACGAATTTGTCAATAGTGCGTCTTGCGACCCCATTCTGGGAATGTAGACAAAAGCATTCTGTCCGGAATGAATGGACGTTGGTAGGTTATACAACAAATAACAGGTGTGATTGTTTTACTTTTTGTTTTTTTGCAACATAACTAGGCACGTAATTTGGTTTACGTCTTATGATCAGGGCGCGGCATTTCCTTATCTGCCCCTTCAAGTTCAGAGCATAGGGACCGTAGCGCACGAAATGCTTGGGCAGTGGCAACGTAAACAAAACTGCCTCTTATGCAGACTCAATCAATCGACGTACATTGGCGTACAAAGTAAACGTGTAGATGAGCAGTTAATTTAAAATTACATGTAAGGTTACAGAACCATTAAATTGCACGTTGAGATATGTAAAAGGAACAATACTATAACAAAACTGAATTATATATGAGTAATTGAATTATTTACCTATACCATACATATATTTATAAATAAACATTATTATTGTCATAACTTGTTGCATTATATGAAAATTTACATTTTCAGCGTCTCAAAAACTTGTATAAAACACCCACATGTGATGTTTTCTCCATCTGCAGAGAAATGCATTGAATCTAACTCTTCCAAAACTTTGTAAATCAATTTATAACTATAGTGCTGCACTTGAAACATACATACTTACTGCAATTGCAAAATTAATCCAGGTTAGGTTTCCTATTCGCAACTACTGCACTGTACACTACTATATATCCTGTGCGAAACACAGCCAGTGCAATCTCCGTAAGCGTGTAACTCTTAGCACCAGAAAGCTATGCAGGTGCCTCCCCCTGCTTATCATTAATTTCGTTTTCGTATCTTCGAATTGTACTCCGTGATTTATACTTCTCTGACACACGTATGGTACATTATGTTCTTTCCCTTGGAACTGATTCTCGCTTCAAAATATGGACCCAAACAATGACGTCATTACACACTTTAAAATTAACATTCAGTACATTCCTAAACAGGCTATTTCGTAATGTAGCACCAAGTTAATACGCCAATCTCAAGAGCCGAACATTCGTGGTTCGAGTCACACTCAAGCCATTGCATTTTTAAACCCGGCATACTATAATATTTTTGCATAGGTTGATTAACTGTAACCCACTTAGCAGCATTTTTATTCACTTTATTTCACTCGACAAGGAAAACGTTAAGGGCAAAGAATAGCGCATTTTCTAAGTGATGTACTTCTGTAATACTGGGTGATTAGCATAGAGCAGAGCAGGCGGTGGTGAAGCGCGAGATTTCAGTGCAAGTCAAGTTGACATTTCACTTCATAATATATAATTGATATTGATCTTCAAGCTAAGGTGAGCATTCTTTACTCATTCATAATTTTTATAAGGCAATATTATTTCAAGTAGTTCGAAGGTAAGACAATGCAATTATGGCAGGAAACTACTAATCTGGTATCACGCTTTTGTAGTTTGTCTGTGTAGATATATGCAAGGTCCTCGTCTACCTGTAGAAATTTATATGTCATGTTGGTTATATGTCGCAGGAAATTCACTTGTGCTACACATTTTAGTCACCTAAGAGAGTTGTACCATACATGTATACGTAAAGTACAGTAGATATTACAAGTATAAAAGTCTGCACAGGGTAGCAGGATTTGAACTCGAAACCTCTGCGTTAGACATCCACCGTCCTAAGTATTAGAATATAGAGTACAACTGCAGATATGTGTGTCAAAGTAGTTACTTAAGTACCTGATTCATGGCGGATGGGTCTTTATTATTATTATTATTATTATTATTATTATTATTATTATTATTATTATTATTATTATTATTATTATTATTATTATTATTATTATATTATTATTATGATGATGATGATGATGATGATGATGATGATGATGATGACGATGACGATGACGATGACGATGACGATGACGATGACGATGACGATGATGATGACGATTATGATTATGATTATGATTATGATGATGATTATTATGATGATTATTATGATGATTATTATGATGACTATTATGATGACTATTATGATGATTATTATGATGATTATTATGATGATTATTATGATGATTATTATGATGATTATTATGATGATTATTATGATGATTATTATGATGATTATTATGATGATTATTATGATGATTATTATGATGATTATTATGATGATTATTATGATGATTATTATGATGATTATTATGATGATTATTATGATGATTATTATGATGATTATTATGATGATTATTATGATGATTATTATGATGATTATTATGATGATTATTATGATGATTATTATGATGATTATTATGATGATTATTATGATGATTATTATGATGATTATTATGATGATTAATATGATGATTAATATGATTATTAATATGATTATTAATATGATTATTAATATGATTATTAATATGATTATTATTATGATTATTATTATGATTATTATTATGATTATTATTATGATTATTATTATGATTAATATTAATATTATGATTATTATTAATATTATGATTATTATTAATATTATGATTATTAATAATAATATTATTATTAATAATATTATTATTATTAATATTATTATTATTAATAATATTATTATTAATAATATTATTATTAATAATATTATTATTAATAATGTTATTATTAATAATATTATTATTATTAA
Source organism: Tenodera sinensis (assembly GCA_030765045.1). Lineage (NCBI taxonomy): Eukaryota > Metazoa > Arthropoda > Insecta > Mantodea > Mantidae > Tenodera > Tenodera sinensis. The sequence goes on from CM060964.1 coordinate 64,563,066, forward strand.
TAATATTATTATTAATATTAATATTATTATTAATATTAATATTATTATTAATATTAATATTATTATTATTATTGTTGTTGTTGTCATTACTGTTATAGTATTCAAGTATTTTGGTTTTGTTTTACGCTGTGTCACAGCCTGTGGGAAAGTGGGGAACCAATATTTGCATTTCATGATGTGTAACTGTTTGTTTATCCACTAAGCGTGCGAACTGTTGGACAGCTGGCTTCTCAGGTCAGTGTCAATGTAAACTTAATTAGAATAAATTCTGTGATTTATCTTCTAGTTATTAGTTAATTGATTCCTTTTGGCTTCCTTTGAAACAAGAATACAGATACTAAATTAATGATGTATGGTAAGCGTTTTTCTTGTATAATTGGGCCCGTAGTGTGAACCGTAGTTTTGCTGTTCAATCCACTATTTAAATATTATTAGCGAATGCCTACTCCCTTTAATTTCAGGGCCGTGAAATGTTGAAATTATGAACACTATAATGCAATGTACAATTAATGACACACACAATGTCGGTTAGATTGATGTAGGTAATCCAAGCTAAATGTTAAAAAATAAATACACTTGGATTCTACGTGGTGTCAGTTTGACCGGTACTAGAACGCTTTCAAATAAAATAACTGAAACAGAAGAAAGCAGTCTTGCGTAACGTAATGAAACAAGCAGGTTTGCCATCCATAATGTCATTTGAGTTGCCTATTCAATGTGTACAGTGATTTGTGAACACTCTGTATAAAACCTGCAGCCACGAATTCGACCGGAAAGTGCGTTTTAAATGGTCTGTGTTGAAATGCTAATAAAAGCACACAGGGTGCCAGATAAGTCACTAAAGCTTTAAGCCTTCACCTTGTATGTTCATCTTTTGTGTTCAGAAAGTCCATACTTATATATGTTATAACTCCATGCAAAACCTCATTCTTAATGTTATTACTAACCATTACATAAACAGGTCTTTTGCACCACGAAACGTTAAACGTAATTCAACCTTTAGGAGTATCTTAAGAAGAAAATTGAAACCATTGGATGGTTTAGTTGCTTCAAATTGGAACAAAGTTTAAACATTCTAAAAACGCCATCTAGGTTTGGAGAAAATCAGCCGCTATGTCTTCAGTCCCTTTTGTTTTACAATTTGACCTTTTGTTTCATCTGAGAGTCCAACCTCCATACTTTTAAAAGTTATATTGTTATTTCATTCTTGAAGATAATTATAAACTGACATCTTTCCAACTCTCTAATACTCCTCTATAGCTCAAGTCCCCTCTCTAGGGAATCCCCGTTGAATCTCAGCACTGGTGCTTAGCATATTCCATGGTGACTGCTGTCCAATTCTTTCTACTCCACATATGCAGTACAAATAGAGGAAAATAAGAAGAACATGTGGGTTCTTCCATCTTGAGGCCTGACAATTTTAATGACATCACGAGGAACTTTGAAATAAAGGCTTTCTCACGTTTACAGTGAAACTGGAGCTTCACTCAGGCTATTCATTTCAAGCTGACAGTTATTCCAGACTTCATTACAAATCTAAATAATTTAAAATACGAAGAATCTTGTTACAAAGCACAACTGGAAGCTAACAATCAACCTTTACATGAAAACTTCCTACAGATTAAGAGACGGGCTACGCATCGTTACGACAGCGGAGATTGAAAGCGACCCGCAATTAGTAGAAGAATTATATCAATTTTTCTCCAAGGTACTATATAGTGACGCTTCGCGCTTTAACTCACAGTAATTTCAAACAGTTACGGTATCATAATTTAGTGCCTTGGCAGCCAAGTGAATAAACTCTTCTCAAACGACAATACTTAACAAAAGAACCCATATCCCTAGGCCTGGTGTAACAAGCACGCAACTGTACCTGATATCTAGTTTAGATGGACACAAAGGGTGCAGCGACCATAATCTATCCCTTAACCCTCAGATAGTGTCATATTTATTTTCCATGGTATGTGCATGACTCGAGATACTGAAGTATTTACTGATAGAATAGTAACGTACAAAAACATTGGCAATAAAAAATAATCTGCTAAAATAAGAATCTCGAGTTCCTTTCTGTCTCTCTCTCTCTCTCTCTCTCTCTCTCTCTCTCTCTCTCTCTCTCTCACACACACATATACAGATACAGAGAGAAAGAGAGAGAATAGGCGTAAAATTATGTCAATTTCCTCTCCCTCACATCTCTCTCTAAGCATGTTAAATGTTGAAAAATGTCTAAAATACTAAAACCAAGAAAAACGAACCGGAAATTCAGTAATATTCTTTCAAAAACACTCACTGAGGCAGAATAGAGTTGAATTATTATTATTATTATTATTATTATTATTATTATTATTATTATTATTATTATTATTATTATTATTATTATTATTATTATTATTATTATTATTATTATTATTATTATTATTATTATTATTATTATTATTATTATTATTATTATTATTATTATTATTATTATTATTATTATTATTATTATTATTATTATTACTATTACTATTACTATTACTATTACTATTACTATTATTATTATTATTATTATTATTATTATTATTATTATTATTATTATTATTATTATTATTATTATTATTATTATTATTATTATTATTTTGCTTTCTCCCCAAAGGGAGAGATTATATAAGCTCCTGTTGACGCGATTATAAACCTTAAGCCTCACAGCGCGGGAAAACCACCACTCCGGTACCGGGGATTGAACCCGGGTCCTCCGTGCCAAGAGGTAGGCGCGCTATATGCGAGATATGTATCGAAAACTTTTATGCCTAAACTAAGCTTTGCTTTGAATGAAGTAGGAGTACACAAGGGAGGGGGGGGGGGGCTCCAGAAACCAGTACAACACCACAAGTATGCTAGTGGTCCTTTTTGATTTTAACTTGATCCCTGGAGGGCGCGGGGTGTGATGAGTGGACCTGAAAGACGACCAGATCCGGACGATGATGTACGCAAGCGGTCTCTCCAACGATTCCATATAGAACATATCCTGGCACCGGCTAGGTGCGCCTTAATCCCGTGCCCCTTGGGAGTCTCGTTCACCTAAGACACGCGCCCAGGAAGGAAGCGCCAGGGGAGAAACCTTTCCAAAGCGCACCATCCTTCGTCCTGCCGCAACAGACGGAAGGCAGTGTCTTGATCCTTCAAACCTGAAACAGATGACAGGAAATGAAGGGTATAGGAAATCGACAGGAAGTTCCTTTTAGAAGAGATAGCTCTTTACCATACGGGGAAACCACGTATGTGTATATACATTTGGAACCATCTAGCTTCTTGATGTGTGGATATAAATGGTGTATTATTTCACAAACTGTCGCGCAAACATCATGTAAACAGCACTGAAATGTATTTGTATCCTAATACGAAGGAATTTAGTCACAATTTAGTGTTAAATTTTAATGCAAAGTTTAATTTATAAGAGAGAATTGGCAACGCCATTTTAACAGTAAACTGAGGCGTTGAGCGCAACAGTGGCCCAACCCACAAACATTCAGAAACTGAGTTATTAGCACAGACATGTTCCCCATATCAAAATCTAGGAGAGCAGTAGTGGCCTATACCACATTTCTACAACCACCGACAGATGGCATGAGAAGTGTGTTATTGCATGGAACTGAATTTGGCTTCCTGGATAAACACAGTGGCCCAACCTTGCTGCATGTATGTAACTATGTATCACAATATCGGTGCTATATTGATTAAAATTTCCAAATATCATGACTCTTGCTTAGTTATTAAAGTCAATATAAAACGTTCAAATCACAGATATTTTTAGGCTACATTATCTCCATTGTGTACATTTAGTGGTTGGGCTACTGTTGCGCTCAACGCCTCAACTATGACTAAATTCTTCGAATTAAGATAAAACGGCATTACAGCATTGTTCGCACAAAGTTTGCGTGACAGTGAAATAAACCATTTATATCAATTCGTCAAGAAGCTAGATGACTCCAAATATTTCAGATGTTTGACAATAAGTGTATCGGACATATTTGTTACATTCATCATGAATCCTTGTTAACGTATAACCGAAGCAATACCTTCCACCAGTTATATATTTCGGTATTGACGAGCCACGGATGCTGCAAAAAATTATTTCTTGCGGATATCTCAGTATAAGGTGCTGCATTTAGCACCTTCATTTTGGAGTATACACCATACTAGGTGCATAGGTACCAAATAAACATTTACTATAATCATACATTGTGATGAAACCCGCAGTAAAAGCAATGAAAAATAAATAAGAGGAAAAAATTAATAAATAAAATGCATATATAAACTAGATAAGTAAAACGCGTATACGAGAAACTAGAAACATTTGATTGTATGCGCAATTATATGTCAATGAGAGGTGCATCTAATTTAGGCCTTCTCTTTCTGAAGAGAATCTGATACTCGTACTGTCAAAGTTATGGAAGAGTGCTACCTGTGCAGACACGACTTGGCCCCTGACCCCATCACATGTGATTTATCGGGCTTAGTTTCTGCCTAGCTTGATAGAAGTAGAGCAATTTACTGGCAGTACAGTACACGATCAAATATTTGGTGTATTAAAATTGTTGTTGTATGCATGTGTGCGTCTATGTGTCGGAAAGCCTGTTAACTCAACGCTTCAAATTTTTCGGGGTGGTTAACTTTTGAGAGTTAGTAATACGTCACAGTTTGTTTAGTAAGATAAAGGAATGTGTATTTTTGTGTTTTTATTTAACCCTAATTGTGCTCCATCTTCAAGTCATTCAAAGATTACAGTCGACTGATAGATATTAAGGGTTTGTTGAAGATACAAATGCCAATTTGTGTGGCTAGAGTCCAAGGATGCGACGCCCAAGAGTGCAGTAATACTGTTTTAGTAGACCGGGAGTAGCTGTTGAATTTTTCATGCTTATAGGTTAACGTAAAATTTACTTCGTACTTTCAATACAATACACTTTATGGGAAATGGATTCATGTATTATGGAGTTATTCTAAATATTAATCTGTATTGCTAAATCGATTTGCCCTGTCTTCGTATTTTCGTGGGACTTCGTTTGAGGTAGGTACAAAAGCAAAGCCATTTTAATATGCCCATTCATTTAGCATGTTAATAGGAAGCTTTCAATAGCTTTGCGAAGAGCTGTTTGTTTTCCCTTTATTCCACTTTACCTGTTCCTGACACTTCTGTCAATATGTTGTAGGCTTTCGTGGTCCATTTGTAGGATTCAAACGCTTTCAAGGGAAGTACTTAAGTCACTAGAGGTCAAGTGTTGTGATTTTGTTTCTGAAATAATTTCAGGTCACAAATTTGCATGATTCTAGTACCCGGTTTAGAATATAGCCATTGTATGTCAGTTTTGAGTTAGAATGTGTGACTTTGTTCAAGCATCGAAGTTGCATTTGCAAGCATAAGCTGCGCCTCATCTGTTGTTCAGTACATACAATACCATATGTCCCTCAAATTAGGATAGCGTCATTTACTGGCTTACCAAACAGCTTAGGAAATAATATTAAAATGGTACAAGTTTAATGTAATAATTCGTGCAGTTAGGTTTTATAGTTTGCCTTAAGTAATTTAAATTATAGCTACCAATCCAGAAAAAGTGGTTTTGCGAGAGAGTCTTCTCATAGACTTAAATGAAATACAGTCCAAATATTCGATATACTTCTTAGAGCTAAATTAAATCAAAATCACATAGAAATTTTTGCCGTAGTACAAACGAGTTCACGAAAAAGTGCCGATCCGTTGGGTTTCCTGTAGGATATCCTCGTCATCCCTGTCCCACACCAGCCCTAGATGAGCCAATCTCTTTTGGGTTTGAATTCAGATACGACCACACGCATAAGGCAAAGGCCACGAGAGGAGTAGGGGTACATTTCATATCTAAATCATGTAGAACAACGGCTGTAGAATACCTTGGATTGCACTTAGATGGACACTTAATATGGAAACTGCATCACGATGTAAAGAAAGGAAGCTAAACTAAAACCTCAGAAAGTATATTTGTTACTGAACAAGAATTCTCGGATCTCCCTCTTCAAAAAAAATATTAATAAAGGACCATCATGAGATCTGTATTAACATATGGTATCTAGCTTTTGGAAACTGACGGTAATTCTAATATTGATAACCCACGAAAATTTGAATCCAGAACTCCTCGTTGTCTGGCAAATGGTACGTTCCAATGCCATGCTACATTAACGGTCTACACATGTTCACAATAAAAGAAGAAATCACATCCCATAGTTTTGGTATAAGCAGCGCCCAAAATAACTCTTGCCATCAGCCTGTTAGATAACAGTACCATCGTTGACCGTCTAGAGCGCTGTAACCTTTTGGACTTGTCATTTCGCTTTAGCTAACCTTAATGTTCCAGATCTTATTTGTAACACATTTACTAAATGTTCTGTTAAGATCAGGTTGTCAATTTGCAGTTAATTAAATATATACTCTGGCTGGCTGGAAGACATGCCTCGCAACGGAGCCACACCTCCACACCAACCCCTGAATGAGTCCGTCTGGTATTGGTCATGCCATAAGTCTGATACTCGAATGTTAACCTATGACTACAGATTTAGGAATGAAGGAAATGGGGAAGTAAGACAAACAGTATGCGGAGTGTCAGAACCAGGTAAAGGTTGTGGTATTTCCTTACGAACATAAGCATTGAGCATTATATCGACATGATTCCATGTACAAGACTGTACATATGATCAATCAACCAATGGACTTTACCACAATTTATGATTTTGATCCATTGGTGATATGAATAATTCCTCCAGTCTCGAACAAATCATTTTTATTATATCATTAAGGGCTTTTATCCCTTGATACTTTACCACACATACAGCTAAAATGCCATTTCAGTGTTGTTTTTCTATGAGTTGCACAAAGTTTGTCTTTGGATTATGAAGTATGTCAACTGAGTATAGTTTCAAACATTAAAGTACATTATATAGTTCCCCAACATCTCGTTTATGGTAGTGCATCGGTAAATTTTAACAAAACATCAATAGAGTGGTGACGGATGGCTTTTGATATACTCTTAAGAGTATACATCCATTTTGCTGTTTATGGGCAACTCGTCTATTACCACATTAGAGGTAAGTTTGTGTAAAATAATATCCCTTGAAAGACATTAGTAGCCTGTTGTTCCGTTCTCTTCCAGCACCAGAGTCCTTCCTAGAGCGGGTATCGGAAGTGCAATGGCGTATCTGCGCTCGAATACTTCATAATTTAAGGAAACCAGACCGGCGAGAATTCCTTAGCTTTTAAGAACTGTCCCCTAAGCTGTTTCCAGCTGTGCTCATACTGAAACTTGATACTTTTTATTTTCTCCACTGCGTAAAGAAGCAGAAGTATTGCATTCCACCCAAAATTGAACGTCGATATTTAACCGGCAATACATGATTCGAAAGCCTCTGATCACCCCAAAAAAGATTCATAGGTGTGAACATCATAACTAAGAAACAAAAAGTCAGTTAAAAACTGTATTTGATGTTTAATTTCAGCATATTCCAAGGATACGACAAGATGATTGTCAGGAAAAAGCCCCCCACCCCAAATACCCGTTACATTGAACATTTTATGAAAGCTTTTATTTTCTCAGAAAGGCTCTTAAGAATAATTATTTAAGTACCTACGTTTTAAGATATAATGAATAATGAAATATATATCCTGCCTTTTCTGGGAACAGCCTCTAAAGTCCTCTTCATTATGAATGACTGGTAAACCGCAAGGGATGGACAAAATGTTACTGCACAAAACTGTTTAATATTGTTAAAGCACAGAGTTCATATCAATAAATGTATGTGGAGTTATGCATTTGGGATATTGCTTGATATTGGATCACATTTTAAAATACTTACACTTTTCTCAAATGTGAAGTCATTGATTGTTCCTTTTCCTCTCTTGGTCATGTAAAGAGAACGGATAACGGAATTTCTAAACCATTACACCATGACCAGCTCTTGAAAGATTTCACTATCGCTTACAAGCCTGCCGTATTTCCCTAATCCCGTTGTACCTGCAGTCAAATATACAACAAACATGTCTGCTAGTATTTATCTTGATTAATATGAAATAGATGACCACCTCCGTGGCGCAGTGGTAGCGTGCCTGCGTCTTGCGTGGAGGACCCAGGTTCGATCCCAGGTATCGGTGTGAGGATCTTTCCCCCGCTGTGAGGTCTGGTACGGGGTGCACTCAGCCTCGTGAGGTCTCGGAGGGGCTAATTGAGGAGTTAATTGATAAATAAGTAGCGACTCCAGGTCGCGAAGGCCGCGTAACCGACCGGGAGGGCTCGGGGCGCTGACAACGTCTCACCATCCAGTTCCGCACCCCACTCATAACGCCTGTAGTAGGCAGAGGTTGCGGAAGCAGCGGCCTGGCAGTGAGCCTTGGCCCGCGAAGGGCTGTTGTGCTAGGAGTTAGTTTGTTAATATGAAATAAATAGAAAAACAAGCGTTGTAAGAATAGCTTGTGTAAATATGAGCAGAGAAAGTCAGGTGAGTGCAACACATTAAGATTTTTCTATATCTAGCGCTTTCTGTAAAATTGTTAACCTAAAGTAGAACGTGACAATATATTAGTAAGAAACATGTGATAAGCTTCATTTATGAGCATGTTGTTAAGCCTGACAGTAACGGCAAAGAACATTTAACCATACATTGCACGTATGCCAATGCTATGCTGTTCAATTTTGTTTTCGTGGATTAGACATTACAGCTAATCCTTCGCGGGAACTAAAACAGAAAGTGCTTCTTCATTGTGTACGCGATGCAGTATTCATGATGATTGTTCGTATTCTGTATTTTATTGAATTATAGTCGATTTCTGTCACGAGAGAGAATAAGCAATGCGGTATGCGAAAGGGCAGGCATTGTTCAATGGATATTTGCTTCTAACAGCTCTGAAAACAATACGTTTGCTTTTTTATTTTATTTTGTAGAACTAAAATTGTGTGCACAGCACGGTTCCTCGATGCTGCAATTTGTGTATGACAGTGGAGCTTGTTCGATTTGGAATATGAAATTGGCACTCAGAAAAAATAATAAATAAAAAAAGCGCTGTCAGTGTTATACATGGAATCAGATGCACAATTCATGCAAATGTTTCCTCCAAAACTTCCAAAGTGTAATCGTATACACGTAACTACAAAACAAATTTTATAGTTAATATAAGTTATTATTATAGCTTTATCATTTCATGTCATATGTTTACGAAAGCCAGAACGGAAACTTTCTTAAGGACAACCTGTTAATGAGGCTTCATTAAATATAATCAGACAAATTTAAAACGAAAGACTTGGCTGTGTGATTGATTACAGTATTTCAGATATGAAAATAACAAAGAGAAAATAAAAGTTTAGCATCCACAACATAAAAAAGAAAGTTAAAAGTAGTTCTCAAAATAAAATAAAAAAGTTGTGCACTATAAGAATATATGAGAAGTCCACATACTTCTAGAGAAATCAAAAGTTGTATTATGGCTATGTGTTTGTTATTTTTGTGTTTGCTATTAGTATTCACTTGATATAAGTGTATTAATATGTCACGTGCAGAATCGCGAATATAAACCCAGTGAGATCTAAATTTTTAAATGCTTCGATCGTTTGCACACAACACTATATCCTAGATGGGGAGACTGACTCGACTCAATGCGTAGATTAGGGTACGTGCCTCAATGTGCATCCTAGAATAGTTATCATGGCTTCAGCGTGTTATTATGAACGACGACTCCTTCCATTCTCCACGTGCATGCTGTCACACGATATTTTGTGACAGTCCTTCACAATGTATTTGGCAGACGAGTACAATGATATGCTTTTGATCCTCAGCCTATACCAGGAGAGATATTCTCATATACAACAACACTATAAAATGGAACTAAAACAATTACGAATTAAAATAATTACAGCTTTAAACACAACAGTTCTTCAACCAATGTTATTAGTGAATATTACACGGTAAAAAAATTAATACATGTAGGGGATTCGAACTGGCTCTAGAGCCCATGGATTACTTACGAATCGTGTGTTCGTTCCAACTGAGCTTCCTAGAACTTCAGAAACAAAATGTTCTGTTTAACGTGTACAGATATGCTAAATATTTCGATAGAATCTAGCATAGGGGCTGATGTTTTCATGTTAGAGTATAAAACGTGGATTGCATAAAACTGGACAATAAGGGTAACTGACTCACCTGGTATAATGAAATTGAAAGTTTCCTCGCCAGCATGTGTATATATCAAGTTTGTGTGTGTGTGTGTGTGTGTGTGTGTGTGTGTGTGTGTGTGTGTGTGTGTGTGTGTGTGTGTGTGTGTGTGTGTGCGTGCGTGCGTGTTTGTGTGTATGTGTGTGTGCGCGTGCGTGTGTGTTTGTGTTTGTGATTTTAAAATGTAACACTAAATTGTTTTCAGAAAAAGAAAATGTATCAACTTCTCTTTTTTCTCCCTTATTACTGTGTAATCAAGCCACCATGCTCTGTGATAGCTAAGGTAAAGAACACACCACAAAAGACCCCAGGAAACGATATAGAATCCGCCGAGGATTATCTTTTGCGTTTTTTATACCTGTCCTTATTGATAGGGGTGGTCTTGGAGGGCTATTGTTGCGACGCTGAGATGTTAAAGATAACAACATTTCAGTTTTTTATGCAAAACCCATGGTGTATGGTGTGTTGGATAAGAACAAAGTATGACCCTGCAACTTAAGTATGAATAGGTGGCCCTGGCCTGTTTAGCATTCATAGAAAGTGAGCTGGAGTCTCGTCGAAATCCAACAAACTACCAGATTCGCCAACATACTTTACCGATACAACGTAGTGTATAAACATTTTAAATCGCGTAGGAGTCATTTAATTTTCTGTCAACAGCCCGCCAATGCTACACAGTCGATGTGGCATTTAAGTATTAGAAGTGAAGGCACAATGAATAATGATGATAATAATAATATGTTGTGGCAATACGAAAAATCTAGTCCTGTTGCTTTTCTATAACTTCATTGTCTTCTAAATACACAGTTTTCTTCTCGTGATTAACACAGTCTACAGATTCTCGGGCAGTCACAACTCACTATTGTTCTTCGCATAGCCTTGCTCAGTACTTTTAGCGTCTTTCTTCAGTTTCACTGTTTCCCATACACTTATTATGACATCCTCAATACTCGTTGATCTTCTTACGACGCACACACGACGACACACACGCAGAGCCGGCTCACACTCACCGACTTATGACCGTTGCTCTAACTGTAAAACCAAACTGTCTGACTAACTGGCCGACTGACTGGCTAACTGACTGACTAACTCTGCTACTGCCTTGCGATCTTTTATATTGGCGTTGACGTCACAAAATTTTTGAGAAACATGTACACACCGCAATGACTCAGCTAGAAGTCTTGAAAGCGTTCCCAAAGCCTCTCTTGTTTCTGCCACTTTCATTGTTTACGGTCACGTGCACAGAGTCGCGCGAAGCTGCCTGGTCCTGAACGTATTTGCCTGGTCGCCGAAACGGCATACAATGTGAAGTAACTTGGCCCCGCCCATCCATTGTTGGACACCGAACCCAACGTCTCAATATAATAATGATGATGATGCTAATAGTAATAATAGTATAATATGTCTCAACCTAGTTGAATCCTGTTGTAAACATCTGGGCGGGAAGAGAGACAGAGACAGAGATATTGGGATAGAAAACGGTTAAACTGTTGATTGGTTTGGCGAAGATAATGGGCGTTATCTTTTGTTTGCGTACGTACGATTAACCCCTCCTTTAAGTACAGTATTGTACGTAAGTAGTTCTCCGATCACTGCTCTGCGCGAGCTAATTTCGGAGATAGAAAAGTATGCAACTGTTTCGATTCTTATAAACGTAAATAGCCCCACATTTTATCTTTCTGCTTCACATATCGCATATGTGTTCTGGGCCCGTGAGTTCGTAAAGGAATATATACATAATGGTATACTATATACAGATTAGATAGAAGAAAGGTGAAATTATATACACCATTAGCTTATTATGTTAAATTAAGCTGCATTTTACTTAACAATTACTGAAGGACACTGCTATTATACGTATAACATTTTTGCATTCCTTTATCAGACAGCTCTCTCGCAACGAGGTCTGTATCGAGTTGAATGCTGATTAAGATGTTTTTGTTTATAGTCTGGGGTTGCTTCTGATATTTTACACTGTATTTCCTGTACATCTCGCGGACCTCACAAGGCCAAGGACACTTATCTATATGCAATATAAAATCAGTAGCTTTTCATCATGGAGCAGGCTGGTGCTTCAGCCGAAATGAAACACAATCGAGGCAAACCGTTAAAAAGTGACGAGTGGCGAATGATCGCGCATTGTTTCGCAGTACTTAAAGATGGAAACCCGGAATCCGGAAAGAAATCCGGAATATTAATATTCCAACTCATAGATTTAATAAGTTAATGTGTAACCCAACTCTATTTATTGTCTAGAAGTTAGCGCTACTAGTGTTGCAAAACTTTTGTGCGTGCCTGTATGTCTAACACGCGGCGAGTTGAGTCAGCTCCGCCTTGTTGTTTACAACAGGACTCAACTAGGCTGAGACACAGTATAGTAATAGGTGATGTTTTCCATAAAATATCATGCAAATAAATGATGTTTGCTACTGTGCAAATTGAAAAGTGGAAGTTTCTGCAGACGTTTAGCTTTGCACGTCTCTCTGAGTTACGGCATTGAAGTGAGTTGTAGGCCTTGACGTTGCTTTTGAACTATGAACCTTATTACATTCATCTCAACTTCACGCGGTGCTGAACAGAAAGCTGGATTTAACAGAATTATTGATTTTTTCCGTGTGAGCAAGCGTCTGCTATATATCTTCAACACAATATCTGACGTTTTAAAATAGCTGCCACGAAATCTTGCGACAGTTGTAACGCTAATGGCATGATATATATTCGAGACTCAGGTAACCCGGAAACCTTTCAGCTTACCCAGACATTCACATTTGTGTAACATTCAATTAAAGTATGAAATATGTTCCTTCTGTAGGAGGCGTAATACTCTATTACACCTTATATATGTAGGTGATAGGTTGAATTTATTAAATTAATTTGAATTGTGGTAAAGTACATGGGAACGAGATCTTAGGATGTACAAATTATATAGCTTGTTCACTAAGATTAAAACTCAGGTGTTCTGGCTTTTATAAAAATCCAAACAGGGGGGCAAGAAATGCATTAAAACGTAAAGAGGAAACGGTAAATTTAAAAAGGCGTTATCGATTTTAAAAAGTCAGAATATACTTAGTGATCGATATTTGAGAATAAAAATCATAAAAGTGCACATTTTATGTTTGTACATTACACAGTATTGTTCATATAGATCTATTAGTCTTTCCTCATCATTTACGATATACTCGCCAATTATATATCTCTTGAGTTTGTAATTTCAGCGAGTGTTGCATTTAGTTTAATCACAAATTATTCTTTCTTCTGTCTGTTTTCATTCTCATTCAGATTCTATATACCCAAAACAGTTATATTTCTTTCACAGACATTTATATTCAATTTGATTATGTTCTCATCTATTGCTTCCCAACTTGTTATATTTTTGTATTTATTTTTAATAAAAATAGACACTCTTCTTCTGGCTCTTATCTTTCGACACTCCACTATAAAAGTGCATTACACTGGAAAATGGTAAAGGAATTAGGAGTCAAAATAACGAAGGATGGAAACAATGAAGATGGTATAAATGGCGGAATCAACAAAGGGCAGCGATATCAAAATTAAGCAGTGTTTTAAGGGATAAGGATATCATAACTAAAACATGAACAGTATATATATATATATATATATATATATATATATATATAATGTTCCATTAGTTGAAAATGAATGGCCACCAAATTCACAGGCATAACTGTGAAGTATGCTTCTCAATGGTTGTCAGTCTGGGTGGCTCAGTTGGTTAGACACTGGCCTACTGGTCCCAAGGTCGCGGGTTCAAATCCGGCCTAGACCGAGAGTTTTTAAGAGTGCTTAAAATTCCGGCACACCGGCGACGCTGATGCGATCCTAGCAATTGACAGCCTCGTTAAACAGCAAAATAGTTTAATTTCTCAATGGTTGACCGAAAGCATTGCAGCTATAAAAATGATGTTACGTCTTCTTTCAGGAGTCAGTAACTCGCCATCGCTATTTGTCAAAATGTGTTCCTCACATTTCCTGTTACTGGAAAACTCACTCATTTCCTTCAAACCACTTATTTTGTACTAACGAAATGAGAAAGAAATACACGTTTTGATGCTTATGATTCAGAAGCAAACCCAAAGCAGAGGAACACGTTCATCTGTTTATAAACAAGCACGGCAACACATATATCGTTCGATGAACGTGAGTACTAAACTGTTATTGGAAAGTGAAGAATGTTGAGGTGAACATTCAGAAGAATCCGAGATAAATTTGAAGTCCAATGGAACGGTGCAATGTGTGTTTAAAGAACAATGAGGAAGAAGTTCGACCGATAGCGAGAGTGTTGATGCAGTCATGCAAGCTTTTGCTTGAAGAACGTCGGGTGGGGTGCACTGTGGCAGAAGGGACTATTTTGAACATGTACCGCTTTAAGGAATACAGCACAACAAAAGCTCGATGTCTGTCTCATTTTGCTCCTGTTTTAAGGAGTGTATACTTCATTTTGAGACACTATATATTAGCTTCAAGCTTGAGCTAAGGAATACATTAGGAAAGCAAGGGGAGGCAATAGAATTTGCGTAGCGCTCGACGAAACAACGGATATAAGTGGAAAATTCATAGACAATGTTACTGTGGGAACACTGCAGAGCGATGAGGAAAGAGCTAGAAAAAGTGTATCATGCAGTATTTCAGAAAAGTTTTGAACAAGCTATGTCTCTGTTGTGGTACAGTTCAACATTTCAAAGTCATACAGCTAATTACGGATACTGTGGTGTGTATGAAAAAGGCGGTCAACAAAATCAGGGATTATACTCAAATATGCTTCATTACTTGTGACAAATTCACTATTTATGTGTCCCTAATATTGGCTCCTCATATTCTCTGAAAACTCCTGTTGTGAACTCTTTTACTACTTTCATGCTGAATGATTTGTTGGCTTTATTTTACTTAGCAGCTTAAAATAGAACACAAGTTTTTCTATTATAAAATGAATGAAAATAGCCTGTGATATCCCATTGAGGGCAAAGGCCTCCTACATGTGGAGTAGGAGGCCTTTTCTATTATATGTAGATAAAACTCTACATATCCCAAACTTAAAATATTTCGTTAGATTTAATGATAGGCTGAAACTTTATGTTCATTTATTAAAGGGGTGTAAGGCTCTTAAGCATTGCACATTTTTTATATTCGTTCTACAGTTCCGTTGTGGTATGGCGAGGTACATTGTATGTGCGATAAAGGAGCGGATAATGCAGAGTATACCCCTTATTTCCGAATAGGGCAGCTGTTATATACATCACTTCTGAGACTTATAATCATCTATGCAGCTTCTGTTCGGAGTGCCGCCAGCAAAACTCACATTCATCGCCATCAGATCACACAAATTAGAGCAATTCGTACTATCATCAAAGCCCGATGGTTTACCCGGAATCGACAGTTTCTATACAGACCAGTTCAGTCGAACTATGACCAAATCTTTCTTCAGCATGTCCATGAGCAGTATAACGTAAACTCGAAGCAAGAAATTTTCGACCCAGATGGTTGACGCGCAGACCAGTAAAGGATCTGCTTCTCAGTGATATAGTTCTGCTTCAGACACTCCGAGATCATAGTTCACTGACTACTTCATTATCTACCGAGTGCTGTTTCTTTCTATTATACTATTTTCTGTAGCTTCTGCTTTTGTGTTGTTAAATTATTTTTAATTGGAAGAGTCTTATAGGCCAATCTTCTGGGTTAAATTTCTGTTGAGCTTCACTGATATCCGCAAAGCATTACTGTCTCAATACAAAAAGGAAGGGAAGAAAAGAAAAGGAAAATAGAGGAGAGAAAGAAAAAGACAACTATTACGGGGTACTGGCCTCCCCAGACGCTGCGGCGATTATGGGAATGAGGATGGGAGTAGCAACGGAGGCAAACCCAAGCCTCACAAAATACAAAGTCAAAACCGTATCAATAGGTGAAAAAAGGGGCTACAGTGTAACCATTTCACCGTGTGATATCATTTTAAATGTCATAATTTTTGTATTAAAAATTTACGACATTACGTTTAGCATTTATGGTATCTTAAATTGCAACGATACAGAATGTGTATTCCGTATTGTCGGTTATAAATATCTCATGCAAAAAATATAATCGTTATATTTAAAACTTATATGAGCTGAATTTTACACCTTTGTGAATTCAAAAAATAAAAAGCCTCCATAAATGGAAAGGACTAAATTTTTTGTTTGTTAAGGAAGACTAACAAATACATGAATGAGATACTTTGTTCGCTATCCATGTTTAACAATACATTACTTTCGAAATGGAGAAATTCTACAATGCCTAAATTAGTGCTTGTAAGCTCTACAGAAGTAGAAAACAAATTTGGTTAAATTTACTGAGTTCAGAACCCAAGTAGTTTAAAGTTGCCTATTACTAAACGTTTCAGGATAAAGAAAAAGTGCCGAAAATTGTCATCACTGCAACCAAATTGATCGGATTCGAAAGTACGCTCTATAGCTGAAGGCAGGAAGGTACCAAAAAATTGAGTAATTGGATTTAAAGGTAGGAAATCTCATTAGAACTAACTCGGGGATATGGCTCAAGTCCTCCTGGACGCCATTACTTTCAGATTTTAGGAATAGAAGAAAAATCTGTGGTTACACGCTATTTAACTTCCATTTGAGATAGATTTTTTGGTTTCATCGTTTCAGTGTTACTCTGTTTACCTAAAACAAAGACGGGTGTACTGGAATAATTTCATGAAATGTTGTAATAACTGGTGTTGTGAAGCACTTTAGTTGTAAATTTCAAACCAGTACTCTCTACTTGGCATGCATATTAACGCTTCATCACGAATAATTGCTATGTTTTCATAACTTCAATTAAGGCTGTTTTTGTAGTGTTTAACGCCCCGCAGGCGCTGACACTGATGATACCTGGAATGAAGATGGAGCACCGGTGGAATGAGATGGCAGGGAAACCGGAGAACCCGGAGAAAACCCGCCCCAGCGCCACTTCGTCCACCACAATCCCACATGCGGTTGCCTAGGATCGAACCCGGGCCGCTTTGGTGGGAAGCGAGTGGTCTGACCACTCGGCTACAGCGCGGCAATTCAGACTGTGATGAAAAATATAAACCATTCTCTTATAGTGGCTGAAATCAGTTGTTACTGGGATTGCTATTTCGGCCGTAGCTGGAGACAATTTTCCTTCTTGTTAGAACTTTCTCTTAACCGCATTTTATTGCATTTATTCACTTCCGAAGTTTTTCTTGGTTGGAAAATAGTGTCTTTAATGGTTCCTAAGTTATATAAAACTCGTTAAGAAGGAAAAGAACTTTACGGGACACTTAGATAAAATTTCAGAAATACATTTTATAGAAACTGTCAAATATCTCAAAAGTATTATACGTCAGTCAAAATGGTTTCAGTTCATTTTCAGGAGATACAAAATTCATTTTGCGCATATAATGACCTGTAGCTGTCACCTTGCTTGGGCCAGATAGAACCCGTAAATTATGGTTGCCATTCTTAAGATAGCTGGTTTACTTTACAATGCTTGTATTAATCTGACCCTATGGTTTTAGGACCACACGAAACCTTAGCACTAGGGTTCGAACCTTTATACAAGTATCGCGAAATGAGACGATTGCAAGTTAAGTGTCAAATGGGCTGAGGCACAGACAACTGGGCACACTGCCTATAGTCCATAGTTTCTCTCGAGTGTGTTCATTAGTTCCTCACGCAGAGTAAAGTTCCTCCAGCATGAATATTGAAATATTCACATTCTGTTGAACTTGTACAATAATTTGGAAGTGAATATTTTACTGCAAATGGTGATGGCATTGAATGTAAGTTATGCAGCTACGTTATCTACAACGTTGTTGCGTCTACTGTAATGTCTAATGGCTTCCTCTGTTTTGTGATCATGTGATAGACTGACCTCGCCCACTTCCTATAGTCCGAACTACGCAATCTTCTGTTTCCTGTATGAAGGTTCGCTCCCTATTTATCACAATCTATCTTATATTCAAATGTCCCCGAAGTACGTTTCCAATGAAATCTCAATACGTAATTTTTGCAAACACGTTATTTTTCCCTTAGTGAATGACAAATACAGGAAACATAAATATATTTGACCTTTTAGTATACATTACACTTCGCATAATTGTGCCGTTTGTTGGTGTTACTTTGTTACCAATGCTCATGTATCCTGTTGACCAATATATTTTTTTTATTTATTTACCTAGTGTAGATTCACTGTATACCCTACAGATTTTCTGTGATATCTATTTACCACAGTAAAGATCGCAGGTTTACCACTAGTTAGAACCGGAGGACGACAGGGTTTAAAACAAAAGGGCTTTTATCTGGCCAACATAGGTAATGGCTTCATTTATTGCTTTTTATAAAGTACAGCTTAATGAAAATGAAATCTCCTCAGCATCATTGCCACTAGGTAAATAGATTGAGATTAGCACTTTTTTCATTTGAAACTTTTCAAGCAGCATACGATTTATATTTGGTAACGTTTATGGCTGAGAAGAGATTTGCGTTAGAGTTAAATAGCTAAGTCTCTTAAGAATTAGAAGTTCAGAAAGTACCCAGAAAGAGTAACCGTGTAGCAGTTGGAAAGAAAAATTATTGCCTGGGGAGGTCAGATGTTCACAGATTATAGATAAGCAAACACGGTCTAACCCGAGCGCAAAATACACCAAAGGTAAGGGCATAACATAATAACATTTATTTTTCAAAGATAAATATCTTATTACGTATTTGACATCATTTACTCTAAATTGTTTCCTATTTAAACGAATAACTTCACGTTTGTGGTCCAGCTTCTATTGTTTGCTTCAGGCCCTATTAGAGTGTGCTGCCACCTGGTGACAGAATTTGACAGATTTATCTCTAAACTAGTAGCTAGCTTTGGAATACAGATTATACTTTTCAGATACATTCTATACTACACAAATTTTTCTAGGAAGTTACTAAGCCTAAATATGGTTGCAAGGTGTATTCAAAAGCTTGAGCGATGCGAAGTTATGTGAGATCTTAACCTTTCTCATAGTATTCATTCATGGTTATGAAGTTTATCATTCTCTCAAGTGAAGTTCGATAGTGAAAAGTGTCAGTAATGGAAATTTATGGTTCCTAGAGGGTGGGAAGAAAGCGCATTAAAGGCAGCATGGCCTTGTACCCAGAGCATTATATGTGGGAAAGATAATAAATGTCCCTTATAAATGGACGAGGGAACTGGAAACAAAAGAGCGATAGAGAAGGGAAATTGCTACAAGCGCAGCCGTTGTGTTTAAGTGTTACTACATAAAAAATTCCAGAAGCTTTGTTTCTTTCATTTCCTACCTTTTCTTTTTGTTTGCTTTTTTGCCTTATTCGCAAGAAATGTGGCTTGTATTCGTTGCTGCATTATTGCTGGCCCTGCTGTACTAGTGTCGACAGAAACTCGTGTCATTTGAGAAACTACCTGAAAAAAACGCTTTTAAGTATTACCTACTACCACTTTAATGTCCATTCTTCAGGTGTTTTATTACTTAATACTAATTTATTTGCTATTTAGCAAACCTAACATACGATTCCCGAGATACGATGGACCTGCTAAACGCTTTTCCAGAAGTTCATACATAGAAAAGGTACTCCAAATTGGGTGTATTGTTTAGGTAGTAAAACACTTTACATCAGGAACGATAAGACGATATTGCACGTTCTCTAACAAAGAGCAGGTAATTAACCACAGATATTGCTAACTTTGCTCAAAGTTGACATGGCTCCTACTGACTTTCCATAACTGCAGAGGCCAAACAAGTAATACATCTCGCAACCACGTTACTTGAAGTAAGAATCCAGATTGTTTGACAACTCCTGCCGGAGACAAACAAGTAGTCGATAACCGATATTAGAACGCAATCTTCAAAGCTTAGTATAGCAGTGTACTTATGCTATAAGCATCTAAAGAAAAATGATAGGGCTTATAAATCTTGGCCATTGTATTCTGAGTAACTATTATCAACCCAGCAAGCTTGTGTCAATCTTCCTCTTTTTGTTGCTTCCTGTTTTTACTTTTTAATAAATTGAAGCTGCTGCCAACTAAACTCTCCAAGGCTGGAACCAAATATTACTGTTGATTGTACTTTGCAGATTGAGAACAGCAAACGATCGTAGTATTTGGTGTGAAAGTTTCTTCAAAGGACATATGTACTGTCTGACCTCCCAAAGAAGGCGTGCTGGAGGAATGTGCTACGCAAACATGTTTATGCATGCTGGTATCATACACAATACAGTGTCTTCAGATAAATGCGTACTAGCTATCACAGACTAACATACAGCTATAAGATCTGGTAACATGGGTGCTTCACATATATTCATTTCGTAGCAAACAAATCGACAACATGAGCTGAAAAGTTCAGACCCGCTCTGATACCTCAGGTTCCTCTTGCCCTCTTCTGGTAATCAAACAGTGGGTTATGTGGCAGAGCAATTCTACGAGATATGTGGGACTGGCATGGTCCACAGATGCAAGAATCATATTTGTACTAACATTGAGGGTGTATACACATATCGCTAACCTATAGAGGTATTTGTGGTTGTGAATTTATATTTAAAAGCAACTCTTTTGTTCATAACCTACCAATTTCAATTTATATACAATGTAATTTAAATATAAGGTACTTAAGTTTCCGTTGTTCACACTGACTCCGTTAAAGAGGTAAATTTCAATACAGTGCTCAATAAAATTTGTTAATTGTGTATTTAATAACCTATGAAACGCCTTAGAACGCATAATTTCCTTACTCATGACAGAATTTGAAACTGAATGCAAACAAAGGTTTAGGAGTAAATGAAAATACTTTTTAAAGAAACGGGTGTTACGCTTAAGGCCTGTAAAACTTGTATCCTGTTTAAAAATGTAATTAGAATTCTATTACCTTTCATGCATTAAATTATAAGCACAGGTAGTACAACGGAACAGAAACCTCTATCGCTTGCAAGCATTGATAACAGCTGATTTGTTTAGGAATTCTGTCGCAACTTCATTCCGACCGGCACATTCCAGATATCTCGATTCCCAACTCCACTGGTTACCTTACTGCGGGGGAAGGGGAGCTGGCTGTAACAGATACTTCCTAATGGAAGATTTTAAAGAATGCATAGCCGTGCCAAAGCTACACAATGCAGTAAGCACGTGTATTTAAAGGTTTTGAAATATTTTGAGGAAACTATATTGTTTACAGGAAAGCGCTTAAACTTTGTTACTATCGTCTTTAAAATGTACGTGGAATTAATTTCTTTTTGGAACATTATTTCTCGTAAAATGGCTCTATTAATTCTGTCTACCTTGGTACATTGGACAAATTGTCCCACTACGACAGCATATTTTAAACTAGCTGTTTAAAACAGATACTTTTGGTCATGGTTATTACAGAAGTCCATGGTGGCTTAGCACATATTGACCTACACAATTTCACTCCTAATGTACGGATTGAGAACGTTTCAAATACCTTTCGCACTATGTACGGAAATTCTGATACTATAATGTCATAGGCGCAAGGCATTTCGTACTATATATAAGTGAAACAAATATGCATCCATAAATAACAAATTTAGTGAAGTATTAATGAAAGCAAAAATAGGAACTCACAAGAACATCTAACAGTAAAATGAAGCATAACTATCATTAATGGAAGGAAAACATTAGTAAGCAATGGCCATTTTCGTGTTAGCGATGTAGAATAATTCAGACAAATTCCAAATGGTTGGAAGTAATTTCCACCATTTCACAAGGTGCACAGCTACGATGAACTGTGTCAAGTTTCCTGGCTCATCAGAATCTCTTTTCTCCTCAGTTCCACCAGCACCAGCTCGAAGACAGAGGAGCCAGCGTGGCTAAGAAGTCATGAGCTACAACTGGCGCCACCACTGGTTATAATAGTGCCCATCCCTTAACGACCACCTTCCAAGAAGTTGTAAACCTGTCCCTACCCTGCTTCCGCTGCTAATGTTATGAATACAATTGAAAAGGTCCTCTCCATATACTGTTAGCGAAAGAACCTGTGGTTGCCAAGTCGGTTGAAGTTGTGAATTCAGAATGTTGTCAAAGATTGTACTTATTGAATTACACCTCAGAGCGACCGAAGTAAAAGATGTGACAACACCTATTCAAAAGTTCGGCAGGCAAATTTATTCTGTGAAAGGGCAGCCACTAATAGCTCAGCGAATAAGAACTAAAAATGTGGTTATATTCCAAAACGGCGAAAATGTTGAGAGTATTTTGCAAATATCCATCATTATTGTTTTCTTATGATACTCGTACACTAAATCTTCCTCCCAGTCATATTTTTTCCTTTGGTTTTCTGTTCACACGCACACGCAAACACACACAAAAACATCCAGCCCCCACACCCCCCCCCCCCCCCACACACACACACAAAGCTTATTCAGTAATATCAGTTCCATGTAAATACCTCTTCAGATGAAAATGTTGGTTTATTTATTCATTTTACAGGTAGTTTACTCACAAACGAGGATTATTTCAAGGTATTCCCGTGAATTTCAGAATAAGTATATGTGGCGGCATCGTTGTACTGCCAAGTAGTTTCATACTCTTGAATCTATTTCAGAAGTGTCTTAAGTTCATGAAATGGCAACTTAAAATATTCGTGTATATTGCCTTTTCTCAGATCAATAATTTCGAACATCATAATTATAATCGTGGGTATTGTCGATATTAGCAATGACTCAGTAAATCTATCACCATACAAAACATGCGGTATGACCTGTACACAAATTGGAATCAAGAATTAATTTAACGTGATTTTAGTACCAGAAAATAAACTAGGACAAATAATACTGTATGCAGTTCATTATGCTTCGTTAATGGTGCGTTCAATTAAGTAACACAATTCATTTTACACCGACTTGTTATTAACGCGCTGACCGACGGGTAGCCGAGGTCGTTAAGACATGGTCTCTGTGAATAGGAGGTGCATGGTTCATACCCGTTAGAACCGTTCTTCCTGACAGAGATTTTTTTTTGTCCCCAGGTGTCACCTAGTCCATATAACTGGCAATTATCGAGGAAATAGCTAATGCCTGTAGTAGTAATTCCGCTCTGTTGCCACGGTAGCTGAGTCGTGTGGTAGTTGCCTCTGTGAAACAAGTACCTGCTTGGCATCGCTGCTGGTTCTCTCCGGAAATTTCTTCTTATTTCTGTGGTCAGGCTCTGCTGATCTCAATTAGCATTTGGCAATAAGCTTGGGATTAGGTATTCCTCAGGCGCGAGGTAGGATGACAACACAACACTGTCTTCACACGTTTATTCCAGCTTACATACATCGCAGCGAAACTTGGACGGATTTCAGGTAATTAAAACCTTGCGCCCTTGTATAGCGCCCCGATAACTGTCTCTTCATTATGCTATTCTCGCAGTCATTGCATTTGTCGCAAAGTTATTCTATTACAACATTTTGGTGCAAAACTAAGTATCCCTCGGTCACAGGTTTACCCTCAGCAACCTCCACAAGAACAGACCCCGGTCCTGTCGAATTTACCGCATTTATGCCGACCGTCACCCACATCAGCTTGTCTAAACAGCTTCCCTCCCCTGACTTCTCGATTTTCGCGCAATTCACAAAATTCACAATTACTTCGGAGCGTTTATTCACCCTCGGTGGCATTGTCACCACACAAAACGGCACCCTTAACATCACACCTCAAAAAATATTTTTCTGTCCCTACACTCGCCTAGAAAACAAACTTTCCTGCTCAGAAATGAGCCCAGGCTTCTTATATTGCAACATTAGCAAGTAACACTTGAAATTACACCTTATTACCTACATATTTACAACAAAATATAATCAAACACTTCCCAGGTTCCGTATTCCAGCTATCAGTTGATTTTATTCCTCAGCAGCTTTACTAGCTGTGATGTCGCATGAATTAAGAGCGGGCGTTTAAACACCAACAAACATGTGCAATTCCTGAAATTTTATGGCAGCTGAAATTAGACTTAGTAATACCTAAATTGCTTAAAATACCTTAATGTGGTCTGACGTCTCCTCTACTGGATGCACTAATTAACGCCTGTTCGGTCATTTAAGTGTTGATCAAACTTATTTTCCCCTCTTTAACAATGGAGTGCACAACAGTAATCCCCGAATAGATTGTTTGGCTAGCCATTTGGTCGAAGAGTCACCTCAGTGTATTAATTTGAATTTAATATAATTCTTAGCATAAAGTTTCCAATCATGGGAAAATTAATCCTTAACTAAAACGAGTACACGTTCAGTATTTTCAGATATGCTGTGATATTCTAGTGACAGATGTCTTACTCACTGTTAGACGACATTTTCTACCCTCTCCAAAAGTAAGATTTTGGCATATAGCCACATCACCTAGTACGCATGAGATAGTGGATGTAAGAGATTTCAAACTTTGAAATGCAGTTATATTAGTTAATTAAAGATCACCCTCAGGTTTCACAGCATTTAAACCGAGGATAAACCACTTAGAAACTTTAATACAATTTTTATAATAGACGAATGTAGCAACTTCATGATCTTACATGAACACAACGGTCAACAATTTTGGATTTAAACAGTTTGGAAAATACGTTCTTATCTTAGAAACAAAACAATTCATATGCTTCACGATCGTACAGTTTCCTCTCCTTGGAATTTTGCTATTAGAGTACAGTACTTATCATTGCATACTAACGTAATGGAAGAAAACAGACATGCTAACATAAAAGTTTTAGTACTGCACATCGAGGATTAAAAGGATAGAATTAAATTAAATGGCAAACTTAACAGAAAGAATACTTTCTGATCCACAACAATACCTTAGACTATCCCCACTTTCATTCTTCGTAGGAATTAAGTTCCTTTGCCGAACCTTTGCTAGAAATGCTCCCAGATTGTGGCAGTTAGTGTTGGCCATTACTTACAAGGAAGCCTTCATTCTGTTACTGGAATCCAGAAACTCTGGTGGTAAGTAGTCGTTTCCTAATAGTTCCGCTTCTCGACACACTCCCGGAATATGCCTACATGCTTCCGCCTCTCCGCAGATTGGATATATTCTCGCACTGGTGTTACTGACTATCTTGTTACCTTTCCACACGCGCAGTTGTTCACGCTAACCCTCTTGGATATCCTTTTTCACAGTTATCTATATATGTAGCTCACCATTTTGGGAGCAAGTTGGCTCATCCGCGAGTGTATGAGAAGGGAAAAGCCATGGGTGGTCCTTTCGTTCATATCCCTTTCACCTTTTCACAAAAAACAGCAACATCCATTGTTTGGGCCTATCCCTTCACATTCTATATCACAATTTTACGTTGGAAAGATAGAAGCAGACTAAATAAGTCAATACCATAGCCGTAACTTGAACCACAGATTTCCGACTTTACGTGCCATTGGAGCAACCATCTGAGAAACCATTGCAACGTGTGGGTACGGCATTTAATTCCACAAATGGCTCCCTTTTTCTGATAAACCACAAGACTTGTTATATCCATTTTGAGATGACATGCCGCAATGGCGACTTGCAATCGCATAAGTAGTTTGTAGACCAGGGGTGCTCAACAAGCGAGCACGCGCTCGCTTCCCGTACACATGTTATTTTTCCCCCTCCACTGACCAGTGTCATTCACAGAGGATTCAAGGTATGGCCTAGAAACGACCATGGAATCGCCTGTTTGTGTCCGTCACTGGATACCGACTGTCTGCCCTCGGAATGAAGGAGTGGAGTGGGGTATAGCCGCTCATTACGTAACAAGGTTGGACATCCCTGATCTAGAGAGCTTGCTTGGTCGTAAATAATTTGCCTGCTGGTGTTAACGGCTGAGTGTTATACATACATCTTGAGCAGAATGACACCTGGTAACACGTAGGACCTTTTTCTCGAGACAAATTTAGACATGAAGACATAAGCAACAATGTGGTGCGGAAATTTCGGAGATCCAAAACAATTCCCTAACGATAAGGGTGAGACACGTGTCTCTCTGCGTCTTTTTCCGTGTTTGGTATTCACAATTACCAGCTGGGTTGATGCTGCTAACCTGAGGGTTGTTATCCGTTAGTACATAAAGATCTTCACCTGAACCGTTGCACTCAACATCCGCAGAATGAAGAGCATTACAGAATTTTTGGGAACATTACATTACAGGTTCTCGTGTTTGTACTTTAACATGGACGGGAAGTTTCTGTGAAAATGAAGGAAGCATAAAACTAGCATATCCACCTTCGCGGCGTCTTTCGTTCTTCCTGAAAGATAACCACTATAACAGCGTATAAGTTGTGAATTTTTAGGAATGGTGATATCACTAGTTTAGGCCATTCTGTGGTGTAGATCGCATTAACTACAAACAGTTAATCGAACAACACACATTTTCACATAGTTTTATTCATTATTCCTTCTACACAACATGGCAAATAATGCCATGACCGAACTGCAGATACCTTCTATGTGTCGTAAGCTTCCACATAACATTAGCATCCCAGCACTAAGAGCGTATGCTTCTTAGAGGTCCAAGCTTTGTTGATATGTTGAAACTCTAGTCGTAATCTTTCTCAGAAAACGTTGGAGTTATTCATGTCAAACACATTCCTTATAGTTTACTTTCTCGTTAGAGGAGCACAGTGGTTAATTTTGATGGTAGACATATGATATGATCGTGATTGGCCATGTATTACTGTCTCTCCTTTCCCCTCCAGACAGCAGAACACCCCCATACTTATTCTCGTCAGTTACCGTAGATACTTTCGCGTTAATCTCAAAGACCATTTAGTTCACTGATCCTGATTTGGATGCTGGTTTTGCTGCTTATTATATTGAAATTAAATATTGCTGTAGTTTCTGGCTATCAGTAAAATCGGTGTTATTGCATATCAAAACTGCTCTTCTCTAAAGAGATGTGGAGCAGGTAGTTCCCAGATTGATGAAATATCTGCTTGGCTACTGTTTGCGCTGAATAATCATTAGGACCTGTAAACAAGGGTTCGGGTACTATCCATACTAGTCATTCTAGTCATTGATTTTATAATACCTGTGTGTGATTCAGAATTGAAAGCATCCAATTGGATATAACGCACAGGAATTTATGGAGTCTTTCCCTTCAAGGCTACAATTGCATACAAGATTAAGAGGGGCCTAATGCTGTATATTGTTAGAATTTTGACCATTTTCTGACATCATCATCATGGTCATCATCATTGTATCATTATTATTATTATTATTATTATTATTATTATTATTATTATTATTATTATTATTATTATTATTATTATTATTATTATTATTATTATTATTATTATTATTATTATTATTATTATTATTATTATTATTATTATTATTATTATTATTATTATTATTATTATTATTATTATTATTATTATTATTATTATTATTATTATTATTATTATTATTATTATTATTATTATTATTATTATTATTATTAACCAATAAAAGAAAGAGCTTTTAGAACATATGGTGATCATAAAAATACAGAAATGAGGGAATAAATATTATACCTGTTCTGTATGTACGTCATTACAGCAATTGTAATTACTGTGTCCATTCATATGCGGGTAGGATTTACAGGAGATAGAAATGTCAGTTTTCACAATGTACGTGTCTGGTCAGATGAAACCCTCGATACTCTAATATCGAGGTATCAGTATCGATTTTACATCAATGTCCAGACAGAAACTGTAGGTGACGCACACGTTGCACCTATTGCATTACCTATCAGACCCATCGATAATTTTTATTCTTTTTCTTAATGAACGTTATTTGACCTTTAGAAAGGTGTCTGCAGCGAAACATAAATAAAAGTAATTCATATCAAATAGTTCCGTCAGTCCTTTTTTAAATTGTCAGAGATATTTTGTATGTGGTGTAGCGTTTATTTTCCTGGCCATTCAGATGCATGGTTATGGGAACGTTTTTGTACATACTTGCATAAACCAAACAATCACTAGGTTTGAAATGTCATTTTTGCAAAGGGATGTATAAATATGCATTTATTGCAGTGCTTTGGAGAAAGCAGACATCCACTGCTATCACATCTTGATGCAAATAATTGCACAGGATTGCACCTGAAACGTTCGTCACTTTCAGTGAAGGCGACACAGAAAACAGACAAAATTCGGCACGTACATGTTTTTCTTCACGGACAAGGTCTGTATACTATCCATTTTACTATGCAACGTAACATTCACATGTTTTTCTCTAATAGCTTTTCTTTTACGTAATAAACTCACATAACCTTCCCTACTCGCCCTTCAACATACCTTTCATACAATTTTCTATGAGTGAAATAGAGCTGCAATACATTATATTCACATGAGTTTTTTCTACACACTTTTATGAAACACAATTACACTTCTTTTCTACTCCCTCTTCTATAAGCAATTCATACAATTTTCCATACGTTTGAAATTCAAATGCAATGCATTACATTCACGCGGTTACCTTTACCCACGTTTCTTTTACAAAACACAATCGCATTTATTTCTCTACTTTCTGTTCTACAAGAACTGCATACTATGTTCTATATGACTGACATAGAAATGCAACGTCTTGCATTAACAAAGCTTTCTCTATTTGCTTTTCTTCCTGTGGTATTTGGGGTTGTTCAATTGTACTTTTCATAATGTTTTCCCTGTATTTTTATTCTATTTATTTACTTACTTACCTACCTAGTTGGCCAGTTGCCTAGTTGCCTAGTTATCTAGTTACCTACTTATTTTGGATTCTTTATTACATGCAACGTAAACTTTATTACATCGTCAAGCCACGGGCAACGTCGGGTGTTTCAGCCAGTTTTACATAAATTAACTTTGAAAATGAAGAATGAAGAGAACGAAATAAGTTCAAGAGATATTCAGTCCGTTTTGGTCATGATTGGTTTTACTTTTCAAAGCATTGTGGACATATCACAAAGACAGACCGATTGTGATTTTAGTCATACGAACTTCACAATCTTCAGGTTTCTGTTCACTTATGGAATTTACAGTGACTCCAAGAAGTCACATAATTTATAGGACTGAATGAATTGTAGGGATTCTCTGACTTTCCGCATTGAAAAAATAACCGAAATGATTATCATACATGAAGCTTAACCCCCAAGGACAATACTTCTTAAATTTAGTGGCGTTTGAAGCGTCTGGCACAAAGCGTCATGAATCTAGTATGTATGTAACTGTAAACTGTAAAAAGTAAGGGCATTTGTTGATACATATAAAGAATATTTAGACGCTTAATGTTCCCAGTTATGAAATGTTTAAGTCATTCTACCACGCCGAATTAACATATTGTGATACAATTAATATGGTAAGTGCATCATAGAAGAATGTGGAATAGTTTGAAAATAGGAAAAGAAGTCTGATGTACATTGCCTACTGGTTTTTAGATATTAGTAAGTAATCGAAAAAAGTTTATCTGAAAATAAAGTTGGTCACCAACTACCGTTAAACACGATGGTTCCAGCAGCAAGTCCACCACCGTATAACTGGGGGTGAATTGACCCAAATATAGCCAAGCCTGGTTATTGAACTTAAGAGGATACTTGACTTAAATCAAACACTTAACTTCTGCATGAATTAAATCGTAAGTAAATATTACATTAAAATAAAGCAAGCACTTAGGTAATTTTTCATTGGGAAAATTCAAGTATCAAATACGACTATATCTCATATGTGTCTGAACATGATATATACTTCATGCAAACACGTATAGCAACGTAGGCAAAATACCCTGGCCGGTTACAAGCAATTGAGGACGTTTTCTGGAGACTTTTCTCTGGAGGAGGGGAAAGGTGTGCATTACTGTGCCCGTCGTTCTTCTCCTCTATATACTCGTGGTATCAGGTAAAGTGGTGCGAGTAGGAGAATCTTTGATAAGGTTCAGGTTGCAGTGACTCAGGAGACCTTTCTTATATCATACGGATGACGGCAATTTTATCTTTGAACGGCAACTTGACTACGTATTTTAGACGCCAACTCCTACTCGACACAATGTTATTTGGCACATTGCCGTATTTGAAATTTTGATATCGTCCCGACTAACTAGTAATTGCATGGTTGCCCTACGCTTTATTCCCGGTTCCGACACTTGTTTACCGCACTTGGCGTTCACTAGACTCTCGCATCCGGACTTAACTTTCTTGTTATATCCTTGTGCCAGAAATATCACACGAGTTGTACAGGAACTTCCTCACTTTGAAAATATTAAGTTTCTCTGCTTGTGTAGTTTAGTCGGCGACATGATACTTATTTCTCCCTACTTTTTCTCCAATGTACACGACGTATGCTTGTTTCTAAATATTTTTATTTTATTGGCTGCTTATGTTACTGCAAAATTCTCTCATTGGTATTTGGACATTTTTTCTAAAACCTTCCTAGCCCACGTGAAGTGCAGACACATTTTCACAGACTAATATGTCTACCGTGTATTTTATCAATGGGAATCCTCCAATGCTCTTATTGACACTAGATATTAAAACTGATATGAGCACATCGTGATATTAGTTCCTTTTGAAACTTAATAATTCAAATAAAACCGTATTAGGTCATAAAGAATTATTCTGTTTATCGTTGTACATTGTGTATGTGTGTGTACTCATAAACAGTGTACAGAGTATAACATTAAGATGTAACACAAACAAGGAAATCCCATTACCTTTCTGCGTAAGCCCCAAAACATCTAGAGGGTATCAGCACCATTAGGAACATTAGCTAGCAGAGCGCAGCAACAACTTAGAGACAGTAAACTAACTGCTATACATTTTCAGAAGAGACATTTCCGAAGTTTTAAGGGTACCCATAGGTGAAGTTTCGTTATTATAAACTATGCCCGTAGATTTAATTTTTCAGTTTACACCCTGCATTAAACTTACAAAGAGTGATATCTCGGCTGTCCCTTTAAAACTAGCTTACAAAAATTACGCAAGTAATGAAGCATGATTTATTGAAGCCCAGGAAATTGATTTGAATATTTGCGACTATAATTCGAACGGGTGTCTCCTTAATGCTATGGATTAATGACGTGGCTGTTCGTATCATTTGAATAGTCGAAAGGCATGATGGTGTAATACCGGTACATTTTCACATAAGTGACCCGTATTTATCATGTGCATGGGAAGCACGTAGCAATGCCTTCACTGAAACACATGAAGGGAACGATTTCAGAAGGGTTTATTTCTGGTGAATGGCAAAACTAAACTTTCGTAACCAAGCAAGTTCTTTTGTGTCACGTTCACGAGATATCCTCATAAATAAGCATGTGAAGTGTAAATAAGTAATCTTTCCTTATAGGGCTAAGGAATACCAATATTTGCATAGGTGTATGAATAATGATGTTACAGAGTAACAATACTAGCAGCCATTAGCATACGTTTTCAGAAACCAAGTGCAGTGTATCCCTGAAACTTTCTTTGAAACATCGAAAATCCACGATTTTAGTTCGATTCTTTTTATATTTTAATCCAAAAATCACAGTTTGATATTTTATACCTATACGACATTTCATACATGCTTTTAAATTCGTTCCGGAGATAATAAGCCCTTAATCCCTTTCAAAATTCATCAACACAATGCAATTTAATTCCACCAAAAATAGTTTGTAATTAAACACTTTAATAGTGTCTTAATACATTTTAGGCATGCTTTTTTCAATTATGCTGGTGGTTTGAAAGAATAAACGTTAAATATGGGGCTTTAATTTCTTCATTAAATTGTCCCGCAATATGAATGTGAATGTTGAATAACATCAGAATTAAGATTTTTAATTTATGTAGTTTTATCATCTTATTTATAAGGGCTGTACAGAATTTAATTCATTAAAATACATCGTGTGGTAGAATTTGGAGATTGAGAATGTTTCGACATAAAGGTCCTTGAAAAGAGTATTAAAATTATAACGCTAAAATAACACTCTCTGACTTTATGCTCTTTAAGAAGCACTCAGTGCACATTATACGGACACCGTCTGTTTCTCTCCTCCTCTGTAGCTAGTTTAGTGTTTGGAGATTTTTGAGGTCTCTGGAACGATTGGTTCACTCTAATGTGGGCAAGATTTGTCGTTTTACTACAATTTTATACGAAGCTAGGTTTACAGGCAGGGATTTAAATTGCTTTATGGTATGCCTTAAAAGGTCTGAAGCTATAAAAGCTACATAACATTGAACTAGAACGATGATAGTGCTTAATAATGCTAAAATCCATATTTATCAATTTTGGTAACTTTTGGCCCTTTCGTCACAGATGGATATACTTAACGCTAACTAAACAGTGGCTTCCAGCAGCTGGTATGTTGTTTCAACATCAGCAAAACGTAAAGGGCAACAGGTTTCCATTTCAGAATAGAGAATTTCTACAGAAACACTGCTTACTGTCCAAAGACTTCCAACACAAAACTTTTCAAGGCGTTTACAAAGCTACTCCTATCCACCACACACTTGACAATATAGCATGGAAATGTTGCAGAGTAGTTGCAGTTTATGTTCGCAGTTTTTCTCCTGAATGATCTGGCTAGGGACACATGTAACTCGCTGAATTATGGAGTTGTTACTTTTATTTCCCAAATACAAGGCTTTGCTGCAGAAGAAAACGGCAGCATCGTATCCTTTTGTATCGTAAATCAAGATTCCACCGTTAATAAATCTCTCAGTGCCCCCTCTTTCTCACGCCGGCGCTACGTCTGTTTGTTCCATAAACACGTCCAAAGCCCACTCCCCTTTGCCAGTCCATTCCTCAGCTGGAGGAGGTTAAGTGTACCACAGTACTCTATCTTTGGCCCCAACGCTGCCATGCCCATGCAACTTAATTCTATCAGAGTAGCGTTCCTACCTTCATAAAGCAAGGCTCCATTTATTCATGGCTTCAGGTGCATCTATTAGGATTTAATGGCGGCATCCCAACTGCAACACATGATCAGTTTCCAAAATTACAATACTTGCCACTTTTCTAAAGCAGGGTTAGAGTAAGGATTAACATTCATTTACCCCAATTGGATGTTGTGGTTGACATGTAAACAAAAGAGGTAGGAAGGTGACTGTCAATAACGCACCGTGCACTTCACGCAACAGTTCCACTTTGTCATTGGAAGAGACTGCACACCCTCGCATACGACCTTCCCCCCTGTGACGTAAAAGTTCCGTAGTTCAGTTATGCTTACGCAGAGATCATTAACACTGAGAGTTTCCCCCATGTCTGTTGATCAGTAATGCAATCGTTGAAGGCTATTAGGAATGTATTCAAATTGTGCAATATTAAATAATATTTTAGCCAGAGCACAGTCTGATGCATGGAATTGTGCCGAAATAATGCGCACTAGGTTCAGAAAATACTAAACAGAAATACTGAACCACCTCTGCCATGCCCAGCCTCCTCCCATACATGGTGTAATTTAATGCTTGTCTTACACTCTCTTACTTTAACTCCCTTTAAGCCTGAAATTGACCTGTGTTCATGGGTTAATATTTGTGTGCCAAGACTTTGAACTTCAAACCAGTAAGAGGTGGACTCGACCAGGGTTGCAGTAGACCGTCGTTACGAAGAATGCCTTCCATCCACTCGGGTGAAATAATTTGGTATTTCACCCCTTTTGCCACTCACCTAGGCCCCATCTTCGTTAATACCCTAATGCATGTGTTCTGGAGAGAAATTCACACCAACAAGAGAGTTCCCCAACCAGGCTTTGTGTGTAACACGGATGACAAAGGGTTTCTGCCAACATTAACTAAGAAAACTTCATAGGGAACTAAAAGCAGCGTCACGTTCCCATGCTCTCTAAGTCATTAGGCAATTAAATAATTAAATTTCCCAAAACTTTTTCCTAAGTTATTTATTCCCTATGCCAAAGAGCGCTTTGCTTAGCTCAGTGCTGAAAACGACCAAACTATTTTTAGTTGCGACATTAATTATTATACATGTTTCTTACTTTTGCCACTTCTCATGAACTCTATAATCCTTATTGCAACGTTAAGACAGATTCTGGGGTGGCTGGGGTCTTGTCACTGTGAAACAGTGTTGAACATTACCCAACTCGCGCGTGAGATACACCTAGTTAGTGATATTTCATCGAAGCTCTGTCTCAGAAGTTTCCGATAATAATTGAGAAAAAGCATCTTTATCCAAGTCTTAGACGGATAGGATACAAGATGCAACTCAGTTTTCTCCACATTATCCGACGAGTAACTGAAACATTTCTCGTATGCAGTTTATCTTGCGTTTGCTTGAAGGTAATGTAAAGATGCTTATAGAACCTGCTGACGTTTCTACCATTACCATAAGCAGTGAAGAGTACTACTCGTGGCAACATTTTTGTCTGTGCAGGCCCACAGTTTCAAATGCAATTTTAAGATACCTCGGATATGCACTGTGTAAACTTCTGGTATTCATAGATAAAGTAGAGGGCATACAAGTACACGCGTAGGGAATACCGATTAAATCCATTTTCAACCTGTTGGAAATGTAACTATTAGGGCACACACTTTATGGAATTCTTTTTGTTTTTACTTGCACATTAAGATGTGATATCCAAAGTGAAAAAAGGTAGCGCTTCCGTATACTAAATCTGAATATTCATTGCTTCAATGTAATTGATGGCCAATAGTTTATAAAGTGGAAACAGAAGGGAACTTAATTACGCCGTGAGGCGTGAGATTGCCAGATTAAGCAATGATAAATCAAATAGCTCTTAGACTTCCTTTCCTTACAGCAAACCAGTGACTGCTTCAGGGAATACTTTGAACACTATCAACATTGTATGCGGAATATATTCAGGGTTCATTATCTCAATGCTGAGGAATTAACGTGTGCAATAGACCTATAATTCTATGATTCTAACATTTCCATGTTTTACCGATTTCAATTGCAAAAATACAATCGTAATGCTTAATCAGGAGAAATTATGAACTACAAAATATTTACCTAATTACAAATTCTACGATTCGGATACGATTGCTCAAGTATTAAGTATGGCTGCTACTCTTGATAAAAATGATGATGGTGATGATGATGGTGATGATGATGACGATGACGACGACGATGTTGACGACCACGACGACGACGACGACGACGATGATGATGATGATGTGAGTATCAGTTTGATTTAAATGCTACAAATTTTATTCAATAAATCAGGGGGTGGGGGAATCGAGAAGCTTGAAGATACAGTGGCCTTCCTCTGGTTAGCCTGGCTCTGAAATAGCT
Source organism: Tenodera sinensis (assembly GCA_030765045.1). Taxonomy (NCBI): domain Eukaryota; kingdom Metazoa; phylum Arthropoda; class Insecta; order Mantodea; family Mantidae; genus Tenodera; species Tenodera sinensis. The sequence goes on from CM060964.1 coordinate 64,598,443, forward strand.
TTCCCGGGAGAATAAATATAAGCTAAAACAAGAGAATTTATAAACTCATTGCTTCTGAGGAGAGTGTAATTACATTCAAGAACTATAAATACAAGGCAAGTAGCATAGTGGTACGCTGGAGATGACAAAATTGGTGAAAAGAGTTATGAAAATGGTTCAGACGAGGACTGCCCTTGCATGTGCTTGCAACACTAAGTCCTAAAGATTAATTAATTCCCTGAGAGCGACGTTAGCTCTCGAAAGCTTGTATCATTCATGAAATTCACCTTGCGCGAGAAGGCTTCTGTTGATACCGCTGCTAAGAAAGCTTCAAGGCATGATTTAGAACACTATTTTACAAAGTGTATTTATAACACTGTGAGAGTACTTTTTGAAATTTAGGATTAACGCTCCGTTGGTCGCTAAGGGCCTGGGAAACCCCCAAGTTTATTTAAGCTTTATAGTTTTCGTTTTCGTTTTTATAGTTTTCATAATATTTGTTTTGTAGGTAACATCACATGCTTGTCAAATATATTGTTATTGTTGTTGTTGCTGTTGTTAGTACCTTTCAAATTTGGTCGCGCTGTGGTCGAGCGATTAGACCGCTTGACTCTCATCAAAGCGACCTTATAGTTTTCGTTTTAGTTTTTAAAGTTTTCATAATATTTGTTTTGTAGGTAACATCACATGCTTGTCAAATATATTGTTATTGTTGTTGTGCTTAATACCTTTCAAATTTGGTCGCGCTGTGGACAGGCGGTTAGATCGCTTGACTCTCACCAAAGCGACCCGGATTCGATCCTATTCGATCCGGACCCCCCTATTCGATCTGAGCGTCCTCATGTGTGATGTGTGGTGGACACACCGGCGTAGGGTCAGGTTTTCTCCGGGTTCTCCGGTTTCTCCCGCCATCATTTCACCAATTGCTCTATCATTACCTTTCCTATCATCTTTCGCCATCATTTCATATCATCTACTTCCTCGCTCTCTCACTAGGCTTCGGGCTGATCAGACATCCTGGTTCCTCTGTAAAATCAACTCCGGTTACCAAGACCGCATGTACTGGCCGGGAGGGCTCGGGGTTGACCACCTTCCACTCTCCACCACTGGACCCCGCTCATGACGCCTATAGTGGGCAAAGTGGGGGATCCAGCAGCCGGGCGGGTAGGCCATGGCTACACTCAAAGGGCCGTAGTGCCAAAGGACAGACGGACATTTCAAATTACAAGTTATATACATGAACAATGCAATTTATTATCTTTCCATATAGTGTGGTACAAATTATGTGTAGTGTACTCATACTACGTTTTATTTATCTTTGATCTGTCAGGTAAGAAAATGCTAATAAAACGATGTATATTTAAGCCAAATGAAGCTAAACATTGGAATGAAGGAAAAACACGATTAAAAAAGTAAATGCAAATATATATCCACAAAAGTGTAATGAGGGCCTAATAGGCCCTGCGCGACTGACTGTGTTCTAGCAGGCCGCGGGGCTAACGGAGGGTTAATTTCAAATAAAACTGGCACATGCTCTTTTAGGGGAGAGTCATATTTATAAACTATTTCCTTACTATCCGATCTACACTATGCCCAGAATTACAAAGGCAGAATGAGAGCTTTTAAGCAAGGTTTCTTTCCTGAATTGGCACAAAATTTGATGTGTTGAGCTTACAGAAATCTGTACTTGTGTAGCTATTGGTAGACACATTTGTACAATAAACAACATTCCTGTTTTGTATTTGCTGCTGTTGTACCCTATAGCGATAGGAATGATATTTATTTTTACCTTTATTTTTCAATTCTACTAAACATTGCCATAGTAAATATTACAATACACCAAGGAAAACAAAGTTTGGACCTTGCACGCCATTGCTAAAGCACTTTTGTTGTGAATCCGGACGACAGAAAACGCAATGATGCAAACTCTGTGATATAACAGCCTGATTGGAGCAAGGCACACCACAAGGCGCCTCCATCGATGCAGGATGTAATGGGTAGAATACTCAGACGGGTAGTGTGTGGTCAACGTAGCGCCTCACCTCAGTCGCTTACATATCAAGACAGTATCTTTTTCGCCAAGTAGCTCCTCAGTTTGTCATCAAGGAGCGCAAGAGGCTAAGTACACTCCGTACTAGTTTCCCAGTGGGAGAAAATATTAATGTTCGTACAGGTAACCGAACCAAAGTCCCTTCATAACGCAGGCAGCAACGCTACTGCAGCGTTATGGAAGGGCATCACACGTGGAAGTAGTAACATCGCATGTTTTTGCGAAATGAAATTCAGAAACCTTACTAAAATGAAACGATACAATGATCAAGTTTCGCATAAGCATTACTAAACAAGCTAAGGGCAAACTGACTGAAACTTCAAATCGTAATCTTTTCAGCTTCTTTCCAGATTCATTGCAGCACAATCTGTAGTATTAGCTCAATTGCCTTGTAAATATTTTATTTTTTATAAATCTGAACTTCTAAATAAATAGTAGAAGTTACGCCCATCATAAGTAAACGTCCAGAAAACGACATCACATAATGTCCAATGTTCCAGACCAGTATCGGTAATTATTTTCAGCATGACCGTTCCAACATTGTGTAGTGTGGGTTAGAGAATGGTGAACTACCAAATTGAAGTGTGGAGGAACACCATTTTGTGAAGCATTACGTGGAATAAAATTGCATTTTGTTGAAATATTATCCATTTGTGGGACGTACAAAGGCACATCCGACTGGTCATGATTGGCTTGGCATAAGAGAAGGGCATGTACGTTGCCTCTACTTATTGCCTAACACTGCCCATTTCTTCCTGAATGTCTTGTACATCTTTCGGTGGCATGCAGGAATTCTGTGGGGCAGGTTTCAGTATAATACCAATTAGCTTTTTAGCTAATTAGCTAATAATTACTTAATAGTGTGAGCGCTTATCGCTAACCCATCAGTCAATCTATCATCATCCTGCAACACTGCATTGCAATGGAAATGTTATGGCTGTTTTATCTCATGATAGTTAATTTAGATGTGTGTACGAGCTGTTGGGTTTAGGCAATACCGGTGAGCTATAACCACGTTGTTAGCACCCGACTTAGCGCCTCAACCTATAGAAGATCCTTTGTGCGTATGCTCCCTACTGCAGGGGTGAGATTAGAGACATCCGAGGGTAGCCAGACCTAGGGGGTAGAATGGCACAATCTCTATGGTTTCACATTTAAATCCCTGGTGACAGCTCGTACAACGGGTATGTTTACATCTACCCTGGTGGGGAGGGGGGTGTTCCCAGATTCGGAGACCGCCCCCGATTCGGAGGATGTAGATTTACCTAGGGAATCTCTTTTCCCTGCCATGCAACTGCGAGACTCCCGCTGATACTTACAACACCGAAACAGGAGAAAAAAGGATGAAGGGTGAAGTGAAAGGAGAAGGAATTCAAATGGTGAAATGGTGGGTCAAGATTCGGCGGTTGTAATTAACTCTCCCAGCATTCACCTAGCAACATTGGGAAACCCTGAAAAAAATCCCTGAAAGTCCGGCTCCGAAGATAGAACTTACGACCTCCCGAATTTAAAGGCCTTACTGTTACCCTGAAATATTTATCTAGCCAATGTTGTAAATTTCCTTGGATACCATCAGGCTACTCCAAACCTGCTCGGCTGAGCCTAAGTACTCACACGTACTCGTGCTCGGAGCTCAGCTGGAGGGAGAGCATGATAACCGGCATGCCATCTGAAGGTGGCACCGAAGGTTGTAGCACAAGTGCATAGGCTTCCATCACTTCATTCCAACAATTCATTCAGCCGTGAAAACACCTTTATCCCAATGCCCAGCTGTATTGCATGCTGTAGACACTACTCTTGTGAGCGATGAGTATTCTGATGTTATCGGCCCTCATAAAGCTGGTCGTCTGAGCATATGTCTTTGGCGCTCCGTGGTGGGTTCGTGCCCGCATCGGGCCTGGGTATTATTGTGTATTTTGTGTACATGTAAAAAAATAAGGAAAGGTGTGGAAAAGCGAAGCAGGAAACAAGAAAACATTAAAAAAAAGTTCCCTGGTGCGCACCCAAGTTAGAACAGTCTGCCATAGAGTCATACCCTAATTTCAGATACACTCAGCCACATCTGTAAACTTGAAATAAATCATCATTGGGTGTGGAGGTTATGTGATGAGTTATGCCTTGCCATGAAGGTCGAAAAACTATGGATTTCAATACATACAACGCAGGAGGTTGCACGCAGAAAAAATAAAACTGCAAGAATATTAAAAATCAATATAGTATAAACCGTTTCATTTTGAGCTGAGCTTTAATGACGGTTTCACCCCAACAAATTGCAACTGCTGTTTGGAGGAATTTCACCATGTGAAATATTTTTCCTTTGATGTCGGCATCTGTCACAAGAGCGTTTGAAGTTATTGGAGGTCCACATACAGGTACCTGTAGCCACGGTGTAGTTTTGTCCTTAATTTCTTTCGGTGACTTCTTCGCTGCTCTTTTATTGATTTCCAGTGGGCCTTTTGGTATTTGCATCCTCTTATTAGCAGATCCACACTCCTAATCAGAGATCTGTTATGCTTGTTATGCTCTTCTAGGATGATAAAGGGTGTTTTTATACACTGAATTTCCTAGTGAAATTCACCAGCAATAATTTATAACTATAGCTTAATGTTCAAAGCTTAATTAGATCTTGTGTTATGAAACTGACTGTATATTCATTGATTTAGTTTTTTGTTCTGGAAGAACTCCAAGTTTGTATACCTAAACAAGCAGTGATAAAAAATGACTGTGCGTAAAATACTACTTCTTTATTAAGTTCATTTCCACTCCCGTCGCAGTTTGCAAGGTCTATTCTTGATAATGTTGCTCGTGTTGGCCGGAACGGTATCAGAGTGTATCACCGGCGTTCCGGTATGGAACGACAGAAACATTAAGTGGGTGTCTGTGGTCGATGGTGAAATATCGACTCCAAAATATCTCGCGCAGTGTGCCCTTCCTTGCATGGCAATATATGTTTTTAGATTATTTGAAATAGTAGGTTGCTGATGTAGCGTTACATTGCTTCCCTGTACTTAGATCACGTTATTCTCCCTAGAGATATGCCTCAGCTTCACTGATTTCCACAGATATCCTTCTCATATTTGTGTCTTTCGTTTAGAAAACTATAAGATTTCTCATTTTCAGCTCCAGTAGTATAATTTTATACGTCTGGGTTAGAAACAGTATTGACATACTTTTTTTGTTATTTTTGTTTTGTTTCTTTGTTCTACACTGAAAACGATATGAAAATAAGAGTTTGACCACTTTCATACAAATATATGCCAGGATTATTTAAAACTGGAATGTCTCCAATTACCACAGGATAAGTCTTGAACATAATACAGGCTGCTTATAAACTAACCTGTTATTTTCCACTTAAACACTTTTTATAGACTGTAAACAATATAAACATAAATTTAGACCCTTTGAACATAAATTCAAAATATTTCAACGTGATGACCCTGAAAACTAAGCAAAAGTCCCATCTGGCGTTATCAGTTCCGCAGCGGATAAAAATGCGGTTTTTCAAATGTTCAAGAACCATTGATTTTCACCTGATGCATCTTAGACTTCATAAAGCCCCAGGCGAAAAAGTCAATCGGGCGAACGAGAGCCCAAATTCTTAGCGATGCACGGCCAATCCATCTCGGCATAGTCTTTGTGTTCAGGTTTGTGAACAATTTGAATGGCATATTTGTGGTTTGTTGTTCGTCAGTAACACTGCACATTTGTTCATCATATTCTTAATTACGTGTCTGGTAGAAGCTGGTTTGTGAAATTTGCGCATGAAATGATCCCGCACTTCATTATACGTCATACTAAAGTATATGTTAAAAAAAAAAAAAAAAAAAAAAAAAAAAAGTGGTGTTAAAACTGAAATGGTAAGTGACTATAAACACACCGTACAAACATAAACACTATGCAGACACGCTTGCTAATCATGCCTGAGCATGGAACATCTTACTATAGAAGTTTTCCTTCAGCATGATCTAGTGCCCACAGCAATCACATTCAATCCCAGAAATCAAAGCAGCGAAATTTTGTCGCTTACGTTGTGGTAAATAAGTAAACAAATCTAGTTTTCTTGTCCTTCTTGTGTTCAGTTTAAAGAGTGTGTGTGCGTTTGTGCGTGATTGTGATTGTCTATGTGTGTGTGTTTATGTGTGTGTTTGTGTCATCCCTTTCTGAGTGCTACAAAGCTTCTCCATAAGGCAGTATGGCGCCATTATAGTCTCTCCCTACAGGATTATCGATTTTCCGTAAAAAAAAATGCGAGAAAGCCGTATTTATCTAAGGCATTTCTAATGTGTTGGGTACCACTTCTTTGGCGTGAATTCTGAATGAATAAGCCACTTGACGGTAAATTATTGTGAAAAAGCTATATATTCACTTCGTTTAACGTAGTTTCCTATATTTAATTAAAACAATACATTTACTACATAAGGAGGGTCAGAATCTCCATTGATATCTCTTGTACGACATCGCAGCAGATCATTGCCTCTCATTATTACACCATACTCATATAACTGTGTTGAGTAATCGGCATCACATCACGTCGCACATAATACCTGCAGAGTGGAGTACTTTTAGTGGAACATTTAGTTAAATGAACAGAATAACAATAGTGGACTGTAAAGTTGTACAAACATTTAGGAAGATGGAATAAATGCAGATATAGGATGCAGGATATTCATGAAAAGTAAATTTATGTTTCTACTGTAAACGATTTCACAGAGTACGAGAGGGAATAATATCGAGTTCAGATCCAAGAGTAAATACTTGAAAAGCGATATCTCTCATTTAAAGCACAATGGAAAATGATAAAAGGAGTAAAAGATCGTACAGGATTTGTCCAGTTGTTGTTTTAACTAAAATGAATAGTAGTTTCAGTTCATAAACCATTCCATGTTATCTACTCTATAATGATTGATGACCGCGAGTGTCCAATATGCAACTCATGGGAAAGCGCTGTGTACAAACTGATACATCTCTGCTGTGACTTTTTGTGATAATATTTCCTGATAAAATTCAAATTCAGTTCTATCTACAGTAGCTTAATTGTGTCAATATGCTTCTCACGTGCTTGACAAACCGGCAATGAGGATTTGTTTCTCTTTCTCTCTCTCCTCGGAAAAGAATATATACATTAATATCTTGCCTGAACAAGCTATGGAATTTCAAAACTTGTGAAGTAAAAATAACACTCACACAGTGTCCTTCTGTTACAGCAAAATCAGCTGTTTGTGTTTGAAACATCGTTCTCTACCCCTGAATTTTATCTGCAGTGAACTTGAGAATAGTGCTGTCAGTCAGACTGATAAATATATAGACATTTAATACAATGGTAATAAATTTGTTTCATTATAATCATAATCATCATCACCATCACCATCAGCTTCAGGGATTAAGCCTCATAAATCTTGTCTCCGTCTCATCTTTTAACACTATTGAGCCCATCATATCTTCGGCCTAGGAACATTTCTTTTTGCCTTTGGATTGTAGTTGACGATGAGTTTTGGTATGCGTTTTGTCCAATTTTTTATATCTTGTTTTATTGCGTCTGTCAATTTTAATATGTGGAATTTGCTTCCCTATATCTTCACTTCTTTTTTATCTAGTGGAGTATATACGGCGTGAGATCCCAAAAATCTCATTTCTACTGCTTCCTTTTGTTTTGTAGTGTTTAACGCCCGCTTTTACTACTAGAGTATCGCAGGCGGTGACGTTGATGATAAATGGAATGAAGATGGGACACCGGTGGAATGGGATGGCGGAGGAAACCGGAGAACCCGAAGGAAACCCGCCCCAGCGCCGCTTCGTCCATCACAAATCCCACATGCGGTTGCCTGGGACCGAACCCAAAACTCTGAGCCATAAAACAGCATTGGTTTTGCCATTACCCTATAAAACTTAATCTTACTTTGCTTTCTAGTATTTCTTAGAAATATATAGGTAACACCGCATAGGTAACTGAGTTTATTAATTTTGTCTTGGATATCGTCATTCCTCATGCAAGAAATACTGCAGCCGAGGTAATTAAAACATCTTATGTGCAATATTATTCTTTCTTCCAAGACATGTTTAGCTCTGAGTCTGCTCCTTTAAACGCTGAAACTTTTGTTTTGGTAACTGAAACATTTTAATTAAGATTTAGAGTTATTAAATTTAGTTGGAATAATGCCCACGGTGCGTTAATTTGAGAACTAGCTACAACTTTGTAATCTGCAACATATGAACCTTTTATTGCTGATATTAAATGTCATAAAATGCCTCTTTCCTTCATTATAATCCAAGTTTATTTCTACAGATACTGTCAAGTGTTTTTCACAATCTACAAAGATAGTGGATGCTGGTAGATTATATTTCCCATGCTTCTCTATTATTTGGCTTATGGTAAACATACAATCAGCAAAGGATCTGCCTTTTCTAAATACATTTTGGTTTTCTAAGATCAAATTTTCTATTATAATATTGAGCCAAGTTTTTAATATTTACGTATATATTTTATAACATGTGTTCAAAATACCTTATAGCTGGAAAACTATATTGGAATTATATGTTGGAATCCGCACTGAAATATTAGAGGCTTTCTTACTAAGCTTGGAGTACATACCTCTTTTGGTAGCTATAACGGGGTGCACGCACACCCCACAAGGGAAACCAATTTGTAGCTTCTAAATGAAATCATAAATTCACATAAGTGAAAGGGAAATTAAGTTTAAGAAGGCTTGACACTAGCATGAATAACAGATTGACATAATTCTATCGTGTATGTACACGAGCAAAAGTGATATAACTGTTACAAAAACATGCATAACATTAAAATCCCATACATGTGGTATAAAGCCAGATTATCCATTGCATATGCGGACACAATCTTGAATCTTTGATATATCTCACTTAACATAAGAGGCAGAAAAATAAATATACTAAACATTTCAAAGTTAAAGAAGGCAAAGTTACAGGAAAGATTTGCATTTCATCTGTTTGTTGGCAGAATTTTGTAGGATCCGAATAATTACATTTTTGGATACTTGTTTCTTAATTTGCATGATCAATGATTCTCGCAACAATGTCATTGCTAACAAGAAGTTTCCAAGCCTTAAGTTCATTGGTTATATTCTCTGCCGCACCTTTACTTCCTGGAATTCGTAGGACAATGTTTCTTGCTGCTCTACGCCCTTGAGGCTTACTATATTCTGTGTACCATTGATGTCCACACCTGTCGAAAACTAATGTTGAATTTGTAGGTTGTTTTGTAGGTTCCTCATTGCTGTTGTCTCCGGCAGTCAATTCACTACCTTGTTTGGAATGCCGAACTATATTATGCTCATTTTATGATGAAAAGTCAAAATCACTGTCTTCACTACCGCTATCATCTAATAAAGCTGCTCGGATTTTTTCACTGAATATGAGACTGTCCAGTTAAAAATTCATAAATCACTGTAGGAAGTAAAAGTGAAAGGTATGCAGCAGTAATACTACAGCAACGTAGAAGCACAAAATTTCCAGCTACCTGGGAATCCCAGCCATTAACACACACGGGGTGATAGGGCACCTCAGTGCCTTCGCCAAAGTCAGAGAGCAACAGAAAAATCATTAACCAAACGACACTGGTAATGTTTATGTCGAATTGGGAAGATAAAGCGATGAACAGCATTTATCAAAGCATATTTGAAAATATATAAACAGTCAAATAAGCATGTGGGGTGCGTATGTACCCCGTAAGTGTTTCAGGCTTAAGCTGTGTTGGACGTGAAATAAATGCCTAAATGTGTGCCAGGTTTCCCCCAAAATGGAAGTTTACAATGTATAATAGAGTGAGCTATAGATTGTCTTACTTCAAAAGTACAATAGAGACTGATCACATTAAAACATTTATTATTATGATGATGATGGTGATGATGGTGGTGATGGTGATGGTGATGATGGTGGTGGTGATGATGGTGATGATGATGATGATGATGATGATGATGATGATGATGATGATGATGATGATGATGATGATTGGTTATTAAAACGCCTTGACATGTGGAAACATCAGCATGCTTTCTTTTGCATGTGGGAAATGAGAAGGAATCACATTTAGCAGGTCAAGTCAGGTCCCTCGCACAGTAAAATGTGCGCTTGGTCTTGGATGCTCCTGCGTGTTTGTTAGTTCATCACGGGAATTATGTTGACTTTGCTGTTGATGTTAAACATAGTATAAAGTAGTGTATATTTTCAGCAAACTTTTAATGACTTGTGAGAGGAGCTGATACAGAGACCTCTTATTTTAAGTGAACTAATGAAACAACTCACTTATTTTAGCTTAAAAGTTACTTTTTATGCACTTAACCTAACACCCAGATAGTACAATTTATATATGGTATATTATATATACAGGATGTCGAAAAATTAGACCGACAAACTTTGGGAGCTAATATATAACATTATTTTACACACTTTTTGTTAAGGAAAGCTTTTTGCTGTGGTGCTTCGTTTAAGCGCTGGAGGAGTTAATGTCATAGATTACTGCCTCCCCCCCCCCCCCCCCCAGTTTCATTATTTACGGCAAAATCAGCAATGCAAATTAGTATTGCATTTATCTTAATAAGGCACACACTCTTAATCCAAGAAACAAACACAGGACACAAATAAAACACAAACACCTCATTGTTTATAGTTAATCACAGCTTTACTATTCAAAATTAGACCCACAAACTATTAAATGAGAGAAGTGGCTGTTGTCTTTGCGAGAGTACGGCAGAATAGGCCACGCCGATGCACTCTGTGTTAATCGCAATAGGTGTGCGTTCCAACATTTACAGCTCCCATCTGTATATGAATTTGTAAATAAAGTCCTGCATTTACGACATACTTAAGGATTTTTGCAAATTAATCCAGAGTTAGGTTCCCTATTCACAACTACTACACTGTACTGTGTTATGCATTCTAGAGGGGGCTGCACGTAACACAGCCAGTGCCTGACCTTGCCCTAATGTCCGTATGATCGTAACCTCTAGTGTCCTAATGAGAGTGGAAATATACTGAAATGTCTCTCTCTCTGGTGATTAGAGAAAGTCATGTGAGTGAAGCACGGGGCTTTAGGCATGTCTTAGTCTTATCTGATTTTTGCAAAGAATACTAAGTAATTCAGGTAATGCTAAGGCGTGTGGCAGTAAATACAGTTCTGAATTAAATTCTTGTGTCTGAAAATCCCATACTCTGTGAAGTAAGACTACACTACTTCTCTGTTTCAACAAAACAAACCTTCCAGCATGTTCATCAGAGCACACCACACTTATAATATATTTAGAAAATTGTATGTGTGTATTTCCCTTGTGTTGGTTTTGCGACAGAATTGACCTATGCTGCATTTCGCCAATGTGTTCTAATTTATTCTTGCAAGATTGCAGTTATCCAAACAGAAATATCACAAACATATGCTACAGAGTTCAGCATTTTGTAACACCTCAGCTTAGTTTGTTTAAGAGAAATGCTTTTGTGTAAATGTGTTTAAAAACCTTTATTACGTTCGAACAGTTCAGTTTTATATTTCCCTCTTTTATCACGCTTTGCTGCAGAGCATTCATTTACATGGTAACTAGATTAACCTCCAGCTCACAAAAGAGTTCATTGATTTTTTACCACATTATAGCCTTAGGGTATGTTGAATGAGACTATGTTGGTAATTATTCATCTATAATATGAAAACAAGACAAGCACTGGTGATAACGGTGCAATTATTTATATTTATTTACGGCCTTTTTACAAACTCGTAAATGCGTTTTCCACCACAGTAGCATCTATCTCAAAGCCTAGTTATAACGTAGCTGCAGTAAATCATATCTAGGTGAGCAAAATCATAGCTCAAAGCATATTTCCCTAAGCGTAGTAATGAAATAAAACGAACACGATGCTTGGATCGACATGCATGCCGGCGGCTAAGAAGATAAAAGCTAAATCTAATGAATGACGTTGTTAGTGATCCTGTCCATATATATTTACACAAACAACTTGTGACATACTTCACCCACAGTCCTCCAGAAACCAAGAGTATCATCAAAATTTATATTATACTTTGAATCCCTAAGTAGATCCATTCGTAAATCGCCATTTCCCTTTTTCTTTGGAGAAAAGAACCCACAGATGAATTTTGCATGCTTCAACTATACTTTCATACCTTTTGTTGTGCTAAGGTTGTCCTGTAGGATACAATTCTTATTCAGTTGTTTCCCAATTTTTAAGAGTAAATTTAAAACAAAGATGAAATAATTGTAATCGGATCGTTTGACCTTTTAATAATCACGCGGATACCTGTAATTTAACTTGTCGATTTGTGAGTTTAACATATTCAGAGTAAAGCTTTGAAAGTTAAAACATCTCTCCTGAAAGAGACAGAACAATATAAATTTTTGTTAATTAAGTAAATCAATGTATTCTATATGTTTTTAACTGTCATTTCTGTAGCATATGTGAAATTTTAATTAACTACCATAACATGTAATTAAAATGTTTCCTCCAGGTGTATAAAAGATTTCGAAACTAACATGTATAAACGCGTATAATGGAAAATAAGTAAATTAAATTCAACTGTGTTGGTCTTCACTTGGGTTAAAATCACAATGTACTTGTTACATTGTCACTTTGTATATAAAAATGACAACACTAAAGTTTATAAATGTGTACTGTGGCAAGTAAATAAACCAAACAGAACTTTCATATTCGTTATTTAGGTTGACGGAAAAATACTGTTAACGGTCGTTGCTAGGTATTCAATTGTCCAGAGCATTCGTTAGAATGTCGCTTCTACCACCCCTGGTTCTAAGTAAAGCTCCCTTTTATGCCCGTTCGACTCTTTCTGGGCACTAGAAGCTTCAAGAGGATTTCTGTGCTGCTCCACGCAACCTTTTTGAGACATTTTTTAAACCTTGACGAGCAAACATCTCATGAAACCAGAGATTCAAAAACCCACTCTAATGCGATCCATGCTGTCTGTAGCTTAAAATTTGACAAGGAATTAGTTAACTTGTGTATTATTGGTAAAATTTTGCTTTAAGTCACCGTATTAGCTCATGCGGGGAACTGATTTTGCGCCACTAAAACTGATGGAAAATCAAATACCTAATGACTCGTACTCTTATTTCGTTTTCATAGGTTGGTACCTGCAAACCATATCTTTCATCCCACCTTATCCAGACTTCGGACTGGCAGGCACACGCCTGGCGTGGCTAAAATATGATGAAAGCTTTTAATTGTTAAAATATTAGCCTCTTTACAGATTTGTTCACAGATCATTACAACTAAGGTTTGTTTAAATAAAAAAAAAAAATTCTAACGTAGTCTTTGCGTGTTCTCATTCCAGAACGGTGTTCTCGGATAAATGAGTCAACTCTATTAGCCTTGTCGAGTGCCTTTTTCGTTTTCTTTCCTGGTTCTTCTATACCATTGATTTTCATGTAAGTTTCAGTCTGTAGTGGGTTTAATACATTGGCAAATTTTAATATTTCTGGGTGCGGAGAATAAAAGAGGGCATTGAGCTTTCTGTGAAAAGATTCGCAGGCGTTGGTTGTGTTTGTGGTAGCTCATGACTGTACCTCCCAAATTACTGGGGGAAAACGTGCTTCATTCGATATATAGTTGTCAACAAGATAATCACAAAATTCCCTTAATTTAGAGTTCTCTGGTTTCTCGTCATATAGATCAAACACAAACCAGTCACTTACTTCTTCAGGAGCTAGATAAGATAGGCCAAAAATGTGAGTAAGCGATTGACCTACAGATGTTTTGCCTTTATATGTGTTTGCTAAGCCGATACTTTGTAATTTACGCCACGAAGCTTGAGAAAGTTTGAATCTGCATCCACTTATTACCACTGTTTCACCCCATACAGATATAATAGCAGTATGAATTGCTACCTTATAATCCACTATAATTTCTTTTAGGTTTGAATGATAAATCCAGATCTGCACATTTCTTAAGTATGTTCCTGAAAACAGAAGTGTATATTTCCTTTCTTTTGTCTGGCAACACATAAAATATTGCCGGAACATTGTGTTTCTTTTCCAGGAAATGAAACGTTAACAACTGTGTGAAATGTTTAGCACAGAACTCAAATGTGCCGTCCATGTGTACAGTCATTTTTACAAACATATTTCAGATTTGTTTCACAGGTAAACACCATAACGTTATTATCGATATCATTAAGGAGAACAAACTATTCACCTTTTGAGGTTTTTAACTGAAGCTTGCTGGCACTTTCATGAGCGTCTGTTTTGGATGTTGGAAAGCGCGTACATTATGAACTGCTTCTCGTAGTCGTTTTTTGTCCAAGAATTGTAATAAAGTAGCTGCATCACATGCATTCTCATTAATTACTTCGGAAACACCTGCATTTGGTTTCTCAGAATTGTCCTTAACAGCTTTGTGTTTACAAGCAGCCCTAACCTTTTGTCGGGGTAAAGATCTTCACTTACTTCATGGTGGTGGTCATCATATTTTAATACGATAACTCCTTAGTTTGTTATAACTTTTGCGCAACATATTTTTTGTGCATCACAATTTTATACCTCCATCTGAATAAGTATAGGCATATCTGTATTTAAAGCCGTCCACTTATCAGCAAGTCCTTCCCTCCGATCGTACCCTCAATAACAACTTCCATAGTCTAATTGATGCAACCAGCACCCACGAATGTCTGTTAACGTTCGCTTACTGAAATAAACAAAGATGTGCTGACAGAGGCGTCTTCATCGTGGCGTAAAATCATGTTCCTAGATCTGTTACTAACCTAACTTTATTTTTCCTTAATAGGTGGCGTAAAATCAACTTGCGCAAAATCATGCACCCCTACCTCATGTGTTATTGGCGCAACTATTAAGCTTGCTTTGCTGATAAGACCCTTTCTGTGACACGAATGCACAGCCTTCGTCAATGAACCGAATAAGTTATAAAGATAGTGGGAATTCAGCAAACTCGCATAAATCGACAAGTGTCCACTTTCCAATAGTGGTTAGAAAGAAGTTTTCTGAAAGACCAACAAACTGAGAAATTTTCATTCACATTTATGGTTGTTGTGGTATTTGTTGTTATTATTATTATTATTATTATTATTATTATTATTATTATTATTATTATTATTATTATTATTATTATTATTATTATTATTATTATTATTATTATTATTATTATTATTATTATTATTATTATTATTATTATTATTATTATTATTATTATTATTATTATTATTATTACTATTATCATCATCATCGTTGTTATTGTTATTGTTGTTATTGTTATTATTGTTATCATTATTACCGTTATCATTAGCATTATTATCATCATCATAATCACCATCATAATCATCATCTTTATCATTATTACTATTACTATTACTAGTATTAGTAATATTGTTATTATTGTTATTGCTGTTATTGTTGATATTGATACTGTTGTTATTCTTGTTATTATTGTTCTTATTTTCTTGTTATTTTGTTATTATTTTGTTGTTATTCTTGTTATTATTGTTCTTATTTTCTTGTTATTTTGTTATTATTTTGTTGTTATTTTGTTGTTGTTAGTGTTGTTATTTTTGTTTTTTTTTATTATTATTATTATTATTACTATTATTATTATTATTATTATTATTATTATTATTATTATTATTATTATTATTATTATTATTATTATTATTATTATTATTATTATTATTATTATTATTATTATTATTATTATTATTATTATTATTATTATTATTATTATTATTATTATTATTATTATTATTATTATTATTATTATTATTATTATTATTATTATTATTATTATTATTATTATTATTGTGGCGGTGGCGGTGGCGGTGGCGGTGGCGGTGGCGGCGGCGGCGGCGGCGGTGGCGGTGGTGTCGTCGATAACTTTGGATAAATTAATGAACAACGTTATATCAATAGTTACTTAATTTGCGGAGGATACTTTTTGTTAATAAGGGTAATATGTTTTCAGGTTGGTTAGAGCTCTTAGTATGCGTGGCACACATAGGCGAAAGTGGAGCAAATTTTCTGCAACATTAATGCAACAGCTCAGGTATTGAAGGTGTGAACATGTGGAAGCAAACTGGTTGGTCTATGACAGGCGTTCGTGTTGATAACATCAGTAGAAAATTTTATGATGTATTGGTGGAAAACGAACAAAGAAAATCAACTGACATATTGAATTGGATACGTATTGAGGGACTCTGGGACTGGATAATGGCTGAAAACTTATCAAATTGACGAGTTTTAGGTTTATGGGTTTCAATGTTCTCCAAACCTTGAGTCATCGCTTGGCAGTGAAATTTTTTCGATTCCGTCATTTTGAAAGGTCTAGCGCCGGCTTTAAATGCCGTGTAGCTACATTTGAGTGGCCCATTTCTGCTTAAATTTTCGGCAGTATTTGAAAAAATATGGGCCAAAGAGGACTAAGAAATAAGCAAGTTCAACGAAAAGAAATGGTTAAGCTATAAATCTGAGGAGAGACTACTAGACAATAGAAGGAAGGTCTGACACATGCAGCAGGGCAATTTTAAGCCAAACAGGTAATCTGACTTATGATCATGATGCATGAGTGTAGTAAAATTGGTTTTTCTCGATTTTACATTTTCACTTCTTCTACTACGTATAGTAAGTAAAGGAAGTATTGTATTCCACCCAAAAATTCGATGTCGAGATTTCACCGGAAATGTTTTGAGGCCCCCTGAATCAAAAAAAAAGAAATGATGGATATTGACTTGTGTCAATATCCATCCATCCGTCCGTCCGTCGGTTAGTCTGTGTTCTGTGCATCTGTCAGCCTGTGGACAGCATAACTCAAAAACGAAAAGGCGGTCATAAACCAAAGTTGGTAATTAAGTTTAACATCTTTTAAGGATGCGACAGAAAGATTATGAAGAACATTTCTACAACTTAAACTACCTTTTACATGAAGAATTTTTCCAAAATTCTGATTTTCTCGAAAATGGTTCTAACGATTTTGGTTAAAATGCCACGTGTTTAAGATATTTTTATGAGAAATATATGAGCGTATCTTTTCAATTTTCCGGTCATGTAGTCATGTAGTCCTGTTTACCAAATCTTACTATACAGAAATGTAGAGCTTGCTAAAACCAATTTACGTCCAGATAAACCTTTCTGTTGAGTGAGCCATTTCGGAGATAATCCTTGTTATTTAAGTGAGTTTCAGAAAACTTAAAGTTTCGTCAAATGGAACTGGTTATACAATTTTTATGTGTTAACCGTGCAAAGAGTACGGACTTTCGAAGCCTTAAGTGATTTTATTATCGCTCAAAGCCTACTGTGTTCCCATGTTGCCCTGGCACCTACAAGAAAATAAGCAATAAAATAATTTCTGCAAATGTATACCTCAACTAACACGAAGAAGATAGAGGAATAGGAGTTTGTAAGAATGGTTAGTATAAGAGTAGAGAAAGTCATATGAGTAGAGAAATTCACATCAGATTTTTAAAACACTATCTGTAACATGCACATTAAATTTTGCGCTATAATCCTAAAATTTTTCCAGCATATGATCCATTTATGTGACTTGAAGTTCAGGCTTTGGTTTCAAAATCTGAAAATTTGTTTAGCTTTTAAAAAATTAAATAAACAAAAGAGTTAAAAATATTTTCATTGTCTATCAAACAAAAGAAATTAATTACTTTAAAAGTACCTCCTTTTTCTTCCTGCCAAAGATGGATGGTGATATTTGGGCAACTAGAATTTATAAAATAATAAAACTGTTGTGATGTTTTAGTTTCTGGTGCGCATGGAATATTTTGAATATTAAAGTATTTCTGCATTGTGAATAAATTGAATAATTAATTCTCTCAAAACTGAAACAGATTGTGCTGGAACTTTGTGTGGTAATTTATAACATAATGACCCTTAACTGTGGAAATTATTGATTTTGTACCTGTAAAATATAGAAAATTCAAATTTCAGATCCAGGATCCCTTAAGGTACCGGTTACCAAATTGCTTACGTTTATAGCCCTAAAAGCCTAAATATTTCAGTATTTATAGTTTTGTTTACATTCGCTGTGCGGCAAACGCTATAGAAGAAAATGAAAATCGTACAAAATTTTCTTTTGTAAAGTTATTAATATGTGATATCCTAGTTTGTATATTTTCGTGGGGATATGACATTAAAATATATTCCATATTCTACTTTTACACCTTTATACTGGTCAATTGCTCCGTTGCAACATATCAGATTTATCCAAGCTGATCTTTGTTGACGTTTCTTTGTTTTAATACTTATGATCCTAATATTCTAACACAGTGATTATTTTAAAGTGCAGAGGGATTTGAAATTTCAACATTGTAGCAGTATTTGCTGTGTACCAAATATCCAGGAAACGTTCCTTTATTTTTTCTTCCATATGAAATACCTATACTTTAGAAAATTTACATCTAGTATCACTTAACTGTTGAAAGTGGTTACTTTGTAGCAGCTAAGATGTATTCGTTTGTCTATCTCACATACTAAGATGCATACTGTAGTTGACAACATATCAGTTGGATAACCAATAAACGGTATGGAGTTCGATTATGCTCGCTCAATCTCATATGCTAATGAATACCTAAGCAGTTTGTGAAATTCTCCAGAGACCGTTAAATCACGACCTCCATCATGTACTGTTACCAAATAGGTTGTTTCATAGTTTACTAGACATTAACTCTTTTTCTAATTACTGTTACATTGAGTTTCACAACCTTTGCATGAAGTTTTGGTTAAAAATATAATTACTATTCCTATACCTTAATTTAACAGAGAAATTACACCAGAGTTTAGTGAATAGACAACATTATTACAAGTTTTAGAACACCGTTTTTTCCTAGCCTGGTCCGATATTTTACACTTAGGGCCTGAATTGCGTAGCCCCCTCCCCCTTAAAAGTTATACTGATTGTTTTCCGGTTTGTTACTCAGCAAGTGGCTAAACTAATGAATATCACTGGGAGGCCTTTAATATCATACACCAGTGATGTAATACTAAGTTGTCGCTGTCCTTCAATGTGCCAGCATTATACCGAGCTTAACTCATTGGCTTCGTCTGCTGGCCGATTTCAGAGGTCAAAAAGAGACAATGTGGTAGGAATGGATTCAAACGTCAAAATGTGCATTAGGAACATGCTGTATCTTTGTTGATACCATCCCAATAACAATACCTCACACTTAAGAACACCAGACGATGATTTCTAACCAATGTTATGTATGTATATAATGTATGTAGGTAGGTAGGTAGATAGGTAGGTAGGTATACGAACAAAGGAATATTTACATTGGTGGTGAAAATTTAATTTCAATTTGATCTATTAATTAAATATTAATATAGGCTAGTAACTCATTCCGCATAACCGGCAGGGCAAAGGTGGGGACAGCGGTTGGGCGGTAGGCCTTGGCCCGGGAAGGGTTACTGCGCCTTGAGTTATTATTATCGCCGCCACCACCACCACCACCACCACCACCACCACCACCACCACCACCACCACCACCACCACCACCACCACCACCACCACCACCACCACCACCACCACCACCACCACCACCACCACCACCACCAACGCTACCGCCACCATCACCACCACCATCATCATCACCACCACCATCACCACCATCACCACCACCATCACCACCATCACCACCACCACCACCACCACTACCACCACCGCCACCACCACCACCAGCACCACCACCGCCACCATCACCACCAGCACCACCACCAGCACCAGCACCACCACCACCACCAGCACCACCACCACCACCATCATCATCATCATCATCAAATAAATTGAATTAGTTGTCATATGCTTTAATATCACACTAGAATGTAAGGGCATATGTATTTCATTAGGAAGGTTAGCTCTAAGAATTAATGTGCACAATTTGTTTCCTAATAGACGCCTAACAGGTTGATAAGTACAAGTGTTTCTGAAAATTATCTTCATTGAGCTATAATCATCTGCTTTTAAAGGTAGATCGGAAATTTTAAGATCTAAGGAAATCTAAAAAGTAGACTTCACACGATGTTTAACATTGTTTTGTTGGTTTGTATACTGATGTCCTCCAGCGTAATGTCATATCGGACGATGAATAAAAGAAGTTAGTGAAATGGTGCTCCATTGAGACCGAGGTCCATAGAGCTTAAAGTTACCCAAATTTGTCTTCTCATTTGAAAAAACTAATAATTTTCAAATTCGAAATAAATAGTTTTCGTATTTTAAAATCAATGTATTACATAGGAAGCACGATTCACAATTTTGTCTAGGACAAGTCACTAGCTGGCCAACTTTCTGTGTTAAAGAAAAGCAGAGTAGCTAAGGAAATTAGAGATTGCATTGAACACAGTCACCAAGGACTGTGTTAACTGTATATCTCAAGGTTCCCGTAGTTAGAGCTCATTACATTCAGAGGCCACAGAATTGCTTGCACAAACACACGTATGCCAAATAAAAAAAATTAAAGAGGGGAAAATGGTTCTTAGAACTTAGAAGGTTAATGTTAAAATTACGTTTCAGACTCGAATAAGTTACGATCTGACAATGTATGATGTAGGAAGGTTGATGGGTAATCATGGATTTGATAAAAGAGAACGTATTTCTAAGGTTGCTGTATTTTCTCTCGTATTTTACAGTGTACAAAACTAGTTTACTGTGCTCGATTATCGGCAGCCCTTGGCGCATAAAGACCGTGCAAGACTTATACATACTTGGCGGTCGCAGCTACAGGATTCACCACTTAGCATTTCAGCGACTAAGGCAATTTACTCTTCTCATTGTTATTGCGGAAACAGTTACTTAAAATCGGAAGGTCATTAGTACATCAGAAGTTGCTCGGTATAATTCTTCAATAGTTACAATTTGTAGTACTAGTACCCAGAGACGTTATGATTCACTTTGTCAAGCGGTCGGCAAGTCTTCTCAAATAGTTCACGCCATTAAACGTATGAGCCAACTTTTTTTGCTATTATCTATTTTCACAGCCACACATACCCCGAGAAAAGAATCCCATAGTTTACTCCTATAGCAGCCGCATCAGAAGTATCATCAAAGACGGATATATTGGAGTAGGCATCAAAAGTGAGATACACTGGGAGGGACGGTAATACAGTGAGGGTGCACTTAAGAAAGAAAAGGCTAACTTACTCATTTTTGTAAGTTATCTCATTTATTACTTTTTAAACATCGAAGTATGCAAGGAGTTAGAAATTGATAGTGACCCTTTTTAATTTGTAAATATTTTTCTCCTGTTAAACTTGGGCATAGAAGGCTAAGATAGGGTATGTTTACTTTTCATCTACTTTGAGTAAAAGGGAACCCAGCTATGTGACAATGAACCCTTCTTAAGCACTCACAGCTCACATATGCTTTGAAGCTCAAATATATGTGCTGGCCGTGACATCGCTGGACTAATCCGTGTCTTTAAATTAATTTGTCATACTTACTTTGAAGTGTATGGGGAAACTGCTGAAGAGAAATTAAACACGTAGCGAATAAGAGAAACAAAACAATGTGGGTTTTAGGTGGTTATGAGTGCTGTCTTCATCGGCTATGTATTGTTAGCTATCCCCAGGTTGGCTATTGTTCCCACACGATAGCAGACCTTTATTTTTGTAATTTGGCAATTACATAGAGGCAAGTGGGTATATACGATCTTGCTTTTATGCCTGGCTGCTCGTAATTGGAATATGTCACCAGCACAGCGTCGGGGTGGTTATCAGGCCCCCATGAGCATAAGCGGCCCCGTGCTATGTGCTGTGTACTTATGTGCAATAGGGGGAAAAGGTGCACTCTGTCCTAGGTGGCTTGAGCATCATCGTGTAGGTATTCCCCGTACGCATAGAGGATTCAGAACAAGGTGCTTATACACGTGTTACATTGCTTCCATTGCTGAGGAGAACACATATAGGTATAGTTATGTGTGACTAAATTGGTTTAGACACCTGTAACTGTCCAACATCTTGCCCTTCGGTAAAGTATCGTAGAAACATTAACACACAAACTGATGTGATTCAACGAGGAAGAATAACACCGATTCCTATCCACGTAAAATGTTCTCATACACTAAGCTCTAACTCGGTGACCTGATGCCTCCTGCGAAGTGTTTCTATCCTTACAGGAAACACTTTCTGCTTTCTGTACCGTGCACTACACCAAATATAAGAAGTATTGTATTCCGCTCAAAATTCTACATCGAGATTTCACCATGAATGCACCTTTTGTATCGGTCTGGATGGCTCATTTAGTTAGACGGTGGTCTGCGGATCCCAAGGTTGCAAGTTCAAATCCGGCCCAGACTGATGGTTTTTAAGTGTGCTTAAAACCGACAGCTCCATGTCAGTAGATTTACTGGCATGTAAAAGAACTCCTGCGGAACAACATTCCGGCACACCAGCGACGCAGATATGATCCTGGCAATTGCCAGCGTCGTTAAACAACACACATTTTTACGCCTCCCTGAATTAAAAAAAAAAAAAAAAAAAAAAAAGCACATTCAGAAAATGGCTCAAAAACGCAAAGTCAATTAAGTTCTAAACTTGGTATTTAAGCTCAGCATCTGCTAAGGATACAACAGAAAGACTTTAAAGAGTATTCCCCATTGTTAACGCAATGAGCGCAGAAATACAAGCGGTGAGAGGGGCAGTACAGCCAGCACAGTGCAAATTATAGCTTTGCTTACAAGGCCTTCACAGGCAAGTAAATATTTGACGTTTTCAATATTAAACACAATAGTGCCGTTCAGTTTCCTGTATGTATATTGCAAATAATTTGTAAAAGGAGTGATGTTGATGGTGCCTGTTATGAAAATCACCCTGAAAACACATAGATTTTAGGATAAGACATAGGTAAATTTAATACATATAAGTATTAGAGATTTACCATTTGAAATTTCATCATGATTATTAACATTATTCTTGTAAGGTTTAAAATTTTTACGGCGGTAAAACCTATTATCGCTTTGTTTGAGATCGGCTGTGTCAAAATCTACAAATTCCTGAGGAAGGCCACTGAGATTATGACGATGATGATTGATGATGATGATTGATGATTACTGTTGTTCCTTGGTAGGTGAATTCAATCATTGATAGTTGGTATTTGCCTACTAACCTAATGTCAAATGAAACTTATTGTTAATTGCAGAGTAACGTATTTGCATTCATCTTCTTTCTGTGTTTATTAATTGTTTGGATTACATTTACGTTCTCCGTAGTTAACTCATAGTAGGCGTGCAAGAGTCATGTCATCATTTATCCGAGGTTCCACGTGTGTCGGAAAACGTAAACAAAATAAGTAATACGACCCTGATGTTTGCGCGATGCACACTGTGTTCTCCCTCTGGCAACCGATCGAGAGCTATCTCTTTGTTATTTAAACGGACGCTGACGCACTTTCATACTTGTATTAATGGATGCAATAAAAAAAAAGAAAAAACATATTAAACGAAAATTGAGTTCTGCCTATTCTGCGGAACAAGCTTTGCTTAGTGAACAAATCTCGTCATTGTTTGTTTCTACCACTTGGGTGTAACTAAATATCGAAAACTGCCTTGTTGTTTGTGCATTAGTCTTAATGGAACTTTTCTTTTGAGTTTGGCATATATTTAACTATTTTGAGCACAATGTTGTTACAAATGTAGCTGATTTGCCATCTTCTACTGTGAATTCTGCACCACTTTACAGAAAAGAGTCATAAAGCCTGGGCACTATGAAGTGGTGAAGTAAACGTCACCCGATACTTTTTGGGAACTTTTCCCCTAGAAACCTGTATTACCGTTAAATATGGCAACGTTTATGTGATAAAATCCTGTTTTCTTTCTTTGTAAATATGTACGAACTTGTGTTCCCCATTTGTGGTTTGATCAGATTTTTCTTTGAATGACATTTATACGACAAATAATTTCTGCTCAGAAAGTGTAGTAGATAACCATCTTCAGGTTTAAGGTGCTAAAAATAATCTCTAAGTGCTATTGGTGTAAATAGGAGGTTTGGTTCTTTTTAAAACAAAAAGTGATGAAATTACAATTAATAGATGATATAATTGAGGAAAAAGTCATCTTTCTTTGCGCATAAGATTATTTCATGAGCATAGAAAACATTTATCTGCTCGCCGCAAACATTTCAGTGCAATATCTTAAATAGGTGTTTAGGTAATCTGTCATGCATTTAGCATATTTAACATAGGCAGTATAGGACTTTTAATTTCCCCTCATATAACATGGTGAGTAAACTTTCTGAGGATCTAAAATAATTTCTGCACAAAGTAATGATGCCATACCATGCACCAGTGGCACCCAGCGTTTTCCTCTGTGGGTAAACGACGTCACCTGTTTCTTCACGCCGCCTCCTTCGCTTTGTGCAGGAAGCATTTCCCCTTTAGTCACTCAGGTAACCAACAATTGGAGAGATTCGTTTTTAAGTCTCATAAATGCATCAAGGTTTGGTGAACAGGGGATGGAGGGAAATCCACCTTCCCATCTTATGCATAAGGTTGGGCATCACTACTATACACTCTCGGATCTTATGGATAAGGTTGGGCATCACTGCTATACACCCTCAGATCTTATGGATAAGGTTGGGCATCACTACTATACACCCTCATATCTTATGCATAAGGTTGGGCATCACTGCTATACACCCTCATATCTTATGGATAAGGTTGGGCATCACTACTATACACCCTCATATCTTATGCATAAGGTTGGGCATCACTACTATACACCCTCATATCTTATGCATAAGGTTGGGCATCACTATTATACACCCTCATATCTTATGCATAAGGTTGGACATCACTACTATACACCCTCAGATCTTATGCATAAGGTTGGGCATCACTGCTATACACCCTCAGATCTTATG
Source organism: Tenodera sinensis (assembly GCA_030765045.1). Taxonomy (NCBI): domain Eukaryota; kingdom Metazoa; phylum Arthropoda; class Insecta; order Mantodea; family Mantidae; genus Tenodera; species Tenodera sinensis. Next base: position 64,623,319 of record CM060964.1, read on the forward strand.
GATAAGGTTAGGCATCACTACTATACACCCTCAGATCTTATGCATAAGGTTGGACATCACTGCTATACACCCTCATATCTTATGGATAAGGTTGGGCATCACTGCTATACACCCTCATATCTTATGCATAAGGTTGGGCATCACTACTATACACCCTCATATCTTATGCATAAGGTTGGGCATCACTACTATACACCCTCATATCTTATGCATAAGGTTGGGCATCACTACTATACACCCTCATATCTTATGGATAAGGTTGGGCATCACTGCTATACACCCTCATATCTTATGGATAAGGTTGGGCATCACTACTATACACCCTCATATCTTATGGATAAGGTTGGGCATCACTGCTATACACCCTCATATCTTATGCATAAGGTTGGGCATCACTGCTATGCACCCTCATATCTTATGCATAAGGTTGGGCATCACTGCTATACACCCTCATATCTTATGGATAAGGTTGGGCATCACTGCTATACACCCTCATATCTTATGCATAAGGTTGGGCATCACTACTATACACCCTCATATCTTATGCATAAGGTTGGGCATCACTACTATACACCCTCATATCTTATGCATAAGGTTGGGCATCACTACTATACACCCTCAGATCTTATGGATACGGTTGGGCATCACTACTATACACTCTCAGATCTTATGCATAAGGTTGGGAATCACTACTATACATCCTTAGATCTTATGGATAAGGTTGGGCATCACTACTATACACTCTCAGATCTTATGCATAAGGTTGGACATCACTGCTATACACTCAAATCTTATGGATTAGATTGGGCTTCGCTGATATACACCCTCAGATCTTATGGATAAAATTAGACATCACTGCTGCACATCCTCAAAGTTGAAAGCTTCGTTTCTGCTAACGAAGTTACCTTAGTTGACGGCCAGATTCTGGGACTGCGGTTATTTCTTTATTGCTTTGGGTATTACGGCATTTCTCTGCACATCTATACTGTCAAATTAAATACCAAAGTGGAAACACATCACCCGCTTCTACAGTTTGAAGTAACGTTAGCAACTGCCGAGCAAAAGCATGCGGTTTTCATTTTCACATGGAGGATTAGATTTATGGGAGCTCTGAATATTATAATAATGCGCTTACAGAACCCATCAAGAAAATTACGTTTCGTTACTAATCTGCTTGTTTTGAGGATATAGCTTAGTTTTGTGCCGAAATGAAATTTCTTGGGAGTGGCATTAAAACAAGCTATTCTAGCAAAAATACCTTTGTGTCGCAAGAACATAACAATAAAGTGGTCAATGTAGATTAAAAAAATACACAACTGTTATGATCAAGAAGTTATCGTAGTTACATTTTATAATTGCAAGAAACAGGAAAGAAATATTTAACCTGTCTTGTTAATGCACTTTTCGAAAAGTTGTGTTAATGCATTATTTGAGGTATTTGGGCTTTCGTCAATACATCTGTCCTTTTAGTTCAACTAATTAAGCTTTTGAGAAGCTCCCATTTACTTCCATGCTTTCCCAATTTTCTTGAGAAGAATTAAGGCATCTTAAGAGATAAATCGACACCAAAATGGAGCAAACCTAGTTTTGATAGCATTGTTTATATCTCCAAATATTCTTTAATAATGTTTCCACTATCCTTCTGGAGATTTGTGTATGTAACCCTTGATGAAAATACTATCCATTTCTTTTAAATAATAGGTTTTCTGCAACTGTGTTTTCTATGACCCAAATTTCGTTTTTATGTCCTTAACAGATCTTATTAATCGCTGAACAGATGCAAAAAAGCTGCAGAAGGGTAAACAGCTATACCTTGGCGTATACTTGAAAGGATGACAACTAATTTGCCATGTGAATGAGTGAACTAGCGCTGCCAAATTAGTGACTCGTGCTCGAAAATCGATAGTTTAAACCTGGCCTCATAAGAAACGTCTTTAGTGATTGCCACAAATGTCAACTGTAATTTTCATCTCAAACCATGAAAATTTAGCAGGTTCAGCTGATTTGGTAATGAACTGCAACTATAGTTTAATGAGTATACAGCATTAGGTTGAAAGCAGTGCAAAAGGGGATGAATTCCTAGAATTTAAAACTCGGTTGTGACCTCGAAACGTAATTTGTATTTTACGACCTATTAGCACGTCTTTAAACCACGTTGGAGACATTTGACCATTATTAACCAAATAACACAAGTAATAGTGCAGAGTGCCTCTGTGGCCTGGTGGTTAGCTTGCTAGCTTCCAAATTCAGAGGTCCTGTTTCAATTCCCAGTTGGAGGATGGACATTTTTCTTTAGCCAGGATAATTCCCCATCTTCCCTAGAGTCTGCAAGTATCAGTGGGAGTGTAAATGTGTGTGAACTTAATGTTTATAAGGAAAACCCAAAGCATACAAACCCAATGTTCCCAATAGTAAACGAATGAAGATCATTGGCAATGAGAAACTGTTCCAAAGAATATGACCTCACATGTTACGTCCCTTGTTCAACCTTAAGATGTATACTTTTTCGCCAGTGGAAAAAGATTCACTACATATTTTTATGAGTTCTACTTGACAAAATTGCTATTGAATTCCATAAAAATTCACGCACTTACGCATAATCAGTTCGGTGTCCTCATATTCAACAGCATGATCAAAAATGCCTAGAGGAAAGCTAAATTTCCAGTTGAATATGCTGTTTTTGATGCTCCTGACAATGTTATATGGAACTCTTTAAGTTGTTCAACACCCAGCTGCACAACTGCGTCATTTCTCCAATGCGCATACTGTTGTTTACATATGTGTTTAACAGATTTCTACACTAAGTCCCACAAACATGCTCAATAATAAGTACGTACAGCTAAAAGAAATAGAATGCTTACTATGTTATACCTGTGCTTTCTGTCTTATTCGTTATTACACCACCATCTGTAAGGCTCAACAACATGTATAACTACCACTATGGGCAGCTAAAATTGGTGCAGAAAGTATTGCTTACATCTCACGTTGCCATCGTCATTAATTTTATTTCAATATCAGTGGGACGCTTCACCAATCTACCTTGTCAGTATGATAATTTAATATACTTATTTTTAGCATTTGTTATGTATTTCTCCTTTATTGGCAGAGTTAAGTGTTGCACCATAGGGTGTGCATATACATAGAATTACAAATCTCCGCTTGCGAGTATTACGAGCGACATATTGCAGTTTAAGTGCATCATGTAGGTTATATTATCCCACCAGGAATACCTCCCCTGCTGCGGTTTCTAATGAGCAAGCAGGAGGTCCTGCTCTCGCGGGATGTCTCGGATTCATTAATTTATATGCTGCCCCAATCACCCTCCGTAACCGACGCCATATTCCAAATAGCATGATAATACAGTATAATAAGCAGATAGTTGGATGCTTTAAAAGCGATAGGCTATTGCCTTTAAAAAGTCAGTGGTGGATCCACTGTGTATAACAGAACACCATGAAATTTACATGGAGAAATGTTCATTTCTTTCTAATCTTCTAGCAGGAATGGGGCAATGTAACTATTTTTTTCGATATTTGATAACAACGCTGACCTTTTAACAGCATTACTTGATACTCAGTTTACAAGTGTAAAGGCAGTAGCCAGCTCACCTGAGTTTTCACAGAAAAGTGTATAAACATTTAGAAATAATGTGTCACGCAGGGCTCTTTCAATCGTCATTCTGTTTGTTCGATAAGGTGATCAATATGACATTGGTGATGGTAGAATATCTACTGTTTCATCAAAAATTCGTATGACTATTCCGCTCATACGTGACTTGGTTAAAATCAACCAATCCTGTGCATAGGGATGTGAAACTTCAAACAATGGCAGCCTTCATTCGCGCAAAATTTGTCAATTTTCTTATCACCTCCTCTGTTCTTCTTGTGTTGCGATCAGCTTAGAGAATCTAGCTGCACTGTTCTACAGATGTAGAATGTAATTTGACGCAACAGAGCCGCTAGCTTTATATGTCAAAAATGGCTGATTTTAGCTTTAATGAGGCATCTAATGCTGAAATAGTTGGAATAATTCGAAGAGTTGAATCCTGAGACCACGGAATACAACAAAAAATATATTTGGAATTGGTTTGACAAATTTTGAGTTGAACGAAATTGCAAACTACATCAGCCATATTGAATCTTGTAGACCGTGCCAATGGACACTGCCTGTTTCATTTTTGTTTCGAGAGATTAATAACTAAAATACAGCATTTAAATAATATTTCAGTCTATTTTATACCTAAATTCGTAAAACAGCCTTAATAAATAGTCGTGGCAGTCAAATTCTCTAGACATATTGACGATCACTCATGGCATTACGACTAGGAACCGAACCTTTATACACGAAACAAAATGTCGGAGGTTTTGAACTATCGGAAGTGTGAGGGGTCAGTCTGTCACATGATCACAACACAGAGGAGGCAAGGTACAGTCGACGTAGGGGCGTTGCAGATGAACTTTTTGCATAGCTTAATTCAAGGTCACCATTTGCAGTAAAATATTCACTCTCAAATTCTGTTACAAGTTCAGCAATACGTGAATATTTCGATTTTAGTGTTGCAGGCATTTTACTGTGTGGAAATAATGAACAAATTCGAGAGACACTATGCGCTGTAGGCAGTGTGTTTTGCGCTGGCACTGTACTGGCACAATGACGTCACACTCTGTCCATGTGGAGGTAACTTGCAATCACCTCATTTCGCGATAGCTGTATAAAGGTTCGAACCCTACTTATGACTATTGTTTCTATTTCAATTATTTTATTTAAAAGCATTCTGGTAACACTGCCACCGCATACGAAACAAGCGTATTTGGTGTGCTAAAATTTAGCTTTGATTGTTGCATCCATCTAACTGGCATACTATTTGTGTATTATTAATAAAATCGTGTACTTCGTATACTATTATAATGCGTGTAACATTATTACTAGTGCAACATTTCACAGTACATTAAAGTGTAATAATCATGTTAATAGTTATAATTATAATAATAGTTCATGAATCGTCATGGATCAGACAAGTGAAGATTATGTGTTAGGCAGCTGCCTTGACCACCATATCCCCACCTGTGCTTTGTGTACAGATGATTAGCGCTGCAGGTTTCTAAGGGACAGATTCCGGGTACGATTTCCACTCCCGTCTGCGGAGTTCTGTATTCGTGATACATATTGTAATCTAGGCACACACATATAGAGAGCCATAACTCCATAGTAATTAAAAAATATACAAAGTCTAAAACTCCTGCAACTTACTAACAACATTAACGGCACGCCGTGTACAACTACGTGTTATAACGTCAAGAGCTGCACAAGGTTTCGGGAACATCAAGTATACTAATTCTACAACTGTTGCAATTTTATACTTTCCAACTGGCATCAATTACTTCTTGCATTTTCATATCCTTGCAGATTAGATATCTCTTGCTGTTAAATGATAATGATAACAACAATAACCGTTTGTTTACATCCTTATGTAATTATATTTTGGAATATATGTGTGTGCCTTTTACTGTTTAATTAAATATGGCTGATTTGTTTGTTCTTTTCCTTTCTTAACGACGCTGTCAATAGCCAAAATTATATCAGTGCTGCCGGTGTGCCGTATATTCACTGCACAGGAGTTCTTTTACATGTCAGTAAGTCTACTGACATGGGGCTGTTGGTTCTAAGCACACTTGAAAACCATCGGTCTGTACCGGGTTTGAGTCCGTGACTTTAGCATCAGTAGGCCAGAGCCACTCAGGCCGACAATGTAGCTGCTGATAAAGCTACAGAACTGTAATATATAGACAGATCGGTACTAAGCCAGCAGCGAGGTGGCCTGCGAGGTCCTCCTGTATATGAAGGAAGAAGGGATTAAGCAACAATGGGAGTGGATGTTACTGTTTATAGAACAAGAATTGGTCAATTTAGGAAAATAATATTTGTGAATTCAAAGTCAGATTTGGACAGAAGAGGATAAATAAATCGGATTTGGGAAATATAATTGTTTTGCTAGTGATTAGAGAAATTGTGTTAGATCTTGGCCGTAAAGCCCTGAAAGAAATGCTGAAAAACCTGAAATAATGACTAAAATAGAACGATTAGGTGAACAACTAAATAGCATAGCGATGGACCTAAAGGAGGAGGTCGGAGGTGAGGTGCAATAAATTAGATAGAAAGTTGCCATAGTTATGGAAAGAATGGGAAAATTGGAGGAAAGGGAGAGAAGAGATTTAATTTAGTGATTATAAGAGCTGGGAAAGAAGGGACAAATGACCCGCAGAATAAATACTAGAAATAATGAAGGAAAAATTGGAAATGGATGTGTGTGGATGAGAAATTGCTGAACCCTATTGAGCTGGGAGACAAGTTGGAAAGAGAGCAATCATATTGAAGCTGGCGATATCCCTGCTGCGAGGTAAAGACCCAAAAGAGCCAAGAAATTAATGGAACAAATACTTGTATTAATATTATGTAGAATTATAGATATAACAATGTAATTCTCTCGCAATTATAGATGAGCTTTTGAACATGGAGGAGAATGGTTGATAAGCTGTTTATTATAAAAACATTAGTAGATAAATACTTAAAAGTTACGAGAGGTACATGATATTTGTAGATCTACAGAATGGACAACGTAATCAAGTTGAATTGTTGCGGCACAAACGATTGAGTAAATAAGTAATTAAGCAAATGGTTAACAATCTTAGAGCACTGTATAATGGAAAATTCTTTTTGTGAAGGCGGGGTGACAAGAGAAATCCAACAATAGGAAGGCCTCAGGCAAGCATGTAAGCTAAGTCCGATCCTGTTTAACTTACGAGTACATATAGATGCATTATTAGAAATTGGGAGGAATAATAATTTTATACCAGTAATGAATAACGTCCAGGTTCCTGGATTATCTTGGCATACGATCAAATGGCAGTGGTAATTACAGTTAATGGCCTGAAACCAATACTTGAAAACAATTGACGATTACCGTGAGGATTGGCACCTGAATGGAACTAAGATAAGATCCAGATTACAATGTTCGGGAATGGGGGGAATTTGGGCAAATATGAAAAATGGTGGAATAAAAATACAGAGTGTAGTATAGTGAGAAAATGTAATTATCTAGTAGTTAAAGACGCAATATCCTGTATGTGGTGAAAATGATACTCTTGAACACAATACTTAAATGTAAAAGAACTGAAATTTGGAGAAAAAGGTTCAGCAATAGGAAATGTTTAAGACTGATAGAAATACTGCTTAAACTGAAATGTTTTATAAAGATAGTAAATGGTAGGACAAGTTGTAAACAATGTGAAGATTAGGTGGATATGGATAGTAAATAGAGCCAAAAGAAAATGCAGTCTAGAATTGAGAAATTAGTTATACTATACGTTATGAGCATAATTAATAAATTATCTTGTTGTTTAACGACGCTGTCAATTGCCGGGGTTACATCAGCGTCGCGGGTGTGCCTGAATTTTGTCCCGCATGAGTTCTTTAACATGCCAGTAAATCTACTGACATGGAGCTATCATTTTTAAGCACACTTAAAAACCATCGGTCTGGGTCTGATTTGAACCCGCGACCTAGGGATCAGTAGGCCAGCGTCTAACCAACTAAGCCACCCAGATCGACACGTCATGAGTATAACTGATAAATAGCCAGGGCTGATCACCTGTGTATAGCCTAGCGTTTAGAAATAAATAAAGTATAGGCAGAACATCACGCTGCTTCTCAGTTCCTGATGTTCCTACATCTGGTTCTGACAGCTGGGGAAACTCATACATTGCGCTTTCAATAGGTACTCTGTAAACTTCCGTTGATATATAGGTGTAACTTGCTGCTTCATAGGTGATGTATTGCGTTATTTACTACCGTGCAAAGAGAGAGGAGGGGGGGGGGGGGGGGGAGAGGTTCGTATTTTACACAAGGTTCTGGTATTACTGGTTTTGGCTACTTCAAAATGACTTCGCATATTTCAATCAGATGTTAATATCACTGGTACACTATATGAAACAAATTTTTAACAGAACAGGTAAAACCTACGATATACAGTACAGACAATGCTCAGGAGCAGAATATTATTTGAATGTGATTCTATAAGCACATACTAAAGGAATGAAAGGATAATAAATAATATAACTTCTGAAATTCTGATTCGTTTGTACTGGATTAATCGATTTTGTACAATGGAGTAAGAATACTTTGACGTCGGCTTGCTGCACAGTGGGAGACGGACCGGGCCAAACTACTTCACAGCACATGTCGCGTCGCCGAGCGGGCAAGGACGTTCAGGGACGAGCTGCCTCGCGGGACTGCTGTGTGTACGTGACTGTCAACAATCCAGGTGGCAGAAAAAGGGATGTCGAGAATGATCGCGATAGTTCTAGCTGAGTCATTTCCGGTGTGCGTGTGGAATTTGAGAAAGGTCCGTGTGACGTCATATCCAGTGTATAAGGAGGTCAGCGAAGAACAGAACGCTGAATTTTAGAGCTGAGTTACGGATATGGGTTGTTCGGTGTGTCAGTGAGTGTGAGACAGCTGTACGTGTGTGTGTCGCCGTGTTGGTACGTCGTAAGAAGAACCAACGAGCGTCGCGAGTGACTGTAACGTACTGATTAGGCTATGACACACAGGGGAACTGAAGAAAGACACCGAAAGGACTTAGCAAGGTTATGAAAACAGCAATTGTGAGTTGTGATAGCTCGAACGACCGCAGACTGTGTTAAAGATGAAAATAAAACTCTGTGTTTGTGGTAAAAGTTTAGAACGCAATAAAGGGATCGAAAAGTAGCCGGACTGGATTTTATCGTCTTGCTACAGTATGCAAGGACTGTGAATGAGACCATGGTAGAAACAAGAGAGCCTGGTGAATCAGCTAAATGATCTTCATTTACAATTCGGTTAATGCTAAAGGTTATATGAGTATCTCGTACATCCTTGTTGTTTTGTACCTTTTTACTAAGGTGCAAGTGTCCACGAGTTTTGCCTTGATTCACCTACAAGGAACGTATTCAGTGACAGTGGCCAAACTTGTTGAATACATTAGCATCTTGACACTGAAGTCTCATCGCTGCTCCAGTTGTCCCCTCGTTGTGTAGACTGTAGAGCAAACTGCAGTACATCTGGTAGTACTTGTGGGTAGCGCAGGAATGAGAAAAGGTACTTATAGAAGATTTATTTCGAAGTATTAAGCACTTCTATACCATCTAGTGTTGAAACTGTCGAGGTTCCAGCCCTAATTTGTATGAACATTTTAGTTGATACGCTTTGTAGTTCTGCTTTTGATAACAATCATATATTTGTGGCAATATCTTTTCGACGCATTATAAGAAATATATTTGAAATGTTAAAATCCTTCTTACCAATTAATTATGCACTTTAAATGATATGCTCAGTAATAATGATAGTGATACAGTAATCTATAAGCAATAGTATGACATTATTTAACAGGAATAAAACACATTATTTAATGTATACAAAGCTCGCATTTATATTTAGATGTATTTATTTAAGAAAATGAAATTAAGAGCATAGTTTGCTTTAAAGTGCTTAGCTTAGCAAGAATTAGTCCTTTGTTGCGAAGTATCTGAGAAGTAGAAACAAATTCAAATGAGGTTGAGTAATAGCAGCCCACAGGCAAAGCTTGACACGATAAACAGTGGAGAAGTCTCATAAGTGCTACTCAAAGGAAACTACGACGTATGTTAACAAGCTTTTGGCTTATAAAATAACAGAGCATTTCATTGAGTAGAAATTAGGCAGTGCTGCGCTAGCTCTTTGGCGCGCCTGCTAGTGCACACACATTAATTCAAACGACACATTGAGGACAATCGTTTTCAAAATTGAATTTTTCGTTATTGTACTGCAATAATTTTTACTTTTTCACTACGTATCGTAGGTAGGGGAAGTATTGTATTCAACCCAAAATTTCAATGTTGAGATTTCCCCAGAAATATATTTTGTGGCCTCATCAGTCCAAGGAGCAGTTTTTAGAAAAAAAGGTCCCTGTGTGTCTGTGTGTCTGTCTTTCTGTATGTCTGTGTTTCTGTGTGACTGTCTGTCTGTCGGTTTGTTTGTCTGTGTCTGTTAGTCTGTGGACAGCATAACCCAAAAACGAAGATTTTGAAGTAAATTCCTCCGTCCTACAGTAACTAAACTAACTAAACCGTTCTAAACTATTTCTGTGTCTGTGTGTGTGTGTGTGTGTGTGTGTGTGTGTGTGTGTGTGTGTGTGTCTGTCTGTCTGTCTGTCTGTCCGTGTGTCGGTATGTCCGTTTGTTTGTCCATATGTCTGTCCGTGGGTCTGCTAGTCTGTGGACAGCATAACTCAAAAACGAAGATTTTGAAGTAAATTCCTCCATCATAAACTAACCTTTACATGGGAAATTTTTCGAAAATTTTGATTTTCTCAAAAATGGCTCTTACGATTGGGATTAAAATGCCATATGTTTAAGATGCTTTTATGGCAAATGAAATGTATATTTTGAATTCTCTGGCTATAGCCTATGTAGCCCTGTTTACTCTTGATGACTTTTGTATACTAGTAAACCCTAAATGATAGATCACATCTTACTTTACAAAAATGTAGATCTTGCTAAAACACAGAGTTTAAGTCAATTTTTTTTTTTTTTTTTTTTTTTTTTTTTTTTTTTTTTTGTAGAGAACCATTTACGAGAAATTCCTTGTTATTTGTGCGAGTTTTGGAAATCTTTTATGTTTTCTCAAATGGAAGGTCGTTATTCACTTTGTTTTGTATTGGCCATGCAAATAGAACGGAATTCCAATGCCTTCGTATGGTGACCAGCTATCGCTTAAAGCTTGCTCTACTCCCATATTCCCCTAATAGCTATAAGAAAATTAACAATAAGGTAATTTCTGCAAATGCTTATCTCGGCCAACATAAAGAAGGTAGAAGAATAAGAGTTTGTAACAATAGTAAGTACAAGAGTAGAGAAAGCCATTAGGGTGCAAACACAGTTTTTAAAATTATATTTTCCTTAAACCTGAAGAAAAGCTATTCGTTATGCAGTACTTTTGTGCTTATTCATTCTCTCTATAACTTTTGTGTTTCAAATATCAAATACTAATCGTAATTAAGCTGTAACATGATATACTCACTTTCCATGTTAAGCTATCTGTTTCATCATTGCATAACTGAGAAAATTATAGCAGCTCCACTATGCTGTATCCTTACATCTGAAAGTTTATGATCTACGTGATCCCAGTGCAAAGGAGTATACAACTGGTAATCTTAGAAGGTGACTTTATGACTATGCCTATACCAGGTAACGGAGGAAGATATCGCATCTGGACCCAATGTACATCTTTAATGTTCACCACCACGAGGAGGAATGTTTCAGGCAAAAGAACCGCAAGTTGGCCGACAGATCCTTAACGATTCCCAGTTGATGCCTCTATCACAACATCGGACTGCTCAGAGAAGGCTTCCCTCTGGAGGAAGCTTGGAAACCTTGACCCACCTAAGGCGTCTCAGATAAGGCTGCCATCTGTCAGGACCGAGTGAACATCTGCGCCAACTGTACAAGAGCGATCGACACTTTACAGGCTCCAAGACCACCTGAAACACAAAAGGGGAAGGAAAATAGAACGAAATGAGGCAAAGGAATTTTGTGGCAGAAGAGAATATGTCTGCCTTGCCAACCAGGATAAACCACGATAATCCTGGTCAGAGGGTTTGGTCCCAGGAATCAAACCTAGGACCGCCCTGATGCTCGCCTCGCACGCTACTGCGGAGCCTTCTTGCTCAGTAGGTGATTTTATGTACAAAAATGAATGTAAAACTTGACTATAGGGTTGTCTCATAAGTTCGCTTCTCGTTACGTTTCAATCACTAAGAACGCCTGGGAACACACTTCATCCGCAGCACCGCTACGACAGAGTATTTGTCAAACTTTCTGTTTTAGGGAGAAATTCCCAGCTCAAAATCGACTAAACCACTTATGACCGGTTCGATACGTTACTATATCTTCCCCGTGGACAGTACAAATTTTCTGCCGGCATTTTAAGGGGTTCGGCCCTTACGATAGTAAAAGAGCATAAGATTTTTTGCTTTCCATAGTTTGTAAACACAAGTTCACGCTCTTCTATTCAACGTCTGTCACAAATACACACTGGCGTATCCAATAGTGACTGTGGTTTTTGACCTCTAAGTCGTAGGGATGGTTAAGTAACTTTGATAACTTGAGTTTACAGAGGGTTCAGTTTGGTTAAGTTTACAATTTCTCCAAAAATTACATGCTTAAATTTACAGTGTTAACATATATCAAGCGTAATCACAAAGTTAAATGCGTAAAGGAGAAAAAGCAGAACGGAAGAACTACAATGCCTCAGAACAATCGTACTGTTCTGCACTCGGCAATAAATTAGTCAACTAAATTGTGCAGTGAGTTCCAGAGCGTTTCAACCACGCTTCCTAGAATGAATCGGCACAAGAGCGTTCAAACAGTCAGTAGTTTCTGAATATCGCGAAGAATTAAAAGACAAATACCACGAGGGACCCCAACCAAGACAGAGCACCGCACGTGGGTCACCCGACCCTTGTGTATCTACTGTGACGCCTGTGAGGGAAGGACGAGAGCAGAGGCCCGAAGGATGAGCAATACTGTGGAGGAAGACGGGGTCCTTAATGTTTCGAGTAGGATAGCATCTGACGCCACCCGAAGCTGCCCGTAAACCCCTGACCTCTGGCTAGGCGGATCCCTACTGGGCAGTCCCAGCCGACGGCAGAGAAAAAGTAGCTTTACCGGGCGCACATCCACCGCCCCACCGAAACTCACATCCGTCGCCTGGTCCTTAAACCTTGAAACAAATAGCAATAATGGAAATTACAGGTACAGGAAAACCGTGATATAGGAGGAACCAACCCAGCGTTGGTCTATCGAAACTTAGCCAGCGGTCGCTGGGATGGAACCCAGAATCTACCGAATGCGTGTCACACACGTTACCCTCCACCACTTCGCCCGTTTCGTGAAAAAGTAACTTTAAAACTGATTTCCATGAACGTTTCTAGTGCTGGTTCATTTAATATCATTTAGATTACACACTAGAGCAGGTAAGCACAAACAAATGTTGGTATATTTTATATTTTTAGCTACTGAGTGCAAGGTTTTATTATGCACGTACAAACACAGCACTCCCATATTTAATGCTGTTTCCGCCTCAGTTCGACTTGGAACGCGGTGCATACGAGAGACAAAAAGCTAATCATGTAAATATAATACACCAAATCAATTGCGGTCAAATAAAAACTGGGCAAATTTGGTACTTTGATTCATATTAATGTATAAGGCTTCATTAAACAAACACTTTAAATGAATTTTGCTTTATTTACACACTTCATTCCGTTTGTGTTTTCATTATTAACATTTTCATTTCCCCGCATTAAAACTTATTAAAAATTGTTTCCCTACAAAAGCTTTTAATTTCATCAATTTCATTCGGATAACAAAGTTAAATAGCGAAATACAATGACACCGTCATTTAATAAACGAGTTGTCATTGGAATTGTAAACAATGAATGTTTTATTTATTTATACGTAAAAGAGCTTGCATTTATCATTCTTAACCGGGTGGAAGTCTTATGCTATGAAGAAACAAACGTGATGTAAGGCCAACGATGCCGAACCTTATGTCTTATGTGATAATTACGTCACATTGTCACTTTAAACCATCTCGTTCGTTTAGTACAGCCGGCTCCAAATGTTTTCCACAGAGTGAGAGGTGTTGAGGGGAAACGGAAGGAGAATTTTCTTATGCCAGCCTGTGCTGGGGGTGGGTTATTGCAGGTGTTTATTTACATTCTAATGCAGTCGTCTAAGGTGAGGCAAGCAGGATAGTTTCTATTGAGAAAACGAGAAACGAAATAGTTCGCTCTATACTTATTTATGTCCAAACAAAAGAAATGTGCACCTCCTTTCCCCAGGTGTTCAGAGAAATTAATTTTGACATTTTGTGGTAGAGCTGTTGTATTAGAAACAAATATTTTGAAAATCTTAATGAGTATAATAAACAATCTACCCACATACAGATTTTTTCTAAAAATGCTTCTTTTTTGGATTCAGGAACCTCAAAACCTGTAGTTCCAGCGTAATCGTGGTATCGAATTTTTGGGTGGTGAGTACGTAGCAGAGAAGGCAAATTTTCTATTTTAGCTGTATTATTTTGGAAGAAGAGGTGTACAATCTTGTAGTGAACTCTAAACTGAATTTTCAGATATCAATGTTCTTAATGAATGTTACACCTCCCTAGTTTTGCACATTGTCAGCGCTTCTCTGTTTCACTCAAGTCTAAATGCCGCCCGTATCCTTTTACACGGTTGGGTGTCCAACAGCTTTGTGCGCTCTTCAGCGAGCATTTTGAATATTTATCAAACCTAGTGAGTTGTAATATTAAGTATAGTCGGGACATGCAACATATGCTGTTTACTTTCAGATACGCCTGTTGTAACTTGTGTTTTGGAATATGTTCATCACCCTAGGAGTACACTGCACATTAATAACGGTCCTCAGTAGAGGACTGCCAATATAAAATTTCGGCTTTCTGCTCCTAAATATTTAATCTCTGTGTGGCTGCTGGTGGTACCCGGACATACCAACTTCTGCCCATTGCTGACATCAGAAGCGGGGTCCAGTGGTGGAGAGAGGGACGTGGGCAACGCTCCGAGCCCTCCCGACCAGTATATGCGGTCTTCGGAACCGAGTTGATCATACAGAGGAACAAGGATGGGTGATCAGCCCGACACCTGGTGTGAGAACGAGGAAGTGGATGACATGAAATTATGGTGAAAGATGACAGGAAAGGTGATGATGGAGAAACCGAAGAACCTGGAGAAAACCCGCCCCTGCACCGGTACGACCACTATACATCCCACATGCCGACGCCTGGGATCGAAGCCAGGTCGTTTTGGTGAGAGTCAAGCTGTTTAACCGCTCGGTCACGCCGCGGCCCATATATAATTATAGAGACACGTAATATTTTTAAGAAGCCAAACGCAAATTAAATGCTAAAAGGAACACACAGATGTGGCAAGTGGTAATAAACTAAACGAAAACGCGGTTCACGGACACGAAAGATAACACATCTTGAAACTGCAGGCAGATGTTGATGAGCACCATAAAACGTTTTATGAATGCATTTGGTACTATCTTTCATAGATTTGTAGAAGAACTATATTAAACGCTGAATGTTTTGGGAATACCGCGCCTTTCTCGCGACGGTGATGGTGATGCTGATTGTGATGATGGTGGTGACGATCATCCATATTTAAGCGCACTCAACTACTAACACATCAGCGCCTAATAATATGGTGACAAAATTACAAAGTTCAGTCCAGTTATTATTTTTTTGGCACATTATTTTCTTCTAATTGAATGCACAATAATACAGATATCTTTTACTGACTTAACAAAGCCTATAGCATTTCGTGATATTACAGCCCACAGCTGTTTTCTCGTAAACTTAACACAAAATTTTCTGTCTTACAGCTCTCTCATTGCCTCAGAAAACTAACTCTTACGATACGATCACCCAACACTAATTAAACTTCACTATCTTCCTTTAGACGCGACTGTACACACGCAGCTGACAAACACACACAGCCGACACTCACACACACAGACACACACGCACGCGCGCAAACTAAAAACTGCCGGTCTGAATCTAAAAAAGCTGCCTGCATTCCACAAGCATTTGTACCGGCGATTACGTATCCAGATCTTTCTTGAAAATGCTCATTTTCCTCAACTTTTCGGCAGCCAGAATATTTATCGAGGTTCTAGCAAATCCTTTGTAATGCCGCACCGATTGTTGTGACGTGTTCACTCGCCTGAGAGGTGTAGTATAGCTCGGCCCCGAGCCTTTGCTTGTTGCCACTGGAGTCCTCCGGTGCCACAATATGCATTCTGAAAACAGTAAAGACAAGCTCCTTATATGGAACTAACCATAGCAAAACACGAATTTACAGAAAAGGAGCCAAAGGGATGAAATCTCGCTATCTATAATACTACAACCTCAGTTTGTAGTTTACCTTAGATAAAATTTTAAAACTCCTCTTGGCACCTGTTGGTTATGGTCCTCCATGAGCTCTCCAAGACTGATTGGTAGTACCAGAGAATCCCTATGATGTATTTGGGAAACACTCCATAGCAACACATGACGGGGCTGACAGAAGTTTGCCACCTAGAGACAAAACAAAATTGAAATGACGCTCTTTAAGTTCTTATACGTGCCGAAAATCTACGACCCGGAACCACTGGCTTTAGTTCCCTTCCTAAGGAAGCCATATTAAGGATTTAACACCCGAACAATATCGCTGGGTAGGAACCTGGGACCTCGGGAACCAGAGTACAGCATGTTACCCCTAGACCACGGAAGGTGACATACACAGTGGACAAAGAAGAGCAGGGTCCGCTTAAAAGGTAACCGTTTATAAAATTGCAGTGGTTAATACCCAGCTAAGCCAAAATTATAGAGATGCGCGAGAGGAGGTGAACGCTTTAAAAGGAATTTCCTTCACTGTTCTGAGCTTATTTCCGCGGAGAGCTGACCATGCTCCGCACCAGTACGACAGCACCACTCTCCGCGCTACAAATCCGAAGTAACACGTAATATTATAACAGTGGTTTCTGCACTTACTGCCAAATTCGCCAGTTCATTCCCCGGCACGTTAACGCGACCAGGGATACACACACACACACGCACGCACGCACGCGCACGCGCACACAGACACACAGACACCAGCAGCCTGTATAACGTGGAGGGCCTTCTGGTTACGCTGTACTTAGGATGGTGGTTGTACAGCTCACAAAAGCACTAAGGGAATCACTCAAATGGAACAGCCACCCAATTTTCGACGGTGCACATACAAAATAACTGCGTATATAGCATACACCTCTGCAACCAGAAGTAGAGGGGCTACTATTAAAACAGAATATACTGAGGTATGTTTTAAACGTAGTGAATGACCTTGCTAGGATCTGCAGGAGTGACGTAATGCAAACTTATGGTGCGGGTGACGTCTCTGTTACCAACTTAAAATAAAGAAGACAATGGTGATAACGTGAGCGGACGCTGTACTTAATCACGCATTACTTCGCAATGTTTCCTATGCGGACGTTGGAGAAATACTAACATGACAACTCTGTGGTCATATAAATTTAAAAGTGAACTCAACCACAAACCACCGTGCAACCCCAGGTCATTCGCTACGTCTAAAGGTAGCTCTGGATGCTGGTGGCTTCCATAAACCGAGGCAGTCCAACACCATTGAACCTCTTAAATCCATACGTGTAGATCAAGGTTCGGACATTATAACCTAACAAATATTCTGAAAAACAATGACGGTTGCTAGACGTAAGCATTTTAGACTTCCGGTGTACCGTTATCGCAACATCCAGGAGGCAGGGATGAAATGAAGGAACCGAAGCGAGGCCGCAGGGCCGCAGGGCCGCAGCGAGACAGGCTACAGAGACGTACGAAGGTTCCTAACAAGTGCTGAGATCTCTTCATCTCGGCGCCAGGACCCGCCAAGCAGCCATCACACCGCTGGTCCGATGTCACAATGAGCGCCCCCCCCCCTCCCCGGATAACAAGGCCGACCAAACGCCACCAAGCGCCGAGAACAGTAGTTACCATGCGCAATCGTCCACACCATCTGCCCGACGCTCCCAACACTACACACCTGGAAGTACACCTGAAAGATGATAAGGAAATGGAATGAAGGGAAATGATGGAAAGGAAACCATGGTATGAAATAATGCACCCAGCATTCACCTAAGTGACATAGGGAAGCTACGAAAAAACCCACGTCAGAGTGCGGGGCCACGGTGATCGAAACCACGACGTGGTGCGGGCCACAGACGTTACCGCCTGAGCCATCCCCTCGGTTTTCTCTGTGGAACAGGTAATTCTGGTGAACTTGATGAATATTCGCCACTGCAGTTAACACAAGACGGATATGACTATGATATGGATATGATTAGATATGCGAGCCCTGAAGGCTTGTACTAAACTGGTTATCACCGGCATCTCCTCCACACATCGCGAGGCTTATGTTATCATTAACTTCACCGTTGTTAAACTTGCACATATTGAATATCGCACAAGAATGTCGCCGACATTCGCACTTGTGTTGATGTTAAATTTGGATGATGTTTTTGTATCTTAGGAATGATAAAGTCCTTTGTCTTTCATCGATAATAACTTATCTCACTCTACGTGTCGTAGAAGTTAAGTGCTACTCAATTTTGTGTTTATTTTGGTTCCATAAAACACGATCTATTTTTGCTGACAATATTGCAGTTAAATATTTTAAATAGTAACTTTATTTTATCTACCTGCCTATCGTATGTTCTAAACAACCATCAAATTGTCTAGCAGAATATCCTATCCTTCTAAAGTTGTGTTTAATTACCGCTGTGCCGTTTATCGGAACACTTTACAATGTACTGTAGTAAGCTTTCGTATTCACAAAAACATATAAAAAGTACATCGTTTACAGCAAACAAAATGTGTCGAGGACTAAGCAGCCGTTTTCTTTAAATTAGCGGAATAATTGCTTATCCCCACATGACATGATGGAATAAGCTATTCCGTGACCATTCTCTGGGTAGGCTCGTGTAATACAATTAGCATCCAATCATGGTGTAAGGTCCAACGGAGGTTTATTTCCAGTTCGTACAGTTGGCCGTAACAATGTTAACCTTTCTGATGACATTTCGGAAATATTTTATGGTGGCCAACAAAATGTTTTAGAGAAACCTTTTAAAGTTAATGAAAATTCGGATCGTGAAAGTCTCATACTTATTTGATTTAAGCCCAAATGGCTTGTGAATGAAGGACCATTTGTAATATCTAAGTTACTCTAGTATATGGACCTAAATATTCAGTATACCATATTTTTACCTTCTCTGTCACACACCTGCAGGTAGTTATAGAAGGTATTATATTTCACTTAATTATCCAATAAGGATATTTCGCAGGAAATAAATACCTTGAGCCCCCTGAATCCAAGAAAGCATTTTAGAAATGATCCGCACTTCAGTGTATCTGAACAATAGAACTAAAAACGAAAAGTCCTATAATTTGGTATTTATGTTCAGTATCTTTCAAAGATGCGATACGAAGATTTTCAGGAGATACTACAATCATAAGCTACTCTTTATTTGGAGAAATTTTAGAAATGTTTGATTTTATAACATTTAGATTAGGGTATCACATACTTAAGATGTTAACATGAAAAAATGTATAATATCTTGAGCTGTTAGTAAATGACGTTTGAAGTCCTCTTCATTTGGAAGGAATTTGTGTAACGGGTAAAGCACGAGAGATGGACAAAGAGGTACTGCACAAAATTATGGATCTCTTTGAGATTCAATTTATTTCCAACAATTTTTATTCTTGCATCGACGATTTGAGATTTTGGCCCTTATTGGTTTTAAATTTTTCAATACCTTTGCCTTCTAAATGCTGTTGCTGTTTATCTGTTTCTCGGGAAGTTATGGAAAGAGTCGCTCGAATTTAAACTTTTGACCATCACTTTCGTTTCCTAGATCCTTCTTTTACCTACAATGAAATTTATAATGAAATTAATGTTTATAAACGTTTAAGTCGGTGACTCAGAGCAGATAAAATAGTAAGATTTTGGATGATTAGTTTTAGAAGCTATATAAATAAAAATAATAATAGATAGAGGAAGTCATGCATACATTATACCAGATATCTTGTATTCATCCCCAGTAGGAGAAAGAGTTGAATGGCAGGCGGTAGAAACAGGTATTTCTGGCATATTCTCCAGAGAAGGAACGGAAATGTCCAGCATGACCATACAGTACAGTACTTAGGAACTAACTGATATTTGGTGTCATGTTCGATCAGCCTGTAGCCCACAGAGAACACTTGGGGAGATGAAACTTTGTAACGATAAGGCTGTAATGGTTATACGTGGTAAGCCATTGGGGATGCGGGCATAGTAGGTTGCTTGGATGCGTTACCAACTTCTGTTTGTTTCTGCTAGATAGCGTAGTAAGCCTGTTCCTCCTAACCTGTCCATCGATGTTTTCTGACTGCGCCCAGCTTGACCATAAAAAGCTTTGAACCGTATAAATTATACTACAGGGGCTGTAACTTACCAGCCGTTCTTTATTATGTACGTCCAGAACACCAAGTGTTTGGTTGATATATAAAACTTACAAAAACCATTAAACGTAATAAACGTTGCCACCAGGTGAACTCATCCTATGTTATTAAATATAGGCTTTGATTTCACTTAGTATAAATGTATTTCCATATAACAGGCGTTCCGTTTATAACCGGACCATAGGTCCTGTATATGGGTAGTTCGCTTTCACTGTAGTGACCTCCATTTTTCCGTAGCACACTAGCGTTGGGTGACCCACTCAAGACTACGTTTATTGAAAAAGGAATGTTTAAGACAACTGGAAACAAATCGCAAAATGGAGGGTCTAAGACGTGTTACACGGCAAATGACTGTTTAAAACCTTTACTCGTAGATCTCCTAAATGTAAAACATGAAAACCATAGTGGGTAACCACAGTTGAGTTACATTATTGTGAGAAGTGGGAGGATTGTCTCAATGTCGATGGCGCTGATGACCTAGAAGTTGAGCGCCCTTAAACCAAATCAATGTCGATGGACGGCTTTTTCAACACAACTTATAACTATGTAAGTAGTCATTACAGGGTATGTTACTAGCACTTATGAATAAGTAACGCGACAGATTTAGATTGGGAAATCTTCGCAGTGTAATAGATTGCGACCCAGCAATATAAGGAACGCGCTGTAGTCATGGAGGTTAAAAGGTAAGGTTAAAAAATAAAGCTGTCCTTTCTGCGTTATGCACAATAACATATGGAACAGAGGCTATAAGCTCAGGCTGCACGTTGGAAATATCAACTTGTGCTAACCGCGCCGTCACACGATGTGGGACTTGGAAACATTCTGCTCCCCTAATGCGGTCAATCATTTTTCCATGGCTGTACATTAAACCGAAGTGATAGAGTATAGTGTATTGCCATACAAATATAGTAAATTCATCTTTGCAGAATGAAGAAGGTGGTTGAAAGTAGGAGATAAAGAACGTATTCTGACTGCAAAGCGCTTTGCACATGTGTATTTCATACTATTGTTTTGACGATACTGAATAACAGAAATATTTAAGCCAAAATACAATTAAGTATTTTCAACTTATCAAAAGAACTAACAAATTTGACTGCTTTATCCTCTGCAAACTGCTGATCGATTAGTCATGCCTGGTTGCGCTGACCAAGCCAGTTACCAATTAAAGACCAGATGGCTGCTTGTGCCGAAATACTTAGGTTTAAATGCTGCAAAGGTTAAATGTTGAATAAAGCAAAGTAAGGACTATAGCGTTTTAAAGGTAAATGATTTTGTCCACAATAATAGATATATTCATTGATATTTAGATAATTAAACGTATTTTATTAACATCTGTAGTAAAAATGCAAAGCTCATGGAGAGCAGAAATATGAACATTCCTCGCGTGAAGGTACGAGCGGGAAGTGGATAAGAAGACACGTTTTGCCGAAAAATGCACCTATAATAGTTCGTCTTTTCGATGAATCGTCAGGAGTCTTTCTATATTTTTAGAAGTCAAAATTGAATTAAAAGTTGTTTTAAAGCCGAACCTTCTCATTCTAGTAAACTATGAATGTTATCAATATCAAATCATATATAGTGTCGGATACTAACCCTGTGAAATCGTCTGTCCATACTACACTACGAGTTTACACTTTTTGTGGACTACTTCCCATTTGGCCACAGTAGTTAATATTGCTGTAGGCAATGGTAATGCCGTTTTCGTGCAGCATTATTTCCGGATGAGAAAATTAATTATGCTTACAGCCATGAAGCCAAATTGCTTCTAAGTTTTTTGGTCTCGCGCAACGCAAGCTGCACGTGACAGAAATCTTCAGTTTTTGCCTGGAGATTCTCCTTTCGTGAAAAAGAGCAGAGGAGGTTGTTAAACGGATTGGAGAATAAAACTTTTTTTCATGGAGGAGAACTATTTCACAGAAGAGGTTAGCGTCTCTACATCACGTTTCAGGACAGTTTTAATGCGTTTGTAGGGCTCCCTTCAAGGCTGAGGTTATAAGAAAACGAACGAATTAACGGTAAGGAGAGTGATAATAGTTGTTTAAAGCTTTAAGTTAACTCGTTAATTGACCCCGTACATCCAGAAAATTGTAGCACATTCTATCCAAGGGACCCTGCGAGTGATAAATGACCGAAAAGTTATCAAATTACGATTTTTAGGTTTAGGCACATAAATGTTCCTCAAACCTTCAGTCATCAGTTGGCAGTGAAATTTTTTAGACTCCGCTATGTTTAAAGGTCTAGCATAGGCTTCAAATCCATATGCGCTACATTTAAACACCCCTTTTCTAGTTAAATTTCCGGTAGAATTTGAACAAAATATGCGCCCAAGGAGCTGAAAACAACCATATTCAGTGGAAAGAAGTGGTTAAGCAATCAACGTAAGGAGAAAGTCTACTAGACAAAAGAGGGAAGGTGATCATGACGCATGTGTGGAGAAAAATGGGGTTTTCTCCACTTTACATTTTTAATACACTGTCTGCTCCAAGCGCATTAAACTTTGTGCTATGGTCCTAGAATTTTTCAGCATGTTCTCCGTTTATGTGACTTCAACTTCGGTCTTTTGTATTAAAACCTGAAAATTTGTTTAGCTTTAAAAAATTAAAAGCAAAAATAAAGTTAAAAAATATGTTCAATGTCCATCAAAGCAAAGAAGTTAATTACTTTAATAGTAACTATTTCTTCTTCCTGCCAGGGATTGATGGTGTTTGTTGGGCAGTTAGAGTTTATAAAGTAATAAAACCGTTGTGATATGTTAGGTTTTCATGCACATGGAATATTTCGAACATGAAGGTATTTTTGCGTTGTTAATAAATTATTCAAAACTTAAACAGATTGCGCTGGAACTTTTTGAGGTAATTTAAAACACAAACAGCCATAAGTTTACGAAGGATTGATTTCATAGTTTTAAAAATATAAAAAAGTCAAATTTCAGTCCCAGGGTCCCTTAATAGAATATATTTTCTTGTATTCAAACTCTTTAATTCTTTCTTTCCTTGAAAGCTAAATATACTAACACAAAACATAACGTATCTATATAAGAGGGTATCAAAGAAGTAATGACCGCTTGTCTTTAATGAATTAGAAGAAAATAATATTTTGTTGAAAAGCATGTCACTTGCAAAATTGACATTTCACTAAGCAAAGAACGAGAAGTGTATGGGAACTCGTCCAGGGTAAGGACTCTGTCTTGCGTTATTTTTTATTCACTTCATTTTTCAAATGATCTGTGATGATCGAGGGAAGTTCGACGATACTTTTTCCCTTTGGAACATTTCAGACCACTTCCTCATATTTCTTTGATTTATTGCATCACAACCCACTTCTTCTAGTTGACAGTATATTACTCAGGTTTCAACGTACAATCATTCATATATTGAATAATACCTCTCAACCAGCAATCAATAGGACTCCGTAACACACAGTTTATTTTGAACAATCACAGAATGCACAGCAAAAACTTGTTTCAACTGACACTCGCAGAATACTTGGAAAGATGACCAGGAAGCAATATAGTCTTGGGTATAGGTCCAATAGTGATCTGCATAGCGGGAATGCGCGAACGGCTATTACTTCCTGGACAAACCTCGTATCAAGTTGCTTTCGTTTTTAAATACATATACCCTCAAAGTCTTTAATACAAAATGTTGAAATCTACTACCGTATACGACACGTGAATTACATTCAGAGCGCATTTATCCTTAGAAATAGTTACAGGGGGTTTCATTTCGTGCAACTAAGGATTAGAAGCAACACAGTTATACAACGGAACGTTAACCATACCGGAGATCCATTAAGGAAATTTGAGACAGTGGAAAAGGAAGAGGCTAAAGTAGATTTAAGCGTTACGTAGAAATATTTCTCACATTATGACGTCCTCTACAGTTCCGTAAGCACGAAGTTCTGCATGTAAACGCAAAGCCCTTTGATTAGCCAGTGTTGATTGCATATAAAAATTATTTCCACATTCTCTCACATATCTTTCTTACACATAAGAATTTCAAACTCACGCAGTAAGCGACAGAAGTTTACTGCTCCTTTTAAAGCTAGCAAGAAAATTCATTTAGCTTGGCTATAAACCCAGTAAATAAATGTACTAAATTTGCTAAGTTATAGTTTGTTTGAATAGGTGCTTTCTTCCGGTGTTTCCCTTGGTATGAAATAGCACATATCGGGTATTCTTTTGGGAGCTTGAATGTTATTTTGAGCATTCAGTGCTCAAGTCATTCATAGTCTCTAAGCTGAGAAGTTAGCAGGGAAGCTGTGTATTAATTTGCTAACATACACTACAAAATAGCCTTACAAAATGAATATTATGTCATGCGTATTACTTATTAATATATTTATTTACTGCCTTTATTGGTGGAGGAACGGAATAATCGTGAAAATGTTTGCAAACTGTAGACTATGACTCGATGAATCCTATGTGAAAAGGAAGTTTCTTTCTGTCTTTACATTTAGTTTTATTTTTCAGCTCTTTGAAATATGTATATTAATTCAGAGCTTATTACTGCAACTACCACGGCAGAAATGCTTCTGAAAAACTATATTTGAGACCAGGGTTGAATTCTTTACATAAGCTCAGCTCTGAAGTTATTAATAAGTTAAGTTTAGTGTTCTTTTTCCCCCAACAGAGATAAACAAATATCATACCTGTTTTATATACAGAAATAGAATGTTCAAGCCACTGCAGGATGAGGATGGAAAAAAAAAAAAAAAAGAGGGTGCCGGATGGAAATGCCATTAAATGAAATGAACGGACAGGAAATTTGGGGAATGTGCAAGTGTATTTCCCAGCTTTTGCCTGATGACCCAGAAAAGAAACTGAAAGAACTCGTAGGTCACGAAGATTGAACCCACAACCTCCCGAATGTGCCTCATACGTTACCACGGAGCCATCTTGCTCGGTTTGCCATTACAATACGGACATGGTTTGGCAATGTGCCTTACCAGCTCGTGCTATTTCGTGAGGAAAACTTCGGTGAATGTGTCCAAAAGAGAATGCTTTATAAAAAGTATGTTTCCAAACTTCCTCTCGTGGTCTGTAACGCCTGAGATCAGAATTAAGATGGAAACAAAGGGGCCAAGGCAAAATCACGAGCAAATCTGACACACATCACCTATGTTTCTGTGCATTCAAACCTGTACTAACTTCTGGCTTGCTGACAGCATCAGGACAGTTTATTAACAATGATTATGACATTTTCTTGAAATAATAAATAAATGTAGTCGTGCCTGTTTCGCCATATCCGCACGCAGAGCATAATGTTCATTTTCCCTCGGCATACAATCCTCTCCTATTTGAATTACGCAGAGCGTGTGTTTGGAGTGCAAATGAAATGCAAATGACCATAGTATATTGGCGCATTGCCTGCAATATAATGACTTAGTTGTAATTATCCAATAATAATAAAAGCCAGTGTGGGTCGTGTGAATGTATACGCAGAGCAGTGAGTAGGAAATATTTTTCTGCCAGTTGCTCTTATCTTCTCTACTTTGTCACTCCTCTTCTCCTCACTAATGATCACATTTGTGTAGCATATAGTTTAACGCTGATGACTCTACTAAAAATTAATTTTCGCTTTTTAATGTTTTCAAATAGCAGTCGCGATGCTTACTGCTCTCCAAAGGGATTAAAGGCAACAGTGAAACCAGATGTAATGCCATGCGTAAAATTGAATTCACTTTATTTTACATAAAATCTCTCGATAAAAAGGAAACAGGAGTAAAGTAAGTAATTTCTGTTTACCTTAGTTTATAAAACTCAGCACAACAGATTTTAAACTAATACATTCGAAGTATATCTTTGCATTGAGAAACATTACTTCTTCTACCTGTCATGTATTAGGCCTTAGGTCTGCTCCGGTCTCACACTATCGTTCCATGTCTTCCTCGGTCTACCTACTCTTCGAATTCCTATTGGTTGATATTTCATTGTTATTTTAGGAATTCTATTTTCTGACATACATTCCAAGTGATTTAACTAATTATATCTATAACGTGTTAATTTATTAGATACACATGAAATATTTAGGTACTTTCTAATAGTTTTATTTGAAATTCTGTCTTGTAGCTTACTTCCCTTTACTGATCTTAAATACCTCATCTCTTTTAAGCCCCTTTTGTTCACAGTCTATGTTTCGCTATCACATAATAAAACCGGCAACGCCATCACCTTGTAAAATTTAATTTCTCTTTGTTTCCTGGTTTGTATTTTTCAGAGTTTATTCAACATTCCACAAATATTTAAAAATTTACTAAGTTTAAGGTTTATATATTTTTCTTTATCATATGAAACTATCGTACCTTATTGGTTAAATATCGAAATCTGTTCTACTCTGTTATCTTATACTATTATTTTACTTCTGACTGGGTGTTTACCCATAAAGGGCTTCTTCTTTGTTTCTCTTTTAAATGCAATTTTAAAATGGTATTTTTCACATAGTTGATTTAGGCAATGTAGTGCATATTGCAGTTTATTTTCATCAAACATTAGCACGATATTGTCAGCATATAAAGTCGTATTCAGATATAATCTTCGCTTTATGAATCGTTTAACAGATATGATGATGATGATGTTGTAGTGTTTAACGCCCGCTTTTACTACTACGGCACCGCAGGCGGTGACACTGATGATACATGGAATGAAGATGGAGCACCGGTGGAATGAGATGGCGGGGGAAACCGGAGCACCCGGAGAAAACCCGCCCTGACGCCGCTTCGTCCACCACGAATACCACATGCGGGTCCCTGGGATCGAACCCGGGCCGCCTAGTTGGTAGGCGAGCGCGCTAACCGCTCGGCCACGGCGCCGCCACGTTTAACAGATATGTTTTATATATTAACATATATATTTTTTCTCTCAGTAATAAAATTAAAGGGCGCATCACTACCTTATAGTGTTACACAGTACAATAATACAAATATTTATTCAACCCCAACATTATAAACAGTTTGATGATGTATTCAGTATTTTCCATAGTTGATTAATTATGGAGCCGTAGCGCAGTTAGTAGAGCACCCGCCTGCTGTGCAGGTCCCTGGTTCGATTCCCTGCAGAGGGTAGGAATTTTTCTCCAGCCAGGATTATTCCTCATCCTTCCCTGTGGTGGCGCCGTGGCTGAGTGGTTAGCGAGACACACCTAGGCGAGACACGCATGTAGTATTTGTGGTGGACGAAGTGGCGTTTGGGTGGCTTTTCTCCGGGTTCTCTGGTTTCCCCACCATTCATTCCACCAGTGCTCCATTATCACCTTTCCAATCATCCATTTCGCCTGCATTTCATATCCTCCTCTTCTTCACTTTACTGACCACCTGCTTCCAGGTCTTCACTCTGTCTGGTCCAGAGGTCCCTCTGTTCCCCGACAGGCCTCTGACCCTAGACACGGTCTTGTAAGTCCTAGAGGGTGTAAGTCCTTCATAAGGGGAGGGTAATCAGGGAAAGAAGAAAGATGATTCATTATGGCATGCGTCATAATAATAGCAATAACGTGATATCAGTATTCCAACTCGTGGTGGCTGTTAGAAGATCGAGCAATGCTATGATATTATTTTTCTGTGTAATAAAGGTGCTAAAAGCTTTATACCTATTTAAATATAGAACAATTAAGATCTGAATTTATAATTATTTGCCATGCTGTGTGGCGATATGCCACATCACAGGCCGTAGCAACTGCTCCCTTCTCTCCCGGGAAAAGAATGCTTGCAAGTTGTCTTATTAGTCGCTTGAATACGCGAGATAATAAGTAAAATCCAGGGTGGGAACCTAACAGCTAATTTACGAACATATGAAGACGCCCTTATGCTTATGGATGCCGAATTATTTCATGAATTGTTTCCTACAAATTAGAATGCTGAGATGGCATAAAATGTAATTAATTCGAGGATACTAGGAATATGGCACTCGTGAAAAGTATCCCACGAACGACAGTAAGTGCAACAAACATTCATTCGTGTCATGGTCATTAATATTACCTACTTGTTGTCTAAATAACTATTATTTTCATATCTACACCAAGGTCTTTTCCCCATAATTGACACACGAATTATCTACTTTAAAATAATCCACGTAGCCCTGCTTTTAAGTCTAACATTCCAAAATCAGATTAGCTTGTTATAGTAAATGACAGTATAAATTATTTGCTAGGTTTATTAATATCGGTGTGTCGTTCTTTCTTGGTATAGAAATAACACTCATAATGCTGCTAAAGTTGCACGCTTTCTCAATTGTATTTTAAATTGAATATGATAAAAGTTATAACATTTCTTTAAACCCATATAGTTATATTTGCCCGGTGACTTACGTGGGAGAAACTTTATTTTCGGAAATCAGAGGTACATTTCATTTTTCACCTCATGTAATAAGGGGTCCTAAATAGATGCGAATTACAATAAGCTGAATAATACAAATTATAAAATGGTGATTACAGCGAACAATAAACAAGCCTTTGGAGTTGCGATGCTGTTGAAGATGAGTGACAATAGGTTTCTGAGGAAGATGTTCTGGAAATGCCAGTGGTACAATTGTTGCACATTTGAATAGGAAAAGGATGTCCTCTACAGGACACCAATAACGACTTCTTGAACTGTCATGTTACCCCGGAGTTGCTGGAAAACATGGAGAGAAGTTAAAATCTGTCTGTCGGTCTGTCGTGGTGTAGAACGAGCACATGCCAGATCCCGTATATGACGTTTCTTGTCGGGTCTGGGGACCGTCTTTAGGAAGAAAGCTTTCACCACTGGTTATGAGAAGTATGTTCTAATTATTTTAATGACAGTGCGCAGGTAATTTAAGGGTATTATGCAAACGTGTGTGGCTTTTCAAAGCAATCACTTATGAAGGCTTGCTTTGTTGACTGCTTTCGAGAGAAGGATATTAAATGCTTCGTCACTCAGCATTACTGCAGCACGTAATTTGTTCCCCTGTACCACAAAGGGAATTCAAGCTTTTCAGTGTGATTTCTTTATTAGTGCCATTTTCTCCGTAGTAATGTTTCATATTAGCCTTGGCTCTGTGAGTAAGCCAAATTCCCTTCAGCAGAACAAAAGTGTTTCTTCTTAGTTCTATAATAACCATTCTCTTCGTAGAATGAATTGTAACAATATTGTATGTAAATGAACGAAGAAACTTTTAAGGTAATGTGTCAGTGAAATTGGGAACTTTTTTGCTTTTTTTGCAATTTTAGTGTGCCTGTACCCATAACTAAGACGTCCATGCTACACAATTGTCTTGTATCAACAATTGCAATGTCACAAATGGCTCTTGTACGATTTAGATACCTATAAAACCACGCCGAGCTTGAAAACCCCATTTTCCCTTATTGGTTTTAGAGCACTTCTTTCACTATTCAAAAAGCTACTTGGACAATAGTTTATAACCTACCAGATTGAG
The DNA here is from genome assembly GCA_030765045.1 of Tenodera sinensis. NCBI lineage: Eukaryota > Metazoa > Arthropoda > Insecta > Mantodea > Mantidae > Tenodera > Tenodera sinensis. The sequence goes on from CM060964.1 coordinate 64,652,837, forward strand.
TATTTCAAAAAAGCTTAGGAATTAAGAATTTCAAGGTTTTGTGCGCTAGATAAAATACAAAATAGTTTCATAGATATGTATTTTTGTCCATAACTCACATTGAAAAGTATTAAATTATTAAGATGCTGATTTTCTTCCATGGAGTGTCTGCCGTGTGTCTTGTACAATATAAACTTAGCTGACAAATAATGATGAATATCTTGGGCCAAAACATATTCATGTGAAGTAACAGAGTGTACAAATTACAACATACAAACCTCTTCGCCATAAGCCCTTTCCTCACCAGTAACTTCTGCTTTCCCGTTTTCTCACCTGCCTACATTTTAGTCAGTTTCTCTCTTTGCGCTGAAAGCAGAAAGCCTTGCTCTCTGATGTCAGAGAACATTGAGCTGGCTGATGCTGCTGTAATCTCGCTCTCTTTCATCCTACTGCTGCTGTAGCCTATGATCTGGTTATGGGGCGTAGACCACAACGGACTAAACCAGGACCTACCACATATTGAGAACAGGTAGGATTTTGTGTTTGTCTCATAGAACCATTTTGAAATACTCGACAAGGAAGACATGATTAAACTGTTTACTTTATCATAGCATGTATATGTCTGAACTACCCAAGTGTTCACGTATAACTCATAGTCTAGACATGGCCTCACTGCACCATGCACGGAGATGAGTAAAATCGTGGCTGTAACCAACGTTTGCGCTTGCAAAATTGCAGTGTTTGTTTTACTATCTGATGAATACATTGGATGTACCCCAGTTGATTACACTTTACCTTACACACGGTCTATACTAATGACTGCTTTGACGTTGACCCTTCATTGAATATTTGCTCTTTCTACAGAATACTGGATACTACCTAGTTCATTCCATTTTAACTTGCTCACTGCCTACGTTTATTACCGTCCCATTCCTTGAATATTGCTGTTCTTACTGAACTTTATATTCTTACCGTCTTCGTATTTCCCTTTGAGAAATATGCACTTAAAACAGTTTACCCTTTTAATAATGGAACGCCTCCTTTTTTAGACGTGGAAAGGGTTTGTTACTATCGGTATAATTGTTGTACATTGGTTCTTTTTTGTACAACTAATTTCCAAAGGAAATTAAATATTCCAATTCCTTAACGTTGTAGAGAATATTCAATTTCTCACAGCTTAACAAGTGATAACTGTGGTACGAATTATCTGCAGTAATATCAAGAGAAGCGCGAAGCGTCAGAAAAATTATCCGAAATATGAAAAAGGCAAGTGGTATTTGTTTAGACTATTCCGGGAAATAAGTAATAATTCGTTTATGTAATACTATTTAAGATTAGCAATGCCTTAAAAGGAAACAACCTACAACAACACTGATACATTTAAATTGATATTTATTTTCACAGTTGACACTACAACTAATCCAGCAGGCTGTGAGAAAGACAACAATGATCTTGGCGTTTAATCCAGCGAAATAAGGAGTTAGACAAGATGAATATAAATGTACCAATTTGCGTTAGTAGGCTATACATTAAAGGTAGGTCTGCTATATTTAAAGTTAGTTGTTTGACTTCGAGTCTTCAATTAAAACAATAATATACTCACTAGAATATTTGTCAAATCTTTTGTTTGCCATTTTTGAATGGCTCGCTAATTATTTTTACTACACATGCATACTTCAGAAGTTCAGAAACGTGAGGAAAGGGGGGGGGGATAATATAAACAAAGCGATAACATAACGACCAAGAGGTAACAATCCGGCATGAGTGGAATAGTCTGTGGGAAATTCCAAAACAAACGGTATGTTATGCATGGAACTGCAATAATGTGGAATACGAAAGAAGTTATCCTATTCCCACTACTAGTTGGATAAATAATTAGGTGGCAAAACATTGTCTTCTAAAGTAGCACTTAGCCCTTGTTTAATTCTAGGTGGTTCTGAGCTAATGTGAAGAATGAATGCTACTTAATTATCACCCTTTTAATTCAAACCATGAGTAGGCACATTTTTAGATATCTCCCTTCCGTTCTATTAAAAATAAGGGCATACTAGCGAGATCTCGCATTATTTCTCATCCATTGTTGTTGCGCTTTTAACCGACTGCTCATTGAACTAGGAAAGAGGTCCCTATACGTTAAATGCTGTATCTCATTTATTATCTGCTCAGCCATATATGTATGTTGGGTATACCTTTCCTCTCCAAACAGAGATGAAAATGAAACGTTATCAGTGGCAACTATTGCCTACCAAGTTCGTTATCCATTCTTCAGTATTTAGGTTATTTTCTATTTTCTTAGCTTTCCCCAATTTATCTCCAGTTGTATGTATAAGATTTCGGGGAAGCGCGTACACGTAGGATGGAGAGTGTGTGATTCCACATATGAAGTCGGCCGAGCGACCCACCAATCCCGCACTTTCAAAGAAAACACGCGCACACAGTATATTGAAATTTAACTGATACAGCACTTGTAAGTTGTGAATGTTTTATTTTTAGACTTCCTCTGGTTGAAAGAAGGCTTCACAATATAAAGAGTCTGAAGATAATTAAGAATAAAATCAAAAGAGGATATTGTTTTTTGATGGAAAAGCTCACAGAACAGTGCAATTAATGAACTGTCTCCGGCATACATGGGTTTAGCATATAATTACAAAATCTATAATTAAATACATAGCTATAGATTGTATCTCACAAAGAGAAGCGACTAAGGAGAGGAAAGGAAGGCTAGATAATTACAATTAAATTGCGCCGTTCTACTAATTTAATTTGATGTGGCAACCACGGGGCAAAAAACTACCCCGAGCAGTATCACGTGACCTCTACTCCATATTGATCCCTTTCTTGGGCAGATGAGGTCTATCCTGCTGGAATTTCTCGCAGTGTACAAGCGCTGCTAAGAAATTGATAAATATTTATTTTGCAGGAATGTGATTTTCTCGTCACCAAATTTGCCAAACATTGTGGGAGGTGGCAATAGTATATATTTTCTTTCTAAAGTAATTTTAATCTATGAATTAAGTATATATTGGAAAATTTAGAGGTAAAAATTATTTTGAAATTAATTAATTATTTCTGGATTTATTTTGCCATGCTGTAGAAATCATAACTTACAAGTCTCGAAATAATTGCACGTGTATCGTAGATAATGATAGCAAAAACATTCTATTATACTCAAAAAGGCTGCGGAGTCTTACTTCTTAGTTGAAGTTGGAAGTCATGACGATGACGATGACGATGACGATGATGATGACAATGACGATGAGGACGACGACGACGATGACGATGACGACGACGACAACAGCGACGGGAATGATTGAGATTGAATTAAAAAAACACAAAATTATAAACTAAATACGAGATTATAACTATTCTATATTGAACCTATACTAATTGAGCTATTCTGCAATTTTAAATTAGTTTATGGTTCGTTTTTAATATTCCTGTATCTCTGAGTACCCGAAAGCTAAATTTGGTTTAGTATGTCACTTGCATTTCTGTGTAAATCCTGTTTGAAGAGTTTAATCTTTATAGCGTTTGTGACACTTACCCTACCTAGGGAGGACGAAAGTGTCCTACTCCTAGACAGAGCGCCACTGAAATTATAATCAACTGGATTTCCACTCAGAAGGGCTTAAAGATTTAGGACATCATCTTCTTCAAAGACTCTTTATGCAAAATATGGCTTCCCAGGAAGCTGCTGGTATATACCCAAAGTAGGATATTTAGCTTTGGGACCAAACAATGGAACGTGTCGTACAATTAGTATAGGTTGTGTAATGTAGTGAGCATGTCGCCTTTATTACAGAAATGAAGAAGATTTATATAATAAAAGTTTCATCTATATTCATCTCGCAGTTATAGTTTTAGCAGCTGAAGATTTTGTGCCACTATAAAAATCTATCCTGATTGATTTTATCTTGGTTTTTGTTTTATTCTCATTATGTATCTAGATTCTTCAGAGGCATACTGCACAAATTTTTAATATGATAGAATTGCCCAAGATACTCATTTTACTGTTTGAGAAACGAATACAAACTACGCAGGTGAAGTCGAGCTGGTACTTCATTCCAAACTTCGTATAGAATTCGTTTAAATTTCTTCTTGATATGTTAATCCTGAAGTGGGAATAGTTTATAGCTGGAGGAAAGGCGTTGAAAGTTTGCTAACAATAATTGCAGACTGGTTAAATACATACGATACGTTGGTTCATTTTATTCGTTCCCATATATTGCGTGAGTGAGTGAGTGAGTGATTAGGGTTTAAGGGCCCGTCGACAGCTAGGTCATTAGAGCCCCCCATATATTGCCACTCTAACAGTAAAGCCATATGCACTTCATGACATTAGTGTTACCAAATTAGCGCATAATACATGGTGTGGTAATTAAACACAATAAAACAAACTTGAATTACTTTTTATGATACTTATAATATGTCTTAAGAAGTTCTTGGTCTTGAGGCACGCTTGACGGTCTGCTACGGCTCTTTGGATGTACTAAACATGTCATGGCTTCTTCGATAATGGCTGAAATGAACCTTGAAAATTGCTGGGTCATCTGCTTTCCGAAGTTAAGAGAACACAGGTGGTTGTTGTTTACCATGGGATACAGCAGTGCGAATGGATTTTTGTGAATAGGGAGCATTACAATTAATTAAAACTAAGATCAGCTAAGTATACCTGCTAAATGATTTTTTTTTTTCATTAAACCATCTATATCACCAATAATTTTCAAATTTACGGTAATTACTGAACTCAATAACTTAAGTCGACTACACTCTTATTAATGTGAAAATGCAGTAACGGAATAATAACAAATAAATTGTGTTTTAATGATTATAAGGCATTGATAAACGCATCCTAAAGCACAGAGTTCTGTATTGTATCAGCAACTTTAATGCTCTCAGGTAGAATGCTTGCTCAGTCACCTGGGACCCAATAGTTCTTGCGCTGCTGTCACCATTAACTGCAATTGGTACTGTTATATCTCCCACGACACTGCAGCAAGGGAAGCGAAGGAAGGGGGGTCTGGTGTGATGCCACGTTAAATACTTTCAAATAGTAACATATATATTTCAGTTAAGCACCTCTGTAATTCACCCCTGCATGTAGTAGTCTGTTTTCAAATTCTAGTGGTCCAAGGAAGCGAAGTGTAGTACTAAAAGCCATTGCCAGCGGCCATAAAATGTTAACATCGGCCACTTGCCTACAGTATACTGAGTTAAACTCTTTATAAACCAGATATGAAAATACATCGCCTAAACTTGAGCAGAATTGGAGATTAATAATGTAAAGTAACACCAGATGTTGATGCTGAATTTTGAGCCAACTTCTAAAACTCTTACAAGAAAGTCACAAGAGTAGTCTTAAAACTTATTTACGAGCCGGTTAATTTAGCCAAGAAGACTTAACTGAACACATATAGACGAAACTAATATAACATTAATTATAAAACTAAGGATGGAACCTCACAGTGTGCCTAATACTTTCAGATAAACGTTGGATGATTTTAAATGTTAAAGTTTAGCATTAATGAAAATTGTTGTGTTTAACTTTGTTTATGAAAGGAATCGGCACTTCCCGTTATTGCCTCACACGTGTACCCCAGAAGTTGCTGTACCACAATTCTTGATAGATCTACGCTTCCTGTCAAAGAATGAGCAGATACAACATTCCGTAGACCCTTGCGTCTAAAGAAAACATACAAAACAATGAGAGATGGAGTCAAGATATTTGTGCAAGATGCAGCGTTAAGTTATTTGTGAATAAAGCTGACTCCATTGATGCATTCTGCAATAGCGTGGCTTGGTAACTCATTCTCAGCCTTTATATTTACCTACTCCGGAGACTAAAATCTGTGAATCCAGCAGAAACAAATCGAAACTTAGAACGTAAGATAAAACAGCGCGTTAAAGTATTTGTGCTTTCCCTCCATCTGCTAGTGTTTCACAGGTCAAACTTCAGTCATTACTGTACTTTATAGATATACTGTGCAAGTAAATTTTCATTAATGTTTTGTTTTACCAATGTGTAGTACTGATATTGAGTAAAACACGAGTGAAGTGTGGAACTAATTGGAAGTAGACAGAACTAATAATAGTAGAGCAGTGTGTAAAATTGGCAGAACATATTTGTGCACGGTGGTAACACAATGTAAGAAATTTAAAAAAGCATGTTACCTAAATTTATACTCCGAATGAAGTTTACAGAAGTTCTGTTGAGAAAGCAATGTACGGTTTTTACATCGCTGTCAGAACATGGTACCGCAACATCTTAAAATAATGAGCAAAAAGAAAAAAAAGGTTTGTAACTGGAGTTTATACACAGACCTTCATTATTTCAAGAATTGGAGAACTGATTCGTCTTTCGCAGGAAACGTATGGCTCACACCATTCAGCTGAGGATAGCAAGAAGACCAGACTGAGAGTGAGTCTTCCGTGAAGGCCAAGTTGCTTGTACGTAAGCCACAAGAAGTAATCTACATCGAGTTTTCGACCATCTGTCAGGGACTTATGGGCGTGCCTTGTCCTCCCTCGGACTCTTGAGTAGGGAGACGTATGGGAAATATGTTTTTACAGGTTACTTCAGTTTTCCCTCTTCAACCTAAAGGTATCTGACGGGAGGTTTTATGCCTCATAAAAGCGAGGTGACTCGGGGACGTGTTGTTCGGATATGGGAAGCAGGACACGCAGTTAAGAAAATTGTAAAGACTATTCAACCATTAGGCTTGTGGTCCAGTACTCGATTAAGCGATTCCAAGAAGACGAGGCTGATGGTATAAAAGCACACCGGAAATCAGGACAACCCCGTAGGACTACTGAAGGCGATACCGCAGTTGTATGTAAATGCCAGCAGAAGCGCTCTATTCAGACCTGGTACACATTATGCCGAAATTTACATGTAACCCGTTCAATTTCGACAGTAACCACCGAGTCACCGCCAGTAGGCTGGCTTCCATCTTAGAAGGGCAATCAAGAAAATAGACATCACTTACTTTCACCGCAACATTTGATGGGATTTGCACTTGCGTACGTGAACAAACTAGACAAGTTTTGAGAAGTTATGATCTTTTCTGGTGGAAATAATTTTTATTCTCATTTAATGTGAAGGGGAGACATCTGTGACGACTAAACACAACGCGTAGTGCCCGGGGCATATTATTGGCCCCAAAAGTAGTTGGATAATCGTGGGATTTTGGGGCTTGAGATTTGCTTTAAGAACCGGAGAGATAACCTAAACATCATATCAAATGGATTCTGAAGAATATATACGTGTTCTTAAGGACTGTATGCTTCTAATGTTCGAGCTGTTTATCCACATGCGAAATGCTCATCATTACTGTCGTGCAGGATAACATCAGTGTCCATATCTCTAATGTAACCTAAGATTGGATACAGTCGGACGGACAGATTTCTTTAATCGACTGGGCAGCTGAGAGTCCCGATTTAAACCATTCGAGCCTAATTGGGCATTAAGGACTCGTGACTGCGAACCTCTTCGGGACCTAACCAGAGATGCTGTAATAAATCGCGCTTGTAAAATACGTGAAATTTTGAGGATGATGTCCAACATATGTGAGTCCCTGGCGAAATCAATTCAGACAACTGAATTTGGTCTTAGACAGCTGCATAACTTTGACAGCTGGGTGGCGGACCCAATATTGAAATATATAAATTCCGTTTCCGAACATTAAAGAAGAAGAAAAGTATTAATTTCATTATTGTTGTATTAATTAAGTTCGTTATAAACGTGGAACGTTTCATTTTATTCTAAGTGATACAAACAATATGTTATTGGTGCGGCATATAGTTGAGGAGTTACCTTCACCCCCAAGCTCAAGTACCACATTCAGTGAACTGTAAGACGCTGGCATGATGTCACAAAGTCCAAGAAAAACTATAAGAAATGCAATCTGGTCAGAGAAGCCGTGTTGATTTCTTCCTTGAGCTTTCGTACTTATTGAGTATGCTGTCACTACTTATTTTGCAATCCATGTTTAACTCGGAGTAGTATTAAAATTAAAGGTAGCCACATCGTAGTACTATAATATAAAGCTTACATCTCAAGCAACTACAAGGAACATCATTGATATAGCAGATGCTATTTCAGTGAACATAATGTCGCATTGAGTATCGTGTCAAAATAACGAAATCAGTCACTTTATTGTCTTCTAAACATTTGCAAAAATACAGTTTTCTTCTCGTCGTTAGCACAGTGTACAGTATTTCGTACTATCACAATCAACTGTTTACTTCTCGTAACCTTGACTTAGCCCTTTCGATGTCTTTCTTCACTTTCTCTTTCTCTCATACACTAACTACGGCAATACAATCACTCGCCGTTTCTTCAATATTCTTTACGACGCACCGACACACGTATAGGTGTCTCACACTGACCGACTCATGTCCGAAACTGTAGCTATCTCTCTGCTTTTTCCTCGCCTCCTTATATAGCGGGGATGACGGCACACGGGCCGATCGCGCTCTTCTTAAAACACGCCGGTGATGACGTAGCCAGGCCTTTCTCGAAGGCTCCAGAGAAAACGCCCTTTGGTTCTGCCGCTCTGATTGTTGTTAGTCACATACACACAAATAGTCACGCGAGGCAGCCTGACCTTGGGCGTCTTTGTTTGCTCTCTGGCCTGGTATGTGGTATGAAGTAGCTTAGCCCTACTTGTCCTTTGTTTTGCGCCGCGCCCAGTGTCACAATATATTATTAAAGCTAACACGCATGAAGGACAAAGAAGAAAAAAATTCGATGACTTTTGTGTCAAAGCCCGAGAGCTTTGAAGCGGGTACATCTCGAAACTCGAGGAGAATTTTATGCACATACATCCTTAATGAGATGCCAGTTTTGAAGGGCAGTGACAGAATGTGGTGGTTTTCCGACTGGCGGTGATCCAGGTTGATATACCTTCCCTTAGGACAAATGAGGTTTTTCTTCGCTCGTGGCATTTTATTTACAAAACAGTTATATGCTATTGATATAGGCTTCCTTAACGAGAGTAGCTTTTAGCTTATATAAGGCCTGAACTGTTGCCTGGTTTCCATGGAATGTGCGTAGAAAAATAAATTTGCATTCTATAAAATTTGCTTCCCTATGCTATAATGTCCCAGTTAAGATCACAAACAGTTGAGTGCAAGCACCGACAGACTGTGTTGTCGGCAGCTATTCAACATGCAGGGTAAATTAGCACCTGAATTCCGTTGGAAGAAAGGTAAATAGCATTCTATGTGCCCCGCAATTATTTGAATGTAACCATGCGTAGGATACTTGCGCTATTCATTACTCTATATAAAAGAAAAGCGTGTTTGTTTATACAGTAAGAGTGGTGGCATTCGTGGTGAGCAGAACACTGCTCTGGAATGTAGGGTGGAATGCACACTAAAATAATTTCACATTACTTTCCCCACTTGCTGTTTTACAATTTTCTAGTCCATTTTGGCTATATCTGCCGTCGTGGGCTCACATTCTGTTGAGCAGCTGCAGTTAAGGGCGTCGCTCCTGCTTGAATCACTTCAGTGAAAGTGCTTTAATTTGTGTGAACATGTTTGTGTTCCGGTGGAGCTCAGCGCATTTGCGAGAAGCTCAGGTCCTTCCATAATCATATAATAAAATTGCCTTCAGTTCCTGCACCAGCTTTTGCGCTAACACAACTAGACGGGGTGTTAATCTCCTATTAACTTACACAAGAAAAATGCGAGCATAGCGTCACCTCCGAGTCCAGTCACTACATTATGATAAAATGGTCCTCATGTGGTGTATGCGTTCAACAAAATGAAGCAAAACTTATTTTCATTAAAACAAATTTTATCGATAATAATTTAAGATGACTACATAAGATTATTAATATATTCACATTAGTACAGTAATTGATTTCCTCAAAGGGAATTGAATGTTATCTCTGCAAGACTTACATTTATCAAAAGAGATTTTAACTGACAGTAATTTAAGATACTTGCATGAAATTGTTGATATATTCATACCGGTTTAGTAATTAATTCCTTCAAGAATAATGTTATGTATTTCTGAAACCAGGATGTAAATTGAAACATATACATCAAAGTTGCCAATGTAAACGCGTTACTTCGAATGTAAACCTCTACCCGCTTCCGACCAAGGGCGGAAGATGTGCAGAAATTGTTAAATACAGCTAGCACCCGAGCCCAACGTAGGGAAAGACGCTATAGTCCGATGCAGCTGTTCTGTTACTGTGACGTCATATTCATCAGCAGTTACACCATGACATGCACCTAACCGCTGATCGAGCAGTACGTTAATTTTTTAATAAATTTGAATGAAACGCAAAGCAGCAATCCTCTTTGCTTTTACCAGCCACCTCTGTTTTAACCTCATGAGAGTTGCTGCCACAAAGTGTAAGGATGACTATCACATTGAATCCCTTAACCTTATATAAATTAATTACGAGCGCACATATTATCGAGATTCATCTGCCTGGTAAACAGACAGCAAATATAGAAATAAAACAAGGAAGCGTTTCAGGAAATAACAAAACAAAATCTACTCTCGATGAGCCAACTAAATGTTGCTTCTCCGACTGTTTGGTTATGTACTGTCGCGGTCCGTATTGATGGAGTGAGCGATGTGAAATATGTTCAATGATTCATTACATACCTGTAAATCTATTGTGCCGTCCAAGCCACCTGACGTTTTGGTAGAGCCAATACGCTGAACCACGCCGTTCTCAAATTTCACTTCGATTTGGGAGTGTTCCACGTTTACTGTAAATGTCGTCGCAACTTTATAAATTATAGAGTAGAGCTTATCAGTGCTTAACAGTTGAGCAGTAGTATTAGACCAAATTTAAGTCAAAGCTAAAATGCCTGCAACCTTTCGCTTTCCATTTGGTTTTCATTGTTCACCACATTTTAATTGCTTCAACCTGCAGGAAAGTACGGCCTTAGACCTGCGTTTACCTGACTTTCTGTATATGGATGGTTTTCTTCTTCTTCTTCTTCTTCTTCTGCTTCTTCTTCTTCCTCCTCCTCTTCTTCTTCCTCCTCCTCTTCTTCCTCTTCTTCCTCTTCTTCTGCTTGTTCTTCTTCTTCTGCTTCTTCTTCTTCTGCTTCTTCTTCTGCTTCTTCTTCTGCTTCTTCTTCTTCTGCTTCTTCTTCTTCTTCGTCTTCTTCTACTGGGAGTTTGAATGCTTCTTTTAATTATTTGTACCATGTCTCGGAGGAGGTGTTAACTTGTGAAAAACATATTTTCGTTCATAATATTGTGAAAATTCTACCACCAATTGACATTAAAAACGAAAGCAGGTGACCTAATTCGTGACAGCAATGTATTTATTGCTCTTACATAGCAAGTATAACTAAAAGTCTCCGTTTAAACTTCCACACTTTTATTTACGTTCTCCAGGGTTCAAAATTAACGCCTTTGGTTGATGTCTGTTGAGAAACGGACGGACTGGATCAGAGAGTGTACAGGATGCGTTATCACTAAAGCCACAATTTTTAGTAGCGCATCGTGTGTAGGAGTGTCAGTTATGCCTTGAGTGTGTTCGCCCAGACCGAGAGGGCAGCCATCTGCACGAAACAGCCCCATGCACACGGTAAGGTGACTAAGAATTGTGGCTTTAGTTGTCACCCCGATGTCTGGTATGAGAGCGGAGGAGTGAAACAAATGAAATGATGGTGAAATGGATGAAAAGAATGTGATATGGAGGAGTTGGTGGAATGAATAGTGGGAGAAACCCTGAGAAAAACTGCCCAGACGCTGCTGTGCCTATCAAAAATCCTACATACTGTCCCTTGGGATCCCACCTGGGCCTCCTCCTTTTTAAACTTATGAAAGATAACTATAAATTAATAAAACAAATTTCCGAACCATAATTTGAAAACATGATTCTTCCCTATTTGTTGCTTTTCTGTAACATAAAAGCATTGCATTTTGAGATCTTGCATCCATGTTTACACCTTTAGGGTTAGAAGGTGAATATATAGTATAGAGTGCAAAAAAAAAAAAAAATAGCACCAGCAACGCTTAATATATTATGCGGGATGACAAGCTGATAGGCTCGTCCGGAAACGCACGATTTGGACGCTGTAGCGCATCGAAGTGTGAGATGGGCATGTGCTCATATTTCGTCAATAAACTCAACATGAGCAGCACATTTAGCTCTCTAAGTCACAAACGGGCTCGAACTGTCTACCTCCTACGTCACTGAGTCAATCTCGGTGGTGCTGCACCTCAGGCACGTAACCTAATGCGTGCGGTTGTCTCTGAAGATTTTTAATCACTCTGTGGACTCGAGCAATAAGGCCCTCCACTGATGTTACAGGAGTGTCATACACCATACTCTTCATACAGTCCCACAGAAAATAGTCGAGAGGTGCCAGATCTGGCAACGATGCTGGCCGTGGAACTGGTCCACCTCTACCAATGCATCGATTTGGATATAAAACGTAAGGTGATTCCACACATTTACATCAAGATGTTCTGGAGCTCCGTGGTGTTGCACCTGCCGAAGATTTAGTGTCACTTTATTCAATAGGATAGGCAAAACATCTCCTATAAATGTGAGGTAGATCGGTTCTATTAGAGTGTTAGGTAGTAGTATGCTCAGGTTGTTCATCCTCAGTACATGGATAACTAATGGTTACACAATTCCCGTATTAAGACGCAAAAAGCGGATCGGAACATGTTATCACAACCATTCGTTCTCAGATTTCAACGCTCTCCAGCGTCCAAAACGTGCGTTTCCGGACAGGCGTTTCTTCCTTAAAACCTACCAGTTTGCCATCCCGCACAACATACTAAGCGTTGTTCGTGTTCTTTTGTTTGTTTCTTTGTTGTTGTTGTTGTTTTTTTTTTTTTTTTTGTTTTTTTTTGTACCTTGTATTAGAATTTGGATTTGGTTTAAGGGCGCTCAACTTCTAGGTCATTAGCAAAGCAAACAACTCATCTTAGGATTCGTATCCATTAGATATGTCTTGGTCTTTGAGCCAATGTTATATCTCCTCTGTTTAACTTAACTGCTACAGGTCTTGATATACTAGAGGAATCTATAAAGCACATATTCATAGTATTTATATAGTAATACAATTTCAATAGAAGTTGCGGTTTGTAAAAGCTTATTAGTTACTAACGAATGTAAACGTATCATAACGAACGATTTGATCTGTCAGAACGCTCAATCCAGCATATTTTCCCGTTAACTTGACTTAAATGGGACCTGAGCTCGATGCTAGTCGGTTATCCATGCACTACTACAGGTTGCACCAACCCTGCGTCTGTTTTCTTTTTCTTTTAAACGCTGTTCCGAGAGAGTTAACGCGATATTCTTTGAAACTAAGTTTCTTCTGTTAATTTTGTACTCGCTCCCATTTTATACTTGAAGGCAAATTCCTGCTGAGGCTATAACGCTTATGTTGAGATTGCAGCATCATTCTGATTTAAAATTAAAGGGAAGTTGTTCTTCCCTTAGATGGGGAGGTCAATGAATGTGCTATATAGCAGGAGTTAAGGAAACGGCAAGGTTGAAGAGGAGTACGTGGGCAAGAGAACGTCCAGCACCCCAGAGAGTAGTAAACTCTGTGAAATATTGCGTGCTGAACATTTTCCCAGCCGTAATAAAAGCAGGCCGTTTAAAATCCCATTTGAGTGAAACGGCCAATTGGAAGTTATTAGCCTCTGGAAACTTGGATATAATTAAATCCCTACGATGCAGGTTTAGAACCAATAACCAGATAATTATAAGGCTAACTTTACGTTTTATCAAGTAATACACGCATTGTAACCGAATTGATATTTACCATTATGGAACTATGTGTTTGATTTCCAGAATTTTCATCATTTGGTTTCCATTATAACTTCATATTGCGGTTTAAACTAATTTTGTGGTTAAACGTTTGAACTAATCTTATACCTATAAAACTAAGATGTTTTTGGTTTAGAATTTCTGCCTTTTTCCTTAAAGATAAATCGTCCTTGTTTGTTTGTTTTCGTTATCCTATCAGCTGATTACATCTCGCTACGTTACAGATACAGAAGGGCGAATAACTGACAGTAAGAAGAAGTATAAGTTTTTGAAGGCTATATCGAGAAACCAAAAGTCCAACGCTCAGAGTATGTATATTGATCCTATATGATCCTATATTGATCATTCAACTGAGTATTGTTGTTTCTTTTATCACGTCTATGTTTGCTGATATATTGCCTTGCCAGAATGCTATGTACCAACAAGGTTTAGCGGAGACTGTTGTTCCTTGAGAATAGTGTTCCTGGGGTCACTTGTAGTTTTCCAGTCAGTGCTGCAGTTTAGTGGCGTATTACGGAAGTATGTGGTGTATTAGGAGAACATGACGCTACCCAGTGATTAACAGTTGAATACAGGGAGTTCTTCAGTCGTGAGTGAAGAAGTTTGTTCTGAAGCGTCTATTTTGTTTTATGTTTTTCTTTTCTAGTATTTATGTGAAGAAGTATAAGTGCTACAAACGAAAATCTCATATCAAAATATCCACACCTGTATGGTAAGTAAAATATAATTGTACTTGCAGCTTTTCATATAAGTTAAAAAGAGAAGCATCATTTTCGTTCCAAATGGTAACCTCTTATTCATTGGAACATAGGACCTAGTGCTCCTTGAAACACCTCTTTGGCTAGAAATATATTTTTCTTTTGTTTCAAATGCAATGCCACTTAGTACATTTTATACAAAAAGGAAACCTGTTGAAAAAGATGCCATTAGCAAAACAGTTGCTGCTGTTAATGATAAGAAAGCTTCAGTAAGAGAATCTTGGAGAATTTATATAGTGCCCTTTGCAACTCTATCAAGACATCTTGCAAACTTCAAGTGTTCAGGGGAAATTGAATTCCATTATTCTACAAGTATTGGGGTGAAACGAGTATTTAACGACCAGAAAGAGGTGAAGTTAATCAAATATATTGTCAAAATCGCTCACATGCAGTATGGGCTTACTAAAAAAATGTGTAGGAGAACTTCCTTATAGCGTTGCAGTTACTAATGTCAAAAAGAATCCTCAGAATTGGGATAATGAGTATATAGCTGGTGAAACATGAATGCAATGGTTCATGATTCACTTAGTGTGAGAAAACTAGACGCTACAAGCTTGTCCCAATCTACGAGCTTAATAAAGCAAACGTTTATGCATTCTTCTCGAATCTTGAGTGTCCACGCCCGTTTTGGACCTATTCCTCCATAGAGAATATGGAATATAGACAAAACAGAGCTGTGTACTGTGCAAACTCCAAGTCGCATTGTAGTTCCCAAAGGAGTGAGGCAAATTGCAAGCCGAACTTCTGCCGAAAGAGGTAATACTGTTACAATAATAACTGCTATAAATGCTTTCGGAAATCACATGAACTG
Organism: Tenodera sinensis; assembly: GCA_030765045.1. Taxonomy (NCBI): domain Eukaryota; kingdom Metazoa; phylum Arthropoda; class Insecta; order Mantodea; family Mantidae; genus Tenodera; species Tenodera sinensis. Next base: position 64,668,160 of record CM060964.1, read on the forward strand.
TGTGCTCGCACTGAGGGTAAAGGATGGATATCGTTTGTGTGAGATGTTTTTAAAACAATAAACGCTGTTACAAGAAAGCAAGAGTTAGATTTAAAAAGTGCCCCATCAATATTGCATTATTCTTGGCAATTTCTTTTCCTTTTCTTTGAGGCCAGAATTTCCAAATTCACTGAGCTGCTAGTAGGCTTCATTTGTCATTAATATTTTGTTAGAATAACACATTTATAAATACAATTTTGATAAAATGTATTTGTTCGTTGCATAATTAAGTGTTCCAAAGTACACGAACCTGTACAATGGAACAAGAATGATGTTTGAAAAAATGTTATTCTATGTGTATAATTTTCTTTGTAGTAAGTAAACAATGTTGAGCTTATGATTGGGCATACATACCTCTCCCGATACATATTCCACAACACAAGATGAAAAATCTAGCTATTATCATATTTTCAATAAAAAATCTGAAAAGTGTTCCAAGGTACAACAGTCTCCCCTACAGGATGCAATTGAACACCCTAGATCGTTGACATAACTGGGAATATAGTATGGAATTCAGAAAATATAAATGCAAAATAACCGCACTCTACGCAATTTTCTCTACAATGAAACCGGGATTATACGCCAGGAAGCTCAGATCTGTAACTGCTTTGCGGCGTGAACTATTTATATATTAATTGAACTAAGATATACCTGAACATATTTTCTCTACCTCAAAAACATGAACGTTTTAGTGTGTTTCTTCATAAAATGCACACTTCAGTTCAAATAATGGTTTATAAATAGCGTAATACAGGGCACAAATATAACAAGAGACAAACTTTAGGGAATGATTCCTGTCATGTTATGGAAGTGCATGTACCGAAATTTCATAGTACCAGTATTGATAACATTTTGTTCGTCACAACAGATGCTTTTTATTACATTTACAACCGGTAGAATCAGCATCTCTACTTCATGGTTTGGAAAAGCATCCTTTTAAGGATTTCGGAGTAGTCTCAAAGAGCATTACAGTGTCTAGAACATATCTACACATCAGGAACGCTATCAATACGCACCAAAGTGCCCATATTGTGAATCTGCTTCAGCAGACATGTATTTCAGGAAACCAAGGTTTCGACAGTGGCATTCACTATAGTGCATGTAATCGTGCCGGCATAATGCGCTCTGATTTATGTTGTTAAGGAAATTTTAAACCACTCACCCATTGCTGTGTCCCATTACTTTCTGGTTCTAGCCTTCGTTCATAGGTTGCACACATATGTCGGACTTGAATTCATACCAATAAGAGATTGGTTCACGTAGACCTGGTGTGGAACGCAGATACTGAGTGGTTTCTGCCAACATTAAATAAAGAAATGCACTATTGGAAACCTAAAGCATCAGTACGTTTCCGTGCACTCAGCTGAGCATGAAGACTGAGCTGGGATGGGACACCATCAGTAATTTGCTATTAAGTAGTTTCTTCTGTCTTCCATAGAAAAGTTTACGGTGTGAAGTAGACTGGGCAGGTGTTTTGCGAAGAATCATTTGCGGAGATACGTAGCAAAGGGAAAAGAAGGAATCAACGGAACATAAAGTCTTATAAAAATAATATAGGAACATTTATACCGAGAAACCCCACTCATGTCAAAATCCACACATTGAAGCTTTTTCTGATACTCTGTTAGCACCCTAAACATTACTATTTTTTATTAAGTAAGTATCCGAACGTATGCACTTAATGTAAAGTTACATCGTTCCAGATTAAGAAAAAGAAGAGTTTCCTTCATAGTATGACCATTTCTGGAATTTGCTAAATGTGCATATGAAGCATGAAAGTTAGATGTTGACTAAATACCTCCAAAATGTTCACCATACCATCGTTGTCATGATAAGTCGTATCCAGCTAAATAAGCCATGATTGCACATTTCCGCTGAACTTCACAACTTCATATAGTTAATTAGCTTCAGCACTGGGCATTGCAGTGCGCTTTGCGGCGGCGGTCATTATCTGGAGATGGTAGTGACAATGGACAAACAGAAAACAAGTAATTAGGGTCAAGGTGTGTTATCAAGTTACGCTATTACAAACTCTTAATGTGTTCACAATGTTACAGAATAACTTCCTCTACACTTTCAATATTAGCGCTGACTAAATATGCATAAAATTAATACTTAGGTTGCATAAAATAGAACGCTCAGTGTTTAAACCATATATGTATCCGTTGATCTATAGTTCAGAATACGAAATGAAGCTGTAACGAAGAACAAAAACAAAACGTGACGAATCCATTTTTTTAATTAACGTCCTCCACCGTAGTGTCATATCGGACGCTGAATGAATGAATGAATGAATGAATGAATGAATGAATGAATGAATGAAATGATGATCAAATGTACAGCTTTAAGTTATCTGACATGTGTCTTCTCAGGATAAGGGAAAACCTTATGCGAATAAATCGTCCTAAGTGAGATTCGAACTCGCGACCTCTTGGACGTGAGATAGACACGCTACTACCACGCTACAGAGGCGGGCGTGATGAATTCAGGTAACACTGTCGTATAATAGTGAGTAGCTCAGGGGTGCTCAACCGCACGCAAAGTAGGGGAGGTTGAAATCACCTCCTTCCACCAGCTGGGACAGAATTACGCATTTATCCGTGGTTACTGAGCTCCAGTGGCGCTATATTCTTACGTATAGGAAATCAAAGGCGTACACATTCATATTCTACTCCTGATTAACCCACGATGTTTCTGAGGATACTTTTTTGACACGATTTACGTTTCAGAAAGTCTTCAATATCAGTCTCATCAGATAAGCAAGGTGATTTTTACTTATCTAGCTGCGATACTCACTTTTAATGTATTCATTTTTTAAAAAGTTTGTCCCCAGATATAAGTGAAGCCAAAGTCTGCCACTAACTACATGCAAACAAACATAATCTCGGATACTCACAGCAGGGCAGAGACCTAAATAATACCTAGTCTTCTTTGTCATAACATTTTACGGTCGTGGAATTCTACAAAGCAAGTAGTTTCATATTTTGTAGCTGATATGAAGTCTCACTACATGGAAACTTCAAAAGTGCAAAATAATTGGATTTTGGTTTCAAAGGTTTTTAGGTCTTCAAATTACAAGGAGAATGTGTGGCACAGTTGCTTCAAACGCTCGTTGTATTTTTCCAGGAGAATAACATTTATCGTGAACACAGAACCTAAGCAAGGGAAATGGTATAAATCTGCAACCACCAGTCTTAGAAATCAAGCACTCAACTTGAGCGATTTCATCTCGAAAGCAAAAATATTCGTCTTTTCACTGAATTGTATGTACTACTATATACACTCCGCGCCATCCGCCTCTGACTAGCAGGTATGGTTCTGCTTGCCTTGGTCAGTAGAGGGGGGAAAATAACATTTGGGGGAAGCGAGCGTGTGCTCGCTTTTTGAGTACCGCTGAAGTAGCTTATGATACATACCTTACACCGAATCTGGAATAAAAGACGGCACTGTAATTCCACAGTAAAGGCGCAAAATTTCCAAACGCGATCGTGTGTTGTTCAGAAATTGACAATGTGTTGATAAAGAAGTGCAGCATTATTCCTCAGTGCACACAATGTAAGCATTAAGTTTGAAGTTTGCAGCATCTTAGGATACGTAGCGCGTTACATGAATCTGTGTATATTCAATAAATAAACAGGATGAAAGTATTGCGTTTATGCTGCTTTTTGCTGTGTAAGTAGTGTTTTAACAACACTGGTGATTAGCTATATAGCGTTGAAGTTGTTCACAGTTACTTCTAAGGCTCTGATAAAATATCTTCTTGCATAACCACTAACTCTTTAGGCATTTTACGTGCCGCTTCGAGACGTTCGAATCATTCCAAACACCTTTCTGATCGTATCATAGCTTCCTAAGTTCACCTATAAGTAGAACTGAATTATAGAAAACCTTTAGTATTGCATTTCCTTTATCCACGTAAACTTTCAAAATAAACTTCCTGTTCATTACGTGAAAGGCGACTGAATGTTCCAAATGAAGCTATACGAAGTTCCCCCTCCCCCACATGAAAAAGCCCTAAACCCAATACAACCGCGCATAAATGGCCACGGTTATCGCATTGTTCAGGCTGGACGCAGTGTCCAAATTGCTGTGGTTATGCAGTGGCGGCCTGATAGGTTCAGCGGCTTGTATAACAGTTTTAGCTGCCTTACTTGATCTGTACAGGCCTCCTGTGTAGGTAATTTATGCAACTTTAATCTTATATTTTAATAAGAGCTGAATACCAGGTTTTGGATATACCTATATATATATATATTAAGATTTGTCATGTAAATCCCTACAGTTGTTACTGCTATTTCGGAAAATTATCCCACGTAAATGGTGACAATCTTTTCCCAATTAACGTGTAAAACTCGGGTTTTATTATTTTAGTAGTGTAGTGTGTGATATATTATTTCTCTTCAAATAACTTTGGTGAAGCTCTTGTTAGACCCTTAGCATTAATATTAAAAATGTAATGTGTTAATATATAGCCGTCACTCCCAGGTACACTGAATGGTTTTTCCGCTAATTTATTCTTCACTTATACAATCATTAAAAACCAATGCCACATGAAAAATGTGTTTACATTATCCTCACTAAGCGTTAGGAATCTGGTTGAATTACTGGCAACACGTGCTTTTACTTTCTCTATTGCTTACGTAGTAGGGAGAAAAATCATGCATTCCACTAAAAAATCTATAACTGGACTTTACTGGAAGTGCACGTTTTGAGGTTCCTTGAATCCAATATTTACGTGTTTCTTGAACAGCATAACTGTAAACGAATAGTCGGCTAAACACCAAACTTAGTATTTAAGTTGAGTGTCTTTTAAGTATAGGAGTAGAAGATTTTCAACCTTTCCCATCCTAAACTACAGTTCACATGAAAAAGCTTTCTTTATGAGTTCGATTGAAATACGAGATGATTAAGATATTTTCAAGACAAAGTAAATTTACATGATGAATTTTCTAGGAATAGCTTGTTAGGACTTCATTACCCTGAATGACATTTATTCTTTGTAAACCGCAAGACATAGGACGAAAGCTTACTAGAAATGGGATATGCTGTGCAACCAAGGGGAGTAGAGCCTCTCCCTATTGAGAAACATGTTAGGCATTTCAATAGTGAACTTCTTAAGAAGCTCCCGGAAACGAAAACCGCAGGCATAGGACTATGGTAGCTCTTCCTATATCGTTGAAAAAGGAAACGAACAATGGCATGGCATCAAAGAACACAACGTATGTCAATACAATTTTGTGAGTCCTTAACCCTTCTTTGGTTTTACCTACTCTGAATTTCCAAGTATTTAATACTTTTCTTCGACTGCAAATCGCTATTCTTTATATTCCTTCTCATCTTGATGCAAAGAGAACGAAATTTAAGACATCACATAGCGACCCATAGTTAAAGGATATGACTATCCGTTTAGGTGGTGTTGTAGTGTTTAACGCCCGCTTTTACTACTACGGACTATCCGTTTAGCTTGCTACATTCTGCATGTATAGAAGATAAAGCTTCATTACCAGGGAATAGATAGGTAACTCTTCTTCTGTATGTATAGCTTTAGGAGAATGAGTACAGAAAGTCATGCGAATGCAAAAGACAGAATTTTTATTAAAGTACTGGCTGCATCACCAGAATTTTGATTAAAGTACTGGCTGCATCACCTTGCACGCATGCATTCTGTAAGCAAGTGCTTGAAAATCATATACTGGTTTTGAAAGTCATGAACAGTCTATTCTTCTTAGTCGTAAATAAAGCGTAAGGGTTCAAACTTTTTTCAGAAGTGCTTGATACTGTGAGTATGAGCCTCTTTCCTGAACTTCTAAAGTGTCCCATAATTTTTGCCAATTTGTATAGCTCAGGTGTACAAGTGTGTACCTCAATTGGACAAGCAGTGTGGCTTTGTGCACAAGTAATTGAAAATAGTTCTGTAACTGTAACTTTCTTATTTATTTATTCCCTTTTTAATATCTGTCTGGTAGTAATTAACATTTATTAGGTACCTAAGGGTTTTCTTTTGAAGTTATTTTCTTCGTGAATTCTAACATAAGTTAGTCTAATACGACGAAAACTAATGACGAAGACCAACACTTCCAAAATGAAGCGGTTAGTGGATGAATATGGTTTTAATGCTTCAGATAAAATGAGTTATATATAAACGGAATTACGTGTTGATGAACAAAGATTTATATTAGACACCGTTAAAAATATTTGATCTCAACCAAATTTGCGCCAAAATTATTTAGCTGTTTGCTATGAAATATGTCTGAATAATATTCCACACAGTGTAGCAGATAATAAGCTTTGGTTCGATGAAACTACTGATATTTCCGGTAGGTATGTGTGAAATGCAATTATAGGAATTCTCTCACATGATAGCCATGACAAAAACGATTGACTAATGTCAGAGGTATTGGAGAAGGTGAATCGTACAGCTATTGAAAATCTATTTCATAACTCAAAAGTCCGTTACATGACCCATAGGTGTCAAATGAGAAAATATGCCACTCTGTGACATGTGGCTGTTTATACGGTGAAAGCAAGCAAGCAAATCCAGAAAACTTATTCACCCATGTCCGATTCACAGTTGCTATCAAATAGATGGGCAGATATACTCAATCTATGATTATATGGGCACAGTCATTGCAAACTTAAAAGAATATACTAAAAGGCTACTGAAAAAAAAATGTATTTTGTTGTTTAACGACGCTGTCAATTGCCAGGATCACATCAGCCTTGCCGGTGTGCCGGAATTTCGTCCCGCAGGAGTTTTTTTGCATGCGAGTAAATCTACTGACATGGAGCTGTCGCTTTTAAGCACACTTAAAAATCATCGGTCTGGGCCAGCTTCTAACCAACTGAGCCACCTAGAGACAGGGTGCTTCAAGAATAATTGTTTAGTTGCAAGAGGTGCCACCAGGCCTGGTATTACCCTCATAGTCTAGGATTGTTTGTTGAAATGTTGGCGAATGCGGTGGCTTCTTATGCCAAAAATTGTATTAAATATGTTTAAAAAAATCTATAGCCTTATTGACAGTTAACGCTCAGCAATTCGACGTACTAAATCGCTGCTTTCAAAGCAGTCAGAGGAAACAAGGCTTCAAATTTAAATAAACCAATTTTTGAATGTGTATAGAAAACAATCACACATCTAGAAATAACAGACATGGGAGTGCTCAAAGTACTGAGCAACTAATCTATGAATTTACATGCAAATTTCAGGAAGTACAATCTACCCCGGGTCCGAAAAAGTATGGGCAAAGCTAAACTCAGCTTTACTAGAAAATAAATTATGGATATTCACTAATGGAAGACTTCAGATTCACCTTAAAAATAAAAAAACAATGTCATCTTCTACCAATCCAAATTCGCTCTGTCATTTCCGCTTTACATCTGTCGTATCATATGAGCTACAACTCAGCTTCTGAGTGTACAGTTCGGTGCACGGAAATGTGGCGATACAAGGAATAGCTTTTTAAGGTGGTAGGTGAATGGCAACACTCCACTGCCACGCTTCCGGTTCAAACCCCTGTCAGTTACAGCAAGGCTTGATTGGTAACATGCGTTTGGCCTTTGTTTCACTATGGCGGTGGCGAACCAGTGGCCCAGGGAGATTAGATGCATTGAAAAATACAATTACGAATGAGCTATCTTTATTTGATTACATTCTTAGCGGTTGTTGGCTAAAGGAACAAGAGCCAAATTGCCAATCCTTTTCGAACAATGAAAACTAGGCCAAACCTAGATGCATGCTTTGACCGATATACGCGCACACGATTTGAAAAGGTATTGGAAAGTACCTTTCCATTTGAGAAGACATAGGATTGCATTTTCATTCGGTTTCGTGGACCGGAGAGAAGGACAAGGGTTGAGTAAGACAAACTGAAAAGACTACTCTGCCTGGAATAATCAGTCAATTCATAACAAAAGCAAGCGGTCCACCTTCTAGTATTTTTGTTACCGTTGCCTCTCTGCTCAACAAAACATTTACTTTAAGTCTCAGATGGGCAGTCCAAGTGGAGCCCAGAATTGTAGCATCAAACCAAATAGGTACGCACACAGCCAGGAGGTGCCTGGCAATCGCTCCACTCTGGTTAAGTTGTTCCTTACGACCTTTGCTCATAAGTCATTGCTTGTGTTTCGGACTTGAATACAAGCCGATAGGTGATTGGCACACCCAGGACTGCTGTGGAGCACAAACGGTGAAAATGTTCCGCCAATATAAAATAAAAACACACTAAAAGTCACTAACAGCATCGGCACATTTCGGTGCACCGAACTGTACATGCATATACCAGCAGTCAGCTGTCCCTTATTTTCCAGTTTTATGAAGTCCCCATTTATTATTCTAACATGAAAACACCAGCCTCTATGCTGAGATTCTATCCAACTATTTAACATATACACGTTAAAATATTGATTTCTGAAGTTCTAGGTCGGTCAATTGGAAAGAGCACACGATTCGTAAGTGATCCGTGTTGCCGTAGAGGCTGTTCGAATTCCCTGCACGTAGTAATTTTTACCGTATAACATTCACTAATAACATTGGCTCAACAGTTATTGTGTTTAAAGCAGCTATTATTTTAATCCATAATTGTGTTTAGCTCCATTTTATGGTATTGTTCTGTACGAGGATATACAAGGATACCGAGCTGCTTGTGCTTGGCTCTTGCTTCTACGTGGATCAAAAGCATATCAATGCACTCGTCTGTCAAATACATCGTGAAAGACTGTGACAAAATATCGTGTGACGGCATACACGTGGAGAATGGAAGGAGTCGGCGTTCATAACAACACACTGCATTACGATAGTCCAATGGGACTGGAGTAGTTTCTTCCTATTCTATATAAAATACAGACAACCCAAACGATTTAAATTATGTCCTAAACCGCAGAAACTTCAAAATTTGACTATCGTGTATTCGGTTTCCAAGTTTTGATGACCAGAACAAAAAATGTACATGTCGAGACGCAAACCCGTGTTTCTGGGGTTAGCGCACAGGACGCAGTTATAATCCTATCCAGGTATTTGGACACTTGATTGAAATCACATTCCGAGTTCTACCATAGAACCTGCATGCCAGGTGCTATGCCATTGCCACCTCGCGACTTTTCGTGCCTGATTTAGCCATTTACGACAGTTTTAGCCCTTTGCTGGACGTTTTATTATAAGTGCTTAAATAGCAAGAGCAATTATGTATGTTATTCGAGATATAGGAGACGTAGTTTACGTCAAAATTTAAATAAACCGTTATTTCATGCAACCAACCTGGGTATAAGAATCCGCCGTTTTCTTTTTAGTTTATGCTGTTAGTGTCGTCCATTCTATCAGAGGAATTTATTGAATTGCACCTGGTATGTTGTATAAATGACAGAACGAGAGTTTAATATTGAAAATTAAAGTTCCGTGTTGTACCTCATCGTAATTCTAGCAAGACGGCAGCTTAAGAGGAAATAATTTAGTGATATGCATTGGCCTACAGGAGTATTCACTACGCATAAAAAATTGAATGTAATATATACATTTTGTATTTCACCTACTGTACAATATGATGTTATGCTTGTTTACAAATTGCCAAGCCATAACTGACGTAACTCGTCGCTACTGTTTTAGAGACATTTTATGACTCAGCCAACTGAAGTGCAGTGTGCTGTTATAACAATCGGACAATGCTGTAAGCTTGCCTGGCACGCGGCCACTGGGTGTCTAACCTGCAGTGTTACGCCCATTAACTTGAAGCATTCTCGCGGCAACTGTTCAACATATGGTGTAAGAAAACGGCAACAGACTACTTGAAATTTACAAGTGCTATTGCAGAATCTTCAGATACTTTAAATGTCTTTAAGAAGCTATCGATGACTTCGTTACAGGTTTTATATGAACATATTCCAATGCAATTGACCGCAACTCCACAGGAGAAGCTAAATACCTTTTACTGCCATTATAATGTGAATAGAATCAACGATAAAAGTTTGTTGTACAGAAGAATGTTTTTATTTGTGGAGTGTTGATAAACACGTGGGTCAGGATGGTGGGTAGCATGTCCGTCTGTCATGTGAATTGGGGTGCAATGTGTTATACCCTACCCCATTGACATGCATTCTTTCGCGTTTCCTTTTCCCTGATTGGCTAATGTACTTCTTTGAATGCCAAAGTATTAATTCTGTGCACTATAAAGTCAGGTGATAAAAGCCATATAAACACACTCCTAATAGCTGCACGCACTTTCGTCATCTTCTTTTTTTCCTGATCCCCTTGTGTAAGACTTACACACCCTAGGACTATCAAGTCAGTGCCTAGGGTCAGACGCCTGTCGGGGAGCACAGAAACCTATGGACCAGACAGAGTGAAGATCTGAAAGCAGGTGGTCAGCCAAGCACCAGGTATGATAGTGAGGAAGAAGATGATATGAAATGCAGGCGAAATGCATGATTGGAAGGGTGATTGGTGGAATGAATGGTGGGGGAAACCGGAGAACCCGGAGAAAACCCGCCCAGGCGCCGCTTCGTCCACCACATATACTTCCAGACTCAGGGAAGAATGAGGGATAACCCTGGCTGGAGAAAACTTCCTACCCCCTGCTGGGAATCAAGCCCGGGATCCCTTGCACAGCAGGCAGGTGCTCTATCAACTGCACTACGGGGCCAGCCCCTTTCGTCATCTTGAGAGTTAAACAAATCGAAGTAGCCTCCTATCCCTTTGCTTGTAAGAATTTATGTGCTTTAGCACTGTTACATAAAACACCTGATTCATAGGATTTGAAAATGTAATTTTCAGAATTATTTTCGAACATATTAAAATTAATGATGTCAAATAAGCAACCATTTTATAATGCACAACCACCATTCTCCAGAACAGCAACTAATCAGAGGTGACTGGTATGGGTGGCAGTTAAAATGTACTGGCCATGCAACAGGGTTAAAAGAACTTTAAAATGAGTCGATGATTTCCCATTATTATGTACATCCTGGGTGCAAATCATAAACGCTAGTTCTGTTTTACGTTTTCTGTTATTATTAGCTGGCTTTCTTTAAACATCTCAGAATATGCGCGCTATGATATAGGTGTACCTATAAAATATAAACAAACTATAAAAGCTTAAAGCATACCACCATAGTAAATATAGCAATGAGAAATATAATAGATTGGGAAAATGAGTAGTAGAGTCTTCTGAACAGTGTATTTTTTAATTGGAAATAGTTTAAAATAATAAAAAGCTGATTTAAGTATTGACGTATTTTTGCTTTTGCTTTATTTTATTTTGTTTCAAGAACAGCAATTCTATATGCCAGATAAAAGGTGTATGCTTTAACGCAAGGAAGAGTGAATGAAAACGTTACAAAGCTAAGAGCTAAATTCTACGTGCTTTAATGGACTAGACATAAAGTATTGTTGCTTTGAAACAATTGGAGTACGTTACTCTAGAAAAGGAAAGAAACGAGCACTCGTATGCATGAGAACTTTAACGACGTACCTCAGGAATGATAGACGGGCTCTTTCAACATACAGCTACTGAAGGACTTAGGTATAGGTTATGTACTCACGCACAAGCCCATCTTGACCTGCAATTCTGGCCCAAACACAAAAGAGAACAGGAACAGTTTTGTGTATATGGATCTCTGAAAGCAACTCCGCGAGTCAGCCGTAAATCACAATATACGCAGGAGATTGCGTCCTAATCTTAAAATAGCAGTAATTAATGACATTATGGTCCCCACACAAATCGTATGCACAACATATGGATCTTATCTGAATAAGATGATTATTATCCTTCTTCTTCTTCTTCTTCTTCTTCTTCTTCTTCTTCTTCTTCTTCTTCTTCTTCTTCTTCTTCTTCTTCTTCTTCTTTTTCTTCTTCTCACCACCATCTTCACCATCACCATCATCATCACCATCATCACCATTATCATTATTAATATTATTATTTTAGTCCTTGCTATATTGTTCTCAGTGGTAAATAGGGGCAATATTATTTTAGTAGTGTTCAGTGTCCATTCTTACTGCATTTTGCAGCAAAGGCATTGGACAACTATAATACGTGAAGCGAAATGAAAGGGAAAGGGAATTTTAAATGAACATGTTGCAGGCGCAAGTATGTCCCCGGCATTTGCCAGTTATTAAGACTGAGGAAAACATTAAATAATCTAACAAACAAAAGACAGACAGGGGAAAGTCCAGTTCACGAGTTCATGTATTGTCCACGTGAACCATCCGTGTTATTGGCAAACGCCATTGGTATTTATAATCACTATAATGAGTAAAGCTGGCTATATAAATCAGCGAGAAAAGTACAGCATTGGGACTATCATTCCACCAATGTATTTCACTGTAAATCCTGGGTCCTTGGCTTCAGTTTCGTCAGTTCTCCTGCCTAAGTATTTTTCACCTTGATTTTTCTTTGCCCAGCAGAGGTGAACGCCCGGTGAATAGAATAATTTCAGGGCTCCAAACTCGGTTTATATAGACTCATTAAAATTATTAATTTTCTAGCAAGAAGGAACATTAACCACATTGCATAAGTTCCAAATTATCGTGAATGGTACTCGCTGGCATTCATACACTGCACAGAAGTCATTCAGCAAGTTAAATTCAACTTTGGGCTACGAAAGCGCTGAATCGAGCAAAACACTAAATTAATACTTTCAGTATGGAAATTAAGATTGGTTTTAACGCTAAATAGAAAGCTGCTTAAAGTCAGGTGAGCTTTGCGAAACTTTCTGTATCTCAATCGTTTTGCTTCATGCGTCAGAGTATATATAAGTTCCTCTGTTCATGCTAAGCGCATGAGAATATTAAATGGTCTAAAATCAAACTTGCTCATTACGTATGTATCTTCATCGGTGTCAAAATGTTTCGGAAACGCTCTCCTAATCATCAAAATAATAAAAAGGGTAATATGAATATGGTTCTGAAAATAGTTTGTCACAGAGATATTAAAGGGTATGTCCCTACGTTGACACCATTAATAATAATAATTCAGTAATTGTTGTCCACTGATTGTTGGATTGGTTTGTGTGGTTATTTATTGTACAGCAGAGAATTAATAATTAACTGAAATAAAGTTGTTGTTAGCTGATTTTTTTACAGTTGCTTACTTGACTGTTTGCTGTAGAGCACAAAGGGCAGAAGAAAATGTATTCTGTGCGTGAACAGACTAATATGCCGTACATGCATAGGCTTGCAGATGCAAATGCATTGGGAGCACGTGATCTTATGTAGACGGGTACCATGACAGCAAGTTACTTTGTTCAAGAACAATCTCAATAATTCGACAACTTTGAAAGAGAATACCTAATTAAATAAAGTGCTTCGGAAGTTAGAAGAGGTACCAAGCATTGCCCGTGAAGTTTGAGTTCTTTGTGATACGTTCGCAAATTCATCCGATAACACAAGACGCACTACCGTAGGGAAACACGTGAGTCAGATCACTATCTGGAGAACTTTGGATGCATTTCTTCTGTACTTGCATCACCTTCAATGGATGCAAGGGTTAAATGTTACACACTTTGAGTAAAACTCTTCCTGCCATCCCATGCAGCAGAATTCTGGTGTTCATAAATTTCTTAGCATTAACCTTGTTCACTGATGAGGCTGGGTTTCTTCGTGAAGGTATTTTCAATGTAATAATATTCATAACTGGTCCTATGAAAAACCTTATGAAGTACGCTATGTCTGGGGACATTTAGAGTTCCATCTTTATACGAGTTCTGTACCGGATGTAGACACTCTGAGACAGCGTATCCACATTGGATTTGACCAAATAAGAAACACTCCAAGCACGCGATAGCATGGAACGCAAGCTTGGAAGCAGGAGGAAACCACTTCGAGCAATTTCTGCACCTTTCAACCTTGTCTTGTTGCTCAATAATGAAGGATGTTCAGATCCATGTTAATATGAACCATTATTATACTGTTTTGATGTTGAGAGTGTGTCAAAAATATTTAAACCCAATAAGAATACATCCTGTAGATGTGGAACAAAACGTTCAAACACGAAACAGTTCGATTTAGTTCCTTTGATACAGTTCATATATGTGCATTAAAATATTTAGCTTTACTACTTTAAGATTTAATTGTTTAAAATATGTAGCTTTTCAAGATTGAATAATTTAATATACATACAGGCTGTTAGGGTATAGCTGCAGATGTTTGTAGTGGTAACGATGGTGTAAGGGAATAGTTTGAATGCTTTCTGCATTGCCAATAACCTCCCATATCTAGGCCAGTAGGCATCAACGTGTGGAGCAATCGGAAAGTATACACTGACAGGCGGTGATCATTTCGCGCTTCAATCATGAACATGCAAAAAACATTAGGTCACAACTATGTGATTGGTTTGTGCAAAAACTCTTAAAGAAGAGAGAAAATAACTAACACACCGAAGTGGATACATATTAAGTTACAATTTATCAAAATATCTGCACTTAACCCTAATACCTGTATATACACATATAAATTCTCGCTGTGCTTATAGATTTAAAAAGAAGCAATTGCGAACTAAAAACAAACTTTGCGACAAATTACTCATGTCTAACCTTCACAACGACGTTTCAATACTTGTTGGGAATTAGAATCGGTTCACCACATCCAAAGTCTAGGGCATCCTAATAACATTCACCGCGAGTGGTATAATTTCTGCCGTCCGTCATAACATTGGAAAGCAATATACTCTGAAAATACAGGTAAAAGCTACTGAATTTACTATGTTAAAGTTTGCTCCAGGAATATAGTGACATTTTGAGCTGCTGCGTTTACCGTTCGGATAAAAAATCCAAAGCAGTGAACCGAATTTGTTCCATTGATTATAAAAATACATACTCTTTACTGATGTAACATTGTAGTTACGATTGAGAGCCCAATTTCTGTTCGTAATATTACCTTGGATACATAGAGACCTTCGCAAGACATGAACAGGATTAACTGAAGCAAATATTATCGAGTAAAATATTAACTGAACATTTTCAAGGTGGTTTAATTTTCCAGGAAAAGAGATATTGACATTTTACGTAAAGTAGCGAAATAGTCCTGATATATTAATGAAATAAAACTAGTAAAGGCTTGGTGTGGTAGATTGCGTTAGCTATGTGCTGAGGAGAAATGACGGTAAACCTTTGAAACTAAAATATAGGAAAGAAATGATGGCGTGGAGTGAATTTATTGATGTCGCAGCAATGAACAGTGAAAGTTAATGTTGTACCCAACATGCAACACATTATAATGAAAGAACGGAAGGGAGGAGTTTGTTCCTAAGAGAGTTGGTAGAGGAAACAGCAAAACCACAAATAAGGCTTTGAATTCAGGTCCCCAATCTCTAAAAGGAAAACAGCTGATGCCGTGCACAGATGTGGTGTACAAAAGATGCCTCGTCTTTTGAACAATTAGCTGTATCAAGAAAGAGAAAAAATGTAAATATTATCCATATAACAAACATAGGAAAAGTAACACGATATTTATGAACTGTAAAAGCATCTGTAAAGAGCATAGGCACATTCTTTGTGCCTCTTGCTTATCAGATCTCGTAAACTAATAATAAAGCACGATTTTATGGAAAAATATATGATTGTTTATCAAAATATAGTGCTATGCCGTATATTGTTAGCAATAAGGGTTGTGTTATTCAAAGAAGTGCACTCTATAATGTATGTGTTATGTAGAACTGCCATTTGTAAGTGCCTAATCCAATCATTTGCATATCTTGGATTTAAGTGGTTGTAAGCTATGAGAATAAAATATTACTCAGACTCCATCGAATTCTTTTAGTGTAACTTAGAAACGTTTCAACAGAGTAATAAACTTGAAACTAATAAGTTCATATCCATAATATGAGTGTGAAGATGAACAATTTAAGATAAAAACAGAGCCTCGTAAGACTTGCATACACATTCATGTGTTTTCAACAAGCATCCTCGGGTTAATATTATTCTTCCATGGAAATAAGGGATTTTATGATATAAACCCGCGAATGAAATACTTCTAAAGTTTAATAAATTACTTTAAGAACATATTCTAAGTAATAATAAAGTTATTGATGCCTAGTTTGATGATATCTATTCGTAGGTAAACTTCTAGATACACCAAACATTGTTATTCTTTAGCATTAACACCAGTAACTCCTTCATTGTTCAGGGATAGTTAGACCTACGTGTATTATTTTCGGAGCAGGGTCCACTCTGACTACAGCAATTCTATTACAGAAGTTGTAGCGAATTTCAAAGGTTTCCTTGTGATCACTGCACTCAAAGCCTCACTGAATTGCTTTCGAGAGCCGTGAAACAAATGACACGCTTGAGCTTGACCTGGATACCTGATTGAAACCGTATAATTAGGATTAGGGAGCGTGTATACCATTATTTACCTCTGGTAAGCACCATGTCGGACACTATGTCGTATTTATTAAGCCACTGTTACAACACTGTTTCAGGCACTTCCGGAGTCAGGTTAAGTACACAACAACAGCAGTATATTGATCGCCTGCAGATGTTTTCACTTTGGTGGTTCTTGGTACTGCAATACATTCTTGATTTTGACATGTTACATTACAATACAGCTTGTAAAAGTCAGTTCTAATACGTACTGTTACTGTGAACAATAATTCAGATTTGAAAAATTTAAACCTTTGACACTTTTTATTAAGACCCTATGCGTTGCAATTACACGGCTTACTTTGTCCAATATTATTTACGTACCTGCGTTTAATCATGCAAGGTTTTATAAAAATGGTTTCAGTACACATTTGGTTGCACAAAAGTGAGCAAAGCAGACGAGACTGGCATGATAGACAATGTGTTTAACGGCTTTTTGATATGTGCAATCAATGACAATGCATGCCATTTGGTTGAACGAGAATCAACAAGAAGTCTCATTGTAAGGCCTTGCATATAGGAAGATTCAAACTAACGAAATCGAATGTCTTAGAAATAATTAGTGCCATGAACATTTCTTTTGGGTGAAATTATATAGTTCGTCTAGATCTGCATTTTTCTTTGAAAAGTTTCTCTGTCACTTTCTCCTCCTTTATGGTTTCCCGGTTATAGGGAATTCAAAATGATTAACAAGAAGGCCACAGACTATTTGCAGAACATTCAAGATATGCATTTTATCCATTACTTTAACATCTAAAAGATGTAATATTTTAAGCCATTCTTAAGCAGAGAAGGGAAAAATAGCGAATACATTTAATTTTTTTAAAATACGCTTCCAATTACCAGAACCATTCAGCGCCACCGGTGATTCGGAATTTCGTCCCGAAGGAGCTCTTTTATATATCAGTAAATCTACTGTCGCTCTTAGGCATACTTGAAAAACCGTCAGTCTGGGCTCGGTTTAAACTTGCAATTTTGGGATCAATAGGCCAGTGCCTAACCAGCTGAGCCACCCAACTGACTTTCTATGCTCTGTGGTTTGGGATAATTTTACCCATTTCGCCATATCCGCACCTCACAAACGTGCACACCTCACAAACACACCCATTTTTCTGAAAACGCCTTTGTTAAGTTCAGGGGACATAAAAAGTGTACTTTTGGTTGAGTGTAGTTTTCCACTTTTCAACTTACCATGGGAACCTGGAGAAAAACGAAGTCCAATTCTTCAGTTAGAGGAAGGTAGTGTTGCTATCTGTTTGCCTTTTTAGAGCTGCTACACGAAACCTTTAAACGGAATGTACAATAGATTTTTTGAAGAGTTATTTAGGTATTTAAATTTTCTCTTCTTTTCAATCTTTTGTTTGATAGAAAACTGCTTCGTCAAACGGAGTTATCCGTAAAGCTTACGCACTTGTGTACAGTGGGATATAAATTACAATAATTAAGGTCAGGCTTCCATGACATTTCTGTCCTTAAAGTTTAATGCAAGTGTTCTGAAAATACACTTACATACTCCAAACTATGAAATGATTTTACCAATGTGAACTTTCTATACTAATATTCTTCTGGTGATAATAAAATATTTAATTAATGTTAAGTGGTACATCTAATTATAAACTTAATGAAGAACATAAGCAAATAAATGCTAAATAATGTTCTATACCTACACGCTTATAACATGCTTTTTGAAATATATGTATTTATTTATTATGGATGTATCTATAGATATCCACTTTACAACACGGTTTCTATTTTTGTAAGAAAGCTCAAATATTTAGCAGATATCCTAAAAATGTAAATCGAGTGGGTAAAAATCATATGGTACACTCTAAGTTGGACTTAAAAAGATAGTAAAGTCGAATTTAATTAATATTCCACAACTTGGAATTCTGTAACTTCAATGAATGGAAAGCAAATAAAATTTGAAATACCTAGACAGAACTAAACCACTTCTATTACAAGGACATATAAGGTAATATGGATACGCATACTATTAATGCGTTTAAGTGATCGCTTCTCAAAAAATTATTTCTGACACTAATTCTAAAATAAACACAAACGATTAGATTCTATTGCGTTGTCAGTGTTTTCACAGACCTTCACTGTTATCCTGGCATGTAATTCTTTCTATATAAAATTTAACACAATGGTAGTTATTCAAAGACGTTTATAGAAAACAAGTTTAGAAACGATTTGTAAATGGTCACAAGTGTTGATTTCATGATAAGTTCTCTTTGTGCGGTTGTTCCAGTGGTGTTTCTCTATTTTCATAAAAGCCAGATGACAACTTTGTCACAAAAGAGTTGTGTTCAAAAAACAAGTGTGGTAACTGGTAGGGATGATACACGAGACCATAGCAAATGCATTACAATTTCTTGGAAATGCATTGTTGGAGTACTCAGTATGTAAGAGGCTATTGTGTGTGATTGAGAATAATACAGCTTTAAATGTGTTTTTTCCATAGCTTTATTGTTCTCATCACTATTTTATTACAATAAATGTTTAAAATGAGAACCATTAGCCTCAGAGCAGAGCCGCTATCGACGCAGCGGGGAGTCCCATTTTCGCTGGTATGTGTATGGTGTGTTCAGTATTTGTGTGGCCTTTGCAAGAGTTCTTGCAACCCATTCCGCCTCCGAGCAACAGAGATAGAATACACCTCAACATTCATACAGCCACAGAGAAGAAATTTAATGAGGTGAGGTCAGGGGGTTCTTGCAGGTCAATGTACAGGTCCGCCCCGGCCGATCCACTAATCGTCAAAAGTGGTCCTTATACTGTTTATATCGGTTCTGTTAAGTGCGCTGGGGCCCTATCATGCTGATACCAAGCCCTCCTCCTGATATCTAGGCGTACCTGGGGCACTTAAACTATTGCCTTCAGCCGCACCATGAACAGAGTGCCTGTCTTGCAGTTCTACCTAGGGCTAATATGAGATAGGTGTCGATGGCCCACAAACCTCTCTCACTCACTCACTCGCTCCACTCAGTCAGTCAGTCAGTCAGTCAGTCAGTCAGTCAGTCAGTCAGTCAGTCAGTCAGTCAGTCAGTCAGTCAGTCAGTCAGTCAGTCAGTCAGTCAGTCAGTCAGTCAGTCAGTCAGTCAGTCAGTCAGTCAGTCAGTCAGTCAGTCAGTCAGTCAGTCAGTCAGTCAGTCAGTCAGTCAGTCAGTCAGTCAGTCAGTCAGTCAGTCAGTCAGTCAGTCAGTCAGTCAGTCAGTCAGTCAGTCAGTCAGTCAGTCAGTCAGTCAGTCAGTCAGTCAGTCAGTCAGTCAGTCAGTCAGTCAGTCAGTCAGTCAGTCAGTCAGTCAGTCAGTCAGTCAGTCAGTCAGTCAGTCAGTCAGTCAGTCAGTCAGTCAGTCAGTCAGTCAGTCAGTCAGTCAGTCAGTCAGTCAGTCAGTCAGTCAGTCAGTCAGTCAGTCAGTCAGTCAGTCAGTCAGTCAGTCAGTCGCTCGCTCACAGTTTCCCCTCTGTTTAGCCCTCCATATTGACAGTGAAACTGTTATACAGACATTAGTGCTGCCTGCTGTTTACTGATTCAGGTTCAAAGAACATGACATAACAACACACTGCGCATTGCAAACTAACATTTGGTGTAGCAACGCTAGACAAAAGGACTTTTATCTGCTCTATTCGTCATTTCGCAATTGCTCTCACGCGGATACCAGTTGCTTTTTACCTGGACTCCAGGCCATGTAGGTATTCCCGGCAATGAGGAAGCGGATGTGACTGCTAAAGCTGCATGCCGTTTGCCGGATATTGCCACACACACTCTGCCTTATGTCGATGTGCAGCGGCATTTCCGTCGACATCTTTTACCGATCTGGCAGCAGTCATGGGAGGCTCTCCAAGGCACTCAATTGCGGACCATTAAAGACAGCGTAGCTCCCTGGATGACATCTTGCAGGGACTCCAGGCGGGCTGAAGTTATTCTCATCCTCCTGAGGATAGGTCACACACGGGCGACCCATGGGTACCATTTGCGTGGGGACCCGGCGCCTGTCTGTCGTACTTGTAATATCCCTCCCACTTTCTGTGGATCATATCGTTATAGACTGTCCGCAATATGCTCGTGAGCGCCAGTCGGTTGGCCTGGGGTGTACACTTGCCTCAATTTTGAGTGATGACCCGGTGTCCGCCTGTAAGGCGCTGCGGGTTTGCGAAGCAAGTATAGCTTGTTTTTTAGTTGTTTGTAATTTTTAAATTTTTAGAATTCGTTTTTACGTTTTAGCTTTTGTATTTTACATTTTACTGTTTTAACTGTTTAGTTTTAATGTCTTTTTTACGTTTGACCTTTTTACCCATTTTAGTGAATGGTTTTTTCAAAGTTTTTAACTTAGCGCACTGACGTGCCGTTTGGTGTTTTTGTCTGTTTGCGCTTTTAGTTGCTCTTTTATCCCTCATATTTTAGGCAGCTAACTGCGAGTTTTAGGCTTTTTGTATTCTGACCTAGGGACCAAATGATCTAGCTGTCGACGGGCCCCTAAACTCCATTCATGCTATTCGTGTTTTAGTTAGGCATATTCAGTGCTTACGCAACATCCCTATTAGTTTGGGCACTAAATTTTTGAGCACCGGTATATTCATCGGCAAATAAAAGAAATTAAATGGTAATAACGCTGTAACTAATATGACAACATTGTTCATGGAAGTATAACGTTTTCTGTTGCGCACATAAAGTGTGGTGAAATATTATACCTAACTTTTTAAATGGTGAAAGTATGAGTATCAAGTTAGGTTTAAAAGTGTTAACTACTTTTATTTTCACACAGCTATACAAATTGTGGATACATTCGATCCACCTGCGAGTCTGGCATAGAGAGGTCGGATAAAAGCCAATAATATTTATTTTCTGCAATGTTACCCACATTAGCAAGCTGTTTTCCGGAACTGTCGTGGGAAAACGTGGCTGTCGTAAAATTGTATTGCGTGGCAACCAGATGTGTAGTCGTTTAGAGGTGGCGCGTGTTATTTTATTAGACTTGGTTTTTGAACCGTGGGCCAGAACGTCAGTTTTCTTCTCGATTAGTAATAAGTGTTCGATATATTTGCAGGCTTTAGGACTAAACAACAATGCTGAATACTGGTGTACGCAATATGAGCTATTTAATTTCATTTTGGAGAGCAGGAAACCTAGCATTTTTTTTTTTTGGGGGGGGGGGGTCAGTTTTTTGTCATCCAAGGTAGACGTTAGGTCAATGTCTTTTGCAAAGTCGCATGATAAACATGTGGTTCCAGGTTCTTTCCAGGATAAAATTACACGATTTTGAGACTCGCATACAACGTAAAATTCTCAAATAAAATACAAAGTGAAGGTAATATTGAGTAGTTTGCGATGGTATTTATTCCATATTTTACAACTTAATTTAATGGAATTTTCCTCATATTTCGTGTTTTTTTTTTCGAAAAAATATATTTGAAGTGGAATATAAATTATGTGATATCGTTAAGCACTTAATTTGAAAGCAATATTAGTTAAGATTTTATGGCACCTTCAAGAGAGAGAGAGAGCTGTAGAAAAAAATAAGGTGTAAAAGAAGCTGTGTCAAACCCCCTAGTCGCGCTGCACCATACCATGAGTCACGTTGGACGTTGTCGATCCGCTGCTGTTTGTTTTCCTTTGAGAGGGCGAGTGAGACGATTAGAGTATGTGAATGAACAATGCTCTTTCGTTTCCCTGACCTAAGCAAGCCACCTTCTTGCCAGGTGCGTTTGTAATGTTAATGTGTCTTGTATTTTAGTTATGAAGTTATTTTAGTGTATAATAGCCTTTAGTTTGTTTAATATGAAAATGTACTACTTTAAGGTAAGAAAAAACTCCATTTAATTACAACAAATTATGCGGAAATAAGGAATATAGCACTATAAGAAGCCTTGTGAAGCCTTGATCCGCTGCGAGCCTCTGTTCCCCTGCTGAATGGCAAACGGCAGCTGAGCACTATGCTAAGTACAGCACAAGTTTAAATATCTTATTTTTTTCCACGTTTCAAACAAGGGATGCCATAAAACTGAAAACTGCAGTTCATGTGTAATAAAAAAGGGTTTACGCCTATATAAGTTTAATCTTTATAAAAGAGGTATTTATGCTTAATACATGAACAAACAGATTTTAAAAATGTGTAACTATTGCTATGTTATTGTTGCATACCACCATCAACAACAGATATTTAACTTCAAAACCAATCGTAATTTAGCGTAATCCGTTGTAGGGTTCTTGAGTTAAATGGTACAGAAATTGTCTTATTCGGAAAGTAACACGAATTTTACCGAATTTTAACTCAAAAACTATAAACACTTAAGAGGTAACTTTCTGAAAATTGTTTATTTGTAGTCACTGGCACATGTAAAAATTATTAATGATTTTAAAAATGTCAGGTCAATTTTCTCACTGTTCGTCCGATTTGAAGTGGAATAGCCCATACAGAAAACGCATAAATATGTGGTTAGACGTTCTCAGTTGCAACATATCTAAATCCCATCTTGAATAATATCTCAACTCTCAGCATTTATAGATTGTGTAACTCCAAAACAAAATAAGGGGTACGTATGCGATCACGGAAATGTGCAAGATTTGCAACTAGAATTGGGGAAAGCTTTGTGGTAGTTTGAGCGTCATATGTTGGTCTCTGTCACATAAAGAAATTTGTTTTGACTGCGAACTAGCTAGATTTAAAGAAAATTTAATGCGTCTAATCACACAACTGCAGACTAACCATGTTTTAAGAAATAGCATGAACGGCTAAGAGACATAAATCATGTATAAGGTAAAGAGAAAAACAAGAGATTGAACGACAAAGTTGGATTAAATTGGCTCGGAAAGGAATGAGAACTTAGAAACTTGGTAAAAAGAAACTCTTGTGCCAGCTTCTACATCAATAAGTGAAGTTACAAATGAAAAGTTCTGTGTTCAGTCAACAATGCATCATGATACTTTAACGAGTTCTGCACATGAAGATTTTCCCACTATTGAATAAAAGCCGTTTTTAAAGATAAGTGATGTGCAATAAATATATACGCGTCATTAATCTAAAGCGTTCTCGACACAATAACCAGCTACTGCGTTTCTCTTGAGTGTCGCGATTGGCAGACTTCAGCTTCTATGGCACTGCTATCCTCTTTGTGTATCCGCCTTTTCTTCTGAGACAATGATATCGATGCGAAACAAAATGAACATCTTACATCTACCTTGTTTATAAAATGTATCCAAAATTACAACCTTCGGGGTTTATACAACTCTGCAGATGAACACTTGACGAATTTCTGCAGCTGAAATACTTATAGCAAATCGAACCCCGGATATTGTTTTCTAATGCATATGGAGATTTGTTATACAGGATGTAAATGAATAACACCGTACAAATTTTACTGGTGATAAACGATCAATTTGAGATAGGAAACCTATGGTCTATGGCGTCGAGTTACCAATTTATCGTATTCAAAGTATCTATCATAACCAGAAATATGTATGTAAATAGTAGTTATTTGAAATAAAATAATGCTTTTTGGGCACTTAGTGAAGCCTGTGTTTTGTCTCTCTGAAGAAGCATTTCTAAATTGTAGCATTTCCAAGAGCGTTTACATTGTGGACTTAACATGTAGCTGTATGCCACTGCAATGGTTGTGACGAAGGGCTAAGGAACACAGGGCAGCTCTAAAACGTATGTTTTGGTCACACTGGTATGTGAACTGCCTGCGGAACTAATAAACACGGGAAATCGAGTTCAAACCCGGGGATGAGTAAAAATTTCCCCCTTTCCTTTCCATTTTGAGAGTAATGTTGTGCTTATGATCTAAAATAGCAAAATATGACCTTCATATGCAATGCACAGGGTACTGCTTACTTTAGTTTCATCTCACATCTAATGGATTAGACTGGAGGATTATGTATTGACATTGGTCTGAAGCAGTCGGTTGGCTATAGTTGCCCTTGTCAATACAAGCAATTTTCAATCTAACAGTTAACCAGCTGTAAACAATTCACAAAACGTTGAACCAAGCAATAGCTTCTGCGAGTCACACTCGACGGTCACTAGTCGCATCATTCAACCAGATAGCTGCTGCGAGTCAGATCCGACGACCACTAGTCGCATAATTCAGCCAGATAGCTGCAGCAAGTCAGACTCGACGGTCACTAGTCGCATAATTCAGCCAGATAGCTGCAGCGAGTCAGATCCGTCGGCCACTAGTCGCATCATTCGGACAAATAGCTGCAGCGAGTCAGACCCGTCGGCCACTAGTCGCATCATTCAGCCAGATAGCTGCAGCAAGTCAGACCCGTCGGCCACTAGTCGCATCATTCGGACGAATAGCTGCAGCGAGTCAGACCCGTCGGCCACTAGTCGCATCATTCAGCCAGATAGCTGCAGCGAGTCAGGCTCGACGGTCACTAGTCGCATCATTCAGCCAGAAAGCTGCAGCGGGTCAGACCGGACGGTCACTAATCGCATCATTCAGCCAGATAGCTGCAGCAAGTCAGACTCGACGGTCACTAGTCGCATCATTCAGCCAGATAGCTGCAGCGAGTCAGACCCGTCGGTCACTAGTCACATCATTCAGCCAGATAGCTGCAGCGAGTCAGACCCGACGGTCACTAGTCGCATCATTCAGCCAGATAGCTGCAGCGAGTCAGACTCGACGGTCACTAGCTGCATCATTCAGCCAGATAGCTGCAGCGAGTCAGACTCGACGGTCACTAGTCGCATCATTCAGCCAGATAGCTGCAGCGAGTCAGACCCGACGGTCACTAATCGCATCATTCAGCCAGATAGCTGCAGCAAGTCAGGCTCGACGGTCACTTGTCGCATAATTCAGCCAGATAGCTGCAGCGAGTCAGACTCGACGGTCACTAGTCACATCATTCAGCCAGATAGCTGCAGCGAGTCAGACTCGACGGTCACTAGTCACATCATTCAGCCAGATAACTGCAGCGAGTCAGACTCGATGATCACTAGTCACATCAGTCAGCCAGATAACTGCAGCGAGTCAGACTCGATGGTCACTAGTCACATCAGTCAGCCAGATAACTGCAGCGTGTCAGACCCGACGGTCACTAGTCACATCATTCAGCCAGATAGCTGCAGCGAGTCAGACTCGATGATCACTAGTCACATCAGTCAGCCAGATAACTGCAGCGTGTCAGACCCGACGGTCACTAGTCGCATAATTCAGCCAGATAGCTGCAGCGAGTCAGATCCGTCGGCCACTAGTCGCATCATTCGGACAAATAGCTGCAGCGAGTCAGACCCGTCGGCCACTAGTCGCATCATTCAGCCAGATAGCTGCAGCAAGTCAGACCCGTCGGCCACTAGTCGCATCATTCGGACGAATAGCTGCAGCGAGTCAGACCCGTCGGCCACTAGTCGCATCATTCAGCCAGATAGCTGCAGCGAGTCAGGCTCGACGGTCACTAGTCGCATCATTCAGCCAGAAAGCTGCAGCGGGTCAGACCGGACGGTCACTAATCGCATCATTCAGCCAGATAGCTGCAGCAAGTCAGACTCGACGGTCACTAGTCGCATCATTCAGCCAGATAGCTGCAGCGAGTCAGACCCGTCGGTCACTAGTCACATCATTCAGCCAGATAGCTGCAGCGAGTCAGACCCGACGGTCACTAGTCGCATCATTCAGCCAGATAGCTGCAGCGAGTCAGACTCGACGGTCACTAGCTGCATCATTCAGCCAGATAGCTGCAGCGAGTCAGACTCGACGGTCACTAGTCGCATCATTCAGCCAGATAGCTGCAGCGAGTCAGACCCGACGGTCACTAATCGCATCATTCAGCCAGATAGCTGCAGCAAGTCAGGCTCGACGGTCACTTGTCGCATAATTCAGCCAGATAGCTGCAGCGAGTCAGACTCGACGGTCACTAGTCACATCATTCAGCCAGATAACTGCAGCGAGTCAGACTCGATGGTCACTAGTCACATCAGTCAGCCAGATAACTGCAGCGAGTCAGACTCGATGGTCACTAGTCACATCAGTCAGCCAGATAACTGCAGCGTGTCAGACCCGACGGTCACTAGTCACATCATTCAGCCAGATAGCTGCAGCGAGTCAGACTCGATGGTCACTAGTCACATCAGTCAGCCAGATAACTGCAGCGTGTCAGACCCGACGGTCACTAGTCACATCATTCAGCCAGATAGCTGCAACGAGTTAGACTCGACGGTCACTAGTCACATCATTCACCCAGATAGCTGCAATGAGTCAGACCCGAAGGCCACTAGGTCTTCTAAATCCTAACAGTCAAACTTCCTGTAATCCTTTAAATTGAAATTTAGTCTTTATTTATAGGCTCTATTTATAACGGGAGTGAAAGACCGCTTCATTTTGCTCAGAGGTTCTTTTACACGCCGGAAATTTACGACACGGACCAACGACTTTACTTCCCTTCCGAAGAAAGCTATAGTAAGGATTTTTACGCCAGCAAAAGCATCGCCTTCCCGTGGAGTTCAGGTACCAGAGACCATAGACCATAAAGGACATGATCCTTTGAATGGAATCGTCAGCTACTCAATACCAGGTTTAGTCTAAGGACCAGAACAATGAAGCGTAAAGTTCGTCCTACACAGACCACAGATCAGCAATTCTTCGGTTTTGTATATGCGTAAGAATTGTTGCTGTAGCTTGTTTTATTGAGAATTATACGTTATATCCGTATTTCTTCGATAGATTCTCTGAAATAAGGGCCTCAATTTCATCATTTCACTGAGATGAAGTGTTGTGTTTGCACATTGAAAATATACAATTGAAGCTTCTCAATTAAACGAATATCCACAATGTTTGCTACAAATCTTCTTCCACTAATTAACCTGCAATAAAAATTGAGATATACAGTGTAGTATACCGCCCACTTCCCTTCCCATTTGATTGAATTCACAACAGCGTAGGAGTTACAACAGCTATTTCCATACGCGATGCTAGAGCAAACTTTTGAACTGTTGATCCAGAACGAGGTGCCCCGGAGCATAAAATATACCACTCTTACCGTTTTGCATGCAGTACCAATGAAAAGCTCTGGTTTACGAAGAAGATAAAACGCTCAATATCTTCTCCGTTTTAGAGACATTTTCTTTTATTTTATAAAAAAATTCTCTTTTGCGATACAAAACGATTCCCGTATCTAAAAATTTAACCAGATGAATCCATTATCATATGTTATTATGTTTTATAAATAGGTATGTTGTGATATTCATAACTGATAGAAAGTAAAGCTGCTGAAAATATGGCACTATCGCATAAATTTGAAAAGCTCAAGAAAGAAGCACCCATTGTTTAGAAACTATCTAGTGCTCGCAGTGCCTCCATCTCACGCGAGGAGGCCTGGTGGATACGCATGTTTAATTACTTACCATGTATATACATATAAAGAATTTAATACTTTATTTTTCTGTGTTAGATTAGATAATGTGACTGTGCCATTTATTTTCAAATTTTTTGTTTGATTTCAAGCTAACGTGCCTTTATTACGAAGTAAAGTATCAAACTACAGTGTTTAAATCTAGTATGTTGTGATACAAAGCTGCCGACAAAATCTGTGAATATTTTGTTCATAACTTAGATAGGACTGACAAGGTTCGGACGGGGACTTGGCACCTCGACTTGTAGATCTTTTGTGCCTATGCCCCTGATGGTTCGCCCCCTGGTTGAGGGGTGAGTTGAGAGGATACGATAGGTGGCTGGATCTGAGGAGGACAGACGACAGCAGAGTGTAGGATTCCAACAACTACACATTTGAACTCCTTGGTGACGGTTCCTACTCCAGGGCTTCTCCCACTGCGGGCTCTAGATCACCTGGGCAGCTCGGGACTTGGAAACTTCTCCCGATCCGGAAGAGAGGATGGATTTACAGGGAACAAGCACCTGCCATGCACGCTGAAACTCCCGCCGACACTTATAAGCCTGAGACAACCGAGCATATGAAAGGTGAAAGGAAATGAGAAGTGAGGGTAAATGGAGGGACAAGAAATTCGGGAGACGTACTTATTCTTCCCAGCATTCACCGAGCAACCCGTGGAAACCACGAAAAAACCCATGAGTCGGGAAGGTCACCCACGGAAATCGAACCTACGACCTCTCGAATGTGAATCTCACACGTTACTGCGGAGTCATTGCGCTCGGTTTGTTCATAACTTAGTAAGATAAAATTATTTTTAGAAAAATATTGCACTCTTCCTCACCAACTAAGCCGGTAAAGGAGGTTCACTGCACCCAAAGCTGCAAGAACCATTCGCAAGCACGTGGCGTTTTAGCATGAGCCGTGCAACATATTATTTTTTGTTAAATGTTAATAACAGGATAAGAAATGTGTTGTGTTATTCTATTTGTTGGATTCTCCTAATACCTAATTCCGAAGGAACCCGCAAAGTGAGCCATTTATATATCAAAATTGTCAAACCCACGGAAACTGCTGATTGGCTCAGAAAGCATGTGCTTATGACGATGAACTTGGACACCCATAGCCTAAATTTCCTGGAAGTACTAAATGAACAATATTTGTAACACTTGTGCGTTTGGCCTGGGAGCGTCCAGAAACGTTGAGCCAAGAATTCAATTCTAGCTACTTTTAGCGCATAATATGGTACTTTGTATCTGTATAACTTGGTCAGTGGCCTATTACGTACTCTAAATTGCCAAGAACGTTGTTTTGTGCTCGTCTAGTTTTTCATTTCGAAACCATCCAAGCACATTTCCGAAAACCCCTAGATTAAAAGATTACTGGGATCTTCAGCTACCCGTCTGGCTACCATTTCTCGGATATCATCTCCTATGAAACAGACCGTAGTACACTTACCTGAATGTTAACATGTACAGTCTATTGTTAGAAATGTCACACCTTTTAACTGATACATATCGAAGATTGTTCAACCATAATTATTTAATTGGAACACCGAGAAACTTGCTAAAAATAAGTTCCAATGGGGACTGTACAAACTAACTAAATCATGAAATTATACGCACAACGGAATAAATATACCCATTTTTCCTGGCGCTTTTAAACTCCTACATCTATAGAGAACAAAATCGAGTGGATTCTGGCAGGGTAATTTGTGTAAGCTCCGCTTGACTCTGCGGTCTATTGGTGCTGTTTGCGCAAGAGCCTTTAGCTTCATTCTGTCAGCAGTGTTTATATCGAGTTCTTAATATCAAATGATAGACCAGCGTTTATAAAGACTTTTATAGCATTCAGAATACCGATGCTCCAATTACAGGCTAAAAATTGCGTTTTATTTTTATATTCTTTAAAACCAATGCATTTTAATTAAAAACTGACAATATTTTACAATGTTAAAACGTTGGTTAATTATAGGATTTTGTCACACACATAAAAGGTTTACTATTCTTCTTTACTTTTTCAAAATGTATATTAAATTAACACGTATTCCTAAATGAAAATCGGTGTATTTTTGTATTTATTTATTTTTTATATTAAAGTTGGACTTGTTAATCCTCCGCTTCTGTTGCGCTTTTCGTTCTTCGGAACATTTATTTAGAAAACTAATACGATTAATTTAAATTTCAGCATATAAGTATGAAAGCTTTATAGCAAATATATCTAGCCAATTAGAGGTATTTAATATTTCTGTGAATTGAATATTAGCTCTCCTTGAAGAAGTAATTTAAGACATAAGGAAGATGTGAACCGGGTTACTTCCAATTAATCAAACCGGACGTTCAACCTATAACAGACCAAAGTAATCTGTAGGATCCAAACCTTCATACAGGAAATTACAAGTTGCGGAGTTTGGACTATAGCAAGTGGGAGGGGTCGCTCTGACAGATGATTACAACACAGAGGAGACAAGGTACAGTCGACGTAGGGACGTTGTAGATAACGTTTTTGCATAACCTACATTCAACGTTGCCACCATTTGCAGTAAAATATTTACTCCCAAATTCTTGTACAAGTTCAGCAATATGTGAATATTTCGATTTTTGTACTCTGGGCATTTTACTCTGTGGAACTAGTGAACACACTTGAGAGACACTATGCACTATATGCAGTGTGTTTTGTGCTGGTACTGTACGCTCTCAATGACCTCACGCTCTGCCCATGTGGGGGTAACTTGCGATCATCTCATTTCATGATAGCTGTACAAAAGTTCGAATCCTAGTAATGTGACTCGTACATGCATACATCTTATCATTCTGAGTTTCACAATTGACGCAATTTTAAACAGGAATTGCACTATAGGAAATCTAAATGTGCGCGTTTCATGGCTATCTCTGTTGTAAATTGTAATGTCAGCTAAATATAATATCATTTATCCTCGCACGTTTCGCGATGCTTGAAAATACTGCCGTTAGCACAACTATTGATATTAATATCCTATTAAGTTTTGAGCTGAATGTATAGTTATCGTTGTATGGTAACTGAAACTGATTCTACTGTGTCACAAGCAGGTTACCTATGCTGTGGCTGAATGGCAATAATGAAAATGCCTGCGCTACCAGCCAATAAGCACCATAGCCTGGAGTATGGATCTCTGCGCTCAGGCTTGAAGGTAATGACAGAGAGATGAGCCGATTACTGTCCAATTAGTGCGTGTTATGGGAAAGTCATTGCCTGTAGTACATGCAGAAAGTTCGCGCGGAATATGTTTCTACTTGATTACAAAGAGACTCGTGCTTTCGATAACATGACACTATTGTTTGAATGTCACTGTTCATTAAATGTTTAGAACACTCATAATTATAAGTATTAAATGATAAATAGTAGCTACGAGCCAATTCAACTTCAGTTTGAGAAATGCTTTCTATACTGTAACAATTTTATAACGCGACAAATCCCACTCCTGACACCAGTGTGACACAATCAACAAAAGTCCAGTCCACTTACTTTTTTCTCTCACTTTATTTTCCCATAAAACCTTTGCAGAAATACACATTCTCTTTTACTGGCGTTAACAGTGTACGGTCCTTTGCGATATTACAACTCACAACTGGTTTCTTGTAGTCTTGACTCGCCCCTTACTGTCTTTCCTCCCATTCTCTGTGTCTCAAACAGCTGACTTTGACGACACAGTCACTCAACACTCGCTAACTACTTGGCAACCTACATTCACGGCACAACAACTGGTTATGTCACGACTATCACGCGCAGCTGGTACACGACTCACTGAAACTAGAAATTGACTGACTCGTTTCTGTCGTTGCCTCAACTCCTTATACAGCGAGGATGACGGGACACAGACCTTTCTCGAACTTCTACAAGTACGCTGGCCGCCGGATACTTCTCGAATAATCTGGAAAACCTCTTTTCGTTCTGCCTCTCTAATTGTAACGTATTTGTTCACGTAAGTGATGTGGCGAAGCCCAGACCTAGCTTCGTTTGTTGTGCGCCGCCACGGCCGGCCGACGTCACAATGCAATCAGGAAGGACATTTAAAAAGCCTAAAACATGTTCTCAGGACCTTTGGCATATTTATAGCACTGAAGCAAACGCAACGGAAATGCCTGAGAATAGCGTAAGCTAACTTACGTGAATGGCTTTTATTCCAAACCTCAGACTCTTACATTTTCATTTTAAAATATGAGGCCATTTTAGATAATGCAGGCAAGGTTTGAAGTGTTACATGTATTTTAGATATAGTTCAAAATTTCAAATTCCACCCTGATGTTTGAAGGCACTTGGAATCTAGAACAACTTAGGTTCCCGAGAAATGCGGCATGAAGTTCTTCTGCTGTTATTTATGCGTTGCCAAACCGCTCATTTTGCAGCTTGAATGTAATTTTAAGTTCTCTTTTAATGTTGAACACTAGCATAAGCGAATTAACCACTAAAAGGATTATTAGGTTTCTAAGCCACAGCACGCCATAATTAGCGTTTTCAAACATGGATTGCACACATTCGAGTGGCTCCCGTACTCCAACAAAGCTCTTGGGAAACAGGAATTGTGTTTTGCAGCTTTGCTGTTTCTTTGTAACTCGGCGTTTTGGAGTTGAGGCACTGGATGAATAGTGACATGGAATACAACAAGCTCGCATCATTTACCATTGATATACCAATGCAGCAAACATCTTTGGCTTCGATGGGAGTTAAGCTAAAGTCTGAGCCTGCTGATGACTTGAAGAGTCAAGAAACGTGAAGAATGAAAATCGGACAATAATGGGCATTACTGGATGTTTTATTCCTTGCGAGGAACATGCCTTAAGGTGAATATTCGAGACGTCTGAAATCAAATCTGCCAATGGAGAAAATGAGATATTGCTACTGCAATTTATTCTTTGAATTCTGCATGTTCATGAATGCATTTGACTAGTAAGAGAATTCTCGGCTCCCTCGTGCTATTGCCTTAAATGAGGAGATTGTTTCCTGCTCTCTTCCACTGCTACGCCATCTTAGTTCTTTTTTCTCTCTATTCTTTCATGCCTCTTTCCTTTTTTACCTTTTCTATTATTCATATCTCTATCTCCCATTACACTCTTTCTCTCAATCTCTCTTCTTTCCTCTCTGTGCAACTTTTATTTGTGATGCTTTGAAACCGGTAACAAAACCGCTTCTTCTAGGGCGTTAATAAAGGTTAGAATGTAAATGAAAGGTTTGTTTTAAAATGTATGTGACTTGGCCCAATGGTAACATGACAGCCTTGCATTTGATAGGTCTCGGGTTCAATTCCCGTTGGCCTCCCAATGTGACCTTAGGTTACTTCGTGGTTTCCCTTGTTAGATAGGTGAATCCTGGGGTATTTTCAATTTGCCACGATATTATTTCCTTTTCAACCGACTACGTAGCGCAGTTGGCAGTGCGCTTGACTCTGGCGTGGAGGACCCGGGTTCGATCCCCGGTAGCATGGGGAGAAAGTTACAAACACGTGACACTGTGCGGGAGGAGAAGGTGAAACTAAGCTTTTCGGTACCAACCTAAATTTCTGCGTCTCTTATGGGCCACTTCTTCTGCGTACATGAAGAGCTTAGCACACGAAATACTCATTTCTACTTGCTACGGAACAAAGTTCTCAAGGTACGTATTCAGCCACAGAGCAATCATGTTTAGTTGACATTAAGAAAGCTTTGATAGTGCGTGTTCACTTCGTTGCTGCTCTTAATATATTGGGTGATCAGTAGGTTTCGAACTTTTATACAGCTATCGCGAAATGAGGCGATCGGAGGTTACCTGCCACATGGACAGAGCGTGACGTCATTGCGCGCGTACAGTGACAGCACAAACAACTGGGCTCACTACTTACAGTGCATAGTGTTTCTCGAGTATGTTCACTGGTTCCACAGAGTAAAATATCTCCAGCACGAATATTGAGATACTCGCGCATTGCTGAGCTTGTGCAATAATTTGGGAATAAGTAGTTTACTGCAAATGATAACAGCAATGACTGTAGGTTATACAGGAAGGTGATCTACAACGTTCCTAAGTAGACTGTACCTGGCCTCCAGTGTAGTGTGATCATGTGACAGACTGACCCCTCCCACTTCGTATAGTCCAAACTCCGCAACCTCTTGTTTCCTGTATGAAGGTTCGCTCTTAGTGATCAGCATAGAGGACAACAGGTTTTGTGGCTGTTAACCGTTTGGTGGTGTTGCATATTATGGGTGCTGGGGGAGTGACAGTACGTCCCCAGGCAGTATATTGTGGTTTGTTATCGTCATTCGTACTGCATGTGACGGCACAGTGTGTGGAACCGGTTCTGTTCGTCTGCTGTACAGACAAAACGTGCACAACTTCATTATTTTGGTAGCTCACCTACTGAGCTGACTGATCATCCAGTACCACTTTCCCATTTTCATAAAATAAGACGTTTATCTAAGACAATGTTGTAGCAGCGCAAGATTCAGGTCCGTCTCATTATAAACACAAAAATTGCTGGCAGATAGTAGCTTCATAATTTCCATGGGATATAGTTGCTGTTATTGAGGTCGTATTTCCTAAAACATGGATATTGCGTGCTCAGGAAACAGGAAAAATTACGTAATCGCTTTAGAAGACCTTAGTTGTTAAAGCTTCAAGATTTTACTACAAAACATAAGTCGTAAAATCGGAAACTTTATGACTCTTGTTCCAAGCTAGAAGTATCTGAAATTCTTTTCCTATTATTTCGAATGAAAATAGGAAATTTGGTACTTATTTTTATAAATTCGCAATCTTACATATCAGCTGAATTTACCTTGTATTACTTCCTTTGGAGAAAAAAGAAAAGTCGAAATCTTATCCATTCGTGTGTCCTCAGCTTCTTTATTCTTTAAGTTGGGTGGCTGTTTTATAATCCAGACTATTTTTGTTTGTTAGTTTTCATACAATATTGCTCATAGTAATTTTATCTTAACATCTAGGAGAGTAATAGAATTTCATATTGAGCCTAAATATAATCTTTTCACGTATAGTTTTGTGTATTTTTTGCTACTCTTTTACTTTGTATTTGTTTACATGTTAACTAAACCAGACATGGGGAAGAGGAGTGACAAATGCAATCGTGTATTTACCCTCTCCACTTACCTCGTCACCAAATGCAGGCCACCAGGTCTTGTCCGTTTCTGTTTGTTTACAGATACACACGTCCTTACAAACAAGATATGCTTCAAGGCGTGCAGTGCAGAACCGAATATAGACATGATGTATTGGTTTTGTGATTACGTGATTGTGAGTACGTTACGCACATTTTCTTTTGGAATAACAAACATAAAGATTTATTTTTACTAGGAACATAAATGTACTTACGTTTCCCTTTGGCTTTGAAGTATCTTTTTACCTTGTTATACGACATGATTCCATCACTGGCACAATATGAGGGACTCACCGATTCTCTGAGATAAATAACAGCGGGTGCATGGTCTGATAGCTAACAGGTGTGTAGCAGAGTGGACGGTGTTAAAACTACAATGTAGGAAAAATGACACACTATGTCGGTTCTCCCCACCTATGCGCTAGACCAATAGTTGAAACACACAAATACATTAAAATACTAATCACTAGTAGTAAGCTATATATAGATAGTGGTAGTTTATTTCGTCCCATGCTTTATGCCGTCTGCCACGATATTCAATATTGGCTTTAGTGGAGATCATGTCTGTTGGTTTTGTCATTCTTGCCAAAAGACGCATATTCCTCAAAATGTGATATATTCGTCTATTCTCTTGGTGTGAGACTTCAGTCAGTTTACCATCTAGAATTCCATTGGAGAAACTTAAACACATAACCGAAAAACGTGCTCTTGACCTGATTGTTTCTCAGATAATAGAGTATTTCCCTAATAGTGTATGATATTATGACCAAATGAAGCGGAATTTCAGCGTGAGACATGCACCTGAATGCAGAAGTTGCCAAAAGGATATTTTGCACCATAAAGTGAAGGGAGCATATTACGTTGGACATGCGTGTCCACATGAGCATTGTGACTGTTCTAGAACTTGTTTTCCGCGCAGAGATCAGAAGTGACAGGTTCAGATATTGTTGTTGACGCCACGTCGGCTAATTTCGTTCATACATTTCCTGTACTGGCAAAAAAGGGCTTTGTGAGTGACTTTCCAAAGCGGTTACATTTGCAGCCGTTGAATACTTGCCTTACAACACGTCTGTCTTTGTGATAAGTTATCATGTCATCACTAATTGTGAGTGACCCCCTTCGTTGAAACTTTTTTTTATTTTACTAGATAGAAAGAACAGTCCTCATACTTAAGTTATATTTAACTGTAACATGGATAATGGTCAATATCTTGTTTTCCATTTTGAACTATGACGTTTCAAGGGATGTTTGAATCAAAGCTAAGTTTTTCCTCATGGCTTTGCCTAGAAATTGTATCAAAAGTTAAGTTTAGGTAAAGTAAAGTCTTACAAGCTCAGTTCAGGCTGAAAGATCATAAAAAACCACTGAAAGCACTCTATATCAACACTGATATTTGTGCCGCGTCATCCATACATCGCTTCTAGCTAACTTATTGGTGAGTATTAGCTCAGTACCCTCAGGTGGTGATAAAATGTCGGCAGCAAATCAGGAGGAATCTTGTCAGAAACAGAATATTCTAGCATAACATCAAGTGTTTACAGTATGACCTGTAACCCTGCAGCTAAGGCGTACTAATGAGTATTGTTCATTTGCTCATGTATTGAGAACATTCAATTAGATAGAACATAGGTCTTGGAATCACTATATACTAAGCTGAAAAGTAATCTAGTGTTTGCAATTTTGACTTCATGCTCCTGGGTTGCCTACAAAGCACGCTAAAGATAGAAAAAAGCAAAAACGGATAAACAAGAAAGAAACCAAGCGAGGTGGTGCCGCGGAAACGGGTGAGACTGGCATTCGGCGGGTCCCGGGTTCGATCTTAGTCGACCGACCAGTCTGACTTGGGTTTTTCCTTGGTTTCTC
Organism: Tenodera sinensis; assembly: GCA_030765045.1. Classification (NCBI taxonomy): domain Eukaryota; kingdom Metazoa; phylum Arthropoda; class Insecta; order Mantodea; family Mantidae; genus Tenodera; species Tenodera sinensis. The sequence goes on from CM060964.1 coordinate 64,704,861, forward strand.
CTTGTCAGCAGGTGAATGCTGGGGTGGACTCTCTTCTCCGCGGATTCCTTTCCCTTCATTTCTCATTTCCCTCCCTTGTCACCTTTCAGTGTGGTTGGTAGCGCGGTACGTCCCGGTGGATGCGGACAGATGGCACAGGTGCTTGTGCTCTAGAACGCCTTCCCTGGCCCTCCTGCATGGGCCACAAGGGTTGCTTCGTCGCCCTCTCCCTGCGTAAAAAGATAAAAACACTTTAGTTGTGCGCCAAGTGTCGACATCTGTAACTGTTAGGGACTTCTGTGCATCTCTGAGCTTCACTCACTCCACTTTGTGACAAGCCTAGGGTCTCAGTTGCCTAATCGCTTGTCCCTGGTTAGCTCGCAAAAGATCCATGTCGCGGTTGTGGTGGGTCGAGGTGTCCCCCTCCGTTACCACACACACACACACACACACGGACAGAGGAACACACGCTATAAGGAAGAAAGAAATATAAAAAGAAAGATGCGCGACTTTTTCAAGAGATATAGTGTGGAGATCACTTGAATATTTCCATAAAAATAACGAAGTACTCATCAGATTCATCTACTCTAAGAAGGTTTATAAGTGATACAGAATAACCATACCGTAATGTGCTAATGTACGTACTAGTCCATTCTTCTCCTTTCTCCCTGCAACTCCGTCTGCTGGTGTGGTCGGAGTTTACACCACGGTGTTAACAGAACAGGAGCTCCTTGGGTAGCTCCGGAGAAAGAGAGAGGGTAACGGACAGTGAGTGAGAGAGAGAGCAAAATTAGTTAAACCTCGTGTGCCCTCCAGTGGCAAAAGATAGAAGCACTTTTTAAGATATACATCTCTCCCTGAAATACAATACATTATCATTAACTGTATATAGATACGTGCTTTCTACCTTTCTTGTGTCATCTTCAGCGATGTTCAAATTATGTGAACTCGTGGAGTGACCAGAATACTCATGTCTATGTTTTACTTGTTATCTCTATTTGCTCTGTCCTTCCAAGGTTTTTCGAGTATCTCTACTCTATTAGTAGGTTTTTGACATGGTGTGAGAAAATAAGTGGCACTAGGCTTGGGTAGAGAGATTGAAACCATACGATCCTATTTTATTAATAACTCCATGTAGAAAAGATGCAATATCTGAATCACTAGGATATCTGAAATATGGAGAGCATAGGCAGTTGGGATGTCAACAAATGCGAAATAAAGTAAATAGTTTAGTAAACAGTTAACATTTTAATCAGTTGCTGAAAGTGTTTAAGATGGCTGCCAAAAAGTTCAGTATATAACAAGAGGTATGGCTCCATAGGAACGTGTCAGACTCTCATTTTGGAGGTCCTGGGACCAGCCACTTTAACAGTAGTTTTCCCTGGTTGCCTAAGGAATTGGCAAAAATGCACACAAATGAATATTGCGAAGTTTGGACCAATTTGGAACAACTAAACAGAACAACAGCGTAAACACTATCGTTGGTATGAAAGAACTTCTATGAACTTTTAACAGCCCTTGCAGGACCATTGATAAACTGTGTGTCTTTGAGTCAAGTGTTTGTTTACCTACATTTATTCCGTTTGCCGTTTCGGAGAAGGTTTTCTGAATATGGGTTCATAAGCAAAATATAATCATATGGTACAGTCATTTACAAAATGGTTGGATGCATTAGGAGAGCAGAACATTTCTATGTATCACGTCGTGTTGCAGCGCGGTATACACAAGTTAATATTTCCAAAATACAGCCTGAGGTGACTGATAATCTGTTCCATATGTTATCGTCGGTCGGACACAGAAATAACCCGTTTACTACAGTGCTCCTTTCTTTAGCACAAACAAATACAAGGTTATCTCGTAAGATCGTTCGTTTTGCTTGCAAGTTCCATCTATAGCGCCTGAAAACTCTGCATCTGCTGTACAATCAGGTTAACATAGTTGGCTAAGCACGCCTACGACTTAGACGTCAACAACCAGACTCGCTATTGGATACATCAGTGTTTGTTTGTGACTGACGTTGGGTAGAACAGCGTGAACTTGCGTTTACAAACTATGCAATGCAAAAAGGAACATTTCTGACATCTTATGCTATTTTACTATCGTAAGGGCAAAACCGCCTCACAATGCCGCCAGAGAATTTGTGCTATCTGCAGGGAAGATGCAGTAACGAACCGAGCATGCCAAAAGTGTTTTAGTCGATTTCGAGCTGGAAATGTGTCTCTATAACGGAACGTTAGGCAACTACTTTGTCGTAGCTGTGCTGCGGGTGAGTTGTGTTCCCAGGCGTTCTTAGTGATTAAGACAGGGGTGGGAAGGAAGACACTCAAGGTATGAATTTACCATCCCTCTCGTCCCCACTACTGTCTTTCAACAGCCACGTAGAGCCATCTAAACCGTTTGTTTCTGGCTATAGTCACGTGGCGGTGTAAACAGTGCAGTGGCGACTGCATATGCGGTATGAACGACGAAGGTATAATCGGGACTGGGAGATAATTGTTCATTTTCCCTTTCCATAGACGAAACCACTGATATTAAAGATCCATTTACATATGAATTTTTGTCGCCCAAGGTGAATTGCAATTGGAATTAATTAACCTTGAAAGCAACACATTATTGCGCAGTTCAGGAAAACTTGTTTTGGATTTGTACACATGTGAACAGCTATTTAACATGTTGATATTGAACGGATAAACATTTTCAATGTGTTCTACGTTTAAGTTCATCTAGTTTGTAGCCGGACATCGAAACGCTAATATTCAAAAAGAAACCAGCAAGGAAACCAACCGTGTAAACTAGGAGAGTGTCATTATGACTACGCCACTATCTAATAAAATGTATATTGTAAACTACTTCAATACACTTTTCATATAAATCATAACATTTATGTTTGAGAATACAGTATAGAAACTTTTAAAAGTCTTTAGTAGTATAAGGGAACTGCATAAGTATTGTATACCAAAATAAAGGCAATAAACATGTTAATTCTATAGAACTACTTTTGTCAACTTAAAGTTTGGCTAGACTCAGTAATGTAGTGAGAGAGCTGTTTGACACACAATGCCAATACGAACCGTCTAGCGTTGTCTCTATGTCCTTCACTCATACTCGCTAGTGTGATTAACCCTCTTTGTGCTTTCCTAGCCAATTCTTGAGTTCAAAGGTATGCATTTGATCACGCCGCAAGAGACGTTTCACCCGAAACCGAATGCCCACCACTGGGGCACACGCCCCCCTCTCTGTTTACCTGCCGCATAGAACGGAACAGGGAGAGCTGATCGAAGGGGCAAAGCATTTCACACTTCTAGTGCTTATCTTGCCAGCCCTGGATTAAGATGTAAGTACAAACGAACGAACGTGTGAGAAAACCTTATACAACTTGAGTGGTGACTCAAGACGACAGCCTATTTGTGTGTCCGACAAACGATAGCGTATGGAATAGACTAGCAGTAAACTCAGATTGCATGTTGGAAATATCCACTTGTGTAAACCGTGCTCCAACACGACGTGAGACTTACTCATACAAATATTGTGATCTCCTAACGCACTCAATCATTGTTTTCCATGGTTGCACATATCTACCTGCACTGAGTGTTGTAGCACATGTCTCTTACAATCCTGCATTTTGTACCGAAAGATCAGGTTCATGTTTGGCATCGTGCCACATTCATAATCCATATACCAATGACACGGAAGTGAGACGAATTATGTACTTAAATAATTTTAGATTCTTGTTAAAAGTACTCGGAATTAGTTAATATTTAGCATCAATTGTCTATGGATATTAGTTCTTCAGGCAGTTCGTTTGCAAAATGTAATAAAGCATGGTAAAGGTAATGAAGTTTGCTCCTTGTGACCTAAATGGAAACGATTTTGCTTCGCACACAAATAAAAATTCCAAAGCAGTTATTTGAGTTTCCACATTGATGGACTTTCTAACTTTTTTTTTTTTTTTTTTTTTTTTTTTTTTTTTGCGGATATGTTCCATCCAGTAGTGTTTTAAAATAATATCTCTAACATTTCTAAAAAGGCTCTAGTGCCGGTAGGAGAACTCAAATAATGACCACATTGATTTTACTTCATTTCATTTATGAGCTGAAGAAGTAATCATCTGTAACCGGAGTTTACACTGAATCCCAATATTAAAACAACTTTTTATGTTCGTGTTCCACATTTGTGTTAAAGCAGAGCGGATTTAATGCGATAGAAATAGTCGCAGCTTCAGTGAAGGACACGTAAACATTACAGACCTAGTAATTTATGAACATTTCTTTTACATGCTAGTAAATCAACTGACATGGGACTGTCGCTTTTAAGCACATTATAAACAATTAGTTTGGGCTGCATTTGAATCTGGGACCAGCGCCCAACCAACTGAGTCATCCTGACCAACATATGTGATGATGGGGTTATTAGTAAACAGCCCAGCTATTACTTCGAAAGTGCCGGATTCTGTAGTCGCTTCCATAGGGGAGGGGATTTGATCTCCATCAGCTGCTGTGGTGCAAGCGCAGGAGACCCCTAGCAGTTTTGTTACTTGTAATGTTACTAAAGCGCGTTTCACCCTTAGAAGACAGTACACGTTAAATGGAGCGCAGTGTTGCAACATGTACTAGTTGCGAATCTTTCTCCGCGACCGACTCGAGGTGGCCGGAGTCCTGCACTTAGTCCTTCAATTGCTGCTTGACGGACACTTTTAACTTTGGTATCCCTGCATGCCTTTGTTACTGTATGACCTAAATTTACAAATGACTCGTCTGTATAAACAACTGATTTTCCCTGGTCCCTAAACCTTTTTACGTCTTTTAGATATTTATGTCGCCATCTGATGATATCGATATCGTCTCTTTCTATTAATATGCACTTGTTACCCCTTCTTTCATATTCCAACCCCAAATCATGTAAGAACCGACTAAGAGTGGCCCTTGAGAAATTTGGTAGGGTCTCATCACTGTTGAATAGTGACAAAATTATATTCAGCATGGGTGGAATGTTTGCAAACTGTAAAGAATGAACAATTCGCCGCACTCCACCTTGCACTATTCAATTATATTGCGTTAACCTAGCGTTTTGTGTAGTCCCGCCCCTTTTGCTTTCTTTTTCGATGGCGTTCTTAGAGGTCCTTTCATTAGTTCCTTTTTAATCATACACACTACTGCTTCTGAACACCCGATAGCCTTAGCTGTTTCTTTTACCGCCTTACACGCATTTTGCTTCAAAAATAATATAACACATTCATAATTATTTGGCGTTCCTTACTTCTTAATTTACCAACATATCGTCTGTTCCTAGCTTCCCCCTCCATAACTACAAATATTTACAAAAATATTAAACAAATAACGCAATAGCAGCTCACAGTTACACACACGGCTTCTTTCGAACTAATGCTAGTGCTGCTTCTTATACTATCTTCTGTTCAGGCCGGGCGCGACAATACGCCGAATAGATGAATACCTTTTGTTTGCCTTACTGGATAAAAGAAAGAGGTTACTGCCTTTTGGTTTATTTTAAAAACTTTCTCCAACCTTCCTCAGCATTTGTTCTCACTGGTTCCCTGATGTAAACTCAATAACAAAAAAGTTTCACACTGCGTAACTTTTGCAGTGCACAGATATAAAATTTTCCGAAAACATTTCATTTTAAAAATTATAACACTTAACTGGGTAAACATAGAGAATTCAAAGTGGACAGGTAGTAGCACTATGGTATACTCTACCTAAGAAAAAATATAGATGCATTCTAGCAGTTAGTTTGTTAGTTTGTGCGTGATGAGTATAGAAACAGCAAATATCGGACTTCTATTGAAAAAAACGTTTTCTGAAGAAATTTGGGCCTATAGAAATGTATAATGACTCTAAAAAGGATATAACCTGATAGAGAAAAAAATTCTGCATAGGATAATGTGTTCAAATATGAAATTTATAACAAATGAATATTTATACCATGCTATTAGGAATCTGGCAACACCGCGAGGGTAGAAAAGGACGCGGCTAATGGCAACTTGTATGCGCTACATAGAGACAGAGATGTTCCATTTAACTCCATACTGTCTTCTAAGAGTGGAACGCTATATAGAAGTACCTCCTCAGCCCTTCTCGTTTAGGAGCTGCTCGAATAGGGTTATTCTCCAAGGGGCAGTGGTCCCAACCACATGGGAAATTGGGTACGTCCGGGTGTGGTTCTTAATGTCCTTCGGTGCTAATCTGCTAGATTGCTGATGACCCTACCGATATTGTTCTGTTTCCTTCACGGTTGACGCATGTAGATGGCGTACTAATTTCTGTCCCTGTTTAGGCAAGGAGGTACTTTGTAGGAAACCAGCTATTGCTCCATAGGAGGTAGTGCTACTCACATGGCACATTTTCCCTGGGTAACGCTCCTGGTAGAACTTCAAAATACAATTCTGCCATAGATTTTGGAGGTACTGTTTCTTCCCCAAGTATGCTTCCGGATATGTCCAAACCGTGTTGTTTCTATGTCACTGTGCTTCTGTCTATTGCGTTTATTTGTAATGAGAATGCGAGACTAGCTTTATGAAACTCCATAAAAACGGATATATTATAGATTCCTTGTAGTTGCGAAGACTCCATGTCCGGCCAGACCGGGGCGCTGACCACGTCCCACCTCCAGTACTCCACCCCACTCATGACGTCTGTTGTGTACAGAGGTGGGGAAGCAGTGGCCGGACAGTAGGCCTAAGTTCGGAAAGGGCTGTTGCGCCGCGGGGTTAGTTTGGTAATAGATTTCATACCCAAAATGTCCCAATCTATAATTTTCAAAAGACATCGCTTCTATTACTGTGTTCACTTGCCTACATATCCAATAAGGTAATATTTTGCAATAAGGGCTGTTATTCTAATCTAAGCTAGTATTTTCTAACCTTCATCACAGCAGTTTCATCCATTCTAATTAACGTTCCACACAATGGGGCTTTATTCTAAATACTCCGAAAGGGCAGATTGGATCTTTATTGGTGTCGTATTTTGGGGCGCTCTCGCGACATCAAAACAGTAAAAAACTGATATGAAATACGGTTCTAGGAATGATTTAACAAGACAAAATTGCAGGCAACCAAAATTGCTCGAAGTGACTCCCTCCTGTTTTGATGGATGCACTAAGCCTGCGTTCTAGGCTATTGCGTACTCGGTCGCTAACTCCTGGAGTTTTTCGTACTTGTTCAGATCAAGTGTAGATATAATCTCTCCAAAACGTCGATATGCGGTACAGGAGTGGCAATAGACCAGGGGCTTTAAGTTTCCGCAGATGAAGAAATATATTGGATGCAAATGAACAGATCGAGCAGACAATTAAATAAATTCATCTTGACCAATCCATACATACGGAAATTTGTCCCTCACTAAGTTACATACATTCCGATTGAAATGTTCTGGCGCACCATCGCGTAAAAACCACATTCATTGATGACGTTCACGCACATCACCAATTAAATAATGAAACCCATTTCTGAGAAACTGTAGATATGCCCCTACATTCAGGCTTAGAGGAAAGAAATGAGTATCAATTAGGTGATCATGAATGATTCTACCACTTGTAAAAACTTTCTTGATATGTCCTTTTGCCCTTTCGAGGTTCTCATAGGTCCAGTTATGAGTATAAGAAAATTGTTGATTCCGTTACGACTAAACCCAGCCTCATCAGTGAACAAGGTGCATGCTAAGAAATTCATAAACGTAGTACAGTTCTGTGACATGCGATGGCTATTGATATATTTAATCCTTGCACCCGCTGAAGACGATACGCTGCAGAAGGTTTTCGTGCACAATTCTCCAGATAAGCATGTGACAGTGTCTCTCGTTACTGCACAGCATCCTGCGCTATCTGATTGGTTTGTGTCCTAATCACGAAGAATTTATCCTTTATGGTGAATGTTTCGTACCGCTCTTGGTCTCCTAACAGCCGATACATTCCAATCACATAAGCGTTGGTGAATTCGTGAGAATATTCATGAACCAGGTAACTACCTGTTGGAGTACCATTCTTTATGTTGCTCACGTGATCATGATGCATTCCCATCTACAAGGCCGTACATGTAGTACATATGGGTCTGTACGCTCACATAATACATTTTCTTCTGCCCTGTGTGCTCTGCAGCAAAAAACCAAACAAAAACCAATCAGTCAGCGGACAAAAATGTAATCCAATTAACTTTTATTGGTGCCAACGAAGGGAAAAATCCTTTAATAACCCTCTAACAAACGATTTTCAGTCCAGTGTTCATCACAACGTTTTTTTTTTTAGTATTTTGATGTTGGGAAGGCGTCCCCAAAAGATTTGCTGCAAATAAACGTACATTTAAGTATATTCCAGGAAAACTAAAGGGATAAAATTGAATGCATAATTTTGCTCTCTCTAGCACCTATTTATCGTAGGTAGAGGAAATATTGATCTGGATATATGCATAACGGCTCTGTTACATCAAATTACGCGAGTTGTTGCGCATCTGTAGCATACTGCAGCTAGATTCTGTAACCTGATCATACCGTAAGGGAATCAGAGGAGGTGATAGTTAAATGTGATAAGTTTTTCGCGAATAAATGTTGTCATTGGTCAAAATTTAAAGTTGTTAGGCACAAGATTGGTTGATTTCAACGAAATCTCTTTTGAGTGGAATAATCAAATAGGTTACATGGACACCAAATTACATGTTATCAGTAAAATGTCACCACATGTAACATTTTTGCGATTGGACTCTAATTTTCCATGTTGAAATTTGAATAAGTTGAACATCTAAAATAACGCAGAAATAGGACGCATTTAATGTATATGTGAGGTTAATTCATTTGAGAATTGCTTTTATAAACGATTTTTCATGCTGCACATTCTTAAGTAAATGTTTCAAATCCTCCATAAACATACATTTCGTAGTCTTTCTACATGCCATATCATTATATTGCGCTAATTATTTTACAGAGGTTAACATAAAAGTTTTAGCTTTCGCTTTACGCTCATAGCACATGCAGCCCTTCTTGAGTTAATAACATAGAAGTTATAATTTAATATTTCTATGGGAATGCTGAAATTCCTGCTGTTAGTGACACATTACATTCCATTTGCACCTCACAGTTCGTCTTGTTTCCCATTTAAATGCGCTCAGGAAGTTAATTAAGAACCACAGTTAGATTTGTTGTCGAAAGATTACTTTTTGTTGCTGTCTTGTGCGCGTCAGTTTCTGCAGAGATGCGTCAGTAGCTAATTAGGTTTCAGTTTTCCAGTCATGTTGGAATGAAAAATGTCCGTCCTAACTAGATCTCAATGGAAGCATTTCGTAAAGCATAGCTCCGTTGCTAAGAGAAGGAATATGTTGATAAAACGCACAAGTTCGTTAGACAAGACACCTGTAAAATATAAAATCACAGGTTAAGGTTATGTTTGAATAAACATCCTTTTTGGAGATAAAATAAATGTATTCGCAACGAAGCTCATCATTTTCAACATTGATTTTAATCCAGTAATTCAAAGTTGTATGTTTCATGATTTTTGCGTGAAACTAAGCTATGTTTGAAGTAATTTTCCGGCTGTTTATATGCAAATAGTACGATAGGTGTAGTGACTTTCACTCAGTGCAAGGCCGCTGCGTAGTTGGTCTATTCTAGTATTAGACTTACTCTAAAACTGCTCATCTTGTAGACTGTAACCCCCCCCCCAAAGTCTCTTAATAACGCTCGTATAACTTTTAGGATTAAATGTGAGAATGTAGCAGTTTTTACCCTCTGACTTTTCATTCTTCAACCCTTGTGATCTACAATTCAGTATACTTTAAGAAGTGTCTACTTTATTACGCCACTAAGGGGCTTTTCTCTCCAGTTTTAATTCCTTTCTCCATAAGACAGTGTTTCACGTTCTACTACACTTCCCTCCCCATACCGTACATCAGGCGTGTGCCACTTTTTTCTTAATCTGCCCGGTTTTGCGTAAAAGCAGCTAATGTGTCTAATTTTAAGGATAACGAATAACTCTCGCACGTTATTAAACATTTTCGATCAAAAAATTAAAGTTCAGTAAAAATTACAATTCATTGTGTGAGACAACTAGGAAGTAGCCAGTACTTCCAACATATTCCTAACTATTTACAAAGTAACTCCAATAACAATAAAATGCGACGAATAAGTGAATTCCAGTCTTTATAAATGATACTTTGTTAATTCTGTCCTGTTTAAGTTCCTTACTTTTACATATGCATAATCGAGGAATTTAAAAAATTCCCTGTGATTGTGGTGAATCGTACAAAGGTCAAATAGTCAGATCTATTAACCCAAGAGAAAAGGAACATACAAGATACATGAAACTTTCTCAGTCAGATAAATCTGCTATCACGGAACATGCAGAAAACACTGGCCAGGCATTGACTTCAACAATTTAAAAATGTTAGCAATTTGCGACAATTTCTCTCAAAGAATAGTGAGGGAAAGCATAGAAATATTTAAAGAAAGGAGCAGTCTGAATCGTGACACGGGCAAACCACTCAACAGGATGTGGAAGACCCTAGTAGCAGGATGATCTCCTATTGGAGGAAAAGGTACCAATAGCATTGCAAGTGGGACAGGACAGCAAGGCCAGTCAGAGTAGGCAGTGACTAGTTGGATGAGGTTTGCATTCATCCAATGAAGCGGAACATAGTTTACTGCGAAACGTCGGCATAACTAATTAAAAAGCCCACACCGAAAGCCAAGAAAGAAGTAATAGACAAAGGCCATTTAAGTCCACATAATTATTTAACAAAATGCTTTTGTCCCAGATAATGAACTTGAAAATGGATAGTAAAATTGATCTTAGTTATTTAGTTTGGAGAAACAGGCTATTTTCATTTTACAATATTCTGAAAATTCAATAAATATTGTAGTGGAAAGAAAAGCTGCTGCTGATTAAAACTAAGTGTAACTACATAACGATGTGGTAAAATCACATTAGAATAGTGCGGGAATGCAAAGTGCTTTTTGCATTTTTTGGGTTTTCCGTGTAGTAATGGAAGTCTTAGTGAGTAAAAATAGAAACCAAGAATTTTATTGAACCATCTACAGATAAAGAAATAGAATGGGCAACTCTGATTTGTGTAGGGCTGCGAAAAGTAGCGATTTTACGGATTTAACATAAATGTATTAATTCATTGATTACATCTCGGAGGGGATTCCGCGCTTATACTGATTCGGATACTGTAAGTCAGTCCGTGGACGGAAGGGTTAGACGATGGTACCCAACGGGCGGCCGGAGACCCACAAGGAGACACCCATCGAGGGCGGATCCCTACACTTTTACAGTTTACAATACTCAATACTTTTTAATCAATGATTATAGTCTGAAACAATTTCGTGTGTGTTTTAAACATGTATAGTAGGTATGTGTTATTTCTCATCAGTGTTATCACTGCTGTCATAATTTAAATCCACTAAGTTAAGTGAACCTAAAGTGAAGACGCACAGAATGTTAAATGTGTTTTAGGGTAAGTTAACGTTCTATATAAGATGTGTTTAAACTCTGAAGCAAAGATGATGAAACGAGACTTCGATTTCACGTTTTTCTTTTCTTTTTTTTTTTTTTTCTTCTTTCTTTTCTTTGTAATTCTCTTCTTTTTCATACTTCTACATAATGTTGGTAATGCGCAGAGCGATGCTGTAAGAAACTTGGATGCGAGATTCATTACATTTATCTCGCTTTGGTTTACGTGAGCATTTCTAAATCTCAGTAATTGTTGAGAACCAGAGGGTATTATTAAATGCACAAAGAGAATTGTTAGATAATTTCAGCGAGGTCAGTAACCTAACGCTCTGGTGAAGAGAGAAGTAACTCATACTGTGTTTATATGCATGTGACGAAGTCCGACTGAGTTGAAATACACATAAATCGCGACCGAGTCTAACATACATATTTCAGAATCCAAAGAAATAAAAAACAGAAGTGCTGAAGCTAAAACCCAACTTGAAAGGATAAACACGTCCTGTAAAAGCAATAAAGCATGTTACGACGTCTGGCATAGGTAATAAAAACACGGTGTCCGGTTTACGATACAACTGTGTGGCATAGCTTGTATTCAGAGTTATCTTCCTGTTATGTGAGAATTACCCAGTTTACTAAAAGCCTTTCAGAGACTTGTGACTTTTAACATCCATGCTAAATTGCAAATACATAGAACAGAAACAAATATGCACATCCTTTCTTTTTCATTTCTACTTTTTAAAAATATGTTTATACTATCAGTACACTTGTGGAATAATCCTTCCTACTAGGATATACTGTTTAATTCCAATTAAATTCTGGTGAATTGTCATAGTTATTGTCAATCACTGTTTCTACTACTGAATTGCGTATTTGTTTCAACGTTTTCATTGTTGCTCTTTTTGAGAAACAGTAGAATGTCAAGGAGGTCATAAATTACTGCCTCGTCAGTATGTGATTCATATGAAAAGTGAAGAAAGAATGGTTAAATATTATCTTCATAAACATGACAAGATATAGTACCCAATTTTAAAATAATTTTTTTTTTAAAAAATTGCTGAGATATTTTGGTACCAGTGGTGGTCACAAAGTACTTCCCTTGGTAATGTAACTCATGAAATAAGGCTTGGTAATGTTAGGAGACTCGTATTTGGAGTCAAACGTCGCAATTATACAATACTGGTTCCAACCGCAGGTGCACAAAGCATGGTTATATACATCTGGGATAGCTATTTTCCAATGTCGGAGAGTTAATATTAAAAGCCTTATCATTATTAGTCATCTACTAATTTCAAGGCCTATTGTCTTGGAAACTATTTCAGATACAGTACTGAACATGCTATAAGATTTAGACGAATGCCTACTAAGTGTGCTGGTTTACTTTTATCCAATAAGTTTACCTATTGTAATAGATGGAAGCAGCACATCGTGCTAAACATTTTTTATTGATCACTTAGACGCCACTTAAGGTAGCGCAAACTTTACATTTGAGACAGCAATTACACACACTCACTAGTCAACTACTTATACAGGTCCAGAATGCGAAACAATCGTTCTGGAAAGCGAACCTACTTGAAACGGCCGAAACGAATCCTCTGTTGGGAGGAACTGGCACAAAATAGCTATTGTTATGAATGGAGCGTAGTTCTGAAAGATACCGGAGTTAACTACACCTAGGCCTCCGTATGCTCTCGCTTAACAGTATTAAGGAAGATGATTATTTTTAATTATATGATATTTTGATCAAAACACACCAGTGGTATTGCGAAATAACCAGTTATTTTATTAACACCGAAATGGATCCACAGCAATATTTGGAGGTGGTTTTTATCACTCTAAAATTAAATTTAGCTATCCGCAAGTTCCTGAGGAAACAGGACATTACACGAGAAAGTGTAATTCACAGAAAAGGGTTTTCAGTTTAAAAATGCATAAAATAAAGAAACCACATATCTTGGGCACAGAAGCAACCATATTTAACAGTAGCACACATATCTGAGGAAATCCTGCTACAAAAGATGGGCTAAGGTTTACCGCTCTACTCCAAAGTGTGTAGGAGATACAATGTTAATTTTTGTGAAGCGGTGCACGATTCACGGTACGAAATGGTGGGTGCAGTATAATATTTAAAAAATGGGTACTGCAAACTATTTTGTCTGCTGATAATATATATGACAAGTAACTAGTAAAGAAGCAGATAGAGAGCATTAAAACAGCTTTGAAATAATGGCTTTATATACTGGGTGTTACCGTTGTAGTGTTTAACGCCCGCTTTTACTACTATGGCACCGCAGGCGGTGACACTGATGATACATGAAGATGGAGCACCGGTGGAATGAAATGGCGGGGGAAACCGGAGTACCCGGAGAAAACCCGCCCTGACGCCGCTTCGTCCACCACGAATACCACATGCGGGTCCCTGGGATCGAACCCGGGCCGCCTAGGTGGTAAGCGAGCGCGCTAACCGCTCGGCCACGGCGCCGCCTCTGGGTGTTACCGCTGAGTAGTTTTGTGTTTTACAGTTTAATTACTAATAATAAGTAACTCATACGTCGTCGATAGGGAACGATATACCAGCAAAAGCACGCAAGCCCATGCTTTGTCTTGTCTGAAATGTTCGTGACCACTGACAAGCTTATATACCTGACAGGCTTCGTAAGGTTGTGGGACAGTGATTTATTTCCACTTTCTAGTCATTTGCTTATTTTTGTGTGGACAAAACGTTACGTGCATGAATTTGCATTCACGGCTGTCGCCAAATTTATTGGCGGGTAGCTCCATACAAACTCCATTAAATTTTTCGTCTATCATATATTATACGATTCTTGTTCTACCTAAGGCACTGAACAGTTCAACTAAAATTATACTCATGTACTATTACCAAATGTATAAAATGCAATTGAGTAACATTTACAGACGACACAAATTAGGCTTTAAGTAACCTGAATTAGCATGTAACAGTAATTTTAGGGCACCTACATGTACTTGATACATTTTATTTATAAATTCGTGGCTTGTCAACCGATTACGATGGTCTATGAAACAATATTGTCACATCTCGTATAGAATTCTGTCTTTCTTACATGACCTGAATATCTGAACCCTTTAGTGTTCTCAGTAAATGTACACACAAGTACTTAATTACGTGAGTGTAAACGATATGACACAGTAATTAATTAAATAGGTGAACGATTAATTTGCATTCTTACTTTAATATAAACATCAAAGAGGTGATAACACTATATTAAAGCAACATCTATGATTATTTGGACATTTTATCAATATCGTCGTGTCGTAGCGAATAAAAAAACGAAACATTTTGCAATTTCTGCTTTGCACGACGCTACATGTTTCTGGCAACTTAAGGGTAGAGGTGCGATTTTATTCGTGCTATGTCACAGGGACAAATGTCGACTCATGTGCCTTCTTCTGTGCAACTTGTATACATTTTTCACATGCTTAGTGCCCATACTCGCCTCGTGTAACAGCATAACACAGTGTCGTATACCTGGAAAAAGGGGTAAAAGGTTAAAGGACACAGACACTTCGACCTACACAGATCTATTGTGACTACCACCCCCAGGAGGCAAGAATGAAATGAGGGGTCGAAGCTAGATAGGCCACAGAGACGCGCGGAAGTCCCTAACAAGTGCTGAGTCTTCTTCATCTCGGCGCCAGGCCCCGCCAAGCAGTCATCACACCGCGGGTCCGGTATCGCACTGAGCGTCCCTCGACGGAGGACAAGGGCTGGCCAAACGTCACCTAGCGCCGAGAACAGCAGTTACCATACGCAATCAACCACGCCATCTGCCCGGCACTGTCAACACTACACGCCTGAAGGTACAGCTGAAAGGTGATAAGGAAATGGAATGAATGGAAGTGATGTAAAGGAAACCGTGGTAGAAAATAATGCACCCCAGCATTCGTCTAGTCGTATGCCAGGGGACTTTGGATATATTCACAAGCATTGTGCTTTTTCGTCTTTAGAACTATCCTTATGTAGATAAACCCAGGTGCAGATTAAATATTGTTTCTATCAGTGCCAATGTACTGTTCAAGAATACAGCGACCGGGCACTTAAGTGAAAGCTGGGATGCTTAATTTGATACCACAATTCCATTTCTTTATCTTTCGGGTGTGCTTTCAGTTGTCACCCGCAATAGACCTATGTGGAGAACGCAGTGTGTGAGTTGTCCTCTGTTTATACGCTTTAGTCTTTGTTTTACCGGTAGCGTGATTAGTAGCGTGTTTGCCTCACGTTTAAGAGGTGGCGAGTTCGAATCTCGCTTAGGGTAAGTTGTCCGGGTAAGGGTTTTTTTCCGAGGTTTTCCCTTATCCTGAGAAGACGAATGTCGAGTAACTTAAAGCTCCATGAACCTCGGACTCATTTGAGCATCATTTCACCTGTTTCATTCATTCACCGTCCGATATGACACAACGTTGGAGGACGTTAATTAACAAAATATGGTTTACCCCTTACAGAGAAAACCTTAAAGTTAGGTATATGTCCTCTAGGTATTAAGAATGTTGAATTCCGATTTACGTGAAGTGTTGGATCCACATGACACCGACCGATGTAATGCAGGCATAGCATGACTCGCAATCGGGAGGTCGTGTGTTCAACTACCGTGTCTTCCTTCTTAACCTATGTTTTCTTTTCGGGATTTCTCCGGATCACTAGGCGAAAGCTTGGAAGGTCAATTACAACCCCAAAATGTCTTGTTCCTCGATTTCACCTCGGTTCTCATTTAACTTCGCTTCACCTTTCACTTCATCCTGGTTGGCTGTTTCAGGGTTGCAAGTGTCGACGGAGTCTCGGCATTGCATGGCAGGGGAAAAGGATGCTCTCTGTAGATCTTCGTCCTCCGAGTTAGGAATGTGTAAGCCTGCAGGGGGAGGGAAAGGCTGTACAATCTGCCGTCAGCGAGTACAAATCTGAAAAATTCCAGGGACAATATCCCTTAGTGTCGAATTTCCTAGTTTTGACTGTCCTCCTCTTTTCGTACCTCACCCCTCCCTCCCGATGGGCACCCCAGCAGTGTCATCGATACAAGAAAGCTTGAATAGGTCGGGTACTAAATCCCCCCTCCGAACCTTACAATGCCTCATTTGTATACGACTATTGAGGCTATTAAAACCTCAATAACTTAACCCTCATATTCATACATGCTAAGTTGTTACGTTATGACATATTCTAGCGTGCGATAGTGCGGTTCGAGGTCCGCTTTAAGAACAAACATGCGGCAAATAAGTAACAAAACAAAAAGTGAAACAGACAAATCCAGGAGAAACTAATGAATAAAAATTGAGGTTTTACAGTTAAAAACTGTAGTATAAAATTTGGCTCAACCATACTTTCCAACAAAATATATACACATGTTTGAAGGTCTCATATTATTAATATAGGATATCGCCTTCTTTTAGAGCCTAGTTGCTAATTACTGAACTAATTACCCTGGTTAACAGCTGCAGGGGCTAATCCGAGTGGATTTGTTCCGTAACACGGTCGTCACTGATATATTGCACCAGCATGTATGTTTTACTGTTCAGATCTATCTCGTTTGACGAGCAAATCCTAATGCGTACGGACCGGATTTACATTTTTGTTTCTGAAGCGTGTATTTGCATGTAGTAGATTAGGATTTACAAATTTGAGTGCCGGTGATTTCCGTTACGTGATAATTATATTCATTCTCTTCTTCGCTGTGCTGCTGTTTCAGGATTCGTATTCTGGTAAACCATATTATATCTGTTCTTTTTAAATCTATCGATTAAAATGTGCGTTAAGGAGAATTACGAGGTTGTAGGGCTGAACGGTCTGCTTTTTGCCATTAATCAATTTTGGGGAAATTAAAAGCCTCTTCCGCCAATGTTAAATCTACTAGATTGATGACCCAATATCTCAAACTATTCAATAGATCGTATTAAAACATTAGCATGAAATATAGGCATAACTTTTAAGTTCAGGAATCTAGTTTTGCTTAGGAAGAGAGGATTATTTTCTCAATTACACCATATTACGATTAAAATTTTCAGATATTATTCTTAAAGGCGAAAATAGAAGAAAAAAGTTATTAGCACCAAAGTAGCTTCACTATCTCACTTAGAGATTGTGTTTTATCATCATAAATTTAATATAGCTATTCACGATAGTTTGTGAGGAAACCAGAAAGTGTCATTCAAAGATAAAAGCTTTTCAAGGTAAAGAAGAAAAATGAAGAAAAGATACTCGCGGATATTTGCATAAATAAAAATCTCATCGCTTGAACATGCAGGATACACATATTTAGCACTAGTCCCGATTATTAAAGTAAAATGTTATCTAATAGCTATGCTAATATTTGTCACTCTACCCCAAAGTGAGTAATGATTCTCTTTTCGGTGAAGTAGTGCAGAATTCACAGTACAAAATGGCAGATGCATACCATTTTAAAACGTATTAATCAGATGCACAAATGGTTAAATAGGTATAAAAATAAAAAGGATATTCCAATTTGTAAGACTTCACGAAAAAAATAAAAATTTAATTTTTGAACATTTCTGCAATTTAGTCTCTCCTTAAATTGAATTCTTCTATTAGTACTAGACGTATATGAGTTGTAATCCTCGATAACACGTAGATGATACGTAATATAAAATTTAAGTGTTAGAAATACTCCATACACAGTTATTTGAATATTAAAATTTATATATCAGCAATTCCTTGTTTTTAGAACAGAAAGCCTGGTAATGCTTATATACCTTTTTCTCAGAAACAACAAGACAACTAAATTAAAATAACAGTTACAGTTTCTTACTGTTACTTAAGAGTTTCTAAGAAGTATGCCCAGTATTTCTAATTCATCTAAAAATAAACCTTTCAGAAATAAGGAATTATCTTGTGAGGAAACATTTATTTTCCTATAAGCTATGTTAATCCATTGGATTATTTTTCAGCAAATTTTCATCCTGTTTAGCATATTTTTGTAGGGAAGTTTTTTCTTTTTGTGTTAATAGCTACCGATAAAAAGCTTCGTAAATATTGCATTCCCTTGACTGGATTAGAGAGCATCAGTTATGTAAATTTTTATGTTAAAGTAACTATAGTTCAAGCGTTGCGATACTTGTCTCCAATGTACACACTGCTATAGGTCACATGTCCAAAATATGATTTCCTAGCTCTTGTTAGTTTTGCTCTTTGAATGTATGGCGATAACGTGCAAATAGTGCCCGTTATACAATACATTTACCATATTTTCTCAGCTTTATACGCTAATAAAACCGTGTTTCATTGATTTGTTTTCTTATATTTTTTTTTAGAATAAGGCATTTTTCTTAATTAATACGATATTTATCATCGAACTAAAATGAATATAATGTGGAGTCCAACACATGTCGTCTGTATGCCCTTGCAGTAACGGCATTAGTTGCACATCAGCAAAGTCACCACAAACTAGCTCGGACACCCGCGTTTTTCGTCGCACCAGAGACACACCCTCTAACTCGCCCGTGGACTAGCTCGCTTACTAAACCACTAGTCGTATTCACCCGCTTCGCGAGAGTGCTCTCTTATATAATCATTGGGAGTCTCCACACAGTTCTAAAACGTTCGAAAAGGCGAAACTTCCAGAATACTTTGGTTATCTGACTTAAACTCGTGTCGTCCTTACGCTGGAGAACGAACTGCTTATCTTTTTAGGTTCCGACTGTCCGGCGCCAACCTTCAGATAACCTTGCTCCACAGGTGCTGTGTCAGTATATCTACAGTTTCTCAGAAAATTGTTGCATCTTTTAATTATGATATGTCTCTGGAGGTCATCAAACGAGTGTGGTGTTTTACACGATGGTGCGCCAGCTCATTTCAGTCGGACAACACGTTTCTTGAATGAAAACTTCGGCATACATGGATTGGTCGAGGGAAATTGATTGCATGGCCCTTTGATCTCCTTATTTTAATCCAAAGGATATATGCCTCTGAAAACATTTAAAGTCCTTGGTCTATGTGACTCATGTATCAGATATAGGTACTCTGAGACAGCGTATAAACAGTGGATTTAACAAAAATGCTAAATACTACATAAAGTATGAATTAGCATGAACCCTAGGCTTTGGGCATCTATCAAAGCAGGAGGAAGACACTTCGAGCAATTTTTGTAACCTTTTGCGACCCAGCAATAAATCATTTCTCAGACCAATGTTATTTGACTCATTCCATATTGGGAGGGCATCCCCAATTATTTGACACCAATAGATACACCATATATAAGTATATTTGTGTAAGATATTTATATTATGCATTACTTAAGACGCTTGTATCTATTAATCTGTGAGAAGTACCTAGATGAAGCAGACTACAAGTAGTCTAAAGATGTACAGGTATGCGGTCGTTAATGGCAGAGTTAGCAAAGGTAGCTTTGGAGACGCAGAGAGACACCTGGGAACAGATGGAAATAATTGCTTTAGGTGACCGTATTATTAATGATCAAAAATGTTAAACTTAGACTAGAGAGAAGCGCAGCTAAATGGTTTTTCCAAATACGTAAAACTTACGTTTCGTATACTTTATTTTCATAGGACTCCAGGCGTATAAGCAAACGAAGATTGTTACGTATCCTGGCGGAAATAATAGGGTAAGCTTCTGAGGTGTAGAAAGGGAAAGGGAAATTTTCATTCTGACGAAGGCCATGGAGTTTACAATGGCCGAAAGCTCAATATTTTTAAACCTCACACGGCTGATCGCCCGTGAAACTGTAATAAAAAGGGGAGATCTTGTTTATCTCTCACTTGATTATTTTATTTAGGCCTCGCAACTTGGTAACCCTTTCAGGTGATTGTTGTTGTGTTTAACGCCCGCTTTTACTACTACGGCACCGCAGGCGGTGACACTGATGATACATGAAGATGGAGCACCGGTGGAATGAGATGGCGGGGGAAACCGGAGTACCCGGAGAAAACCCGCCCTGACGCCGCTTCGTCCACCACGAATACCACATGCGGGTCCCTGGGATCTTTCAGGTGAGACACGTACAGGTTTCGTGTGATGCGGAAGCGCGTGAGCTTAGCAGGAAATGTAGATAGAATTTATTAGAAGAGGCAGATATAATTTTAATGGGGTATTAATCCCCAGAGAAGTCAGTTTAGAAAAGCCGATCAGTGCTCCAAAGCTATATTATTTAAACATTCATTCATTCATTTATTAATTCTCTTTCACAATGACATCATAGAGCAAAGAGCCACGCAAGGTTACAGAGGGAATTTATAGGAACTTCACATATCACAACCCTGAGGAGGAGTAACATCTAACAGTGAAGCTCCGCAACTACTGAAGCTACAATCCTCGATCAACACATTTCAGTTTAGAACTGTTTAACTTACCCAGTTTTCTGCCTTACTTACTACTTCTTACATCGTGACCATCTACATTGCTCAGGATGGAATATTTACGGCTTTGGATATTGTTTCTACACGTGTCATTAATCAATAATAAAAACTAAATTCCTGATTTCCATATTTGCTATAATATTTTCGGACTTTCCTTTAAGATTCTTTAGTGGGACAGAGTTCTTAATTAACGTCGACAAAGCCGCTCTATGGTTTCTAATTAGAAATCTTCCATCTGATATACAGGCATCATCAGCTTAGAGGCTAGATATAAAATGGCGTCGCAGCTCTATTGCAAAATTGCACTTTCTAGATGCCTAAATTAAGTTCTGGAGTGTGAACTGACTGTGGAAGCTATTGCGTTCAATTATACAAAAGTCTTTCCACTACCCTAAAAGCGCACATTTTTCTGGAAATTAATTTTATATAGTTATATCGTATTTGATATATAATATATGCTTTAGGCTCTTATTTGTTTTAAATGGCATTCTGTGCATTAAAACTGTACTGGCTGTTAAAGTTGGTAATTCGGGACACCGTAATGAATAATACTTGTACTTCAATGTTTGCTCCATTTGCGGAATTGTAATTTTACTTACTAACAGCAGTATATTCTCAGGTTGGTTGGTGCCTCGAAGTAGGCGTGGTACACACAAGCCATACGTATTTATTATATGCGAGAGTGTGGAGCTGAAGGCGTAACGCAGAGTGGGCAGGCCTCGCGATAAGGAAAATTGTATCGGAACTGAGCGTGAATGCATTCATTCACCCCACACTACCGAGCTCAGCAGGTGATGCCTTGAGGTGTGAACATGTGGAAACAAACCGGATAGCCTGTACTGACAGGCGTTGTTACTTTCGCACCACAGTTACTACCATGCAAAAACATCAGGTAGTAAGCTATGCGATTGGTTTGTGGGAAGACTATTAGACCAAGACAAAGCGGCTAACACATAGAAGTGGTTACATATTAATGTGCCTCTTATCACACTATATGTATCTATATACCTAAAGCCTTGTATTAAAATTTTATCCATAGCAAAAGCAACCTTTAGAAGTAATAAATTACTTTTCTCTATTTGAAATCGTTTAAGCTATATCTTAGATAAGGATCAAATGTATACTTATTTGTAAACATATTACGTAATTAAACTATTTTCATTTGAATCCTTGAATATCCTACAACGTTATAGTTTTACATAGCATTTATACTATGAGAACATCTAATCCTTTTTTTTTATTTTGTTATTTAACGACGCTGTCAATTGCCAGGATCACATCAGCGTCGCCGGTGTGCCGGAATTTCGTCCCGCAGGAGTTCTTTTACATGCCAGTAAATCTACTGACATGGAGCTGTCGTTTTTAAGCACACTTAAAAACCATCGGCCTGGGCCGGGTTTGAACCCACGACCTTGGGATCAGTAGGCCAGCGTCTAACCAACTGAGCCACCCAGACCGACATCTAATCCTACAAAAGATATTAACGACATAGGTTTATAATGTTCTTTGCATTGTGATAAATGCATTTTACATATTGTGACTAGAGAAGCCTGCAGTTCTAAATTATCCGTTAATGTACTCATATGAAAAATTAACTTGAGGCACTTTTTCAAACCAGATAAAGAAAGCATAAGCTCAGCTTTTGTTTTGATTACTCCAAGCCACAAGTCACTATCATTAACGATGACAATAAAATAAACCTACAAAGAAACAATTATCACTTCTCATGTTACGATTACTTGATAATATTACTCATGAATTTAGTACATAAAGGCAGTGGGATTCAAAACAGGCAGTTGATTGCTCTTTTCACGCCTGCCTGGGCCATATGCACGAGAATTGTCGAGTGAGCAGGGAACCCACCGAATCAGTACCAAAGATAACAAACCCACTGATCAGTATTCACTCGTACAAATTGAGCTCCTTTACACACTATATTTGTGGCAATGTACACAAAGTAGCTTAAGTATATCAGCCTGCATATTTACTGAGAGGGACACATTTTGGAATGATGCTTTAACTATAAAGTTATTCTTAGCATGTCTATCTGTTAACATTTTATTGCAACTTCTTATTTCAGAGTAGATAACATCTTGCACTATTGTGTATACGTACCATACAACATTGTCGACAAACCCGGGAACACAGTATTAATGGACAATGAAAGCACTGTACCTAAAATTTAAAATAATTACTATGGAAGCAGAATTATTCATAACTTGGAATTGCATTAAAGAGAGCGAACATATGCATACAGTACCTCAGGGAAAATAGTTATGCTGTTACTGTTTTCAATTACACAGGAATGATTTGAACAGTATTTGATTCTTTATAGAACTCTGGAAATGCATAGGTAACGAGCATTATTTCAAATGAAAAGGGACACTGTGTCCGCAATGGTACTAATAATTTTGAAACAAAATAATATTTTGTTTTATACACAAAGCCTAACAAGGTGAGTTTTGAGACTCCTAACAATGTGTGCAAATTGTTCTATAATTTTTATTTTAGTTTTATATCAAAACTTTTATTCTTAAATGTTCCCTTCATTCCTACTTTACTTCGCATTTGTAACGAGTTCTTAGAATATCTAGAGACCGCTATTACTGGTGTGTTTATATCCCCTTATTCCATTGCATCTTCGTACGCAATATCTTCAACCCCAGATTACTCTTGAGAACAGATGGACCATATGTAAGAGGAAGATATCGCCTTAATGAAGTGGAAACCTAAAGATGTTCTCATTAATATATCATCTTCTTGGCAAAATGCCATTTGAAATCTTTAAGAACTCGTATCGTCTTTTCATTTTCCCCTTCCATTCCCTTTCAACGCTTACTCCTTGTTTTACTTTTAATGCGCTTTCTTGCTTTATGAGAAACAAAAAGGTAGCAATTTTATCCTTCGCTTTATGTCGTGTTTAAAAATCCTAACAGCATTGCTTAGTGTTTGAAATTGCAAAGATAGCATATACTAACATGCGCGAAGCGTGAAAAAGGCGTTTAAACATATACAGGATGTTCTTTTTTATCCGTGATTTCCCGCGCAGAAATAGATGTCATCAATAGCAACTCTGATGAAGCGAGTTTACGTTCGGTTCCTCTAGCTACCAGAGATTGTATTTGATGCGGGGACATTGCTTTAAGACCTGCAGATCACTGTCCTAACGGCAGATAAACATAATATTTGATGAGTGTGTCTTGCCCCCGTAATACAAAGCGTGCCTATTTCCACTTTTTGTGTAGATAATTGGCATGGATGT
Source organism: Tenodera sinensis (assembly GCA_030765045.1). Classification (NCBI taxonomy): domain Eukaryota; kingdom Metazoa; phylum Arthropoda; class Insecta; order Mantodea; family Mantidae; genus Tenodera; species Tenodera sinensis. The sequence goes on from CM060964.1 coordinate 64,728,910, forward strand.
TGTGAATACTGTCCCCTTAGCGGCAGATAGGCAATACTGTTTGATGGTTGGACCTTGGCTGCGTTATACAAAGCGTGCCTATTTCCACTTTTTGTGTAGATAATTGTCATGGAGGTTGTGAATACTGTCCCCTTAGCGGCAGATAGGCAATACTGTTTGATGGTTGGGCCTTGGCTGCGTAATACAAAGCGTGCCTATTTCCACTTTTTGTGTAGATAATTAGCATGGAGGTTGTGAATACTGTCCCCTTAGCGGCAGATAGGCAATACTGTTTGATGGTTGGGCCTTGGCTGCGTAATACAAAGCGTGCCTATTTCCACTTTTTGTGTAGATAATTGGCATGGAGGTTGTGAATACTGTCCCCTTAGCGGCAGATAGGCAATACTGTTTGATGGTTGGGCCTTGGCTGCGTAATACAAAGCGTGCCTATTTCCACTTTTTGTGTAGATAATTGGCATGGAGGTTGTGAATACTGTCCCCTTAGCGGCAGATAGGCAATACTGTTTGATGGTTGGGCCTTGGCTGCGTAATACAAAGCGTGCCTATTTCCACTTTTTGTGTAGATAATTGGCATGGAGGTTGTGAATACTGTCCCCTTAGCGGCAGATAGGCAATACTGTTTGATGGTTGGACCTTGGCTGCGTAATACAAAGCGTGCCTATTTCCACTTTTTGTGTAGATAATTGGCATGGAGGTTGTGAATACTGTCCCCTTTGCGGCAGATAGGCAATACTGTTTGATGGTTGGACCTTGGCTGCGTAATACAAAGCGTGCCTATTTCCACTTTTTGTGTAGATAATTGGCATGGAGGTTGTGAATACTGTCCCCTTAGCGGCAGATAGGCAATACTGTTTGATGGTTGGGCCTTGGCTGCGTAATACAAAGCGTGCCTATTTCCACTTTTTGTGTAGATAATTGGCATGGAGGTTGTGAATACTGTCCCCTTTGCGGCAGATAGGCAATACTGTTTGATGGTTGGGCCTTGGCTGCGTAATACAAAGCGTGCCTATTTCCACTTTTTGTGTAGATAATTGGCATGGAGGTTGTGAATACTGTCCCCTTAGCGGCAGATAGGCAATACTGTTTGATGGTTGGGCCTTGGCTGCGTAATACAAAGCGTGCCTATTTCCACTTTTTGTGTAGATAATTGGCATGGAGGTTGTGAATACTGTCCCCTTAGCGGCAGATAGGCAATACTGTTTGATGGTTGGACCTTGGCTGCGTAATACAAAGCGTGCCTATTTCCACTTTTTGTGTAGATAATTGGCATGGAGGTTGTGAATACTGTCCCCTTTGCGGCAGATAGGCAATACTGTTTGATGGTTGGGCCTTGGCTGCGTTATACAAAGCGTGCCTATTTCCACTTTTTGTGTAGATAATTGGCATGGAGGTTGTGAATACTGTCCCCTTAGCGGCAGATAGGCAATACTGTTTGATGGTTGGACCTTGGCTGCGTTATACAAAGCGTGCCTATTTCCACTTTTTGTGTAGATAATTGGCATGGAGGTTGTGAATACTGTCCCCTTAGCGGCAGATAGGCAATACTGTTTGATGGTTGGGCCTTGGCTGCGTAATACAAAGCGTGCCTATTTCCACTTTTTGTGTAGATAATTAGCATGGAGGTTGTGAATACTGTCCCCTTAGCGGCAGATAGGCAATACTGTTTGATGGTTGGGCCTTGGCTGCGTAATACAAAGCGTGCCTATTTCCACTTTTTGTGTAGATAATTGGCATGGAGGTTGTGAATACTGTCCCCTTAGCGGCAGATAGGCAATACTGTTTGATGGTTGGGCCTTGGCTGCGTAATACAAAGCGTGCCTATTTCCACTTTTTGTGTAGATAATTGGCATGGAGGTTGTGAATACTGTCCCCTTAGCGGCAGATAGGCAATACTGTTTGATGGTTGGACCTTGGCTGCGTAATACAAAGCGTGCCTATTTCCACTTTTTGTGTAGATAATTGGCATGGAGGTTGTGAATACTGTCCCCTTTGCGGCAGATAGGCAATACTGTTTGATGGTTGGACCTTGGCTGCGTAATACAAAGCGTGCCTATTTCCACTTTTTGTGTAGATAATTGGCATGGAGGTTGTGAATACTGTCCCCTTAGCGGCAGATAGGCAATACTGTTTGATGGTTGGGCCTTGGCTGCGTAATACAAAGCGTGCCTATTTCCACTTTTTGTGTAGATAATTGGCATGGAGGTTGTGAATACTGTCCCCTTTGCGGCAGATAGGCAATACTGTTTGATGGTTGGGCCTTGGCTGCGTAATACAAAGCGTGCCTATTTCCACTTTTTGTGTAGATAATTGGCATGGAGGTTGTGAATACTGTCCCCTTAGCGGCAGATAGGCAATACTGTTTGATGGTTGGGCCTTGGCTGCGTAATACAAAGCGTGCCTATTTCCACTTTTTGTGTAGATAATTGGCATGGAGGTTGTGAATACTGTCCCCTTAGCGGCAGATAGGCAATACTGTTTGATGGTTGGACCTTGGCTGCGTAATACAAAGCGTGCCTATTTCCACTTTTTGTGTAGATAATTGGCATGGAGGTTGTGAATACTGTCCCCTTTGCGGCAGATAGGCAATACTGTTTGATGGTTGGGCCTTGGCTGCGTTATACAAAGCGTGCCTATTTCCACTTTTTGTGTAGATAATTGGCATGGAGGTTGTGAATACTGTCCCCTTAGCGGCAGATAGGCAATACTGTTTGATGGTTGGACCTTGGCTGCGTTATACAAAGCGTGCCTATTTCCACTTTTTGTGTAGATAATTGGCATGGAGGTTGTGAATACTGTCCCCTTAGCGGCAGATAGGCAATACTGTTTGATGGTTGGGCCTTGGCTGCGTAATACAAAGCGTGCCTATTTCCACTTTTTGTGTAGATAATTAGCATGGAGGTTGTGAATACTGTCCCCTTAGCGGCAGATAGGCAATACTGTTTGATGGTTGGGCCTTGGCTGCGTAATACAAAGCGTGCCTATTTCCACTTTTTGTGTAGATAATTGGCATGGAGGTTGTGAATACTGTCCCCTTAGCGGCAGATAGGCAATACTGTTTGATGGTTGGGCCTTGGCTGCGTAATACAAAGCGTGCCTATTTTCACTTGTTACGTAGAATACCTTTTATATCTTGTTTTAATGATGTTGACATTATAAATGGCGGATAGATACAAACAATAATTGAAATATAACTTTGCCAAATTAATAACATTATTTTGTTTTAAAACGTTTTAGTAAAGAAATAGATGTAAATTAACTAAGATAAACTTAATAATTACGTTTATCAAGAAACTTAAACCCATTGCTATTAAACCTGAACATCTGTTGACGGTTTTATAGAATTTAAATATCAAGAAACAGCTGAACACAAACAAATAAAGATGTGCCGCTATGGTAAATTAAATATCAGTCCTTCTTTGAACGAATGGTTCGGCATGAAGACCATTCAGAGCAAGACACGTTGGTATCCTTTTCACCGTATGCTCATATGTTGTTTGCAGAATCACAGGTGTAATTTTGGTTACCTCATACAAATTGCAAACTAAAGTACCTATGCCAATTTGACGATGCTTGGACACCTTTGAGAGCGTTATCCTTGGAGGGAAGTGACTGAATGCCAGACAGCGTTTAGTAAAGCCCTGGATATAGCGATTTAAATCGTATTTATACGTCGTACCAATGTTGATGCCGGTACGAAAATAGTATTCAACCATGAAGACAAGGTGCTCTGAGTTCGTAGTCCTAAGTGCTCATGTTGGAGGACAGTGTAACCTTAGAATGTTCTGTATAATTGCGATTACGCAGTGAAAGGCGTCGAAAGGTGAAAAAGGAGGTTGGATGATATTAGCAGCGAGCAGCACACCTTTTCAGAACGCTGACATGCTTTTTGTGCTGTGTACAAATAGTACCGGCACTATTGTTTTGTTGATTGTATTAGTTTGCAGCGTAACTACAGTCACGGCACTGTGAGATGCTTACTATTGCGCAAATACCACTAACATCTTGTATGTCAGGAATAAAAAGGACCAAGTATTGGTCCTTGGAATCTTCATACTTCAGTAATTTAAAATTGGGCATTTTGTCATTAAATAACACAGACTGTCGCCTATTGGTGAGATCTCGGCTCATAAGTTCGCACAGTACTCAAAAGGCAGAAACGAATAATAGGAGTGTTGACTCGTATCCTGTTGTGTTCGTCTGATAGTGTTGTTTCTCTTTGTTATTTTACCTCCATGAAACAATACTTGCGACGCTAAAGTCCAAGACGAGGCACGACAGCCAAAGAAAGCTCTGCATCATCCGCCTCCCTCCACACAGGACATCATGCACGGAAGGAGCAGAGGAATGTCGTGTGGTCACTAGAGCGAGTTCCCCTTCCTGAATGCGTGCGCTGTTTTCTCATTCAAGTAGCTCTTTATTTGGAGGCAAGTACCTAACGAGATTGACTGTATCCCATTTCTACGCATCCCAGCATGAGAAAAATGCCAAGTCGGACCTTAAGATAGCCTTGTCACGACTCTGCTTCAGCCCCTTCTGCAAGTCAGGAAAAGCAGTTGCTAAGTCTCCGGTTGAAGTAAACACACAACTGGAGTAATCGCTTATGAGATGGAGAGAAAATGAAGCAATTGTATAGAAGAGACTTTTGATGAAATGGGGTACTCCGATAATTGAGGCATTGAATGCAGCCTTATGAACTGGAACTTTCTCTTTAATTTGATATTTGACCATTGTTGGCACAATACTTACATTTTAAATATACTTTTAGAATTTTATTGCATCTACAATTTTGTACAGTAAATGCTGCACCACTTCAAGAAAAGAACAAACAAACAAACAAACAAAAAAAAAAAAAAAAAAAAAAAAAAAAAAAAAAAAAAAAAGAGAAAAGAAAAAAGAAACAACAGACAATTCAGTTATTTAGTTACTAACCCTTAGGGTGTGTAAGTAGTTCCTATAGAATGTGTTTTGTGATGCAACTTATATATTTAGTTCATGTTTCGTAAAGCGATTTTACAAAATACTTTCTGTGGACTTATTTTTGGTGTATTTCAAAACCACGACTTTCTTCAACAGTCTGTAAGTTCTCCGAATCCTTAAAGAGCTGAGAAATAATATACTGTATATAAAACACAATTAACTGAAATGTAATAATCAGGACTAAAATGTGCATCCAAATGGTTTTTCTTTTTCCCCCGTTGCATTCACAGCTTCGGAAATATTTACAATTGTGTATTTATTTTTCTGTATATTTCAAACAATACAGTCTGATGCACTAATTAGCCGTTCTTTTGGTTTTCAAGAGCTCTTGGTAATAGCATGTAATTTAAAGATTATAGTTTACTCGGCTGTTTTCAAACAATTAGCCATAGAGCTCGCTCGCGTTGCCGCCTAAAAATATACAATTAAATCATTTAAAGTGAAAATGTATCATGGTTAGTATAAAATGAATAGAAAAGTAAACCGCTGTATGAACCTTTTGTAGAATAAATAAAAACAGGTAGAGAAGGCAATGTGATTTGTATATTTCAGGAGTTGGATTTATCCAGTGGTGGATAACACGTAAGCTACAAGTTCGTTTGGCACTAGGAAAAAAAAACATTTTAATCGGAATATGATTCCTTGATAATTAAGACGAAGCATGTTATTGGTCGGATTCACCTGTAGCATTAAAATACAGCAGTATAAAATTCAAGCATATATAATTATATTTGTAGAACCCAATTTTAAAGTAGTCTACAGTTGCTAAATTTATATGAATTCGCTAAGATCCACCTCTCTGGGTTCAATACTATGTAGCATGTACATAATTATAAGTCAGTTTGACCAGTTGATGCTACTAATTTGAGGAAAGCACAGCATTGATGTGGACTGGAATGGAAGTTTCGGTTGGCTACGAGGCAACGCTTTTCCATTTTAGTTACAACCCATACCAATAATTTTTGCGTTGGGAAGAGACGTACCACCGTCACGTGAAGCAAGCTAGCGGGTAGGGCCGCTTTCTGACAGCACTACATCATCGTTTAGTTCTACGGCTTACCACCGGAAAAGTTAGAGGGAGGACTGGTGCAGGAAAACGCTTCTTTGTTCCTTAAGACATTCCACGTCTTCAATTTCAACGTTAAAAAGAGTAAAGGAAGATATATGTTTATTGCATAGTATGGCGTGTTCATAAAGGACACGTGCTAGGCTATACGTGATACATCTCGCGGCGGTATTGAGAATATATACCCCTGAAAACTTGCCACAGTTACAGCAACCAGGTTAATGGTATGTAACACTATATAAAATCACATCAAGTCAAACTTCGAGAAGTTCCTTGACGGGAGATTAAATGGTGAAACTGTCAAAACATGTATGTTTTTGTTTGTTCAGTGTTATAAATTTCGACTTTTAGCCTTATATTATATAATGTATATATCATTTATATTATTGGCATTTTAGGCATTTTAAATATATTTTAAATGAAATTACTCCACCTGCCATAGTGTACTTTAGCACAGCATCAATTCACACAAAAAAGTCTTGCACCCTATTCGTTTTATAATAGAGACAAGAATATTTTAGTGAATATTTTACAAGAAGCTTTACTCTCCAATTACTAGTAGCACTGAAAGATATCGCATCTTCCGTAGTCCAAATCACGTGGTTTCTTTCTCTGCAGATATTGAGAGCCAGTTCTTACTGTATTTGCTTTCAATAGATTGTGCTATGCATGAAGTTTTCGCATACAAATTATTCGTTTTCTCAAACTGTTAGAGGTTAACCAAATGAGATTTTAGTATGATGGTGCTTGACATTTTTGTTAACTTTTTAAAAATATTACCGAAAAGTTTAGTGAAAAATATATAATCAAGCAAAGTCATCTATACTTCTTAATAGATGACATTACTGTACAAAAGCCTGCATTTATAAGCCACAGAAAACTAAACCCAAGCGCAACAGCCCATGAAGGACCAAGGCTTGCCACCCGGCCGCTGCGATCCCCTCCTCTGCCTACTATTTATACGCCATACATCTACATATTATAAATAACAAATATATCTTATTTTGTTTCTGAGATGGTGGGTCATAAATTTAGTAAATTTAGTGTAGGCAAGATAGGGCTACCCCCTCCATAAAATCCACTTTAAAATTTATTTCGCGTTTTCTTTAGTGAAACACCTTTTATAGTTGTTTGCGTTTATGATGGTACTGAAAAAGCAGTATGTGATGAAACATTTGAATGTGGGAAGCTATTTTCAGGTATGGCACGTTTAGTAAATGATGAAGTTTTCTTTATCAGCCGTTTTCAAAGCTCAAAGGGCAAGAAGTTGTTACCACTTGTTACACACTTGCTTCCATTATGTCTTTATTGGAATTTCCTGGATTGAATTAAAGGTTATAAACTCTCATTACTACTAATGGTATATACATTTCTCGCGATAATGTATACGCTTAATATTTATTCAGTTTCTGTTATAATAAGGTGTGCAGACATTGATGTATCGTCTTTCAAAATAGCATTACTTCCTAAGCCATCAAACTTAAATTTACTTATCTGTCATTTTGTATCATGGATACGTAGTTTTACTGTGTATAGTATTATTTCTGTTAATCTTTTCCTACAACACACTTTCCAAAAAAATTAATCCGATTACGCATAAAGGTTCATTGTAACTTATAATCCCAGAGTTAATTTCAATGCATTTCTTTCATTTATAACTCATATGTATCTAAGAATGTACAAAATATTGTAAATTATTTAGTGACAAATGAGCAATTAGCTCGTTATTGTTTTGTTGCACAGGTTATTTGTTACTGAAAACATGTGGCAGTTCGTTCGAAGTGAACTTGAGCCTAGCACTAAATCTCAGTAAGAACAAGTTCAGTGTCAGGGTTTACCTAGTTTCGAATACTCGTAGTGGTGCTATCAAATCTGTGTCAAAGTAGGAGGTGCACCTACGTAAAATAAATATTTATTGGCGTACTTCTACGATAAGGGAACTCACGTGTTAGAAAACGCTTTGTGGATTTAAATACAGTTTATCAACGAAGCCATTTATTTTCGCAATTTCACGTGTCTTAACCCTTTCATGTCTGGTGTGTCTTATAAGATACATTAGCTTTTTTTCCTATTTGTACTAGTTTTAACTTTTTTTCTGCTATATTCTTGTTATACTGTCTGTCACCAATTAAAAATACACTGAAAAGAAGCAAAATCCATGCAACCGCAGTCAAATGATACCCCGTCATCATCCACGCGTGCCATCACACCGATTATTTTACGTGGGCCCTCCCCGTCCTTTACCACAGGCACATTTGACTGCGGTTGCCGAGACTCGATCTCACGACCTCAGGCTTTGAGTGCATGCCCAGTGCACTACGTGTTGACTTAACGATCATGGCTATCCTAGCCAGCAGGCTGAAGGTCTCCCAGACCGTCTAATCTAAACCTGTTTCGAATTAGAGGAAGAACGGCATATGTAGCAAAATAATTCAGGCATGAAAGGGTTAATTTAGGCTAATATCAGTAACTGTTAATACCTTTAAACTTCTTTCAAGTCCTATTTTATTTTGCCGGAAGTTAGCTTTAATGTCATCAGAAAATGACAGCAAGCAATGAAATATTAAAGCCTTTTTCTTTTAACGTTTTTGAACTATACTAAAACTGGAATAATTTGGATAAGTGTTTGTATAAGACCCGTTTACAAAATGTGTAGAAAAACCTCAAAGTGTATCATAAACATTTTAAACGGAAGCATTTACGAAAGTTTAAAAGTAAATAACTGTTTTGTAACTCGGTGAATATAACGTTTTGTTACAGGTAGATGCATGCTTAAGTTTGAAAACGATCGGGATAAATAGTTATAAGTGTGAGTGTTTTTAAATTGAAAAACATCAACTTTTTGCCGCGAATCTTTCATTTTGTGTTCTGAGATAAAGAATATACTGCTAATATACACTAACTGACCATTTCATCATAACAGTTGTTGGTGTGCTTTGAGAGTGTAACTTTAAATCAATGCGTAACAATGCGCTTTTGAGAGCGAAATAAATACGTGTTTCTCTATACCCATTCTTCTCTAGTTTTAAATATTACAAGGTATGAGTTTTGAAATACGAGTCGGTATATGCATGCTTTCAGCGTTCCTCCATCTTGCTGTTACCCACTTACTCTGTTAACGAAGTAAACACAATTGCCCCATGGTACAGATATATGGCATTCCGTGTTCATGTATACATAATGTGTGTAAGTAAACAGGTAGTGGCCGCGGTATAGCTATCAAACAAACTGAATAATCAATCTGAGTTATGTGTTTATAACAGCAGATTTGTGCGTCTTCGCAGAACTACGCAGAATTCCTGAATTTTACCAGCACCACAATAAAAGCCATATATCAAGTGAGTCAGCTGCCCCTTATTTTCCAGTTTTATGGAATCCGCATTTTATACTCTTACATGAAAACATCGGCATCTATGATAGATTCTACTCATGCATTTAACATGGATGTGTTTGGTTACACACTTGATGAAATTAATAGATATTGGAGCATTGCCTTTTTATGTACTAGTAATTAGACAGCTGATGTTTGCACTTCTGCGAATGTTTACTAGGATCAGGGAATACTATATGTTAAACGGAATGTTTACCTCTTACGTTACTAAGTAGCCCAAGTGGAACGAGCGCCCGATTCGTAAGTAATCCGTCTGGTGTAGCTGTAGTTTGACTTCCCTGCACGAGCTAATTTTCTTTTTATCGTGCAATATTTAGAAATAGCATTGGCTGAGCAATTATTATGATAAAAGCTGTTATTATTTTAATGGGTAGTTATTTTCAATTTTATGGTATTGTTGTCTATTAGGGTATCTCTCCCGGTATAGATACTGAGCTGCTTGTGCATTGACTCTTGCTTCTCCGTGGATCAAAAGCACATCGACGTACTTGTCTGTCGAATACACCGTGAAGGAGTGACACAAAATGTCATGTAATAGCTTACGCATGGAGCATGCAGGGCATCGCATTCATAATAACACACTACATCATAATCCAATGGGGCAGAAGTCTATACCTGTTCTATTACAAAATGCAGACAACCAAAAACGATTTAAGTTATAACGTCCTAAATTCCCAGGGACTTTATAATTAGATTATTGTGATGCGATTTCCAAGTTTTAATGAGCATAAGGAATTGTACAATGTCGAGACGCGAACCCGTGTTCCAGAGGTTAGCGCACAGGATACAGTCAAAATTCTCTTCAGCTATTTCGAGACTTGAGTAAAAGCACATTTCGAGTTCAATAATACTTGTATGCCAGACACTATGCCATTTCTATGTTGCGAGTTTTCGTGCTTAATTGAGCCTTTTAAGACAGTTTTAAACCTCTGCTGAGCGTTTCAGTATTATTACTTAAATGGCAAAGGTATTATGCATGTTATTTCACATGTACGAGAGGTAGTTTACGCAAAAATTGAAATAAAGCGTTGTTTAGTAGTATCTGCGTTTTGGCTGTACGGGTCCATTGCGTATGAGGGGTGTCCCTAATTTTTTGCAGCCAATCTCTGCTCTAAGTACAAGAGTCGGCCATTTTCTTACTATTTGCTATTGTTAGTGTACTCATATGATAGGTCCATTTTATCAGAGGCGTTTACTAAATTACGTTGCTATGTACACTCTGGTAAAAAGTTGTAAAATCCGCTGGAAACAGGAATTCACTCTCAGTATGTCGTAAGTTTTTAAAGTGTACTTTAGCGAGGAGTACGCTCTGTTCCTTAAACAGCTGTTCTTTTGAATTTTAAGCATTCTTCTCTCTGAGAATGTCAAGCAATATGTATTAGTAAGCGCAAAATTGGACTATAGCCCACATGCCTTTTGATGAGTGGCCTATCTTCCAAAAAAATAAGTAGCGGCTGACTCACGTGGCATTATAACTGTAAATAAGTTCAATATATTTTAGAGTTGTGTATAAAGACACAAAAGACGTTAAAATAGATCATAGTGAAGTGTTGCACGAGAATAAGAATAGTTATATTCGTTGAAGCCCTGTCTCCTTTCGTAGTCGTCATCTGTGATGCAGTTGGTTTCTTCTCCCTTCGCGCTCTTATGAGCATGCTCTTCTCTAAATGATCTGTATTTATGAACCTGGGTGCATATTTTCTGTACAATTTCGGATTTTTCTATTTACACAATAAAGTGTCCATATCTGTGTTTTATTCAGGCATTTTTTACCCCTTTTACGTTTCCAATAACGTTAGATCCAGCTGCTAATGGGACTAGCTTATCGCGTGGATAGCAGTGTTCTTAAGCGCCAGCCAGCTGGGTCGCTGGGAAAATAATTAGAACGGGGCTCTCTCCAACGTGCCTAGAACGCCTTCTAGACGCAACTAGATAATTACGCATATTTTCCCTGCCTCCCGCGAACTCTCTAAAACCTTATGAATGTATATTGGCGAACGAGCTCTCGACAATCAATGAGTTAGGGATTTCTTCCTGTTAATCCGACATAACGTGCTAGTTACACAATAGTTGTGTTTGAGTAGTACTCAGCGTGCAATAGTTCGCCTCTCCAACGAATCAAGTTGCTTCGCGGTTATTCATTACAGTGCTGCACGTGAAGTAAAGTGAAATGACAGTGAATACTGAACTAACTCGGATTAGAGAAGTAAGAGTAAAAGCCTAACATAGTCGCAATATGGGGCTGAGAAAATCATTTCAGAATAAACAAAGTAAAACAGTACAAATTATCTTCAGGTGGGGAAGTGTGTATCAAAAACGATAGCATAAAAATAGCAGGAGAATCATTGAAATTGTAACCAAATTCACATACCTCGGACTAACAATACAGACAACTTCGAAATCCTTCAGTATCCACATCCAGGAAAGAACATTAGGTGCAATCAGAGCAATGTGTACCATCAGCAACATTGTGCAGCTAAAACTGAAGACAACCATGAGACTATTCGAAACAGTAATACTATCAATCACTACCTATTGGATTGAAATAATATGGGAAAAGCGACATGGAAAAACTCGAAAAAGTTAGATCAAGAATCCTAAAGAGAGCCATTGGAACTAGGAAGAATGCACCACGTAGAATGGTGCATATGCTCATCAGAGAAACTTTCTTCCTGGAAGACACAAGACACAATATGTTACTACCGGTAACAAGAACTTACATCGAAGCAACAGCTAGGAGGAAGCAAAAGCAAAGAGAGATAGATACTAACTTTTTGGAAACAGACGCCAATGTGCACAGAGAATAAATACCACCAACCAACTGACCAATGCGTGTGTAAAATGTGTAGCTAAGGGAGTGATTTGTGTCACTTCAACAAATGAAAAAAGATAAATAACAAGAAAAAGAAGAGGAAGAAAGAAAAGTAAAAGAATACAGACTCTGAACGCACTTATAAAAACCAGCGCATAGACGCTGAATGCTCTTTCGACTTTATTCTTTACTTGCTATATAATACTATGGTATCTCTACTGTATGGTGATAAATCTTCTGTTATGTTTATGTGAACGCAGGATGGAATAACCGGAACATGCATTACACATTACAAGAAGTACGTCCCGTTTTTCTGTTGCGCATCACTTCAAATCGCGCGGAAAATATTCGGCAGAGGATGAACAAGGTGAGCGTGGCCGATTCAGCACCATGCGATTGCTGCTTGCGTAAAATACGTAGTAGCGAAGACTTAATCGTGAGCTGAACATATTTTAGTATTCAGAAGCATCAAATCTGTTCCGTTTATGCACAACTGCCTAAAATTACATATGGATTAGATTGGAGATGTTCTTCGACTTTATTGAACGGGAAATTAAGTATATTGCACGCTCGATACACACGTATAAACAAACGGAGCAGATGTAAACACGTTATTTCTGTGTTATTGAACATGGAATGGTTATGTTGTCTTTCGGCATTGTTGTACCACCCACCCCCGCTTTTCATCACCACTGTCAAAGGGCGTGAATCCATTATGCGAAACTCACAGCAAGAGGCAGCTTATATTTTAGCGTTGCCTCTGCTTCTGGAACTTGAGGTTATATTATGTACGTTGCATATGTGATCATACATTAGTGAGTGTGACAGAACATGGGTAGACGCGCGAGTATAACCTACAAGGATAAGAACAAAGTGTGACGTCATAAGGAAAACCACCAATCTTCTTAAGCGAAAACTGGGGTGCTTTAGAAACCCACAAGTGTGTTTGCAGCAAATTTTAGTTGAAACCTCTCTTAAAGCGTAGTAAAATACTGGTAACAGTGGAAGTTTCTAACACATTTAATATTTATGAAGAGAATTCCCTAAAAGTCTGAAGAGTGAATGGGATAAATAATACAACCTAAAATCTTTTACATTTCTTACCTGAGCTTTATATCGGTCTATCGCGCCTTAGTGTAGAATGAGAACCCCGCAGCAAGAACTCAGCCTTGTTAACTTATGATATTGAAATCCTGGCCAGTGGTACTGCCGCAGCCAACTCCGCAACACACCTGTGTGTGGAGAGTTTATACATTTTAAGCGCAGAGGTATTTATCGTGCGCTGTCAAGCGTGGAGAGAGCACAGCTTTGTTCCGAAATAAATAATTGGTAGGGGTTAAAATATGTCTCAAACTATGTAATAAATGCATACGTTCATATTAATTTATATTAATGGGTAAAACATTACGTAACTTTTCACGTGTAAGGGTTAAGGAATCAGTTTCAACTCATTTAGGAGCGAGGTGTATCCAGGCGAAGCAAAGTACCAGGGACATAGTGGACCCTTTGTACGAGTACTTTCAACGTGACTCCTGGTAGGAAAGAATGAGAAGGAAAGCTGAAGAGCCACCATATTTGGATAACGATGTGCGCCAGCCAGGACGGGGTACCTAACCATTCCATGACACTAATTCTGGTGCCGGCTAGCCCTGACTTAGTGACCCTCAAACTGGAGTCGCGGAAGAGGACGAGCCCACTCCCAGTAAGGAAGGGAGACCCAGCAGTCCCGCCAGTGCCTGAGGGAAGTGTTTCTAAAGATTAAATTCCACCGATTTGGCACAACACACCAACCGCTGTCGCCTGGCTCTGCAAACCTGGAAGAAATGAGAGGAAATTAGGGGGCAGAAAATTTGTAACAGAGGAACCATTCCTAACATTCTGCTGGCGATCTGGGGAACCCAGGAAAAATCAAAGCTCGAAGTGTCCTGCTTGACTGGAACTGAACCCAGAATTCAAATGCTACTCTCGCACCTTACTGCGGAGTCATCTCACTCGGTTTCTGAAGAGTTAATGACTTTTTAAGAAATACGTAGAGAAACCCTCTTTGAAGTCTTGGTCTCGTTGTGTAATAAACAGTTATAGAATGTTTCAACTGCAGAAAAGCTCCTGATTGAAGTCATTGCAATTATGGTTGTTAAAATGTTAAAACAGGTTACTATGTATTTATACGAAAAACAACATCTGCTAAACAGAAATAGCTGATACAATTCATAACTGTAATGTGCTAATATTTATAATGCACACAGTGTACCGACGGGACTGCAGCTAAAGAGGGTAAAGCTCCTGAAACCTACAACTTTGAAACAGATTTTCACATCCATTTTAGACGTTAATTAATTCCGGGAAAAAATAAGCTATTGATTAAAGGCTTAAGGATTCTGGGAAACTTGTTATGATGGTTAAATACGCTTATACAGTCGCTTCTGAAGTAGTTCTTAGAATTGGAAAGGCGAAGTGAATGATTTGAGAAGGTAGATAGCGCAGCGTAGACATATTTTAGAGACGCCATATGTGTGATTTATGATTGGCCCACGTATTCATGAGCACTTCTTGGCTTCTTAGTTTCAGAAGCCAAGAATTCAAAAAAGGTCAGGCACTTAAAAATTGGTCAGACACATACTAATAAATTCCTCAAAGAGACTTACTTCGCTGTCATTCAAACGTTATTTTACACGTGATTAAATTTCCTGTAGAATTAGTGCAGTGATGCGCCTTAGTAAATACGATGTAGAGGCCAACGATATGGAGCTTGCCGAGTAAACCTTCTGGGTTGAAAATTCAGTCTTATAGGAAAAGTGGCATTTATTTTCAGTCAGTAGTCAAAAGGTCTATGGTTCCGTTCAAAACGATCTTTCAACGTCATTAAAATTAAATGAGGAAATTAAACTAGTATTGTCGGTTCAAATAACATACCCAGAGATCCAAGCTCTTGTGGCTAAGACTGTAGCAGCTGAGGCAGAGATACCAGCAATGGCATCAGACAGGGTGCAAAGTGAGAAAACGACTTCAGAAACGGCGAGCAACACAACTGCACTAGCAACACAATCCATGGTGCCAATCTATAGTTCACTGTACCTTTTCTATACTTTTTGGTACTTACACTACTGCAGTTTTATTAGATTTCCTTCTGAGCATTTAGGAACATCTATCAGCTGGGGCAGAGCGGCCCGGGTTGGATCCCAGGCAATCGCATGTTTCCCCCGCCATCTCACTCCACCGTTGCTCCATCTTCATTCCATGTATCATCAGTGTCACCGCCTGCGGTGCCGTATGAAGTAAAACACTACAAAAAAGCTGGGTCAGCTAGTTGTATGTAGTAAAATTCCCCGAAATATGCAACTTCAATGCCAATAAAACTCCTCTAAGGAAAAGAAGAAATATATGATTAAAGCAGAAGTGTTTAGAATTTGCTCTTTAAACTAAAAATATAATTTGTGAAAGATTTTAGTAAACGTTCACTGCCGCATCCCTTTAAGCAAGGGGTTCGACAAGCATTATAGCTTCAGGCGCCTGACGAGTATAATGGGATACTTTCTTGAGCCAGAATTCTCTTGCACTAGAAACTACAGTATTCCATTAATAAGCTGAGATAAACCATACGCCTAAGCTCGGTGACCGAGCTCGTTAAAGCACAGAATCATGAGCGGAAGATCTATGATTCAACCCCGCTAGAACAGTCCTTTCTCACCAAGGCTGTTTTTCAAGTTTTTCTTGGTCCTCATAACTGGAAAATGGTGAGAAGGTACACCGAATATAGGCCTGGAACGTTTCCTTACCAAATTTCCTTCATATTTCGTTAGTGTCCACTGACTCAGATGCCGTTTATAGCAAAAGTACGTGTTAAACTATAAAGATCACCATAAGCCCAATTGGTTGCAACTGAAAACTTGTTTTAAATAATAAATATTCACCGACTGTTAGTACAATCCAGCAGAGCTGAAATTACGGTGGATTCTATAAAAGGTCATTAATTTTACTTCACATTAGAGGAATAACTGTATTATTGGTTCTTAATTTGAATTTACGGTCCATCGAGGTCCCTCGAATAGAAATACGAGTGTTGGGCTTTAAATGAAACCTCTGGTTACCATATTCGTGGATAAAGGAGCGAGCATTTTATCAATTATACAGAACTTCAGCTGGCTCAGCAACATTTTCCATATTGTACAATAGAAGTTCCGATAACAATTTGCTATTTCGTTTCCTGAACCGCCATATATACAAAGCAGAGTACCAAATGGTATTTTATGTGCGCTGAATTTTCAGACTGTTTTCTCACGAATAGAGAGGTAGCAGTGGTAGTTTTGTAAAATGTCACATAAATGATTTGTTTTATATAAAACACATGGTACACTGAACAGCTTATGAATAACATAAGATGTTCTATCAACGCATTTATTGTTCTCATTAGTCATTTTTCGGTTTGGTCTACATTCTAAGAACCACTAAACAACTCTGTTGTTCCGGAAAAGTTACAGTTAAATTACAGGTTACCTACGAACTGTTGATGATTCCGTATTTTTCAATTAGCTACGTTGTAATTTTACTGAACATGATATGTAGATACTGTTAGTTAATGAATGTAACAAATATGGTCAGCTCTACTACATCGCAATTAATTCGAAATTATAGCACATTAGTGCTCATAAATCCAGAGCATCGATTACGGAACTTCTAATGAAATTGTTATTTTTAGCTATTGTGTACGTGTAGTGAGCGCAAGCCTTGTGGTGCAATGGGTAGTAGATAGTAGATATCTATAATCATTAACCAGGCCAAAATACACGAAAAAGTCTGATGCGTTGCACTCACATGGCTTTCTCTGCTGTTGTACTAACCATTCTTACAATTTAATATTTCCATATTTTCTACGTGGTAGTTGGGATAAACATTTGCAGAAATTATCTTATTGCTTATGTCCTTGTAGGTGCAAGGGGAATATGAGAATACAGTAGGCTTTGAGCGATAGACAAATCATTTAAAGCCTTGAGATTCCGTTCTCTTTGCACGGTTAACATATAAAAAATGAACAGCGATGTTGGATTTGACGAATGTTTTAAGTTTTCGGAAACTGACACAAATAACAATGAATATATCCGAAATGGTTCACTCTACAAAACTTTTATTTGGACATAAATTGTTTTCGAAACATCTAGATTTTTTATATTAAGATTTGGTCTATCTCTTAAGGTTTACGGGTTATTCAAAATTTATCCAGAGTAAACAGGACTACATAGTTTATAGTGAGAAAATTCAAAATGTAGGTACATTTCATTTGTCATAAAAATATCTTAAACATATGTCGTTTTAATCGAAATCGTTGGAGCAATTTTCAATAAAATCAAAATTTTCGAAAAATTTTCCATGTAAGAGGTTTTTTCTTCAAAATCTTCGTGTCGCATCATTGAAAGATATTAAACTTAAATACCTAATTTGGGTTTTAATTCATCCTTCATTTTTGAGTTATGCTGTCCACAGTCTGACACACACACACACACACACACACACACACACACACACACACACACACACACACACACACACACACACACACACACACACACACACACCACACACACACACACACACACACACACACACACACACACCACACACACATATGGATCTTTTTCTAAAAATACTTCTTTCTTATTCGGGAAGCTCAAAAACATATTTCCGGTGAAATCTCGACATCGAATTTTAGGGTGGAATACAATACTCCTCTACTTACTAGTGGAGAAAGTAAAAAAGTTCATCAAAATATAACGCTTAGATATGCACAATTATCTGTGACTTTTTCAAGAAGTATGTCAAATAAAGTTCAAAACTTGTAGTTAATATGAACTAATGATGTGAATAATACAACTAACGAAGTTTGTGGCTTCCGTTTAATTCTGCGTGGCGTAGTTTACCTCCCGTCGGCATGCATACGAGGATGAGCAGCTGGTTCCTTACAGCTCTTACAGACACGACTACATTTTTTGCTTACAGCAAGTCTGGCCCTAAGGGTGGATTGCGCTTAGGTTAACTGCTTGTATGTCTATAGTCTCTTAGATTAAGAACGTTTCTATGTTCACCGTGTAGTGTTTACGTTAAAATACTTCTGTGTGTTCTGCGTATTAATTTACTCAGTTAACGTAACGCAGAACAGCTGCTGGATAGACAGATGCCTAAACCGCATGTTTCTAAACCATTGCATTAATACCGTGATGCGCATACTTAAATGGGACTGATCTACGCCGAACGAATTGCTTAAAAATTGAAAATGGTGCCAGAATCTTGATAGGTAACACAGAAGAAACATTACATATGCCTATTGGTAGTTACAATTATCACTTTATTATGTACAATATCTTAATATATAATCCGATTCAGCAAAACAACCTTGTATTTTTCAGAGGATGAGTGTCTTATACTTCCTGATCATTTTATTCTGTTATAAATGTGGTGATTTCTATGAAAACTGAGATGCTAAAATGATATTAAAAATTGGCGATTGTTGTCGTGGTGCTGCTATAGAACGATTTACACAAGAACTTCTGATACCGGAACTGTGGTTAAATACTTCTGCACTGCTTCCGGTTTGTGTTTCACAAGACGCGTAGCTTACAATACAAAGGATACATTCATACATAATGATGATGATGGTGGTGATGGTGATGGTGATGGTGATGGTGATGGTGATGGTGATGGTGATGGTGATGGTGATGGTGATGGTGATGGTGATGGTGATGGTGATGGTGATGGTGATGGTGATGGTGATGGTGATGGTGATGGTGATGGTGATGGTGATGGTGATGGTGATGGTGATGGTGATGGTGATGGTGATGGTGATGGTGATGGTGATGGTGATGACGACGATGACGACGATAATTGATAATTAATAAATAATAATAGTAATAATAGTAATAGTAATAATAGTAATAAAATTACTAATAATATTAATAATAAGAATTAAACTTAACGAAAATAATAATAATCATCATAATAATAATCCCGTGGGGCTACGCCCCATTTTGGTCCTGGGCCTACAAACCGGTCTGCTGGCCTCACGCACACTTACGCATGGCAGAGACGTGCGATATGGGAGCTGATCTGGTCAGATCACGCAATCCCAGCAAAAATGACCGGGATCGCTAGCTTTCGCAACTCCTCAATTTCCTCACGATACTGAGTGCTGACCGTTTCTATTCCCGAGACTTGAAATACGAATCACCATGGATAGGATCGAACACCGAGCACAAGAGCACCACGCTCTGGCCCACTACGCCATGGCGCAGGACACAATCTGCCGTTAGTTCTGTTAAACAAAATACACTAGAATGAATGTTGAAACAAATGTCGCTCGCTTTGTGATGTTATACTCGAGCTATCGTTGACGGGACGTTGCTTTAAATCATTTTCGGTTATAACTGAGAACAAAAATCCTTAGTTGTGATTGATAGAATTATAGAGAAGCACCAATCATCCGGTTCACCTGAACTTGAACTTGCGTTATTAGTTTAACTTTAAGGAATAGCTTAAGCATTTTCTGCCTGCGAACAACTTTGTGAGGGCCTACAGTCGTGTGTTTGAAAGGGTGTTTATATACTGTGCAGTGGTAAGGAAATATTAAATCGCCTCTGGCATACCCAGTATTCACCCCATAGCTGGATCAAGCTTTCCACCTAATGTTGCCCGAAACCTCCTTTTTCCTTCACTCCTGAGGCTGGAACTGACCCGTGTTCATAGGTTAAAACTAGGGTCAGACTTTCAACATCTCACCCATGGCCTGGTATGGATTATTGTTCCAGTCACTCAAGTGAAATATTTCCGTACTCCTCCCATTTCACCACTCACTTAGGCCTGATCTTATTTCATAGGTTAATGCATAAGTATTGAATTTGAATTCAAACCAGTAAGAGATTGTTGTGTTTTGGAACACAAATGAAGGGTTTCTGCCAACATTAAAGAAACGAAAGCACTATCGTTAACCAAAGGAGTCGGCAAGTTTCCGCACACTCCAATTTTGACCCTAAAGTGCGGTTTCCGATAGAACCAAATATCAGACCCTAAGGGGCACCGCAGCCAAGACAGGGAAGCGGTTAAGCTTCAAGTTCGGCGGCGTTCTTTGTTATGATGCCCATATAGTTTACAACGCTTAAGAGCTTAGGTGGAATGACATCTCTAACTCTGTGGGTAAAATGTAAAGAAAAGACGTTCACAGATACGTGCCTCGCTTTCTGAAGCATTGCGGCATACAATGGCAGCGTACTCGCTATTCTGTCCTACGAGCGAAGGCTTTGAAACTTTAATGCTAGTGGCTGCCACAAACCACACCAGAAGTGTTCCTAACAAATGGCAACCCAGCTTCACGCTCGTTGTGGTGATTCCGGCGTCAAGCACAATTCGCTATTAATGAGTGAATTTCACAGACATTCAGCAAAGGAAAAGAATGATGTCAAGACATTCGTATCGATTTTTGCTTTATCCAACATTCAGTGGTTCATACCGTGTTGAGAAACCGACATAGGTAACTGAAAGCGTTAAAGCAAGACTCGCGTACGGGAAATCCGCGGTTCAAAACTTGCCAGGCCCACCCTCCCTACTTTTTTATCAGAATTTCGTCAAACTTCATAGCTGACAAGTATCTTAAACATATACCAGATAATTTTCTTCCTCAAATTTCCTTTCCGCATAATTTCATTCCTAATATCAGGCATCGGCAGACATCTACTCAATGAGGTATCGGTATGACGTCTCAACATGCAACCCGCAATGCACATGACGTAATGTAGAACAGGGGATGGCATTGGCCTTCGTTCAGAGTCAGTGCTCGACTCGCTCGCTACAGAGTACAATAAGGAATAGTACATATACTTGAATTCAGATATTTTGGTCTACGATACTTTAGATAGGCCTTGATATTTGAGCAATATATTTCAGTTCACTTCTATTTGCAATGTACCATGAAAATCTAGTGATATATCACAAGTAGCCACTCTCAGTATAGCACACAAATTAACATCTGTTAATCGCGATACAAGATTTTTTTGGATTCAGTTTCTTTCCTTCTACACATTTCTTAAATGCTTGAAATAATTCTATATTCTATGTTCCCTAAGTGGAATGACTTCAAGCATATATTCTTGTATCGAGGGGTTGTTAGTAACTCCACGAGTGAAAATTACCAATTGTGCTGTGTCAACGTTGTCAGTCCTATCATTCAACGCGAGAGGAACGGCTATAAATTCGTGGACCTCTGTTTCTAGTCTGTTTCGGTTATTTCTGCTCTTTTATGTATCCTTCTCTGTATGGTTCGTGGTGATAATGCAATATTACTAAAAATATCATATTATTCAGGGCAAATTATATTGACAACTTTACTCTCACATTTTTTATGAAATCTCCATCACTAAAACAGCTCAGTGACTGAGCAATCTCCAAAGCAACAGCATAGCTGGCATGATTTGAGTTAATATTAGCTGTATTATCTGAATATTGCTCTTCGAGCTGTTGCAGTTGGTTAGTCCAATATAGACCTTAATTGTATGGTGATTTTATGACATGTATCACAATGCCGCTTGATGTTCCATTGATGAGTGCCTTTTTTAACTTTAGAACACAACAAACACTTTACGTTCCTTACATGATGAGAGAAGAAATCATCAAAGTGCTATTCTAGATATCAAATTTAATAGACACGGAATAATTAGATGCACTCTAATTCTATGAATACACGTACTAAGACTTTAAGTTAAATAAACTAATATCCTTCAAAGTTATAAATAAAGAAGTTTATCTAATTACACTTTGACAGACATGTTTAGAAGTGCAGGCAAATACGACAGGACAGTCCGCCCGTGATCGGTGTGTATGCAGTGCCAGTTAAGGCTGCGAGGGAGGGGCAGACAGAGTAAGCGCTGCCCCTGACACGTCATAGTTGCGAGGCCTCATTGAGTACATGTTTGCCGATGCCTGCCTAATATAATTAGTAGGTTTCCGGTACGGGTTGCAAACGAGGTCACGTTGAGCGCTACTTTACTGTATTCGTTTGAAGCTCATGTTTGCTGACAGTAAAGGAGAGGGTGACACTCTGCTACAGTAAACTGTAAGTCGATGCGACAGTACCACCGCTACCCAATGTGTGCTACGTCACGAAACCTCACTGCAAACGTAACATAAATGTTGACCACATGCAGGCGGTTTAGTTTAATATATTACTTCTATTTAAAGCTCTTCCTAATGATCCGGAGGGAAATTTGACAATTTCAATGCTTTTAAAATTGCTGCCAAAACCACCGACATTATACTACTACCGCCACCAGGATTATTACAAGCAACAGTAGTACTACTACCACCACCCACTACTGCTGATACTACTCCAGGTAGTGGTGGTGCCTACTTGGAAGTCCCTATATACGTCCCCCTTGCAGTTTAAGACATAGTACTTTCAGCATTGCTAATTGTAGTTCCTTTCCCTTCCGCAGTGTTAGCAGTTTGTGAATAAGTGAGCCAAAATTGTTCTGCAAGAGCCCCCTCAATCAGTTGCGCTTGGTTTTACTACTTCTCAATTTGTATCACTTCAAAATCAATCGGGTTTCCCGTAAATCAGTTCTCTTGAAACCAGAACAAAATTCGCGCACGCCACTGACTGGATTTACCCCCGTGATTTCTGCAACTCTTTAAATGCACGAAGGGTTATACTTACCCCAATGCCGACTGGAGTGGGCCACCTCATATTAGCGTTCCTCAAAAAAGAAAAAAATCATGAAGTACAATGGTGTTCGTCTGTTGTTTGAACACTCAGAATGGGACAATTATATTGCAGGTGCTCAAGTGTGTAAACCGCGGCGAGAGTTGTAAGTAAATGAAGGACTTTTGTAGAAAAGTACCAAATACGAGAACGAGAACAACGGCAAGAGAAAAACAAGTACCTCCCACTTTCCGGACTGTACTATGTCATTCCTTTCGATATCAGCTCCGCATATCCTACCGAATACAGAATGTCATTTTTTTGCTTTCGGAATGAATGGATAGAGGGGAATAGTGGTTTCCATTTCACTTCCTATTTAGATTGGGGTTCGTACATTTCTCCAACCTCTTTTTCAGGGAATATCAATAGATTACTTAGATAAGCGGACCTTTGCGGCTGACATCCTAGCAGATATATCTACTGCGCAGGAGCAAAGTGGAGCTGGAATCAAAACATCCAACAATTTTGAAGAGCTGCAATGGGCCATAATTCCTAAAGCATGAAGTAGATGATACTGGTGTTTCCTTTTTATGCTGGTGTCATTGAAATAAAGCTTCGACTTTCAACCGAGGAAACTAAACCCCATTCTACACATTTCATTTTAAAATAATTTTCATATTTCTGTTAATCGGGACGTTTAAAATATACTGGCTGTCCCAAAAAACACCAACAACGCTTAGTATGTTATGCGGGATGGTAATCTGATCGGTTTTCAAATGGGAACCCATGTCCGGAAATGCGTGGTTTGGACGCTGGAGAGCGGCGAAGTTTAAGAATGAAGGGTTGTGACAATTTGTTGACATTCGTTTTAGTATCTTAATACGAAATATATGCAATCCTTTAGACAGCTGTGTACTAAGATGAACGACTTAAGCATAATAACAGTCCTGCGTATGTGCTAAATTCCTCCATAGAGTCCTTGGTGCGCGTGCTACTGCGTTACTTGTATAGTTTCCAGTACAGTAACGTTTTTAACACCAGTGAGACACGTACCAGTACACAACTGCTGAAATGGCCGACCTGAGCTCCAGCACACTTTTAGTAAACGTGGGGAATACATCAACGTCGCTGGATTGGTAGAGGTAGGCCAGTTCCATGGCCAGCACGATCGCCATATCTGACACCTCTCGACTATTTTCTGTGGGGTTGTATGCAGAGTATGGTGTATGAGTGCTGTAACTTCAGCGGAGGACCTTATAGCTCGAGTCCATGGAGCTGTTTAAAATCTTCAAGGACAACCGCACATATTGGGTCATGTGCATGAAACTCACCACCGCCAATATAGGCCCCGCAATGGTGTAGGTGGTACACAGTTAAAAGCCCATTTGTAATGTAGACATCTCGATGTCGAAATGTGAATGTACACACATCTCACACTTCGATGCACTACATCGTTCAAATCGTGCATTTCGGGCAAGGGGGTCCTATTTGAAAATCTATCAGTTTGCAGTCCCGAACAACATACTAAGCGTTGACGGTGTTTTTGGGATATCCTGTATATAACAGTTAAACATAGCATTTAATCGTGTTAGAGTAAGGAATTGTCCTTTGCTGTTTTGTCTCTATTTACATCTTTCCACCTAAGGGAACACACTTATCACGACACACATAAGCTGTGCCATGGTCGAGTGGTCAGGCCATTCGCCTCTCACCGAAGCGAATGAACCTGGGTTCGATCCCAGACGACCGCATGTAAGGTGGCGCAGAGGCGGGTTTCCTGCGGATTCTCCGGTTTCCCCGCTCACTCATTCCACCGGTGTTCCATCTTTATTCCACGTATCATTTGTGTCACCACCTGCAGTGCCGCATGTAGTAAAACTGGACGTTTAACACTAAACAAAAACCGAAAAACAACACACATAAGATTTTTAAACGACACAGCCAAAATGGACTCGTAAATGGAAAGTCCACAGCTCAAATCGCATCATACCTTCCTCCCTGGGTGAGTGCGTTCTTTCAGTTTTTCCTCAAACCTCATTATTGGCAGATACTGGGGACGCGCCCTTAAATTAGACATTGAACATTCATTCCGAAATTCCCTTTTCTAATTTTTATTTTATGCACTATCAGTGTCCATTACCTGTGATACCGTGCGTAGTAAGAAGGTGCATTGTACACGGACTAAAGTGAACATTGTTTGGCCGAATTACTGTGCTTTTCAAATGGGAAGGGTTCTGACCTGCAGCCAATGAGATACACTTACGTGCACAGCGTTGCAAGCTCATTATCCCCAGTCTTTTCATATTTCTTGGCGTGCGTCAAGCCCCACTTAAGGGGAAAGCAATATGACAACATAGTAGGACTCCGATTGGTTGCCGGCCTGGAGGTGCTCAAGGACAAACTCCTTCCCATTTGAAATGCACAGTAGGTACCGACGCTTTTCTCCGCCTCGCAGATCTTCACCGTCACACACCAACATACCACGACTAACCGCCAAACCGCCGACCAACATGACGCTGCAGACAGTCAACTTCTCACCGCTGTACTCCACAACACCGCCGCACTGCAGAAGATACAAGACACACTTCAGACTCTCACCGACCGGATTGCAGCATGGGAGACAGCCCTGACTCGTGCTCTCGAGGACGTTAAGGATGTCACCCATAATCTGCAAACAACGCTACCTGCCACAGTCCATCAAGACATCAATAGCCTCCGTGACTACTTCAACAAGCTACTGGAGAAAGTGATTAATTATACCAGCGACTCACGCATCCAGAAGGTCCATAAGACATTGGAAGAGATTCTACAAGGACACACATTATCACTACAGGACTCACTTAATCAGATTTTGAATCGACTGACACTCCCCAGACCTCCACTCGGTCCTCCACCCGGTCCTTCAGTACGACCCTACCCACTTGGTCCTCCACCCGGTCCTTCAGCACGACCCCACTTTACCCCAAACCGCAGGTCAGTGTCAGGGCAACGCCATGATACTTGACCTGCCTAAGCCAACGACCCGACTTTAACATTACCCACAATCATCCGGTTTGCTTCGGCGGTACCGGACTAACACCACCACTGTAAAGATTAAAAATAAATAGAGTCACCACAGAAGTAAATTAGTTAAGTTTAAAAAAAAAAAAAAAAAAAAAAAAAAAAACCGACGCTTTGAACTGATGCCGCAAATAGACAGACGATTAAGAGATCTAATACGTGTTTCCTTCATGTTAGTTGACACCTAATGATTAATTATGAGTATAATGATGCCATGAGTGGGACGATTTTCGTATTCTGTTTTATTCTACCAATAGGTAGACAAAGTTTGGAGTTCACTTATAGGATTTAAAGGAAAGAAGACAAAGAGACAGGGACAAACTATTTTATTTAGGTGTATGCTGTAACCCGTAACTACATCTGACCGCTCTACTTCGGACCTTTTTTAATCATGTAAAGCCATTTACCTTAAAGGACATGGGCTCCCCCTCCCGTCGTTTATCCCAATCCGCTTTCTAGTGGTGAAGCGATAAATCTCAGTCCTAGTGATTTAGAGCCACTTGGAAATCTTAAGCTATGTAGGACACTATTAATGTGAGTGATTTGGGATTGGGAAATTATTGACTTGCATTCCTAAAGTAGAACGAATTGAGAATAAAATTAAATTATACATTAACTTGCCGGACTTTGAAGTAATAGTCAATTAAATGTGCTACCATCTGATGTTTCGGATGCAGCTTAATTTTATTTTGTTTTCACCAACCATGGAAGCTTTAGTTTATGCGAGGGTAATACATGAAGTAACGACCGTTTGGCCTTAATGTATTCAGCAAAAATGTTTTATTAAAAGAACCTGTCACTTACAGAATTGATTTCAGAATTCTACAATGGACGTCAAGTTTTAAAAAGGGAGGTATAATAGAATACATTTGGGTGTATAAAATTTCACGTGTACAACGCCAGAAGGTTTCATTGGCTCCAATTTCATCATATATTTACTTGCTTAAGGTTATAACATTAAAAAGTAGCATGGCATATCGCAGAGGTAGACAGAAAATTTTGGTGTCTGGTTTTAGTGTTACTGCATAGTTTCTGCGTGGTTAAGAAGGCAGTGTTTATTGAATCCCATACGGGTTTTAAAGTACTAAAATCTGTATCTGTATCATCTTAAACCTCAAACTGTGGAAACGCATTAATTACTTCTATCTCTTGAATTACACAAAATGTTATGGGTGCCGCCCAAAATTATGTTACAAAATGAACTTATGGTATGTTTATTTGGTATAGAGGTTGAATGAGTATAATGGTAAATATGTAGGTTATTCAAAAACTTTGGCATAATAAGTAATGCTATAGAATTATTGATAATAAACAAATAAATGCCTTTCAACTGTTCCCAGAAACCAAATGAGGCAAGCATTATATACTTCCTTGGACTTTTTTGTATGCATGAGTTTAAGCTGAGACTAACTCCCATGTGCCCCTCTCGAACCTCCTACACTTCCAAATTGCTCCTTCATCACTCCAAGCTCCGTGCACACGTTTGGCAGAATTACATTTCAACGCTAAGGGACCAGTGGGGCGCGCAGCGTGCTGTGAAAGACGACTACAACTTGACGTAAGCAATGCAAACTTCAACTTGTATTACCTCACAATTATAATTAAAGTTTACTTTAACGACTTTTGTAAATGTGACACTGCATATAGAACTTGCAATTTAACACCAGTAGACAAATCAGTGATACATTGTAAGGGAATCCTACGACATGAACTTGGTGTTAGGGCCCTTTTTTTCGCTTCCACGTTCTAAATTCAATTGTATGGACTCGTGCCGATATAATGCGCAGCATAAAAGTACTGAAAATTAAAAACCGGGGTATATTTAGGAATTGGTTAATGCCACAAAAATTCATTTGAAATACGTTCTATCTTTTAAAGAGGTCCACAGCTTTTTTTTGTGTGTGTGTGAGCGTTTTTGTATCTTACGATTTTGCAGTTGAATATTTTGTAGTATTCCTTCCACTAAGAACACTTAATAGCCAACTACAAGAAAATTCAAAATGTACATCTTTTGCTACGGAAATCAAAATGTTTGTCAGTTTTCAGTAAATGAAAGTAGAATGAAAATCTCTGTATAATGGGTAGCAGGAAAGGAGATTGTTTCTTCTTTTTCAAAATCTTCCTGTCACACTTTTTTTTTCGACTGGAGGAAAAACTCATTTATGAACTTCCACTGTGTTTGGAGGGGCATAGTTGGGAGTGTCGGCTTCCACACTATGGCACTACTTGGATAGAAAGGACATAGAGGTAGAAAGGAAAGAAGTAATTCATGGTGAACATGAGGCAGAACCGCTATTCCACCTGCGAAATGGTAGAACGGATATATTGGCCGGCCATAGGGGACCATGCCAGGTGAATGAAGGGTGCCAGGACACAATCATGACCGAAGCCCTGATTACGCCCTTAGGGATTCAATGGTGAGGATTTGAAAGGAGTCAGGTGAAGGATTAGTCAAACTTTCGACGTCCACGGTAGTGAGCCACCGGAGCTTCAGAAGTGTGCCCCCGAGGGAGGTGAGACTGTATCGGCAGTAGTTGGTCCAGCGTCGTCTGAAGGCGTTCGGAGGCGTTGGGTGTACCTTGAACTTTGCGTAGTGGATACTAAGATCGAGGCTGAGTTAACTCACTGCCTCCTCGAGCGCAGCAATCTTGGTGGAGAGGTTGACTATCTCAGCCTGTGCATTTTCCAGCTACATCTTTGGAAGACACTGAACTTAAATATCAAGTGTGATATTTATTCGATATTTCGTTTTGTGGTTACAGTGTTCTCATCCACACAGATGCCCACATGGTTGTGTTTCTAACGGTTTTTCTTTTTTAATTTAGAAGCCTCAATATATATATAGGCCGCAGTACAATACCTCCTCTACTTACTAGGTACGTGGTAGAGAAATTAGTAAGTACAGTTAATTGCTTTGATAATAGGCAGAGGTATGAAATGTGATGAAGTTAAGATATTAAAGTTGTGTTTCCTTCTAATGCTAGCCATATAATTAAAGACCTTCGAGATCACCCCATTGCACCAATCGATCACCCGATGGTAGGGCGATGACAAAAATAACTGTGGAATGAGAGGATCCACAGCTTTTACCGCAGACTGTACCCGTTGGGCCTCGAGGATACTTCACATGTGTTATTCAGCGGTAAACGTTTGGAAAGGGCCGACCTAAAACCCGGAGCCGGGAATTGAACATTTGACCCTCCGCACGAGAGCTGTGAACGAGACCAGTGAGAGATCAGATGTTGGCTAAAGACCAAAGGGGTGCCCTTGATGAAGGAATAGTGAGCACATACGTCTGGCAAGTTCGTCATATCATTCATCATCTGCGACTGCAGTATCAACGGGTTGTTTGCTGCCACTGTAGAGAAAAGAATGCGATCATGTCGTGACTTCTTTATGGCATGTATCGACCAAAGACGAACTACGATTGTATAAAGATGTAATGCCTACAAACGGGGATTAAAGTCACTGAAACAACTGTTCGTGTTCTTCCGACTTATGCTCTAAAATATAAATTGCAGTCAAAACTGATCTTCTATAATTAATGATCTTACTTAAAGCATGACTGTTCTATATATTTAGCTCAAGGAGAGATTATAAACCCTATCTTGCCAATGTTAACTTATAAAGTTTATAACCCATTATCTCAAAAACTATTTAAGAGAGCAAAGTGAAATTGATACAAGTTGTATTT
The DNA here is from genome assembly GCA_030765045.1 of Tenodera sinensis. Taxonomy (NCBI): domain Eukaryota; kingdom Metazoa; phylum Arthropoda; class Insecta; order Mantodea; family Mantidae; genus Tenodera; species Tenodera sinensis. Next base: position 64,758,585 of record CM060964.1, read on the forward strand.
AAAGTAGGACTATTTTCTTAACTATAACCTATTTTGATGCCAGAAAATGTTATTTGTCTTATTTGTTCAAATTAAAACCTGAAGAAAGACATTTTTATCTGCTTAAAAATGGGAATCCCATGGTTTCAGCGTAAAGAAGCTGCCACACTTAGGGACATAGGGAGTGAAATTTGAAAGCTCCACATTTCTTGATTGATTTTTTGAAATTGTTAGTGTGTTTATGGTTATATGAGGGTAGATGGTACACCAAATTTAATTGAAATTGGATAATTCGTTTATGGTATATAAATCATTTTATGAATTTAATTGTGCTATTAAGGCATATTTTCAAAATGTGATACGTGCATACTGACTTCTGAAAATTGGTTTATATTGGCGGAACTCGTACTCTAACACATTGGTAACAATTATATGAAGAGATATTTCAAATACGTTCGCTAATTATGCTGTACATATTTTATTAATAGCAAAGAAGGTTTAATCTTAAAAAATTATTGAATTTTTCATAGAAAAAGTTTTTTGAAGTTCATGATAATGATAACATCAATATTGAATCATAGCATTGTTTAGCTGCTATTCATGCATACTTCTGAAAATTTTCATTGAATGTGAAGCAAACCTGATGTGCGAGCAACATTTGAAATATGCAGAAATGTAGTTTTGAGAAAAACAGGCTTTTATATTGGAACATGCTGTGTACCTTAAGGGAAGAGAACCTATGAGAGTTTTTGAAAGGGCCTTAAGGACCACGTGCAGTGGGGGATATGAAAAATGTTAGCTGATGCAGATGCACAGGAGTTCCAGGAACATTTTAATAAAAAAAAAAAAAGCTATTTTCGACCTTCTGACCAATTTTGACCAATGTTTCACTTCCAATGTCCCTTAACATAGTACCTACCCTATTTTAAGGTTAAAACTTGTCCTAGAAAGTGGACTAAAGTTTACCTCCATCCTTCAAGTTGTGTAGGAGTCAAGGTTGTTTTCTAAAAACTGGTATGTAATGGCAGATGTGATACAGTTTTTAACGGAATATTTGAAATATGATATTGTGTCTAGAATGATAAAATATGTATTAAAGAAGAAATTAATAAGGCTGTACAAAGAACTAGTTTCATATTTGGCCAGTTTCTGTCTTTTATTATTCTCTTAAAATGAATATTATTCCTTTTCATCTTCAGCTGCTATTGCATTTGAAATAGGATTGTTTAAGTGATTTAGTGTTCAACCAAATGGCATTTCCTTTTGAAGCCAGTGTTGTCATGCGTCAAAATGCTGAAGCGGAATAAATAACATACGAAATCGGAACATGTCCTCCACAATTACGTTTGTAATATTTATATATAGAATACAGTGTAAGGCTATTTAACAACTTCACGAAATGCCGAAAGCTGAAAAGGCTAATTTCTAAAGGCAAGTGTCTCCAAGGTGGAAACAAACCTTTGACGATAACGGGAAAGCCAACAGATCCAAATACAGGCACTCTCAAACAATAAGGAAAATTGCCAGACATTTATCAGATACAGACCAACGCCGGAGTATACGTGCGTAATCAGGCATTAAAACCATTGAAGCATAAAACACCGACCTTAAAAATGACTGACAGCCCATAAAACTTTGTAATTGGGAAAATAGAATTTTGCACAGTTGCTGTAATGAAAGGCCCAATAAAAATTGGCTTAGAAAAGAGAGCCAGCAAATAACTGAGATATAAATCACGTCGTTAAGGTCCCAATCCAAGTCACCCAGAATAGGCAAAACTTCCAATCAGAAGAGGATGGATACTTCACTGTGGTCCTCTTCTTCACGGCCGTAAGACGCAAAATGGCTGCATCTCCGCAATATTTGTGAAGTTCGGAAAATGTAGACCTCGCAGACCTCGCGAATGCGGACCTGGCACATTACCGGGGAGCTATCTCCCTTGGTTATAACTAAAGCCACAATTTTTAGTACCGCATCGTGTCAGTTATGCCGTGAGTGTGTTCGCCCAGACCGAGAGGCAAGCCATCAGCATTGGACGAAACAGCCGCATGTACACGGTAAGGTGACTAACAATTGTGGCTTTCGTCATAACTACATATGGGGTTCTTTATTTAAAACCTAAGTGGCGCACGGCATTTCGTCTGTGCGCGATTGGGTGTGCCACAGCCGGTTTTGCTCCTGCATAAACTCCGCGAGTAAAGCATGCAGGTATAACGTTCTTACCTTATAGAAGATGCTGGAAATGTCCACCCTCGACTAAACAAGCATATCGGAAGAACACATTCAGATTCACGTGATTAAGTTTGGCTACTATAATGTTTCCAATTTCATTTCCAATATTTGCTTTAGTTCTTCCAATGTATGAGGATTTGTCTCGTAAATTGGGAAATGAGATTGCTTTCAATATGCAAGAATCAAATAGAAGTAATTCAAGCTTTGGTGTTGGTCTCTGGGTTTATGTTGGCGAACCTGTTGTTTCTGCGTAATTTAACGGAGTTTTGAGGTTAGTGACTTTTTTTGAGAAGAATATATTTTGAGATTATAGCAAAAATAAATGTGACTTTGTTATTTTCCTTTATTAGATCACTTTCACCAAGAAAACAAAATGACGAGCGTGCGGCGTGTTACAATGAGTACAGTAGAACTTAGCATCTTTGGCGGATTCAAATCGATCCGTATTTCCACGCAACCGTTTCAATACGATCCAGCGAAATGAGCGGATCGGACCCAGTGGTTGACCTTCGTTTCAATCCGCGTCTCCATGCGGTATTCAGTCACGTAAGAGAACTCAATACGTATTGAATTCGCCATGGAAACGTAGTAACTGTTAGATCGGGGGAGCGAGAGGGCCATACACCAAGACTAATCACTCTATCTGCAAACACTTCCCTAATTTTATTCATGAACTCCTCTGCTGTATGGGCAGAATCTTGTTGAAACCACCCATATGATTTCTTTTCTTCTGTCAGTTCAGGATAAAATGGGGGTCAAAATGTCATTTCGGTACCTCTCTGCATGTCTAGCGCTAACAATACACCTAACTCCAACTCTCCTGTCATAATGAGGGATTTCTTGAACGCGATGTGGATTTTCAGAGGCCCAGTATCAACTAGCCACCCGCACAATGCCAGTCAGTAGCGGAGGAATCCAGCAAGGTCGCGGGAGAGGTAAAACTCGTGTGCTCCGTTAGGTTTTAAATGAAGGATTCCATATTATAAGACTTGTAGAGTTCACTCTCGGAAAATTCGACATATACAGTCTTTTGACTTAAAACTAACAAAACGTTTTATTGCACACGTTAAGTGCAAACTCGCTTGACCACGCGACGAATGGGAAGCTAAGAATCCCAAACTGTGACAAGTGACTTAACACAACCTTATTAACTCTTCCTTTTCGACGTCTTTAACGAATATCAAACACGCTAACTAAAATGAAGTTAATTATTTGCCCGGTAAGTGATGGTTAAGTGCTTCAGATCTTGAGCATTAGCGCAGTCCCAGTTGCTTTGCTCTCTGAACCACAAAGTTGGGCCTTTGTTTGTGAAGCGACAAATCCCTGTTATCCTCACGTTTTTTAATATGCCCTGGTAAGGAAGCTGTCTGATCACATTTCCAGGGACCTGCAATTTTCAAGCTACTCCTGCCTGGCAGCACGAAGCAACCCGAGTTTCCGCTCCCATTCTGCCGGAAAAGCGGCAGTGGTGTACAGTCATGGAACCAAAATGTGACCCCTAAATCCAATTTATCGCATATATTCTGCATTATTGAGTTCCCCTTAAGATACTACTTTATATGTTTACTTCGTTCAGTTTTCTATCCCTCCACAGCACTGGGGACGCAGAAAATTACATATTTTTTCTACATCCTCGTGTTATACCAGGTGACTCACCTCCTTCGGAATCGGCGTAAGTAGATAACCGTGCGTTAAAAGAGATGCGGAACACACCGGGGTAAACGACGGCAGTGGCGTGAGCGATCTTCCTTCTGCCTCCTAGCGAAGAAAAGAGATGAGAGGTAGTTCCCAGGTTCAACTATTGTGTGTAGATAATTAGGCTTAGAAGGTAAGCTACATTAAAGAGGACTCAAGTTACGCGCGTTCGTGGAGCATATAGCGGCTCAGTGTGGAGAAACGGTTCTGCCCGTCTGCCTTACAGACAGAAAGTGCATACCTTTATGCTATTGGTAGCTGACCTAGCAAGCCCAGTGATAATAGATAAGAGCAGTATAAACAATGAAAACGTTCTTATAATGTGTTGCACTTTACTCACAGAGATTTACTTTCCAAGAAACAAACTCACTCCCGTATAATTATTATCTAACTTTACGGATTACAGACTGCAAAGTGCCGTAACAAAATACAGGGAAACATTAGGGCACGTAATGTTTCATTGGCATTTGTTCGTTTCTTATTAATGTTATTGTTGTATTTTATTATTGTTATTATTACTATAGTACTATTTCATTATTTATTATTAACTTCTATTCGACCGTTTATTATCATTATGATGATCATCACTGGTGGTGGCGGTGGCGGTGGCGGTGGTGGTGGTGGTAGTGGTGATGGCGGTGGCGGCGGTGGCGGTGGCGGTGGTGGTGGTGGTGGTGATGGCGGTGGCGGCGGTGGCGGTGGCGGTGGTGGTGGTGGTAGTGGTGATGGCGGTGGCGGCGGTGGCGGTGGCGGTGGTGGTGGTGGTAGTGGTGATGGCGGTGGCGGCGGTGGCGGTGGCGTTGGTGGTGGTGGTGGTGGTGATGGCGGTGGCGGCGGTGGCGGCGATGTCGGCGGTGGCGGTGGCGGTGGCGGTGGCGGTGGCGGTGGCGGTGACGGTGACGGTGGCGGTGACGGTGACGGTGGTGGTGGTGGTGGCGGTGGCGATGGTGGTAGTTGTGGTGGTAGCGATTATCGTTAATATAGCTATTATTGCTTCATTATTTTGTAGAAATGGGCATGGAATCCCTACAAAATTCAGTCCAACCAACAAGTCTATGGCAATGGTTTTGCCCGCAGAGTTGATTAATGTACGAGGGTTCGACAAATACATGTCGACACCCCAGACTTTCTTGAAAGTGTTCTTCTGAACGATGTATGCTACTTTAGTCCAGCATTTTGAACACCTATCCTATGAATGAAGTCAGCATATCAGTTCCGTTTGATGATGATAATAACTACGAAAATATAATAAGAAACCACATATAACAATAACAAAAATATTATTAATGTAATAATAATGATACTAAAGCTAATTAACATACAACTAATAATTTTGATGCTAAAATAATTATTATAATAGTAATAACAAAACATAATAACTAACAAAATAATGGAACTAATAACATAATGAGGAGAGTGCTATTATTATTATTATTATTATTATTATTATTATTATTATTATTATTATTATTATTATTATTATTATTATTATTATTATTATTATTATTATTATTATTATTATTATTATTATTATTATTATTATTATTATTATTATTATTATTATTATTATTATTATTACTATTACTATTACTATTACTATTACTATTATTATTATTATTATTATTATTATTATTATTATTATTATTATTATTATTATTATTATTATTATTATGAACAATAATAACATTATGAACAATAATGATGATAATGACGATGATGATATCAATTTTATATCAATTTTTCTCTACACATGCATCATGATCATCAGTCAGATGACCGTTTGTTGCGCCATCTCTCTTTTGTCTAGCAGACTCTTCTCCTCAGGTTCATAGCATCTCCCTTGAGGGAAGATGCCGCTTAACAACTCCGTTCCGTTGAATTTGGTTATTTTTGAGCCCTTTCTGGTCCATATTTTGTTCAAGTACTGCCGAATATTTCAGCAAAAAAGGGGCGTTTGAGGGGCTCTAATGACCTAGCTGTCGACGGGCCCTTAAACCCTAATCACTCACTCACCCGAAGGGGCGTTTTAATGTAGTGCACATGGTATTTAAAGCGTGAACTGAACCTTTGAAAATTATAGAGTCTAAACAATTCCAATGCCATTCGATGACTGAAGGTTTGGGGAGCATTTGCATGCATAAACCTAAAAATAGTCAATTTGATATCTCGGCCATTTTTTTGTTCCAATGTCCCTTAAATAGTAATAAAGCCATCGGAATAGAACATTGCTGTTAATGTCCATAAAATTAAGAACATGTTGAAACGTAACACAGTTGTGAATTACATCAGCTTTAAATCAGTGCAGTTCCACCTGTAAGTGTTAATCAAGAACATGGGGAATATGCAATAGATTCAGGCTTACAAGAATAATATTTATCTCTATCCATCATTCTCGTCTTGGTACTGTGTTTGAATTAAGCTCTAACCCTTTTTAAATAGTTTAAGCGCCTTAACAGGGTAGATCGCCGTACGATGAATGAACGAAATGTGTAAAATGTTCAAATGAGCCCTAGGTCCATAGAGCTTAAAGTTACCCTACATTCATATTTCCTGTATAAGGGAAAACCTCGAACAAACCCCTATCCCTAACTGAGATTTGAACTCCGGACCTGTTTAATATCGGGGAGATGCTTTATGCCTACACCACGGAGGTTGGCTAACTCTTCGGGCGCGCTGAATGTCATTCAGATATTCGTGTCGTAAGTACGTTAAAATGCGGCTCAAAATACATTACGGTATGCATATCAAATGCTGGTGACTATAACAAAAATGGCAAAACATTTCTTTCGTATAAACCAGACACGGGGAAGAACTTAACTCGCTCCCAAGCCACACGCACTTTAACAAGCTGTTGGAATTGAATACATGTAACTTACAGGGATTAGGCAACATATTTAACACCGGAGAACAAGTTTGGAGACACATCATATCGCCATCAATGTAGGACAATATGTAAGCATTCTATGTGTGGACATCAAGAGAGCATGCAAGTTAAGCACCCACTTGATGACACGGTATTTTAACTTATTAGGTGACACCTTACTGCATAAAACCACATTCATTTCACACCATGTTTAATCAGTACGATTATTAGAACCATTGTTTGTGTTCAAGTGTTTCTCATCCCCAGATCAATAGAAGTGTACCCTAATAAATAAGGCCGGAGATTTAATGGAGAAGTGCTGATTCAGGGGTGACATACATATACATTACAGCCAACTACTGGGCATATTCCAGGAATATGTCGTGATCCAGCACGAAGCCACAATGTTTCCCTAATATAAATTTAGTGCTGCTGTGCACTACAGTATGAGCTATGCTAAGCCTTAATCAGCAGTCTAAGATGACGAGGGCACGCTCATATCAGAGGGAACTAATGCCCGCAGACATAATCGCCCACTATTACATCAATAGAGATTATTTTAAAATGGAACTTACATAACTGCAAGACCGTAAGTATTGTTCGTTTTTTTCCTTTATGAACTCGAGACTGTTGGGGCAATAAAAGTGCCATGGTTTCAGATTTAGTTATACAGCATGGGAGCTGTCCACCCACAAATTGCTAAAAAGAACGCGTTGTTTGAAAGAAAACTACTTGCAGACCTTTCATATATTTCCAGATATTTTTAAAATGAAGTGGTGTGCAGTGGAATATGTGATAACCCTATCCCCGAAGCCCAAAGCGGGTCGGGTTCGATCCCAGGGACCGCATGTGGGATTTGTGTTAGAAAAGGCGGCACAGGGGCGGGTTTCCTCTGGGTTCTCCGGTTTTCCCCGCCATCTCATTCCATCGGTGCTCCGTCTTCATTACATGTATCATCAGTTTCACCGCATGTAGTAAATGTGGGTGATAAACACTACCCAAAAGAAATATCTCTGAGGCCCCGTGTTTAGAGAGTTTGCGTAAAGTTACGAAATAAACAGTTGACAAATGCTGGGAAGTATATTTCGCAGTTGTCAAATGGAGAAGGAGAAATGGTTTACGTATACAAAGCTACTACATTTTACACATACCTGTAAACAAATTAGTGAAAAAATGTTACGCAAATCGTATGTCGTAATACAACGTTAATGCTTTCGTGCGGCAATAGTGAACCCCTTATGGTGAGAATAGAGAAAATAAAGAAGTGAAGGTTTTTGCAAATACTTTTAGAAAATGCACAAGCATATTAATTATTGCGTATTGTTAAGGAAAGGAAAGAGAAAATATTTTAAAACATCCCTAAGTCATAATGGGTACTTGGTTCACGTGGTGATGTAACAACCAAGGGAAGGTCTTATTAGACATTCAAAATTCTTTTGACTGGGACTTTGAAGGTATGATGAAAATAACATTAGTATACAACAAAATCATGTTTTATTAACGCTTTTAAGATGTTTCTAAGTTGTCCATTCTTTATTATCCCCCTTCGTAGCACAAAATATTATTTACCATGAGTTGTTAGAAACACGGCATGATGAGCCAAGATCTAGAAAGATTTTGCAAGCAAATTTAACCTTATTAGTCCCAACTGTATCCCCAGCGCTGCAACATTTATTCTAGTTATTAAAAGCGCTTCTAACTGATCCCGATTTGTGAAGGATTGCATAGCTTAACTTCTTTATGCGAAGCTCCGTCATACTTTTTACCTCACTAACTTCTGGGCTATTTTTTTGACAAATATCAAAGCTATGAGACACAAGGCTAAGGTCAGAAGTGTCAGACCACGCTGTTTTCATGTGTACATAATATACCATAAAGCTATCATTACAAGGAAAAGTGTTCTGCACATTGTGCAAAACCTACCGATTTTTACGAAGCATGTGCGCAGGAAGTGCATGACGGTGATCAAACGCCCTCATAAGGAATAATTTCTTCGTCTTCAACTGATTTTCAGAAAATAAATATTATACGGTATTTATTTCTGAATATCATATAGAATCACTCCTTAAGATATGGATATCTTTCAACATTTCCACCAAGTACGTAAGGTGTAAATGCAGTTTACTCAGAAATTTAAAGGATATTTTTTATCCATTCTGCAATTTACGGAAGCCTCTTACCATGAACACCAGTAGCACTAGCTCATTTGCCCATCTTCCATGCTCCCGTTAGTGTGGGGGCAGTCTTATATTTACACACCTATCGTGCCACATGTGCTGAAAAAATTTCCCGTTTGCCTCCCGACATATTTGAAATCTTGTGAGAGTTTGTTTATTTATTTAATCTAATGTCAATTGTCATTAGCCTGCTAGCTCCCCGATACAGTTGTCCATTTGACTTTTCCTGGAATTATTGAAGAGCAGAGCATGTACTAAGATGCCACCAGTTTTGAATGACATCTTCTTTACACAGCATGTAGTTTGGTGAGGGGCGTATTTTCATCCGGGATAGATGTTATGCAAGACAATCAAGTTGTGTTATTTTTCGGAATATTCACTTCGAGGTAATTCTGGTACAGAGTTTTGAATGCTGAGGATGCTGGATCATTTCTTTTCACTGCTTAATCTGATGATGGATTCTGTTCTTTTAATTTTGAAGGAGCACTTAATTTTTAGTTTTGCCAAATGAAAGGACAAGATATGTCTGCTTTAGTATTTAATATTTTTGTTCTCTTTTAGCCAAACTATCCGCTTCTTCATTTCCTTTTAATCCAATGTGAGATAAGAGCCATTGCAGCTTAATTTCCTTTCCCCTCTTTCCAGTTTTTAAGTAGATCTTTGATCTCTGTTATTATTAATGATGTAGGGTACTTGTATTTTGCTTGGATTGCTGAGGTTAAATCGCAGAGTATAACGACTTTTTGGAATGAGCTCAAATGAAACAGTTGTTAGCCCGGAAAGATTCTTCAACAAAAATATATTTACAACTCAGGATTCGGCCCAGTAAATGAAACAAATGCAATTATGTAGTAGCGTGCCAGACATGTTTAGTGTGTCCAATCTATAACTCTGTCCAATAGTTTCAGAGAACATGTTCCTTCTTCAGACACCCGCGTCTCAGGAGTTTTCTTCCCTGTTATAAACAATTGTAATGTGTACTCCTTATTAAAGCTCTTTGCTTACATTCAATTACAAATAGGGCATCATATCTGCACATTTTGGTGCTCGTTTTCAGCAATATTGTGATGAAAATGGGAGGACGAGGTAGCTAGCGAAACCTTGTGAAGAAAGCAGGGTGCGTCTTGTTAATTACATCAACGACGGAAGTGGAAAGCTTCGCTCGTTCAATTAAAGATGTGGAACTTTCTCGAACTATTGAAGTATTTCAAGGGTTTCAGTTGAGTTGAAAGGAAGCTGTTGTCCGAGACTTTGGTCGTCATATCTCCTGAACTTCTTTAGCCTACTGAGTAAATATACCTCCTTGTATAGTTGCAGTCAAATGATGATTCACAGCGTGGTCCTCTATATATAATCTAACTCTGCAGCCACATAAAGAGTTGTATTTTCCCGAATTAATCAGTATCCTGAAGAAGGCCACAGATACATGGCCGAAAGCTTGGGGTTTAGCTTCGTTTTAACTCGGCTTATAGACTCGTTCAGCCTGATTATTATGGCAGGTTTTACAACAAAGACACATGCAAGTATTCTAAGCGTCGAGGTCGTCATATTTAGCTTCCCCTTGGCAATGCTAAATACTCTTTTTCCATCATGAGATAATTTAACACATGTTTTCTCGTTTTTCAGTTTAGCTACCATCCTCGCAAAATAATGATAAAAGTTATTGAAGCGTGATCTCATTTTTGTGCTTAATCATGGGTAAAATGGAAGTAATTCAATGAAAACATAATCCTCATTTCAGAATTATCGCGAGGTCGGCGAGTTGGAACAAAGCCAATGTCGCAGTGTTATTTTTAGCTAGAAGGAAAGAGAAATATTTATTTACAGATGTTATTCCCCCAGGGATATAACCTAGTAACGTGACTGTACATAAGACTATCTGAAGCGAGAACTAATCCACATCCCCCTCTGTTGCCGAGCAGGACAGTTTCACTGACTACGGTGAATGGAGTACTTTTAGGAAAAGTCTCTCTTTTACTAGCTGTTTGATATCGTGTTCTTACTTAAAGTATATATATACCGTTCTTAAAACACACATTTAATGAGGTTTACTTGTCCGTTACTCTTTACTGGTTTTGCTGTTACAAAATATGCCAAGTCGTTATAAAAGATAGGGAAAAAATAAAAAAAAAAAAAAAAAAAAAAAAAAAAAAAAAAAAAAAAAACCAACTTAATGTCATTAAAATCAATTTAGTATCTTAACACAAAGCAATAAGTAGTGAGGCAAAATTACCAAGCTGGAGACTCGGATTCGATTCCTGACACCAACGTGGGGATTTTCTGTCTCTGGGAGACGTGATCTGTGGTACATTCACCCTGATTAAGTCCCTGATGGTCCAGTTGAATAGCTAGTTGACTGAGAAGTAGCAGCCCTGGTTGGGAAGATGCCCTACCCTCCAGTACTGCAGCCCACTCATGACACCTGTGGTGGGCAGGGTTGGAGACGCAGCGGCCGGGTGGTAGGTCTTGCCCCGAAAACTGCTGTTGCGCCATGGGGTTGCTTAATTTAGTGAGAGAAAGTCCATTTCTCTCATTAAGTGGTAACAATTAGACCACCTCCGTAGTGCCGCGTGCCTGCTTCTGTCGGGTTCAATTCCTGGTACTGGCGTGGGAATTTTTCCCCGCTGTGATGTGTGCTCCGGAGTGCACTCAACCTCGTGATGCCTGGGACATATTTGGACCACAGGGAACTGCAATTGAGACATACCTAGATCCCATCCAATACTTGTTGAGCCAGGCAAGTAGATCAATGATCACGGACGGAATCTAGGCTTTTCCCTTGGGAGCATAATATATCAGCGTAGGCAGGTATCAATAATTGGGTGACTAGAAGTGGACCCACCACACCAACACGGTAAAGAAAAAGGTAAGAATTACATACCTAGTAAACGAGGTCTCCGGCACTTCGGTGTCGAAACATGTATCCTTTCAGGTTCGTACTGAATACCAGCTTTGAATGCGTCATTAATCTGCACTAGTGACCCCGGAGAGGACCTTGTCTGGTTATGGGACGCTTGCTAGGAGGTAAAATTAAATGGATAACTTAATAATCACCTACCGTAATATTATACAGAGAGAAAAGTGTGTGGGTGAGTAGTTAACTATCATAGGCTACTTTTGCAGTTTATTGCAACTATGGCAGATTTATAATTACTTTCGAACCCCAAGAGGCAAATGGTGAGGCTAAAAATACATAGCTTAAAATTAAGATATTATATGTTGGTTTAAGGTGTTGTATGTCGTTCATGTTACCAAATGTCCCTTAAATTTCATGAAGTTTTATCAAATCATATTTTTGTATGATTTTGACAAAACCAAGTATGTGGACGCTATAAAGTAACAAAATCGGTAAGTTACATAAGCTTACATTCAATGGCTATTTTCAACTCCGAACCAAAAATTCAACATTGTTGAGCCCATCTAGATTAAAATAGCACTCTTGAGGTCCAAGCAGCTACCTTACAACCCTAAAAAGCTACCTCTATCATATATTCAACCCCTTATGCATAAATCTGCCCTTTTAAAACCATATTATCAAAATATTGCAGAGTTATGTAATAGGGGCTGGTAAAAAAGCATCACTTCCAAAACCATCTAATCCTTAATCTGAATTACGTAACACCCGGCATTTTTAAAAGTTACCCTTACTTCATTTTCAACTGGTTGTAAAATAAAACTATAGTATTTGGTCAACCAGAGTACAAATTTGTGAACTTGGACCATAGAACTTGACGAAAATTACAATTAACCATACACTATAACAAATTAGCTATACTCGTATTTGCGGTTGCGGTGTTTGGACTATAGGAAGTTGGAGAGAGTCAGTATATCGAATGATCACTGCACAGGTGAGGCGAGGTACAGTCGACGCACGAACTTTGTAGATAACGTTGTTGCATAATTTACATTCAATGCTGCCCCCATTTGCAGTAAAATATTCACTCCCAAATTTTTGCACAAGTTCAGCAATACGTGAAGATTTCGATTTACGTGCTGCAGGAACTTTCCTGCGTGGAACTAGTGAACACATTCGAGAGACACTATTTACTGTAGGCAGTGCGTTTTGTGCCATTTCTGTACTCGCGCAATTACGCCCCGCTCTGCTCGTGCGGCAGGTAGCTTGCGATTGCCTCATTCCACTTCATTTTACTTCAGAAACACGAGTGCGTGTGTTGTGTGTGTTGTGTGTGTTGTGGTGTGTGTGTGCGTGCGCGTGTGCGTGTTCGTGCGCGTGTGTGTGCGTGCGTGCGTGCGTGTGTGTGTTATGCATGTACAGAGTGGAAAGGACGTCATTACACTCCTTGTAATATGTGCTTCATAGAAGCATTACAAACAAAAATGTCTCATGGCATTTTGTTCTTTGATCAGCCGATTTCGAAAAAATAAATGGTTTTTGATCCAGCTTGTATGCGTAATTCCACAGGAGTGTACGCAGATAACACTTTGTTACTTGTAAGATGCGTAGAGTAACTTATTTCTGGCATAGCTTCGGTAGTAATTATGCGCCAACACACAGGGTTTCGAAATAATTAATCATTTAAAAGATGTGAAGGAATACTCCGAGCAGCTTTTTCACACGTGCAGTAAGTCGGAAACGTTGCGTTAAGGTTGGTCAGGGAATTGAGCTGGTTTGTGGATGTAAACAGCTCGAGCACTTTCGCTTTCGCTTTAATGTTTTGGGCGCTAACGCTTGTGATTGGCCTACACTCGCGCAGTAAACACAGAAGGACAAGGCACGGTATGTATTTGTGTCCTCAAGAAGCACGTTACTGTATTTGTTTATGTACTGAGCTAGCTAAGTGACACCCATACAACCTGCAATGTTACCAGCTTGTTTTCGAGAAAACTAAAATATCTCCGTAGGAAATGGTCAGAGAGAGAGAGAGAGAGAGAGAGAGGGAGGGAGGGAGAGAGAGAGAGAGAGAGAGAGAGAGAGAGAGAGAGAGAAACGTGATACAAAATGTGTTCCAAATATCGAGATCTATCACTGGTTTAAGTCAATGTATTGAATTCCCTTCCACCCGGTATGCCTCTATCATTGCGGATGATACTTTACTTTTTTGCAGTTGTGTTTATTTTTGATAGATAACGCTACAGTTGCCATGGAAATTGTTTCATATTGCTCCAACAGCTGTTTCTAAATACATTTTGGTTTAGATTAAAACATATGATCACTCTTAAAAACGTAGTGCAATAAGGAACTGCACAGTGACTCAGGAATTCAGAAGTTTCTGAAAAACGTATAAAATCATTAGTGTAATTCAAGGTGAAAGAGCGCTTTGAGTTCTGTGTTCACTGGTCTGTATCGGAGATCTTTGAAAGTACCATGTGGTTACGCGAATCGTGCTGTGTTAGTTTGTCACGGAGAATAAACACGCCGTGAAGTTTGCCTAAGCAGGGCTATTAAGGGGTCCCCATACGAGCATGGCAAACAAATTTCCAAGTAAAAGAGGAGCCTTTGAAGGTAATACAATTTGTAGATAATTCTTTGATACGTTTTTCTTAATCATGCCGCATTTCTATTAGTGCATTATTCAATATAAAGATGTTCAAATACTTTTCTTTGTTATTTAATACGATGATCAGCTGCTAACAACTGAAGTTATTTGACTCCTAAGGTTGCAATGAAAATTATATTTCGGCTCTATTTCACTTATTTCATTCTCTTGATATTCGAAAACTACTTCAAAGAATAATGCTAGAACAATGGACCAAACTTCTGGTGCATTCTTACAAAAAATAAACTGATAATTTTAATTTTCTTTTTTCTTCATAATAGTCTTTGACATAAATTGGAAGAGGTGCTAAGCTTTCGTCACAACCTGTGGTTTTCTGCAGATCTTACTTAAATATACGAGAAGAAAAGAACCATGAAATGTGCATGAAACAATTGGCTTACCCTGTGGGAAGTCAATTTTACACATAAAACCGAATAAAATACCAGAACAAAAGAATGATGGTGAATGGAATTTTCCATTTCAACTCCTAGTTTAGGCTGCAGCTCGCAGAATTAATTTGTCAAGAAATACGATGGGAAACGTCAGCAGATTTCTCCAACGCTTCTCAGCATTACGTCACTAGACTACTTTGATAAAAGGATCTTCTAGTAAAATCAACAATACTGTCGAGCACGTTGGCAAGCTTTACGGCACTACCAGTCAGATAACAAAACCCTGTACAGTCTGTTTCATCTTACTAGTTAGGTTAAGGAAACAAATGCTATTTCAGCTCTCAGCGCAATATGTTCCAGATCTAGGACTTTATATAGGACATTAATGCTAACATACTTACTGAGATTCTCTGTTTGACCACCGTCTGAGTGGTACCTTTCAGAATATCCTGGTGTTCAAGTTCCAGGTAGAGAAATAGTTAGATGTGTGCATAGTAAGTTTTATAGAACAACGGGAGCACTTAACGCTAAACCTAAAATGCGAAAAATACATTGTCTAACCCAGGCAAAAATGGTTGACATTGCTGCAACATTCGAACGCTCTCCAAAAAGTTGTAGCACAAGTGGGTGTTTCATAAATCTCTGTTCATACGAGCTGCTAAACTTTTAAAATTGGAAACCTATACAGTGACATGAATTACAACTTGGTGATGACGAGAAATGTCTCAGTGCAAATGGTCAGTACCTTCAACAGCACTTATACTAAGTTTAGTACACATTATAGTTATTATGCTCATTATAGTTACAACCCTTACTATTCTACCAACCCCCAGTGTAGTAGACAATGCGCAATTCGCGGCCCGCCAATGTACGGAACGCACTGTATATCTGAGTTTTATTTCCGCACTGCCACTTGAGGTCATTCAGAAAGATCTTGAGATACATTGCTAAGGCTCTGATTTACAAATGTAGTTGATAAATCTTAGATATAGAATTTAAGTAATAATATTTAAGTGGTAATGCAAAACATTTTAGGGCACTGCTAGAGAGATGAACAGCAGTAACAATTTCATCCTATGAAGAAGTAGGCAAAACGTACTTCTTTATCAAATATCCCAAAAGTTCTGGTAGGGCTTCTTTGATCCCTACAGGTAAACAGAAAACCTGCTTCAACGCTGGATAAAGAATTCTGAGTTTGAAGTAATTCTCGGTAGGCTTAGAAATTGTGACTTTCTCCTTGTATACTTCTTGGCCAATGACATCTTGCTTCAGTATCTTCAATTCAGACCAAGATGTCACACGTTTCTCGATCCATTTTGAGCAATGCATGCAATTTCCTCTTGTGCATTCCAACCCTTCTGTCAAAATGTGACATTACTTTTAGGTACTTCAAGGTGCTGTCTGGAGTCCTTTAACACTATTCCATGTTCACAGAATCCCAAGAAGCGTAGTGTTTCAGCAATCAGGATTAAGTGTCACTATTTGGTTTTATCGGCCATGCCAACAGCCTAGATCATCCATAACGACAATGATAATAATAAAAATAGTAATGATTGTGATAAAAGCACACATAAGCACATATATGAGGGTGTATGTCCAACAGTCTCTTATAATTTGGTTTCAGTAGCACTTATATAGTCAGCTTCAAAATACACTTGCAAATACAACAATAACATGGATCTCGTGGCTGTAATGTTTTTCCTGTCCTTGAGGTCTTACATTGCGATTGCAGGTGCTAAATATACACACTTAGTTCTGTGTACTAATATAATGGGCGGGGGGGGGGGGGATGAGGCAGCATACTAACGAAGCACATATTATTAATCACTACACAGTAAGAAAAGGGTATGAATTATAATGAAATAAAATGGCAAACTTTATATTAAATATATGCAATGCTCTGATCCTCCCTCTTGTGTACTCTCTCAATTCTCTTTCATTCTACATATCAAATAACGTACTTAGGCGAATCTTAATTAGAAGTGCCTCAGTATGTGGCGTCTAGCTTTACATCCAAGCAAAACTTCATTCCCCTAGTGGAACATAGAAGCTACGTTGGTAAATCTTTCCTCTCTAATGATTCTGTTTCTCTGCCGGAACATCGCTCCATCTTTCCCCTTACCACAGAGTGGACAAGTTCTCATCCCGGTGTCATCAGTTACCTTGTTACCTTTCCAGGTGCCCAGTCTTAGCCACACCGAACCACTTCTTTGTTCTCGAGTGTGGTCATTTCAGTAGGCCTCCCTCACTCTACCCTGCTGTTCTGTATTACTTGACATGTAAGTTAAGTGAAGCTTTAGTCGCACGTTCTGAATCCAAATTTTCTGCATAAATTTCGCGCACTCGTATCCGAATTGTCTTCCACCTGTTTAGGTACCCGCAGTACTCAAAAAAGCTTCAAACATCAATGCTGCTTTTCTTCCGCGATTAACATTAAAATGTGCTTTTGTTTATGCTCCAGAGTTATTATACCTTTGAAAACAATTTACAAAAACCTAATGGAATCTTGAAATGACCATAGCTCCCAATTAAGAATCAGGCTCTAAGCTGTACCATGTATCTCAGGCTCTGCCGTAGCTGGGCTGAATGAACCTTTACGTCAGCTCAAAGCCAAAAGATTTTGAATTGTAATTTGAATCTTCGGCAAGTTCATTTCTCCGTTTTAGACGAACTTTCTTCAGAAATATAGAAGCCACAAATAGGTGTGAAATCTGGACATATGGTCATTAATTTATTTACTGTTTTATTTATTTTCCCATATATTTAGCTCGTAGTTTGCTACACACGTCATTCTTCACAAATAGTATATTGTACATTTGATGAGAGAAAATAATAATGCTTTGATTGGGGTAAAATCCAACGTAACTTGACTAAAGATTTTGGTTTGGCTTTCTTGTTATGAGATAGTGTACTAGTTAACCTGTTCCAATTGGATAAACTTCTCCCTAAATATTTGCTGTATAAAATAAATAAAATAAGTAAGTAAATAAATAAAAGGTTTTGCAAAATCTGGGACTCGAACCACTCACACCAATTTTATTTAGGCCCGAGATTGTTTACTTAACAATTCAGTCAGAAATTGTTTCACTCGTCCTTGAACAATGCTGATTTCGATAGACTTTTCCACTTAATTGCTCTCTTATATCCTCTTTTCATGGATTAAAGCGTCAATTTGATATTCTATAATTGCAAAACACTTTGTAAAAATCATGAGGTAGTGTTAATTGTACCCAATAGTCGCCTACAGTACAGAAACCGGGAATAATACTATGTTCTTGGGTTGTACTGTCTTTCACACAATTAAATACCCAGCTTCAGTGAGACCTGCGCATAGGGTCACCTGATTCTCAGGCGCACTTGCTTACATGGTATGAGACTTAAATTAGTCAGATGTTTCTCTTGCTGTTCAGAAGACCTGGCAGCCATGTCAGCTCGTAGCTCACCTCGCAGTTTTGAAAAGCAATACTTCAGCAATCATTCTACATTAACGGGCAAACATTGTAAATTTAAGTTCAGTACACCTGCAGAAAATATGTCCTTATGGTGTTCATTAAGTTGACTAAAATGATTTCAGTGTTGGATACTAGGTTCACAGGCGTGAGTTTAATCAGATCAAATTCCTGTGTTCGCTATAGCGGAACTGGCTAAGGTCTGTTCGTTCAAATCAACAGTGGTGGGCTAACATTTGTTCCAATCATACATTCTTTTTTCTTTCCTAACGGAAGGATCACTGTTTAAATAACCCGAACGAAAAATGCAATTATACAAACTAATGAAATCTATTTCTTTAGGTATTTTTATTCCGCATAGCGTTGTAGCTTTTCCCGCCATCCTATGAATGCTGCAGTATGATTGCAATTTTAAAAATTAATGCTTTATAAGATATTAATTACAATTGCTGAAAATTAGGCAGGGAGCACGCCTATCACAACTGACAATCATGCTTCCCGAAATTAATATTTCCATTTAAATATTCACATTCAAAAGCATCTCTATAAATTTTGTAGACTATCATCATCATCATCATGATTATCGTCATCATCATTACTACTATTTCTACTATTATTACTATGCTTATTAGTATTATTGTTAGTATTATTACTATTATTATTACTATTATTACTATTATCATTATCATCATTATTATCATTATCATTATCGTCATTATAATTACCATTATTACCATCATTATGATCATTATCATCATTATCATCATTATTAGCATTATTTGTGTTGATATTATTTGAAACGTTTCAGCAGAATAATCATATAGAATTCCTGGTAAAGAAATGCTGCGATAATTGTGCTGTTCCCGGAATTTCAGCATCGGTGACCAGGAAAATGCTGAGAAGGATTTCCATATCCTCTGAATTTCCTGTCCTTCCATTTCGTTACATTAATCATTTCATTTCATCCTTCATCCGGTTAGGATTATTTCAAGGTTGGAAGCGTCGGTGAGCGTCGCGGCACAGCACTCCAGGGAGAAAGAATGCGCTCTGGAAATCTTATAGCTCCGGAGTGAAAGGCGAGCCCACTGGATTCCGGGCCCCCAGTGGGATGATACAAGCCCAAGGGGAGAAAAGAGAAGCCGGTTTCCCAGTCCCGCGCCCCCTTGAGAGTACGATCCCGAAAGTTTGGGAGAGGAACTGGGCTGAGCCAGCTTCCTCCTTCTTTTAAGTGAGATAATGCGGGGACCCTGCACTCTGATCGGTCGTGGCAACGTTCCGGCCGCCCTTTAGATCCATTCGCCTCATCCATCCTCACGGGGGTTGCCCCGCCAGGGGAATAGGCACAAAAGATAGCTTTTGTTCGAGGTGTTAAGTTACCCTCCGCAAGTTGTCATTGAATCATTCAGTCAACGAAGAATTGATTTCTGGCTAATTACCACAATTAGAATATTTTTGAAATTCTTCAAGTCAGAAAGTAAAGGAGTAAATAGTATAGGTATTTGTAAACCCAAAACACTAGTATTAATTCCGAATTTAGGCAAAGTTTATGCCTGAGTGAGAGAAAGAGAGAGAGAGAGAGAGAGAGAGAGAGAGAGAGAGAGAGAGAGAGAAAGAGAGAGAGAGTGAGATGGAGACAGAGCACCAAAGCTAGTTACGACTTTATAGAAGATAAAATCACAGAGAATAGGCTTATTAAACTGTTTCAAAGAAAATAAATATTACGCCTTTGTTTTGTATCTTGGTTTTGTTGCCCCAGAGCGTTCCAGCATTGGGTTGATAGTGTTACACAAAGAGAACAAAGATGGGTATAGGTTGACTAAGATCCCAAGTAAAACGAAATCCAGTAGAAGGGTGGATTGGAAGAGCCATAGGGCGGAGTGAGGGAGGGAATGGGTATACCATGGCTTTGTTCTTTTCTCTACTATTGTTTGATACTCCTTACCAACTGGACCCCCTGATTCGTTGTACAATGCTTTTTTGGAATGCAGATGTGCTTTTGTAAATCGGATTGCTGAAGCAATGTTATCCACCTAAAACATTGTGTTGTGGTGTCCGAGCGTTTGTTTTATTATTAAAGAAGTCTAATGCTTAGGTGCTTAATGATTATTTGCCCGTGTATGTATGCAGTCATGAACCCAGCTACCTGTAACAACCATCAACATTAAAGTCAATGGGACATAGATTTCAAAGTGTCAACTTCTACATTTTACAAATAAGTTTCCAATTGTTAATTATAGAGCTTTATTGTGACAAAATGACAAAGTCCAGTCCAGTTACTTTTCTAGCACCATTGTCTTCTAGGATTTCATCACAAATACACAGTTTTCTTCTCTTCGTTAACACAGTCTACAGTCCTTTGTGCGATTACAACTCACAACTTTTTACTTCTCGTAACCTTGACTCGGTCCTTTCAGCGTTTTTCTTCACTTTCTCTGTCTCTCATACACTAACTATGACGTTACAATCACTCAACGCTCGTTCAATCTTGTTTACGACGCACCGACACCCACAGCTGCCTCGCACTCACTGACACACTGACGGACTCGTTTCTGTAACTGACACCAGCTGCTCTGCTGTTTCCTCGCCTCCTTATATAGAGTGGATGACGTCACGAGACCTTTCTCAACTTCCACAAACGCGCCTGCGATGATCTATCCAGACATTTCTCGAAGGCACTGGAAACCCTTTGTGCTGTCGCTTCATTGTTAGTCACGTAATCGCTTGCGTGAGTGATGTGAGGAAGTTTTACTTTGCGCCTTTGTTTGCTAACAGGCCTGATGTGTTATGAAATGGCTTAGTCCCGACATTCCTTTGTTTTACACCGCACCCGGCGTCAGAGTACTTTTAAAATGTGCCAACATACGAGATTTGAACTTTGTAAATGAAACTGTTTGGTCTGGTAACGCTTTAATAAAGCTTTTATTCGCCTTGTACAAAATGCTCCTAATGTTGTTGTTTCTGATATTTTTAAGCAATGTAAACACGTGTGATTAAAATCGCTGCGAGTTCTGCAGTCATGTATATATTTAAACACACACACACACACACATATATATATATATATATTTCAATTCATAAAGTGTTTATTCTAGCAAAACATTTGTATTATTGTTTATATTAATATATATTATATATATTATAATATTAATATATATTAAAATATACAATAATATATATTATATACGAAAAATCAGGAAATATGTTTATCACTTAAAAGTCCAAAGCTCTATTTTATTGTTTACACATTATGAACATAAGCTAAACGTTTCAGAGGAGAACAAGATGCCTCTAAGATATGGAGGTAGTCTGTCTGCCTTACACTCAAGAAGTCCTGAATTTGAATCCCGTTTGAGGCTCGTTACCTGGATTGGGTATTTCTAGGATTTTTCCCAAATCCTCAGAAGATGAACTCTTAAGCTCCCGCGAACTCATTTCCCCTGTTTCATTCACCGGCCGTTATGACTTACTCGTTTTAGGGACATCAAACTCACAAATTATCTTGGTACTAGTCACATTTTAACAAACACAAAATACCAGAAAAAAGCTAGCCAGGAAACAGCATGCATATAACGTTTAGAATGATATATTGAACTTGGAATAGATCAACAGCATCTACTGTTCCGTCAGACAGCTTCCTTTATTTTCAACTATTTATTGTTACCTCTAGATAGTTTTTTCTCATATGGTGCAGTGGAGGAATTTAGGGAAAATGGCCTGTAATGTTGATAATTGCCATACCTTCTCTCTGAGAGTGAGGTAAAACACAGGCCTCTTCAGCCGGAGGTAGATGATTATCTTCATATTGTCCAAGACTAGCTATCTTATAATTCTCAGTGCTATTTTGGGAATTAATGTGGGTGTGGATGATTGAGGAGCTACAGAGGGATGAAATAGGAACGTTTTTATATAAGACACCAACTGTTTGAGACGACAAACATTGCTGTTACATAATGCATTTTCATTTGAGTATTGCTACTGGTAAATGTAGATATATAAAGATTAATACGGATACTGTACTGATTTATTGTAAATATAGTAAGCGCGAAAGCAGCTACCGTTATGGCAACGTTCATGATTGTAAATGTCTTCACTTTCACATGGATAATCATTCTTACCAGATAGACGAACAACAGCTATATGTAGTCATAGTAGTCATTAACGTGCTGGACTGTTAATCTCGTAGTGATGGTTTGAAACTCCGAATAAGCAGTTACACGTACTTTTCCAACCTGGTGAAGGCGTATATTTCCAGTGAATTATAATCTAAATCTAAATTCTTGGGTTTCTTTAAAAGTTTAAGTACATGTTATGGGAAATTAATATGGAATTTTATAACATGGTATCACCAGGATTACATACATCAACTGGTAGCAGCAACTCAGGGAAGTTTTATCATTGGCGTACTGACTGGTTATTGAGTTCGATTCATCGCAAAAAAAGGAAAAAACATGAACTTAAATATCATGTGTCCCTTTTATGTACCAAAGTGCTCACCTAGTACTTTTGTGTAATCCCTGGAGTTTGTCGATTGAATCTGAATGTTGAGTGTCTGGTGTGTCGTATATTCCCGCTTGTGAAACAGTAAACGTTAATGACAAAGAAATTTCTTGTCATTATACGTTACTATTAGGCAGCGAACCTTCATACAAGCAACAAAAGTTTCGGAGTTTGGACTATAGGAACTGGGAGGGGTTAGTCTGTTACATGATCAGAACACAAAGGAGGCAATGTACAGTCGACGCAACAGCGCTGTAGATTACGTTGCTGCATAACTTACAGTTAATGCTGTCACCACTTGCAGTAAAATATTCACTCCCAAATTATTGTGCAGTGACCACCAAAGATAATCTCACTGAACCTCGTGGCATTTTACTCTGTGTGTGGAACTATTGAACACACTCGAGAGACACTATGTACTGTAGCCAGTGACCCCAGATGTTTATGCTGTCACTGTACTCCCACAATGACGTCACGCTCTGCCCCTGTGCCAGGTAACTTCCGATCGTCTCATTTCACGACAGCTGTGTTAAGTTTCGAACCCTAGTTATTATTAAACGCTGTATATTCTGAAAGCATCTAGCTGCGGAAAACATGTTGCATCAAGCGTAGTAGCAGTCGCCATATTTGGTTGTCTAACCTACAGATACATATATTTAGGTTATTGACAATAAATTAACCGGTATGGTTCTGAATGTAGTTTTGCTTTATTCAAGGTGACTTTCACATCTAGTGTGTCCTAAGTTTAAATCCCAGAAACAAGTAATACTGAAGTAATATTAGTATCCGCTTATTCCGTTTCTATCCAAATTTGCGAACATACTCGACTATTCTGCTAAGCTGGCAGTCATTTATATCTCCTTCAGCCCTATTATAATTAATGAGATGTACTTCAGATTAACATAAAACTTACTTCTACCACTAGTATACCTATCCTTAGAGTATGTTGGAGTTGTTCTTCTTTATCTTTACCTGATTACCCCCCCTAATGTAGGACTTAAACGCCCTAGGACTTACAAGCCAATGTCTAGGGTCAGACGCCTGTCGGGGAGCAAAGGAACCTATGGACAGGACAGAGTGAAGACATGGAAGCGGGTGGTCAGCCAAGTACCAGGTATGATAATGAGGAAGATGATGGTATGAAATGCAGGCAAAATGGATGATTGGAAAGATGATAATGGAGCAATTGGTGGAATGAGCGGCGGGGAAAACCGGAGAACCCGGAGAAAACCCGCTGTAACGGCGCTTCGTCGACCACGAACCCGAGCCGCCTAGGTGGTAGACTGTTGGAGTTGGTGGGACAAATATGGCGTTAGAACCTTGTACTAAATTAACTTACGGTATTTAGGCATTTGTCGTGTAATATATTTATTTACAGAAGTATAGTCCAGAACAAGTACTTTTTTCTCCTTTTAGTTTCTACAACTCAATGCAGAACAACAGAGTTCTCTTTTACTGAGATTAACCCAGTGTACAGTTTTTCGTGATATTATAATTAAAAAATATTTTCTTCTCGTAACCTTGACTCGTTCCTTTCTGTGTTTCGTTACTTTCTCTGTCTCTCAAATAGCTGACTTTCACGATACAATCACTCAACACTCGTTAATTATTTCGCTATCTTCTTTCGACGCGACCACACACACAGCTGATACACACACTGAAACTAAAACCTGACTGACTCCCGAATGACTTATGTCTGTAAGTACCACTGCTCGTTGACTCGCCTCCTTGTATATAACACGAACCTTTCTCGAAATATCCCGGCCACCGGACACTTCTCGAATGATTTAGAAAACTCATTTTGGTTCTGCCGCTCTGACTGTTGTCACTTGTTCACAACATTCGTGCAAGGCAGCCCGACATTCAGCCCATTTGATACACACACCGCCACTGGGGCCGGGTGGCATTGCCCCGACCGCCCTTTGCTGTGCGCCGCGGCCGGCGTCACTGTATTCTGCTCCTTCGCTGTTAACTGAGTTTTGTTTGCACGTTCACAAAAAGCCTTTCATAGTTTCATATATATTTATTTATGATAACAATTTTGGTTATAATATAAATGTTTATGAATTCCTGGGGCCATCTCAGCATTTCTGTGAACTTTTACAGTTAACTACTGTGTATTTAAACCACAGCAGTATTATTACACAACCTGTTGTTAATGTCAAAGTAAAGCAATGATAATCGTAAGATCATTCTTCATTCTATGTTACCTTTAAGAATGTGTGCAACACTGCAACCCTGACCATATTCAATTAAGAGATGATTTGTTTACTGTCGATTGTTTTTATTTAGAGCTGATGATCCGCATAATGTAAAGGTCAAATAAATACGCTAGCCCTGGCATTGTTGAAATAGGTGGTTCTCACCATGGCATGGGAATCTAACATAGGATGCAAAAAGCATAAATGTATTCAAAGGTGCAATAACAAGAAATAGCCTGCAATAAACATGTGTCCTATAATACATTGAAAGTTGCTGTATCGACCTTACAAACCTATAAACTGTATCAATCACAGCTGACATCCCTGGCATCAACTACTGATACGTCGTTGGGAATGATGCACATGTATAAACACCGGGGTGACCGTGCATGTGGGAGGTCAGGCATGCAATGGCTCTCCACTGATGTTTGGACAGCCTGAACGGATGATAGGTGTCTCCATAACCAATAAGGCATACATTAAAAACCGACTGGAGAGTGATAGAAAATACAGTGCTCAAATCTCACCACCAAGTTGCTAAAGGATCCATGCTTATTAAACAATTTTGCTTATTTTGGTGCCCTTTATCGCACCGCAAAGCATTGCGTAGTTCTTTTTAACACTTTGCAGATGTTCGACACCCACATGCAAATTGTAGGCTTTGTTAATTTCGTAAATGCACTGCAAGCGGTGCTTACTTCCCTATATGATCAATATTATATGCTAAACTTACAGCCTTGAGAGTTTAACAAACTCATTTTGGATGAAAAGTGCTTCTGTAAGTGTTTGCATAACGGAAGACAATAGGAAGCGAGAACAATGCGAATTGCAGGATTCGGAGATGTGTAAAACGTGAGGAGAATAGCCGATGCCCTCAACGTTTCTGGCTAGATTTTACGGCGATCTGCACGTCGTCAGTGTTTAGTAATATCAAATGACACTAATATGACTTCACCGTGTTTGTCCATCACAACGCATACTCATCCCGTTCTACAGCATTAGCACTCCATAACCAAGTCAGTATCAGGTGCTGATGAACCCCTGTGACATGGTGTTTTGAAGAATTACTTCATCACGTAGTCTGTGTCCTTTTTTCAGTTTTTATTGATATACAAGTATGACCATCAAGCATATTTTATACGTTGAAAACATATATTCAATTGTTTCTACACACATATCTTCGTCTATTAAGGTGCCTCTCATAGGCAGTAATCTGTCATTCCTCATTAATGTCATATGTTTGTATTCCTCCAGACAGCTGCAAAATATGTGTAGATAAAAATATGTAACAAATTATCACAAACGCTTAAAGAGGTGCAGTTCCAAAATTTCGGATGTGTGATATAGGTCTTCCAGTCTGACGTTATTCCTCATTATTCACTTATTTAATTTCTCTGTGCAAATGTTACTTTCTTTCTCTTTCATCGCAGTGTGTATACATATTTAATGAACGCATAGAAGTGACAAAAGTACTCGAGTAACGTAGCTGTACTGAGAGTGATTAAAATAAGAGAGAACGAATGAGAGAGAAAAAGTAGACAAGTTGTACACACAGCTGAAAACAAAACTGAAATAATGAATGCATCGAAAGTTTTAATCACGCACTAACATTTCATTAAAAAGTTTAAAATTAATGAGTTCATACGGGTGCAAAAAAGAAAGAAAAGAAAAAAAGAAATGTACATTATGAGAATGCTTTTAAATTGTTTGAGACGCATGCTAGTTTTATCACAACCCTTCAGCTTTTGATAATGAAAACATACCAAACGGATAATGTGTGAATTGTGTGGCTATTCAAAGGTTATTAAATAAGTACTTAATGTTACCGTTAATTTGTAAAACTGCGAGAATATGCTCAAGGCTAACGTTTATATTAATATGGTATTCCCAGTGCATTAAAATCACTAGAAAATAGCACGTGTGGCACTAAATACAAATAAATTTAATTTATATACTTGAGTAATGTTAGCGTGTGGATTCATTAAATTAGGGAATAGTCTTCAGAAACAGATGCCATGTTTTACTACATTTGTCGTAGCTCTAAGTGCTGCATGTTCCTTTATATCCCGCGAATCTCCAGATGCCTTGACGTCGGGCTCGTCGCTCAACAAAGGACCAGCAGGGCCAAACCACTTCACACCACATGCCATGCCGGCGAGCGGACAAAGATGTTCAGGGCCGGACTGCCTCGTGTGTCTGCTGTGTGTACGTGACTGTCAACAGTCCTTCCTTCCTTCCTCCCTCCCACTCTCTTTTCCTTCCTTCACTAACAGAGAATGGGAGATACTTTACCTTTTAGTGCAATTTAGGAGATGTGTATAGGTATTCTGCCTATAAATGTTTTCATTACATTTTATCCTTTGCGTATGTTGGGAGCGTAAAACACAATATTATTTCACGCCAAAATGCAGCAAAATACAAAACAGCCTGTACCTGAAATGTCGCTTTACACTTAATCCTTTCTGAACTTTAGTTATGTAATACTTTCCATTACATTCACTGAACACTTTGACATATCATTTTCGTAGTAAAGGTTACACCTGTCAACCTTTGTAATAGCTTGTGTATCTGGTAGAGAGAGACTCTTATTAAACTTAGAGGTATTATTACTGTGGGACCAACATTGGTTAACGGACAAATAAAGCATAAATTGTACAAAGGGATTTAGCGGTTGACTGGCGCAGGCCCTTTAGCAATATTAAGCCGTTGTAATGTGCAGCATGTGAGATCGTAATGTAATACTGAAATTAAAGCGTACCTATATTGCAAACAACAGGGACGGAGTTTAAAGCGTCACTAATGCTTCCTAAAACTTTTAGCAAAATAAAACAAACCTGAGATCTTCTGAATGGCGAAAGTCTTTCCGTCTCCCTCTCTCGCTCCCTTTCTCTATCTCTCTCTTAATTGCGTTTTGTTCCATTTGCTTTTCTGTGGTAGGGTGTCAAAGGTGCAGCACAACCCTTATTTTCTAGCTGTACACCAGAATACGATCAGTATTTAGGTAATCCTAGAGCTGCAAAGGTAAGAGTTTACAAAATATTATTCTCCAAAACGGATTGTTTCAATCTGCATATGCTAACAGCGAAAGGAACAATTTCTTCATCAAGCTTGTAATATGTATATTTAATTTTGTTTATGCCGAGTTTGCTGCTCCGGTAAAGTGGCGTGGTAGCATTAATCCACTCATCTCTGCCACAGTAACACGTAACAAGAGAAATATGAAATACCGGGCTTCAAGAATATTTCCTTATCGCTCGCATGGGAATTTGGGCCTCGGTCACTAGACGTATCACAGTCAATCCTATGATTTGTATTCTCCCCGTATAATGTGTTAAAGGACGGACACGATTACTAACACAGCAACTGTTGACGTGTTAGTAGTATATGTTGTGCTGTTTTAAATAAGTCAACATCATAGGCTAACGTTATACAACGAAAAGTCACATGTCCCATACTTAGAACTGCATAGATCTATTGTGGCTACCTCCCCCAACCCCAGGAATGGATGAAGTGAGAAAACAGATTGCAACCCGCAGGCAAAAAGGTCACAGAGACGCGCGAAGGTGTGTGTGTGTGTGTGTGCGTGTGTGTGTGTGTGTGTGTGTGTGTGCGCGCGCGCGCGCGTGTGTGTAGTGTAGTGTAGTGTAGTGTAGTGTTTAACGCCCACTTTTACTACATATGGCACCGCAGGCGCTGACACTGATGATACATGGAATGAAGATGGAGCATCGGTGGAATGAGATGGCGGGGGAAACCGGAGAACCCGGAGGAAACCCGCCCAGCGCCGTTTTGTCCACTACAAATCCAACATACGGTTGCCTGAGTTCGAACCCGAGCCGCTTTGGTGAGAAGGGAATGCCCTAACCTCTCGGCTACGGCGCGGCCACGGGCGAAACTCCCTAATGAGTTCCAGGCTTGAAGACCTCTCCCACTGCTTCAGCTGCCTCAATCATCCGGCATGCGGCATTGGGGTAAGTAGATAACCCTTCGTGCGTTAAAAGAGTTGCGGAACGCGTGATTCCTATCAAGCGGGCGCCACTGGCGTAGGCGAACTATGTTCTGCTTGTAGGACAAGAGTGGTGTGAGGCAGTTCCCAAGGCTTGAACTATCATATATAACCAGGTATAGCAGACAATTCCAGTCTGAATATTTTCCACTTTATTTACGACTTTATTTTCCAAGGAATAAACACATTCTTGTATATACTGCCATTGTCTGACATCTGCCGATTAAAGATTCATTATTGTTATTGTTATTAGTATTGTTATTAGTATTGTTATTATTATTATTATTATTATCATCATCATCATCATCATCATCATCATCATCATCATCATCATCATCATTATTATTATTCATACCTCTATCAATATTATAATTATTTTTGTTATTATTTTTATTAGTGTGTTTCTTAGCCTTATTGCGTTCAACATTGTTATTGTTAGTTATTGTTATTATTTTGTGTAGTTATTACTGGTATCAAAATTATTAGTTCTATTTTAGTTAGTTTTAGTATTATCATTTTCATTATTCTATTAATATTTTTGTTATTGTTATAGCCTATTATACTACCATTTTCATCATTATTATCATCAAGCGCCACTGTTGTGGTGACTTCCTTCATAGTATAGGTGTCCAAAATGGTGCCCCTGTTGATTGATACAGTGTTCCAACTGCCTTCTTGTACCCATATGAACGTTTCTGAGAACTGAAAGTGTGAGAGATGCACGTTCTTCAACATAATTTGACGTAAGGTCATTACATTGAGGGGATTTGTTTCAAACGCAACATTCTTGATGACTCCAGTGTCCAGAGCACAACTAACTGAAATGGACCATTACAGGTTCATAACAGTTAGGACGTGCACCATTTTGTTGGTAACAATGTTGTACCACCATGGTACAGGAACCTCATCAAGAAAATCCTGAAGCTCACCTTGCAGGAATTTCACATGCCGTGGCCTTCTAAGTTTGGCTAAAGGAAAGACACTACTACTACATCTACGAGGACGACGAGGACCATAAAAATAATAAGAAACGAAGAAGTGTGAATGAGAACTTATGGCAATTTACAATCTGTAATCCGTAATGTTAGACAATGGCAGCGTATAAAAGAGTGAGTTTATTCCCTAGAAAAGTTCCTTTAAGTAAAGTGGAAAATATTTAAAGGCTTATTGTCTATTATCACAGGCTGCGTACGATAGCTCAAGCCTTGGGAACTAGATCACATCGCTTGTCTTCTCTGACAAGTAGAACAAAGTTCACTCAGACCATTATCGCTCATTTCATAGGAATCGTACCGTTGCGCTCTGCAACTCTTTTAACGCACGTACTTACCACAATGCCAGATGAGATGGGCCACCTGGTGTATTATATTGGTGTATACAAAGGTTATTATTTTTGTCATTTTTGCAGCATGAGCTTTATTCCTAAAACCTGTGATGAATTCCATCAAGTTATTTAACATCTGTAGATTTTCCTTTCCTTTTTCATTTGTATTTTAATCTATACTGAATAGCTTATTAATTTAAATATTTAATGGCTTTAAGAATATTCCACAAACTGTCAACCTATGAGATAACGAAACTGTCTAAAGTTATTAGTATACATTTGGGCTGCAAGGATGTAGAGGCCGAGTTTATCAGGAGAAAGCGAGCGACCGACTGGCCGGTTGAGAAGATAAAGGAACAAAGAGAATTTACGTATACGAGTAGCGCTTTCTAGATCCATCGAAATGTCCTCCTCCCTTTCACCCCCGAAAATGCTAAATCTCTCTCGAAAACTCTAGTAGCTATTTACAAGCGAGCTGCTGACGAGTATATCACATCAGAGAGCACCTGCTGTCTCATTCACTAAATGTGTTGGTTCTACGAGTGATTTTACTATGAAACTTGAGACACAGTGACTGCTGGTCTGCGGGAGATTAGAGATGCATTGTGTTTGACGCACCATCAATGGAAGCTGAGAAAAGAAGAGGCTACTTTGCGCTTATTTTATTAACCGCTAGTCGCGAGGAAAAGTGAAGTGGCAGTGAAAACAGTACAAAGACATATTGTAATATATCCATCTACCAATTATAGCCATAAAGGATTAAAGTCCAATTCACTGAAACTGTTTAAGAAGTCCCTCTATGCAAACCCATATCAATATGTAATGTCACATAGGCCAGGATGTTCCACGTTCGTAAGTTTGAGTGTGAGTACACGCGAGTACGCAGCAGCGTTGCGCGGAGCACGGCTGTAGAGGGAGTGACGGCGAAGGATGATGTCA
Source organism: Tenodera sinensis (assembly GCA_030765045.1). Classification (NCBI taxonomy): domain Eukaryota; kingdom Metazoa; phylum Arthropoda; class Insecta; order Mantodea; family Mantidae; genus Tenodera; species Tenodera sinensis. Next base: position 64,789,837 of record CM060964.1, read on the forward strand.
GTACGCCACAGGGCAAAGGTCATAGCAACCCCAATAGTTCTCCATTGTAGGTCCCTGCCAGTACCTATCGCGCAATGAGAGCAACTTACACAAGACCAGAGCTGTTCTGTATGTTGCAGGCTTACTCACGCAAGGTGGCGAGTGCGTCGCTGTTCACTGGTAAGTAGCTCGCCTGGAACACATTGATATAGGCAGATAAACTAATGAAACCGTTGAGCGAAACCTCCAACTATAATGGGGCCATACAATGTTCCTCTTTATGAGAAAACCATGGGGATAAGTGCAGTAATAAAACTTACGTTTCATCCAACAGATGCATTAAATCTTTCATCACTGCAATAGAGTTTTTCGATGCACTGAGACTAATTTTCTGAGAAAATCCTAACAAAATTTCTTCCATTATTCAGCTGCGGTGAGGGTAAATGAACAAGCATTGTAGTAAGTACTACTACAAACAATAAACATTTTTTGCCAAAATAAATATTTACCAACTAGCTAATTCAATATCAGACGTGTAACAATTTTGATGCAAACTGAATGAACGTAGAGAAGCAGGATGAAGCGAGCAATGTACCCTCATTAATTAAAAATGTATTGTTTATACGCAGGATTCGTTACGTCTTGCTGCTTGAAAGAGGAAACAAGCTAAAAGAACAAAGAAGAAACACGAGAAATAATAAGGCTGCAAAGCAAAATATAAGCTGAAGGCAAGCAAAATTGAGTAAAATAATGGAAGAAAAGTATATTTGTTTTGTTGTGTTGTTCTATTTTTTTTTTATTTCATTTAGAAGCAAAATACGTAAAGATACTTTTACATGACCGAGAAACTTATTTTTCTATTTTTTCTTACATGTGAAGGAACATTGCAGTTTTCTTACTCAAACATTGTGTAGGTTTAAATTTCGAAATTGGATCTGTAGGAGTTCAAGCAATCTAATCAATAGGCATTGAAACTTGGATAGCAATGAAAATCATACTGTTGTTTACAATACAATGTCCCGTTGCCGTTCTACATAAGAATCGTAGATATGCCACCTGAAAATAACAATGTACATGTACTGCATATCAAGTATTTACGCTTAGCCCACATGACCTGTGACCTCGAACGCACCTCCTCGCAATTCAGTCAGTGTTTATGTGAAAATTGTCGGAGATTTTTTTGAGACTTATAGAAAATATATTGCAGTGCACTGCACTGCTGATTCTGCAACCATAAGCTCGTAACATAAAGAAGAAACGAACTAACAAATACACGTAAGTCAATGAACACTGTAATTCACAATGAACACTATTTGCATTACGAATATTATAGATATACATTTGTTATACTCCGTAAATGTGATTGTAAATTATATTGTAATACAATAAAAAGCGTTAAAATTTAATGTATAACAACATCAACGTCCCTGCATTCCACATAGATACTGTTGTTGTTTACATTCTCGCGGAACCACAACACCCACCTTTTAAAAATTAATTTTGTCTTAGGCTAGCTGTGTAACAAGTACTGCGCTTACAGATTTCACAGACCTTCAATATCCAGAACACAGTTTGAGAGAGACTTTGGAAGCACAGGTGTCGTTTAAACCGCTGTCTGTTGCTGAGATATGGGATATTGTCAAGTTCAGACCTGAAGGCCTTGGTGGACAGGTAACTTCACCGACACACCTGTTAGAAGCCTCTATTGAAGTATTCGAGGTATTGAATTCTAGGTTCAGCAGCTACACCCATGACGTCATCAGCATGCTATGGCACATTTTAAAATGAACACCCAGTATATGTATCTTGCTGAGAGTATAATTATATGTCAGTTTGCCTGCGTAAAATTGGTTTCCATAGCACATTACGTCTCCTTGGAAACGCTTTGTATATTTTAGTATGTGTTAAATGTTAACTGTATGCGTAACCATAGGTACAAAGAGCGTCAAAGAAAATCTCACTGCATTTTGCGTCTATGACACACTATTTATCGTTGTAGGAGAGCATGGCTATTTCTGTGGTTGCTTTAGGCCACGGTGCAGGTGTGCCACTCCTGGTAAATAGTTACGCCAATAATCACAACAAAGTTTTGAAAATGGCGTAGAAGCGAAATATTTGTTTGCGCTTTCGATCGTATTGGCTAAAAGAAAAAGAGGTGGAGTGAGTGCGTTCAGTGTGTCTAACAGACCTCTTATCATAATCGGTAGCCATACCTTATCGGCTAGTACCGGACACGCCTTTGATGGGGTTAAAATCAAAGGGGGAAACTTGATGAACGTCCAGGTTAGTGGTAAATCTCTCGCCTCAAAAGACCCCAAAAATATACAAAATCCACTGAAGGCTTTCTTTTGTGCAGTTTGTACAGGATAACACGTGGAAATAAATACCACAGAATGTATGTTATGGTACCTATAAAAGAGCAGGATATCATTTATGTATAGAGCGCCATTGTGAAGCTTGCAGAAATTACATGACATATTGCATGTTGATGCCTAAATACGTTTAGATAACGCAGGGTAGTACGTGATGAATGATTTCTATTTGCAATTTAAATCGCTAGGGCTTTCTCTAAAATTTAATATATTTGTCCTAGTAGACGAATGTTTTATGATACTGCTGGGTTTTAATCAGTGATTAAACAGTACTTTGATAAATATCTCTCTAGCTTTAAACCAAGAGAAACAGATTCCAATGTAAAATACATTCCAATGTACAGCAAGCTGTACATACAAACTACATCATCTGAGTGGAAATAAATACCCTTATTGTATCCATATTCAGACACACATGCCAAACAATGAGTAATTCTGAATAGAGGCAATATATTAGGGTACAGGTAAGTTTTATCCTATGCTCTACAAGTTCTTGTCCGTATTGCAGCAAAGTTACCGCCACGTCACTAGCAAAGTATTGTAACAAAAACGACAATTCGACGACATGAGTTTGGCAAAGACGACACAAGTCCAGTCCAGTTACATTTTTCTGACTCCTGCACAAACACACAGTTCACTTCTACCGACACTAACAGTCTTCAGTCTTTCGTAATATTATAATTCCCAATTGTCTTCTTCTCATAACAGTGACAGCATTTTCAGCCTATCTTCACTTTCTCTGTCTCTCAAACAGCTGCCCTTGACGATATCACTCAACACTCATTCGTCACTCACTTACTCCTCCACGACGAGCCGGTACACACGCAGCTGACACACACACACACACACACACACACACACACACACACACACACACACACACACACACACACACACACACACACACGTACGCACGCACGCACACACACAAATTAAAAGCTGAACTGAACTGACTCCCGAAGACTCATGTCTATAAGTCACTCTACCCGTTGCTTCGCATCCTTATATAGCCAGGATGACGTAACGCGGTCGTCTCTTGAGCTTTTGCAAACATGCCGGCTGCCAGAAAATTCTCGAATAATCTGGAAACCCTTAGTGTTGCCACTTTGATTGTTGTCGCGTGTTTTCTCGAGTGAGTGGTTTGGGGAAGCTTGACCTTGAGCGCCCTTATTATGCGTGTCGCTAGTGGGGTCAGCTTGGCCCCGACCATCACTTGTAGAGCGCCGAGGGTGGCGTCAGATTAGCTTTTGATTGTATTCACTGCAAGCATACACGCACAAGGAACTCCGAAGACCTCAAATATTTAAAAACTTTTCATGCAGGTTATAGGTTTTTAACGGAAAAGGAGATATTTTGTTTTCCTAACGAAACTGCTGATTGCCAGAACCATAACAGCCCCGCCGATGTGTCAGTATGTCGTCCAACAAAAGGTTTTATATGCCAGTAAATCTAGTGACATGAGGCCATTGCTTTTAAGCACACTTGAAAACCATCAGTTTAGTCCGGGTTTGAACCCAGGACCTTGGAATCAATAGCCAGGCGATTAAGCAGCTCAGTCACGCTATAGTTTATACAACGGAGGGGGACGACACCTCAAGCACTTTGTGATACATCGGGGCTACCTCCCTCAAGATGAAGGGATACATTAAAGAACCACAGAAGGCTACAGGCCACAGTCAGACAGACTATATAGACGTATGGAAGCCCCTATCAGTTCTGAGCTCGAAGACCGGTCCCACTGTTGGAGCTGTGTACAATGGACAATGAACGATCCGTCGACCAAGCAGACCTCTAGTGCCCACTGACAGTGCTCATTTCTTTGAGCAAGCATCCGCTCCATTTTTCCGGCTTCACCATATCTAGCCTTGAAGGATACCCGAAAGATGGAGTAAATAGAATGAAAGAGAAGTGATAGAAAGGAAATCATGATTGATGAGAAATCACCTCAGTATTCGCCTACCCACCAGGGAAAATAACGGAAAACTCTTATAAGACTTCGTGGTTAGCACATTATTGAACCCTGAACCTCCCGAATGCGAGGCTCACAGGTTATCGCGGAGCCATTTGTCTCATTAAAAACGTTAGTTCATAAAACATTGGGAAAAAAAAAAAAAAAAAAAAAAAAAAAAAAAAAAAAAGCTCAGCTGTTCTCATTTTTCTCCGTTGTGATTTGGTTCTCTCAGCCATGTGCCCAATGGCTCTTCTTTATATTCAGATCACGAATTGGATTGCTTGCGCAACGCAGCTCCCTATACTGATGTGCTCCAGAGGTTCTCCTGCAGTTGCTATATCTTTAAAGTTATGTTTACCATACTAGTCCTCTTCTCTGCTTGCACCTCACTGAAGAAGATCTGGGACACGTCGAACTGGGACAAGAATTTTCTAGCTAACCAGCTGAATTAGATGACAGAAAAGTAATGAGAATTTCCTAATGTTAGTTCTGGCTCAAAGCATAGGCACCAATACGAAGATACGCAGTTCAACTGCAGGCCATGGCTCACATTTTCAAATCGTTTTTATTTTCCAAAGCAGATGTACACACGTTTAATGTGGAAGAACAATTAGTGATTCTTACTTTGTGCAACAATTTCTGGCTGGCTTTCAAAGTAAGATTTTCATCCTCAATTTATTCATTGTTATCTTCAAGGAAAACTGAATCATTAATGGAATTCTCCATCACGCTGATATTACGCCAAACATTTTCTTGGCACAATGCGTAGAGTTGTATGAAAGAGGTTAACATTTATTTTAACAACTCTAACTTACTGAGACTGAAACTGTAGTCTTGTGCCATGCGTTTAACACAATGTTAACATGTTTTATCCTAGTCTGTGCTATTTTATCTAATGGTTTGTTTCACTTGTATGCAATTGGTAAATCGTGCATGGAATCTTCGAATCATGTCATGCAGTCTTGTAGGAGATGAAAATTCATAGTCAACCTCCCTTGTTATTTAGACGGGAGTGGTAAATCATGTGCTTCAAAGATAATTCCAGTAACATGTATTTAATATGTACGGTCCAGGACACGTAAACATCCCGGTCCTTCTGGTTTCTGTAGTGTTTTCTTTGTTTAGTGTTGGCAGAGACTCTTTATCAGCCGCCTCCATAGCGCAGTGGTAGTGTGCCTGACTCTGGCGCGGAGTTTCCGAGTTCGATCCCCGCTACCGGCATGGGGATTGTTCCCCCGCTGAGAGGTTTGGTCTGGGGTGCACTCAGCCTCATTAGGTCCCTGGGGGGGGGGGCCAATTGAGGGGCTAATTGAATGAACAAGTAGCGGCCCCAGATCGCGAAGAGCGCATATCCGACCGAGTGGGGCTCCGGACGCTAACCACGTCCCATCCTTCAATTCTGCAATCCACTCACCATACCTGTTGTGGGCAGAGGTAGGAGACGCAGTGGCCAGGCGGTAGGTCTTGGCCCGCTTAGGGCTGTTGCGCTGGGGTGCTATTATAGAAACTCTTTATCACTCGTGTTCCACTCCTAGATGGGCGGAGAGCGGGGAGGATCACGGAAGCATTTCACCTAAGTAGCTGAAAGACATGCTTCTGAACGAACCTTAGTTTGATTCAAATATTACCCTTTTAGCACAGGTCGGTTTCAGTCTTAGGAACGAAGGAAAAGAGCAGAGTAAAGTAAACATTAAGTAGAGTGCTAGAACAAAGAAAGGTTTTGAGGCTGTGCGTGGTTGAGGCGGTTTATTATTTCCTTTCCTACATAAACCGCGGTGCGTCATATCAGCGCGTTTCCATACAGTTGATTGTACATATAACAGTATGGAGTAATCCACCAAAAACTATTTTAAATTTCCATAAACCACGCCATAAATCGCCTTATAAATTAAATCCCTGTGAAGTTTTATTGGAGAAGTTTAGTCTGAAATAACCCGTTTCCTATCATTCACATATCAGAGCTCTCAGAATTTTTTGTAGAAAGCCATCGAACACTATCTCTATTTGGACCACGATTGATTACCAGGGCATTCTCTTGTAACGCGCCTTATTAATTATCTGCAAGAATTAGTTTTCACATTATGTTACCTATGCTCAAAACTATATGGCGGCATTATTAACAAAGAACAGTAACAGAGCTAGGTAGCACATACTAATACACAATGTAAAGCGACAGCTGAGTATAATACGGCCAGTCCTCATGCTCTCCAACTGACCCCAACTCACTAAGATACATAATCGCACCGACCTGGCGGTCGAAACGTTATCATTTCAAGGGAAAGCAGCCGCGCTCTACCGGCCACTAGTTGTATTAACAACCCTATATTATACTAAAGTAATAGAGTAGTCGAGCTGCAGAGGTAATGCTAAATTTGTAAGTACCAACTTAAAAAAAAATAATAAATAAATTAAAAAAAAAAAAAAAAGAAAAAGAAAACGCGCTTCCCGTTACGGAACACATTTTAGGCACGTCGGCATATATTAAGTTCTAGAGACAAGACGGTAAATGTGGCTTATAAGTCGTGTACATATGTGGTTAAACCATTATTTACTTATTCATCATAACGAGCATCAGATTTTTGTAAAAAAAAATTCCAAATGGTTTAATATGGTATATCTGCACATACTGACTTCACTTGCCCTATTACGATACGCTGTGTAATAAGTATCTCTCCCTCTCCCTCATTCACTCTCTGACACATTCGCACACAAGTATCAAGAAGTCTGCTCAATTGTAAAACAATTGCGATATCTCGCGGAAAATAGTGCAGGATTCCTTCGAAGACACAAAAACCTTTCAGTTGTGGAAACAAGAACGTTATGGAAGTTGCTCCTTTCTGCGGAAAAATTGTGCTGTTCCTCAATGGTTTGCAAACCAATGATACTATTTCGGTACTAAATCTGCCACTCAATGGGATTTACGCTCATCCAGTTTCACAATGAACGACAGATACAGAACAAAATTGTTATGGGTATGATATGATAATATATCGTTTAGTGCATTTTTCTTTTCTTTCTTTTCGGCTTTTCTCTTTTCTTTTCCCTTTGTTTAATCGTGTGTTTTTTACGGGGGGGGGGCGGGGGGGGGAGGCGGAAAAAATACTTATTTAGATAAACTTGAAAAGCAAAATTTTAACTAAATATAAGTTTTCATCCTAAATGTTGGATCCGTTTCCGTGACGATACCTTTATATCCTGGCTTGATTGTTGGAAATGACCCATTAACAGAGAAATTATGGCCAAAATAAGGTTTAGAGTAATTGAGACTGTTACGCGTAAAATCGCGTTTTTTTCAGGAATGACGTATATAGATAAACTTAATAAGCAAAACCCTGTCTGAATACAACATTTGATCGAAATCGTTAGAGCCGTTTCCAAGTTGCGCGGAATATATTTATATACAAGAACTGATCGTTTAAATATATAAGATTTATGTAAACAAAACTTTCGCCATACGTAATGTCAAATATGTATTATTTCATATGTCATCCGTAGACGGTAGATACGTGTGCAAAAAGCCGCAAGTTTAGTGCACATGGGTTCTACTGTTGCTGTTTCACAGGTACGCAGCTGCAAGCGTCTGTGCATATACGACGGCTACGCGGTACCAGATACGTCATTCATTCTCCGTGCCCAACTAACCTATATCAGTTGTGACTGCACTCGACTCCGCGCTCTAGTCATCAGTGTACACCACTAGTACTACCGTACCTATATAAAAAGGGCGGGCGTCAAACACACTAAGAAGAATAAAGTAAAAGTCATATTTGAAATTTCTGTAGAAATGGCCAAGTTTGCCACTGGAACAATAAACTCCATGTGTGCGTGTGTGTGCGTGTACGTTTGCGAGTGTGTGGATATGTGGGTGGGTGTGTGTGGGTGTGTGCATGTGTATGTGTGTGGTTGGGTGTGTGTGGTTGGGTGTATGTGGGTGCGTGCATGTGTGTGTGAGTGGGGTTGGGTGTGTGTGCGTGTGCATGTGCATGTGTATGTGTGGGTGGGTGTGTGGGTGGGTGTGTGGATGGGTGTGTGGGTGGGTGTGTGGGTGGGTGTGTGGATGTGTGGATGGGTGGCTGGGTGGGTGGGTGGGTGTGTGTGCACGTGTGCGCGTGTGTGCGTGTGTGCGTGTGTGCGCGTGTGCGCGGGTGCGCGCGTGCGCGCGTGCGTGTGTGCGTGTGCGCGTGCAGAGGAATAGCCACGCGTTTTATGTCTGTCTCTTAATCAGTAACGCATAGCTACTTATGCTCCCGAGAAACTTCTACGGCTGTGTTGAGTAACTCAACTTCTAACGTCAAGCCCAACCAGTCACTAATGGTCCATAAATATTTCAGCTTCTCATTATGTTACGGAAGATAAGGTACCTATCATTTGAATTGCAATAAAACTTCGCCAACTTCGTTGACGTGCGCAGACGTTTAATGGGTTGGTAAAAACAAATTAATGACGCATTGATTTATAAGAGGTATGCAATTGAGGGAAAGTATTCACCGCGATCCTTCATCACCTCGAATGGAGTGTTAAAGGTGTGTTGGACACTACTGGCAGGCAGAGAAAACTGGAGGGGATAGGTCCATTTCTACATACGGCAAGAAATCTGAGATCCCGAAAGAGTGATGGGGCAAGCACTGTAAGCAGAGTTAAATGTACTGACTGGGTATTAGTACTATATATTAGTTTGTTGTTTTGCGTCATTCTCATTATTGTTAGTGTGCCATATTTGTTTATCTTTGTTCGTTTAATATAATAGGGTACAATACTTCATGATAGCACGTTTTATTTTTATTTTCATGTAAGTTTTCTGACATTTATAACTATATTTATTATTTTGTGTATTATAGAACCATGTACAGGCTGCGGAACCCTGCAATTATTAGGGATCAATGTATATATGCTTTCAGATAAAAGTAATATACACTAGATCATTGATTCCTTCCTTCATTAATTCATAATAGTGTTAGCCTACATTTGAAAGGCACGGTGAAACCAGCTACTCTGAAAAAGCAAGCTTGTGCTGCGTTTTTAATGCCCTGGCTTTTACAAGCGGCATATGCAGATGTGAAAGAACAGAGCAATTCATGTACTTTATGCCTCTTATCAGCGAAGAACGAACGTGTGACAACACTAGGAGCTTTCAGCTATTGGGATGAAGGTACAAGACGTGCTAGGGGCAAGTGATAAGTGTGAAATACGACGAACGGCTTCACTGAGCAACTGTGTTACACCATGCAGAAACAGCGATATCGCAGAAAACTGACTTTAGTGATGTCAGAACAGAAATACTCCCGTGCTTTGACTGATATATTTAACACGTGCTTTTAATTAACTATTTATATAGTCACTTTTAATGCCTTTGATTTAAAATACTCTTTAGAGTTTGAATTTAATTATATAAACATACAGAATAAAACCCCCCCAGAAAATTATTGTTTTGTATTATATATGAAGCACATTTGAAGAGTATTCAAACTCAAAATATCGATTTTTATATGAGTGTCGACGTATCTTTTGAAGATGTGCAAGTATTCTTGTGTTTGTAATTTAATATTTAAATAAAAACTTGATACTATATATCATAGGATTTAAGTGACATGATGGCCGTCCTTGGTGATTCAGGAGGTCACGTGTTCATACCCGGCGGAGGGTTCGAACCTTTATACAGTTATCGCTAAACGAGATGATCGCAATTTACCTCCACATGGGTAGAGGGTGACGTCATTGTGCGGGTAAAGTGCCAGCACAAAACACATTGCCTGCAGTGCATATTGTCTCTCGAATGCACAGAATAAAATGCCTGCAGCACGAAAGTTGAAATATTCACGTATTGCTGAACTTGTACAAGAATTTGGGAATGACTGTTTTACTGCAAATGTTGAGTCCAAACCCCACAACCTTTTGTTTCCTTTATGAAGGTTTAGTTCACAGTGGCGTAAAAATCCTTAGCAATACTTCCTTTGGAAGGGAAGTAAAGCAGGTGATCTGGTGTTGTAGGTTTGCGGCACGTAAAAGAACCTCAAGACTAACAAAAATACCTTATAAACAAAACTAAACCGTCTTTCTCGCCCAGTATAAAATTGGACACTGAGATCCATAGCAGTTACAGGGCGTCCATTAAAAATTGGCAATATGACTTTTCAAAATGGACCTACACATGTATCCCATTAGAGTTTCAGTGTTTCGTAATTTTTTTATATTGAAATCTGATATAAATACTAGCTAGTGCAGGTTTTAACAGAATGGAGTTTGAATTCCTATTCATATTATAATCGCCTCAAACGCTCGAGTTAGTGAAAGGAAAACAGCATTTCTATGATGTACTCCAGGCAAGTCAACTTCAATCCTGTTTCTCATAACTGTGCCCCGCTGACACGTACTTCCGCGGTCCCTTTCGTTTCCCTTTTCTTTAATCGACTAAAGCACATTTTAAACAGCTATGCATGGAAAAGAAACCATGTGAAATTCTAGGTTAAAAGCAATGTAAACTCTGTCATGATGGATTCACGTAACTATATTATTCAAGAAACAGTTTACCACGAAGAATCCTCCTACATTTACGTTAACAGTTTACGTGCATTCCAGATGCATTGACCTTGTTAACTGTGAATTTCATTGATACCTTTATGTAAATGTAAATTTAACAATTGTATTAGAATATGTAAGGATAAATGATCGTGAAAAGTGAGGTATTAGTTTGACACAACAATGACCTGATACGACTAGAAGCTGTTCGTTGATGCAGCTCTTTGATGCAACTTACCTAAGCCGCACGTTGATGCTCCCATATGAAGGCAGTACATGCCCCACGTTGATGTGATGGTTTCAAACTATTGTTCCAAAACGACGCTGGTTGATTATACAGTAGTGATTTCTTTTGGGTACCAATGAAAATTCTACCTTCACGATGTCTTGAAGTCCTCAGCTGTTTCCTTTGCTGGCTATAGCTCGAACAATGAGATTCCTGTCGCAGGGTACGCGTGGATATGGTTTACAGAAAAGAGGACGCCGATTCCTGACTTAGAGAATTTAATGAACGTTTCAAGTGATTGAAAAATGAAAAATTGCCGACTGATAGCAAAAATGTAATTACTCACTAGTTAAGTATAACTTGTATGTTATATGCAGACTTACATAAATGTACTCTCCGGCGGTATTGTAAATCACAACGGTTGTTTCCAGTAAGCGCTTCATCTTAGTTTTACTACTTAGGCACAAACAATGGAACTCAATTTCGAACAACAAACCCGTCCAGACACTCCAACGAACACAGAAGAACTGACATCTATCCAAGCAAACCTGATGCTGATACTAATGATATCCCCCTTTCTCTTTAAATCATTTCAACTCCCCATTCATAGCCACTAATGCCATGCTGCAACCCATTCTCTACAATTTCAAGATCTCCTGATTTTCACTGTGACTTCGTCCATAAAATTTTCAGAAATCCACGAGATTCTCAGGTACCAACATGGTCGTTAGTGTGACAGCCCGGCTACCTTGCGTTAGTTACGCGAATCTAACTACTCTGTAAATTCCACAAGTTGGCCCAAGGAATACAGCCCTTCGATAATGATCTACTTAGTTATCTGGCAACCAAAATTAATTCTCCTGTCTGACAAACTTTAAACATTCTAACGTTATACAACTTATTCTTCTGATACTAATAGTTAACGTGATTGTATTTGTTTGGTTTCCCTATCAATTCTTATCGATAATTAATGATTATAACTGTTTATGAATTTTATTAATTTAATTTTAAAGATGTATTTCCTGGATCCATAATATTGGTATCAAATCTGCTCTACAACAGCAACCAATGTGAGCTGATAGTGCACGTGATATTTAAGAGATATGGATGCAGTTATATGATAGGGTTTAGTAGCCTGGGCTTTTTCTTTCCGTTTTTATTCATTTATTTAACAACATGGTGCGTTACATTTAGTTGTGTCACATGCACTAGAAATATTTTTAATCAATTTACAATAATAATTGCACATCAGTTGATCATAAACCATACTAAAACCTTCCTATGTTTTCTATGATTTTATTCTTATTGTGTTATTGCTTTTGTCTTTATCTTTATTATTATGCACATTAGTTGTTGCTAATTTTTCCAAGTTTGATTTTCAAAAATCACATGGATAGTTCTAAATATTTGTTTACTAAGCAATTGTAGCTGTGGACTAAGTTTTTCCTATTGTTCATTTGATTGTGCATAATATTTCGCTCTTTTCTCAATGGTTTACATTTGCGCTGTGCAATTTGCATGACAGATTGGAAGAACAAAGGAGTTCCGAATAATTTTGGGACGGTGGAGTTTCGATTTTAAAATCCTACGTGTTGATGTAATTGCTGTTACTTGAGCTGTTGCCATAATTTTGTTTGAGTCGCTAGTAGGAAGAATGGCTTACATATAGTTGCCTTTGTAGTGTTGCTCCATTCCATCCACCATTCATCCATTACATTTTTCTTTAGATATAAATTATCTCGCTTCTCGGTACCTAATCATAATCAATGACCCGTGTTTCTGTTGTTGGTTGCTTCTTTGGCGCGGTTATCCGTAAGCTCATTTCCTGTAATTCCAATACGAGCTTATACCCATTGAAAAAGTAGTTTCCACTTCCCGCTACCCAGGACCCTTAACTTGTTGGTTTATTTGTTCAGTGGTCATGTCATGTTGGAAATTATCATTTAGAAGCTGCAGCATTCCTGCACTATCTGCGAAAAAAGCTGCTGTACGATAACATTTCTGGAATTCTTTGCTGTATTGAAGGTTTCTGCCATGTTCAACATGGCTATTCTTTCTGCCTGCCTTTTATAACACCTATCATACAGTTAGTATGGAATGTCAATATATCTTTTTTAAGTATTATAGCTGATGATCCGAGCTTTCCATTGACTTTACTATGGTAGACGTAATATATAATGGCGGCTGATAGCTGACTATTACTATACTCCTTCTTGTTGTACAAATAAATTGTGTGGACACAAGTACTACTCATATGAGTGACTTTACAGCGTGATTAACTACACAACACCGAAAGGCGTGGCAAGCCTACAATTGGATGTTGTATCTAGCTACCCGTCATTGGATTTTGCGTCAGTCATACCATGAGTAGCCTTACTGTTCTGAATTACTGCAACTGTGAACTTGAATTTATAGAACTGCGCCGCCATTTTTCAAAATCATCATTCCAAGAAAATTTGTTTTCAACTACGCTACTTAATTGCTATACAAGGAAGATCTATTTTGTACAGGTGATTTTTATATGACGTTAAATTTTTAGTTATATTCCAAATTAGATAATCAGGCATTATGTATTTTTATTTTCTTTTTTAATGTACTCTCCTGATTGTATTCATTTTCTTACAAACATTAATTTGAATTGCTTCTTTGTAATTGAAAGCACAGATATTTAATACGATTATCTCTCATAATAGCAATGCTTTTGATTTGGTGAAATGCAGGAGAATTCAAAGAAAATTTCCAGAAGATAATTTGGTGTGGACTCTTAAGTACGTTTCCTAACGAAGTAATCTGCACAGAGTTCCAAGCTGCGAATTCTGAAGTCACGATTTACAGCAGCAAATAGATTGATTGATTGCAGTTCGTGCACAAGTTGTAGTGTTGTAAGAACGTGGATTTGAAATGGAACACCTCAAGTTATTCATTGTGTATCTTTCATTATTATCTTACTACAGCTTGTGTATAAAATTAACACCGAAGAAGTAGAAATTTAACCATTTAGCGCATAAAACCTTTACAACTCTGGAACATAGAACAGAAATGTAAAATAAAGCGGACAATAATATAGTAGGATGCTTGCATATAAAATAAAAGCATACAGCTTAAGGGGAACATGTAAAGTTATTGTATCCTCAATTTTAGATAATTATAAGCAAAAGTCTTCACATATCCGTAATAAATGTAGAAATTATAATTACTACATCAAAAGTAATCGAGTATTTCCACGCTGTGGATATCAACACACATAAGTTAATTATTAGATTAATTTTAATGTACATATATTTATTTAGCATTCCAGTAATTTAATATTTTATACTACCCCATCTGTATATACAGAACTCGTGATTATTCTTTTATTTCTTTATTCATCATCCCTTTCTTCTCTTAGCCTTAATTAAAATGCGTATTTAATCTTCTTTTACCTACCAAGTATTTCAGGCCGTGTAGATTTAATATCTCTGCTGAATACACAAAACATGGGACATTTTATTTCCTACGTTGTGAATTCTTACGGTGTAGAATATAAGACAGATAAGAGCAATATCCAGAGACCACCTACAATTCGGGAAACCCTGGAAGAATTTTCTGACAATGTGTACACAATGTAGATAGAATGCCCTTCTATATTTGTTTGTAAGAAATGCAATTATAAGAAAAAGTGTGTACGATTCCGCCAGGTGCTCTGGTGGCTGAGTGGCTAAGCCTTTGTGTATGTTAATTACAACTAACTCGATTTAAATTGCTACTATACTAAGGATTTTTTCTCAAGTGAAATTAAGATACGGCATTCGTACTTAAGCGGAGACAAGTGGTGAAAACTGCCCAAATTGACATTCCTAAATGTTTGTGCAGTAGTATTAATTGAGATTTGCCCATTTAGTTTTGTATATAATCAACGTAGGAAAGATAATTTTACTTCAAGTATGTTTTTTTTTTAAAACTGGTACTACATTTTCTACTCCGAAATATGCAACACTGCAACACTTGACAGAAAATAAAGAATAACTCCTACTCACTTTGGGATACAGGGGCAAACTTAAGCCCGGGCCTGACGAACTGTACTCACCAGCTGTGAAGAACCTATTCCCCCTTCCTTCATGACCACGAAGGCGGAAAACTTGGGAAAACCAAAGGGAGAAAACCGATTCCTTCTAATGCGTGTGTATGTAACCTACTGTCATTAATGAGGGGAGGGACTACTTTGTTGGCACCTTGGTAGTAAGGTTCCTCAAGCCTGCTTTAGCCCATGTTAAGGTAAAGAATTTGCTACATATTTTTAATATTGTTAAATATGAGAATCTGTGTGCTCAAGCCATGGCTTGGTTTCCTTGTTTAATCCATTTTTCCTTTAGACGGCTCCTTCTGTGAATGTTATTGTGTAATATAAATGGCGCCTGTCCTCAGAAACCATTGAAGATAGCTACATTCTTATTTAGGGTGGTAAAAATAAGTTATAAGTTATGTTGTGGATCTAGTTTGTAGTCAATGTTATCTTGGTACTTTTTGACAACATAAGTGTTGATCCAGTTTGTCTAAAAGACGCTACGTTTAAGAAAATAATCTTATCCTCCTTAATAAATTGATTGCATAAAAATTAAATCAGTAAATTCAGACGGCAAGCATCTTATATCCTGTAAACATTTTAGTGTTATATCTTAAAGACTTTGAGATAATGAGTCATGGAATTAGCAATACATTGGTGTGCTAGGGCTTTCAATCTCCCCAAACACATGAGCACGCGCGCACACACGCACATAGCTGAATTACAACAAAGACAAACTGGTCGTACTAGTTTTCATAATAAATGCTCCAAGAATGAGGGAAGGAGTATTATCGAAGTGCTGATATGCCGATGTTAATTAATACTTTTACTTTTCTTCCATTTAAAATGTTAATCAATTTCAATAGATTTTGAGAGCAAAGGCGAAATTAAATTTCATATGAACCTTAAAATCCCATTAGCATTTCTAATTGGAACCTGTGCTATGTTCTAATAAAGGCATCTAACGCTTGTGTGGGGGTAAATAAACAAACAAAACAAGAAAAAACGGAAAAGAACATTCGGGATGCTATTCGGTCCTAGATACTGCTCCATCGACTGTAGTAGACATTTGATACTTGGAACTTGATGTGATTATTATGATAGAATGAAGGCCAATCTCACACGCAGAGATGGCAATGTGAATTGAGCACGGAGTCGAGCGGAAATTAGAAAAGTTTGCACTTGGAGAATCTGCTTGGGGCTAAGAGTATAGGTAGGGGCCGTTTTGCCAAAGTTTACATTTCAAGCGATTGCGGAAATACTGTATGTGGTCAGTGCTTCTGAATTTCTGTTTATGCGAATGTAGACAAATTAAAGAGCTAAAGCGTGCAAATGAGCACAACCAGCCATTCAAATATCTACAGTGCAGCTACACGAAGAGAATTAGTTTAAACTGCCTCAAGTCTGTACTCTTCACATTTTACTTTGACAAAATAATAAGTCTAAATGCAGCAACAAGTTTTAAACAAGCTCTGTTTATAGGAGAAACGATTTAATACCTACCTATTGTTGTTGTCCTAAGAGTATAAATGTTTTATAGCTCGTGTATTACTTTAGCAAAAACATCGCTTAGTATCAGATCACGTTGCAAATTATTCAGAGAATTAGTTGCAACATTTACAATATGGAGCGTCTCTTCTAAGTACCGTGAAAGATTTGATACGGTATTTTCTGTGAAATCTCTGTCAGCATGATGCCTCATTTCCAGTGTTAGTCTTTGTGTTGAGCTACAACTGCGCGGAGTTGGCAAATGTTTCCCCTTTTAAGTCATTTGGTATTGAAGACCTATGTAATTAGTATTGGTTATCAGGAAGCGGGAAGGATTTCAGTACTTACATAGTCTCCCATTGTGCTTCTGAAAACTTGCATGAGGAAGGGGTGAAGCTAAGAGCAGCAGCCTCGAACATAGAAGGGTCTCTTATGTCCCTTATGATATTACATCGTGACATGGGCGACGTAGCCTCCTCTCCCCTTGAGAGGTATCTCTGAGGGCCCATCCCACACTGAACGCAGGGCAGATATTTGCAAAAAGCTACGCATACGCCTTTTCCGCCGTTCACTTGGCTGATCCTTCTACACTGAAAAATAAATAAATGAAATGAAAGGAAATGGAGGGCAGAAAAATTCGCACATTATATTATATAATATAACCAGTATTCTCCCGCCATTTAAGGAAAACGAAAAAAAAAAAAAAAAAAAAAAAAAAAGAAGAAGAAAAGAAAACAAAAAAAAAAGAAACAAAACCGATGGTTGGCATCTATTCCTAACGGGAATCGAACCCTGGCCTCCAGAATGCGAGCTTCAGATGTTACCACCAACCGATCTCGCTTGGTATAATTACAATTAATTTCGTTCATCAGTCTTAAATTATATGTATGTCGGAAAGTTTTTTCTTACTAATACAGCATGGAAGGTACAGGGTTTTTCAGTTAAAATCTAACGGGCGCACGACATTTCGCCTGTGCGCGATTGGGTGTGTCACAGCCGGCTTTGCTCCTACATAAACTCCGCGCGTAAAGCATGTATAACTCTCTTACCTTATAGAAGGTGCTGGAAATGTCCACCCTCGGCTAAACAAAAATCGGGAGAACACATTCTGATTCACACGATTAAGTTGGGTCACTGTAATGTTTTTGATTTCATTTCTAACATTGTTTTAGTTCTTCCAATATATAATGATTTGTCTAAAACTAAAACCGTATAAGTATGCAAGTGCCCATGATTTTAAAACAAGGTGTCACAGTATCACGAATGGATTTTTGTGAATGCTTTCTTTCATCAGTGAATGATAGATAGTTTAATTGAGCCACAGCTTCTGTTCTTTTCCGACGAGGCCTTGTTCCACCTAAACGGTCGTGTCAACACAGTCGGTACTGGGTCTCTGAAAATCCACATCACGTTCAAGAAATCCCTCGTTATGATCCGAGAATTAGAGTTCGTTGTGCTGTTAATGCTAGATGCATAATCGGTCCAATGTTCTACGAGCAGACTGCAATTGCAGAGAGGTACCGAAATGACATTTGACCCCATTTTATCATGAACTGACAGAAGAAGAGAAATCATATGAGTGGTTTCAAGAAGATTATGCTACTGCCCATGCAACAGGGGAGTCCATGAATAAAATTAGGGAAGTGTTTGAAGATAGTGATTAGTGCTGATGTATGGGCTTCTCGCTCCCCCGATCTAACAGTGTGTGATTTTTACTTGTGGGGTAACCTGAAGCACAAAGGTTACGAGACAAATCCTTATACACTGGAAGAACTAAAACAAAATATTACAAATGAAATCGGAAACATTACAGCAGCCCAACTTAATCGTATGAATCAACATGTGTTCTCCCGATATAATGATTGTTTAGCTCAGGGTGGACGACATTTCCAGCTTTTTTTCTATAAGTTAAAAGTGTTATACATGCTTTACGCACGGAGTTTATATAGGAGCAAAGCCAACTGTGGCACACCCAATCGCGCACATGTGAAATGCCCTGCGCCCGTTAGGTTTAGGTTTTAAATGAAGAAACCTGCATTTGATGCACTATAATTAAGAGAATATTCTACATGACAAATGTAACCAACAATTCTATTGCAATTTTACTGCTAAAACTTGGATTACTATAAAAAAAGAATATCTATACTATAGATTTAAAAGGATCTAGTGTGCCAATGACCAAGAATTTAGATGAGAAACAGAAGTGTATCATTTTCAGAAGAAATTCATCTAATATCCATTTCTTGTAAGTGTAGGGTTTAGCCAAAACCTAAGATTGAAATGTTAGGTGAAACGGTATTTTCAACTGGGCTACACCGCAAGGTGTAACCGGTGACGACACATGCGGTGATAGGGGGGAGGAGGCTAGAGCAGGTGTGTCCAATCTTTTTTGAAAATGGGCCATTGTCGTTAAGGTGAATTTCTTTGCTGGCCACATGATTCGATTTTTTTACCTTATTAAATGGGATCTGTGTTCTGAGATAAACCAATTAATTTAAAATATATTTAATATATTGCTGTGTTATTTTTATTAAAATATTAATTATCTGTTATCTATATAATTTTCTCATTTATAATCTAATTCTAAAATATAACTTCAATATAAATTATAAATAGAGTACTATTATCCCTTGTATGTTTAATACAAATGTTAGTGAAAAATTTAAATAAAATTGTTATATTTAAATAACTGAATCAAAATTTTGTCTGTCATTGCGGCACCAATATCTGGTTTGATTGATGTAGCAACTCCAAGTGAACTCTCCATGTGACGTCGGTGATTCGCAGTTCATATGTTTCATCCTGGAGAACACTGTGCCACCGAAAAGAGAAGCTAAACGAAGTGCATGTCTATTAATGCCTGGGGAAAGGAGTCACGATAGAAGTACAGTAAGGAAAGACTGTTAAACTTATTCTTTAGGTCTGACGCTCATTGAAAATCAACGCTCTCAATTTGCATAACCTCGTCTGCTTTAATGGAGAAAGGGAAAGAAAACAGATTGAAATTATAACATTGTCCTTGAGGTCTTCAGATCTAACGAGGAATTCGTTTCTTAATTCTGATATAATTTCTGCGTACTTTTAGAAATTTTGATTATTACCCTTTTGTAGGGCTGGCAAATGCACAGAGTAGTTCTTTATTTCCGATTCTCAAAGTCGCAATTTTGTTTCAAAGGCTTTCATGTAATCAAACATAGTGTGATCAATTGATCACGTCTTGGAGATGTGAATTAAGTTCGTTCAGTTGTGTTGTTATATCTAACAGAAAGGCAAACTCAGCATCCATTCTGCGTCTTTAATTTAACATAAGTTTTGTTCTCCTCCATAAATGTTTGAATTTCGTTTTTGAGATCAAACACTCGCTTCAACATTTTGCAATGGTTCAGCCATCTTGTTTCAGTATAATAAACAGTGTCTTATATTCTGAATCCAGGTTTTGTAAGAAATTTTGAAATTCTCTATGTCACAAACCATGTGAAGGAATGAAATTCACTACTTTTATAACGACTTTCAAAACACCCTCTAAACTTAGGAATTTAACACAAAGGTTTTCTTGGTATGTTAAGCAGTGACATTGTATTAGAGAAATGGTTCCTAATTTAGCTGCCTCTGCCTCTGGTTAGTTATTTAACTAACCCTTTTCGTTTTTCTGCAGATGTCTGTTGTTACACCAGATAGATTTGTATATTTCAAGCCAAGCCGGTTCAAGGTTTTAGTGACACCCCCACTAAATCATTTGCTTCAGTGGTGCGTTTAAGGGACACAAGAGCAGCTAATTCTTCTGTAATACTGAACTCTTTATCAGCTCCCCTTAAAAATATCTAATTGGGGAGTATCACTAGCATCACTATTCTCATCGAGCTAGCTTGGTATTTTGAAGTTCTCTCTATATTGGACGCTAATTCGTCAATATGATCAGTTAGAGTCTGTCATGACTAGCTAAATTTTGCAAGCTGTGCTTTTCTGCCTGGACGTATAATATTGTCAATATTAAATGCATTCTTTAACAAACTCGTCATCTCAAAATGTTGAGATATTTTGGCAATTATTTATGCTACTGCGTAACACCCTTTTACCAGAGATTGAGTTTGAAGTAATACATTCTTAAAAATTAACTGCTGTCCCGAAAGTTTAATTTTAAGTTCGGATATTCTGCCTTCACGAAATTGACCCTCAAATTTATCATATGAATAGGCATGCTTGGTGTCGTAATGTCGCTTTGTGTTATACTCAAATACTGAAACTGTTTCACTGCAAATTAAACACACTGCTTTCTTGTTTATTTCAATAAAAGAGTAATGATTTGTTCACTTCAGTTCAAATTATCTTTTTCCGTCTAAAACACTTCTTTTCTTACCGCTACACTTAGAAGTCATAATTATACTTATAAAAAATCACAAAAATAATAACATTCTTCAAACTTGTCACTAACACTGACATTAAAATGTGAGCGAACAACTGTAAACTGTAAACTAATTTGAAATTTCTACAAAATGTAACGAAACAGAACATCTGACACGCACTCGCCTCTGAGAGTAGTAATATTACCGCACGGTCAGCAATGCACGGAAACTTCAAAGCCACGTGCGGTAGGCAGGATCGTAAACAAGCACCTGGGCTGGGTATTTCTTAAAACGGTTGAGATTTCTCCATGTTTTGAGTAAGAGAATGACTGTGAAACTTTCGCAAACACGTGTGTTAGAAACAGTGAAATGTCCCGTTCTTTCAAGTTTATCCTATTCCAAATAGAATTACTTATTTCATAAATGAAATTATAACCGACAAATATCACTGCGAACCCCAAGTGGTCCCCGGGCAAGACAGTGGTGTATCTACAATCCAGTGAACGCAGACAAATGACACTAGTGTTCTGTAATTGATATTGAAGTCACAGGTGTCTATCATTTGGAGTTGATCATTTCTGATTACTCCTGTGTTACATTAAATGTTTAAATTAATTTTAAATGAAGTGTTAACAATTCAATGGTACGATGAGAAACAAAATTGATATTCCTTTCCTAGAATGCTAATATGAAAAAGTGTTGGACGTTGGCCGAGATCTTTACATTTTCACCCACAGCAGAAGGTACCACAATTTGAAAGATGATCAAAGAATGAAACGAAAAGAAAAACGTTTAAATGATGCTTACATGTAGCGCAACATTGCAAAGCTTCAAACGTTTTTGTCACATTAGCAGACGCAAAACGTGTGTTAAGGATGTAAGGTTGAGCCTATCCTGAAGTATCAGCACTACTTTTCTTTTTTCTTTAATTTTAACATACTGTAAGTATCGCATTTTTCTCCAAATGTAACTTATGCTTCATTGCTTCGTTCCGTGCAATTACACGAAGGCGTTGTTGGCAACGGGCAGCTTGTCAAGGTAGACTAAGATAAAATGCTGTTTCCTTGTTTATGCATGCGTCTGAGGGCATAAAGTTTTGTAGGTAGGAGAGGGGTGAGAGCTTCGCAGCGGCTACCTGCTGCAATGGGATACAGGTTATTCTTTCAGAATGAGTTATGAAAATAAGTTACAAATTAAAGGCACATTATTGTACATTTACAAGAAATTCAGCCAACGCGTCACACAAATCCACACTTCGCACCTGCAAATAAGCTCGCGTGGGTAGTAAATTTCGACACTAACAGTACTCAGTTTATGTTGGACCTGCGCACGCAACCTTCTTTTTATCCACCTCATGAGAACTGCAAACAAGCCACCGTCCGATATGACATTACGTTGGAGGACGTTAATTAAAAAAAAAATGCAAACAAATGGCTGGCCGTACAGGGAGCACGTGTCGTAACATTAATGAAGTGCGGTCTTGCCAAATACGTAGCACTTTAAACTCTACTTCATTTTTTCTTCTTGTTTGCGAAAACTAGGAATTCAGGGGAAAACTCACATTAAACATTTTATCCGTCTCATCCAAAAATTTCTACTTTTAATTTAGTGCATCAGGTACCTACCACCCTGTAGCAGTTTTGATCATTGAGGAATATCATACAGGTGACAAAACAGCATAATGGCAATATAGAACCCAAATTTCCTTGTCAAATTGTAACAGCTAAGTATTTCTTCAGAATTCGATAAAATAATATATATAAAAAAGCGGTGTAGTTTGTAGATGTACATTATTATTCTCTTACTTCATTAGTTACAAATGATATGCCAATTAAATCAACGACCGCTAAGGAATATTTGGGTTGTTCAGAAGATTCTGCTCAGATTGAAGATATTATGAAGAAATTTTCTTCTGCATGCAAGCCGAGGTTAGCAGCCCAAAATGCTGAAATAATTAAGACGAATATTGTTGAATTTCAGAAGTGAAAACAACCAATATACATAAAATGCACCTGTTGGACATACTGGGACCCGGGGTGTGGTCTCCCTTGCTGAATAAATGGTGTTTCTTTCTGTCCTTTTGTAAGTAAATACTGTATAACAAATGTACACAATGCTAAACACAATTATTCTAAGATACCTACCTTCTACCTTGAGGATTTTTGCCTTTAAGTTAGTTCCCTCTACATAAGTGGTTTTCCGAAAATTAGGCTTTATTAACATCTTCGAAAGATTCAAAGAGAGAAGCTACTGAGCTTTCTGAATCAATACAAACACCTGTTCAATCTGCACACTTAATGTGTACGGCCTATAGGTTTCCCAGATGCAATGGCTACGGTAAAGAATACATGCATATCTTAAATTTAAGCTCATTATAACATTTTGAACGCATGTTAAATCGCTTGTGTGTAGTAGTTATAAAAAGCTTTTGTCTATCAATTTTATGCTCTCTTTGGTAAAAATAAAGTTGCAGTCAAGGATTAGATAGCGTAATGTTTTATCAGTTTCATCATTTCCTTTAACCTTTATTTTTAAATCCTTTATGTCAGCTTATGTTAGCATTTCTCCATTATCAAGCTCACATGGCGTAAAATTCCTGCTCGTCTTTTCTTTAAGCTTTTTCAGCTTGAAAATCTCTTCAGAATGCATTTTCTTCACAGTTCTCGGGTTGCCTTCGCTAGGCGCATAATGGAAACCCATTCAGAGTCAGAAGCCAAGGTATTGAGCCACTGTTTAAATCCCTTCCCCACTTTGATTTCTCTCCCTTTTCTTCTTCCTCTGAAGCGTGACGTTATTGAGTTAGAATGTATTAATTATAGATAGAGTTATGAGGAAAATGTTATTTTATTCCCACTAATTGTAATATATTTTCTACTAACTTCAATATTATTTCTATAATAAGGATCAACTTCTATTGTATAAAAACATATTTTAATATTATTTGGTCCTTTGAGCTCTAGTAATGATTAAGTGTGGATTTAGTGTGTCTGTAACACTTAAGTTAGGCAAAAACCTTTTAAATAAATGCTATTTGAAAATTCATTTGTTTATCATGGTTTTGAGACTAACATGCAGCATAATACTCAGCAGGATATTGAATGTAGTTATT
This sequence comes from Tenodera sinensis, assembly GCA_030765045.1. NCBI lineage: Eukaryota > Metazoa > Arthropoda > Insecta > Mantodea > Mantidae > Tenodera > Tenodera sinensis. The sequence continues at coordinate 64,813,863 of CM060964.1, forward strand.
AAAAATTCCATAGAACTCTCAAAAGCAAAAAATATATAATCGAACATCTGAAACACCCAAAACTTCCCTGTTAATGCTGTTTATGGCAGTTGTACAACTCAGTTACATTGTAACGTTTTGTATTATGTAGGGTGGTGCTGATGTTTTAGAATATACTAGTAGAATCCATAGTTCCATTAGCTCGCAGCATCAACTGCAGAGAGCTTTATCTCTTTTTTATTGACTCTCCTTCCTTCACTCTTTACTCTGAACCTCCTCTCACGTCTTCTCTGTGCAACGTATATCTCATGCTAAGTTTACAACATTACTAACGAAAATGTCCCTATCTGGGCATTTATGAAAATGGAAACATACGAACGATTTTAATACTACAGAAACGTGTTTCCCCTTATTGTCTTAGTTATATAATTAAAAGTTAATTGGTCCCTGCTGTAATTACTTCATTAACACTAGTAATGAAGAACTCATATTTTATGTAAGTAAGAAACCTATCGGAACCATGAGCCAAATAAGTTGATGTCATTTAATATTTTTCAAAAGCTCCTAAGCGGGAGCAAATTAGCTTTGTATAGCAAGTTTCCCAATTGCTTCTCCCTTCTCATTGAAAAGATAAATTACACACACACACACACACACGCGCGCGCGCACGCACACGCACACGCACACGCACACGCACACGCACACGCACACGCACACGCACACGCACAGGCACAGGCACAGGCACACGCACACACACAGGCACACACGCCCTCCCCTCTCTCTCTCTAACTCTGTACCCTTCTCCTTTAATCGTCTCACTAATAGAGAATCTTGCCCTTCATTTCCTCACCCCAATAACGATCATGATAAAAAACTTTGAAATAAAATAGCTTTGCTTCTGTTACTCCAGTATTGGAGGAAAAAAAAAGTTCGTGTCTCCCTTGCTTGCACTGTTTGGTGTGTGATAACTGTTGGCAAAAGCAGATATCTTTAGCCTCATTCATAGAGGAGATTTAAGCTTAATATAACAAGAGATCCATAAATGCATATGGAAATATTCCAAACCTGCTCCTAGTTGTGACTTAAATAACATAAAAATAATATCCAATAGGAAACGTCATCCCATCTTTAAACAGTGTGTATCTTTTTTTGGTATCAAGTATTTAATATATGCTCTGCCAACATCAAAACAATTAAAATAATTCTAAATCTGGTCATAAAATTGTTTGCAAAAGAGTTGCTAACGGCTTTACCCCTTCGTTGACATCAATGGTACCACTGGTCAACAGCCATTTTGGTGCCAACCTGATCTGAGCTATTTTACGTTGTCTTGCTGAATCCTAATATGGCAGTGACTTTTATAGACTGACACGAGTTTTTTTAGGTGTAAATTATACAGAAAAAAATAGAAAATGAAAATGAGAAGTACGATCTACTCACAAACAACCTTAAAAATATACCAAGTAATTAAGGTAAACATGTTATGATAGTGGTTATAAGAAAAAAATAGTTGTTCGATATTATTGAATGACAAAACACGGCGTGTATGATTTTCTCCTGCGTGAGATGTCAGTGCAGTCGCATTGGAAACTGGCAATAGTCTCCTATAATATGCTTGCCATATCTTCTTCAATACCTGTACTTCAGTGCTTTGATGTCTTGATGGAACGTTGCACTTGTTCTGCTTTATCCGATTACTCTCTCCGTATGGAGGACTTACTAGGACTGACAAGCCTATGCTTAGGACCAGATGCCTGTTGGGGAGCAGACGAACCTATGGACCGGACAAAGTGAAGACCTGGAAGGGGGTGGTCAGCCCAGCACCAGGTATGATAGTGAGGAAGAAGATCATAAGAAATGAAGGCGAAATGTATGATTGAAAAAGTGATGATGGAGCAATTGGTGGAACGAGTGGGGTGGACCGGAAAACCCGGAGAAAACCCGCCTAGACACCGCTTCGTTCACTAAAAATACCACGTCGGTCTGGGTGGCTCAGTTGATTAGACGCTGGCCTACTGATCCCAAGGTCGCGTGTTCAAATCCGGTCCAGACCGATTGTTTTTAAGTGTGCTTAAACACGACAGCTCCATGTAAGTAGATTTACTGGTGTGTAAAAGAACTCATTCAAGACACAATTCCGGCACACCGGCGACGCTGATGTGATCCTGGCAATTGACAGCATCGTTAAAACAACAAAATAATTTGTATTAAGAGAAATACCACATGCGGGTCCCTAGGATCGAACCCGGGCGCCTTGGTGACAGGCGAATGGTCTAATCGCTGGGCTACGGCACCGCCAACCGCTGCCCTTGTGCCTCAATTAAATCACCAAAATCGACAGGAAATACGTGAAAATGGCTCTTGGTGAAGTGTACGTTTATGCTCATATTAGTCCCCAAATTATGATTGTTGTGAGCCAGTTCTTTAGAGTTGTGTGCTTTATTGTTACCCAAGAAATTCCTTACATCAAAGACAAGACTACTACAACAGGTAGATGCTTCAATGTCAGCCATGACCACTGAAATTTAAATCGCTAATAAGCTTGCAAGTTTGAGAACCATTGAAGATTACTGCTTTACGTTTTTCACAATTGAGTCCAAGAAATGATTTGCAAATGTACCTGAAGCAATTAAAATTTCTGTCCCATGCGTTAACAAATTGCTTCATGGGGTCCAGCTTTACATAGACTGGAGGGAGAATGATTTTGTCCTTCAACTAAAGAGTCGTGTGCGATGTTCGCTGCACCTACTGTCATATTTTCCCATGTCAACCTTTTTCAATGAATTTGCTTAGCCCTACTATTCCACATGCAGATGACACTGATGGTGCCCAAGTAAGATATTGACCATCCTCAAACCAATACAAATAAGCGTCAGCTGCTGATGATAATGAAGTTTCTGCAGAAACACGTTAATGTGATTTATGTTTTTCACGAAGCTTTGTTAGGTTGGTAAATGGAGTGGCTGTATATTCATTAACATCGTGTAACAGCACACATTTAAAACTTTTTAACTTGTCTATAAAAAGTCGTCAGTCTCCTAGTCGATATTCAGGTAGAGCCATTTAAGGTACTGGTCTTGGGAGATCAGTAGATTGTAGTAGACAGTCAGTATCTTCACTGAAATTAAGTGGCCGACCAACGTCAGGTGGACAACCTATTCTTTCGAGTCAGTCGAGATGAGCCGAGTCGGGTAGAATTGGAATTGACGGTGAAGTGGACAGTTCTTAATAGATAATTTAGAGTGAAAGCTCAGATAAAAGGTAGTTGACAGTGCTTAGTACAGTTTATTTGTGAATGACGCAGTTCAGTGGTACTTCGACTCGGCGGATCAGTTGCCATGTTCCGGGTGTGTGCAACAGTGAGTCCAGTGTAACGTTTGCGCTACACTAAGCGTATAAGTGATAAATAACGTGTGTTTGGGAGCAACTGGTGTTTTCATTAGCTACAGTATAGATAAGTCTGCGTGTATCTGACTTTGAGTTTAGATCAAATGTGAAACACTAATATTAACTTAAATTAAGAATATGAAATGGATATCAAAGCTAGAACAGAGAAAATACAGGAAGCAAAAAGTATCCGCTATCACCGAGATTTGAACCTAGGTTTGCCAATGCCCAAAGTGCGTGCATTACCTCTGACATATATATGTGTTGCCACTTCCAGTTAATACGAAGTGCTACAGCAGCAGTGATGCTAGCTGATTTATTTGGGATACTGATGGCTTATTGTTCAACTCAGTGTTTGCTTTGGTCAAATGGGTTTTGGTTAATGCTTCTATTTGTACAAATACTAATGAGCACTGACTCGGACATACTTTTGAGCTCTGATCACGCATTAGCTAACAAAGAATGGGGAGGATAGTGTTAGTTTGGCGCATCGCGCCTCATTCTTGGCCAGAAACAAATACAAATGCGAGACATAAGTGAAAACAGAGCTTGCATGTGTGTTTTACACATAACACATGCCACAGGGACTGTATATAAAGTATAACTGCATACTATAATTATCGACTTGTGTAAAAACGTGTTGCAATACGAAGTTGGGCAAAGAAACCTTCTGCTTTCAGAATGCGCTTAACCATTTTTGTCCATGACTGTACGTGGTCTAGAGAATGTTTGTGGTCATATTTCTCATTCTCGCCTTATAATTATAATGTTATATAGCCCTGGCCATTTTCAAATAAGGAGCAAAAACCTCGATATTTAAGCAAAAAGATGCGAAACATCGGTGAAATATATGGCTTCCATAACTACACCCGCCAGTCTTCCAAGTTCTGGAAATGCTGCATAGGATGCATGTAGCCTTTGCGGTGTATAATCATCGCTCGGAATGGTCCAGTAATTTTTAAGTAATTGCGGTAAGTGCTGTTTCAAAGCGTTGTGCCTTCTTTTTGGTCCCATGGTTATTTCATAAAATTAAAACTGGATAGCTTTCGCAGAATTCAGAAACCCTTCACAAAAACAACGAACTAGATATTAAGCTGCTGTGTATGCACTTCCAGGTGAGCAAGATAGCTTCTTTACATGCACTAGTAACATAATCTCTTTGTGGTTATTCATAAAACATCCGTGCGCCGATTTTTGATGTTAGGAATGTTCTATCTTTGTATATGTTCTGCCAACGAAATTTATTGCAACTGAAATACAAAGGCAGTGGAGAAAGACTTTGTTATATGAGGTTTTGACACTGTTTCGTTATTTGAGCAATGGTAATTAAAGAAAAAGGTGTGACATACTACTCATAGTATTCCTAATGGGATCATTTATCGCTTTATAAGCTCTGTCTTATGTTTTATGAAGTGTTACATCATGGCCATCTATGTATATTTCTTGGATAAAAAATGCAACCGGCTTTTGATTTTACATGCACTTTCTGTGAAGTGTCTACCTCAGGGTATTCTCAGCACTTACTTCTTAAATCCCCTTTACTGTTTTAGTAATTTATTAAATCAAATTCTGAGGCGCTTTGTAGTGCATGTATGCTAGAAAAATAGTGACTTTCAATATTGAAAGGGTTGCAAAAATTGGTTAATTGGATTTTCGGTTACCTACATACACACGCGCATGTTCTGTTCATAACACTAGTATAGATAATTTTTTAAAGTATCTTATGGGCTATTGAAATTAAAAACACAAATACACCAATGTAATCCAATTTCAGAAATATTTGCAATTGTAGCTTTAGGTGATTCAGATAGTGTTACGCCCGGAACATGAAGCCACCCGCATCTCCCTACTGCAGATGAAGCGTTAAATTACTGCTCTTTTAAGTGTATTTATTATGAATCCAGAAGGAAGGGAGAAATAATTGATAAAACAATTTTTTTAAGGAAACATTTTACCAATTATAAAATTATTGTTATGTTTTAAGTATAAACTTAGTCTGTAAACACTGAAAGGTGGTGCAGACATATTGGTTCATCACACCACTGTAGATTGACAATAGAATTAGTTTCATTTGTGTAAATTCCCAACTGTGTTTTGTTTCTCAGATGTCGGTCTGGGTGGCTCAGTTGGTTAGACGCTGGCCTACGGATCCCAAGGTCGCGGGTTCAAACCCGGCCCAGGCCGATGGTTTTTAAGTGTGCTTAAAAACGACAGTTCCATGTCAGTAGATTTACTGGCATGTAAAAGAACTCCTGCGGGACAAAATTCCGGCACACCGGCGACGCTGATGTGATCCTGGCAATTGACAGCGTCGTTAAAAAAAGAAAATAATTTAATAATTTACATATAGATAATTCTGTTTGTTTTCGGGGTTCAGTTTCTATAGCATGGTATATTCACTGTTTGTGTAACGCCACACACAGACAACAGAGTATCTTCCCAGATATTTCACTATGGAAATGATCTACTAAGGGACATTTCAATAATCCAGTGTTCTGATACTGTACATATTACTTCAAAGCATGATTTATGGAAGTTTTCAAGGTGTTTGTTTCAGACGGTTGCCAACACTGGGAACAAAAGCTCCATATCGTTGCGTCGGGTTGCCTCACAATTACAGATATACAAGCGCCTAATGGAGCGAGGTTGATTTGCAAATCAAAAGCCACGTACGTATGCATGCTGCCAGATGCCCTCGTTATGGGAGAAACTATTGTCGCTTCTGGCACTAATGGATACCAACTTGCTCCTAGCTTATTCCTGTTTTAGCCGTCGTCAGGATCGCGCATGTTACTGATGACAGTGAATATCACAAAATTATCCCGAATTTGTAGTGTTACATATGCAGCTTCCAACAAGTTCTAACTAAATCGGTTGCTTCATTGGAGTACAGTCTCTTTGGTGTCTATATGTAACGTACATAATTTCCAGTGAATTCACCGTAATTCTGGAAGCGCTCGCCACTAACACAGAATGTGTGTTAATACTGAATAAACAATATTTGCAAGTCTCACATTTAGAACTATTCGTTGGTTCTTGTTATGTTGATTCAAGAAGGAACAGATGAATATTTAATCTCCAACTCAATCTTCTGCGTATTCAGTTTAGTTCTCTTCTCATTCTGATGAGCATCACCCAGGTCTTAATGGTATTTCATATTTGGTATTTCATCTTGTGTTAATACATCACAAATGCGCTGATTTCTAAATAAATTCCAATGAAGATTCCTGCTTGCAAATAATACATCTCGAGGGAATTTGTAATTTTTTGACATTTTACGGTCTTAGTCGCGATTAAATTTTACATTTTGGTGAAATAATAGTTAATTTGAGCCTGTTAGTTTCTAAGTTATCATAGCAGTTTAGAACCACTCATAAACGTTTGAAAGAATTAGATCCTTCCTTATTTATTACAAATACTTGCTCGTGGATTTTTATAAAACAATCAGTCGGTTTATGAATGAGCTGTGTACTGCATTTGGACCTCCTCACTGTGTATGTTACAAAGTATTTTTATCAAGCACCCCTGAAATTTCTGTTATTCAAATATGTTTCAGAGAAACTTGGTCCCTGCTTACCTTATCACAGGTTCCCCACGTTCACATCACCTACATTTTCCTCATAAACTGTTTCATTTCATTATTAGAAACATCAGCATCTAACTTAAAAGCGAAAGATTCTGACAGACCTGGCGCTACGAACCCAACTGCCAGCTTCACGCTCGCTTACTGCCGCAGAGATGGACGATCTGCCAACCGATACGCGGAGGTGATGTGACAAGTATTACACATCCCGCAGGCGGAATGTTAGATTTCGTGGTTCAGGTCACAGCTTCTCACTTTCCTCATGATGCACGTTCCACATCCCTCTGAAACGGGCCGAACCCGGAGGCACTCCGTGGCCGGGAATAAGAGCTTCACGCTCTAGTCCACAGGACGAATATTCATTGTGCAGGGCGTTTAAAATGCACAGTGCGATTTCTTTACAATTACTTAAAGCTCTATTTACCACTTATTAATGAGTGCACTGGCTTTGAAAGGAGGCTGGTACTTCCAAGAAGTTAACGATATATCACTAAATCTAGGTTACTCACTGTCCTCAAGGTCGTATCTAACCTCCTAACTGCGCATAAAAATTAATATTTTATACGGAGAAGCTGGCCATCCACGAAATACCGTGCCCCACGAGTGGATAGGGATTACTGCATCATCCGTACATACAGAATTTAATCTAGAGTTCTGAAGCATCTCTTACATTTATACATTTTAGTAAAATATGTAATTATTAACCAGTTGTAAGTCTTGCCGTAGACCTAAAGAAATACAGAGTGCCCTTCAACCTGACTTTGGTGACTAACTAAGAGAGATACATGACTTTTGCTCTAACGGTATACGTGGTTAAAAATAAAGAAGAAAAATAAGACAGAAACTTGTCTCCAGAATCTTCAAAGATACTGAAACGTGGTATGCGGTAAGTTGTATTATTTACGCTCACTTATAGCTTCATGTTAGGTACGTGTATGATCTGTACATTTATAGCGCATTACATTACGTGTTGTGTGACGTTGAACTATGCGTTCATTGATTTTGGTGCGAAACAGTATATTCAAATATTAAATTCAGCATGTCAATCGCTTTCTAACCTCAATTTGATTCTGTTGGCGATATCAACTACTCCCTAATTAGTTCTGCATACGGAAGTGTAGTAAAATTCATCCAGGGCTGCTAATGTATGAAATTGAGAGTTATGTCTCAGCTAATGTGAAGCAATACATACAAGTAAATTTCTCCGTTGAGGTTAAGTCTCCTTTACAACAGTTCTATGCTGAGTAGTCTTACGAACAGATAGGGTGAAAGCCGGTACCTTCAGGTTATCTGACCACTTGACGTGTATGGATGTTAATAGGTTTATATAATGTAGTGCAGTCAACTTGGTTTACCGAATCCCAAGACCAAAGTCTAGTTATGTTCCATAACTTGCTTTATTAAATTCTTGGCAGTAAGGCCCATTCAAATCCTTCCATTAAATTCATGGTCCAGAAATGATTACTGATTCTCTGCCGACAGTGTCCTGTCTCTCCTCACATGAACTTTATCATTATATGATTCATTTGAATGCGGTTAAATACATGTTGCATAGTTTTATGTGCTGTTATGCTATGTAATTGCAAAAACACTGTATCAGTATTTTATTTTCGTTGCAAATATGGTTGAAATGTATTATTTTGTTCAGTAAGTTTCGGAATAATTATAGTAAAGTGCTTAATTCGTAAATAAAGTCTACAAGTGTGCAAAATCAATATGTAATTTTTTAAAGAGAACACTTAAAACTCCACAAAATAGGATTTAAAGTCCTTCTTTGTTAAGTTCATCCTCACAAACTTCAATGATGGAGCGTGAAGCAGAATTTTAGGTCCAAAATTGAGTTTTACAATTTACAAGTATTTGAAATATAATTAAGAAGGCTCCAAGTGTATATTGGTGCTTCTGTAGACAGCCAATGATAGAATCTGTCTTATATGTACAGCGTACTTGGGCTTTAAAAGTTTCACATTGTTTTGTACCAAGTTAGGAATAAGTTAATGATATCACCTTATATGTGTTGTAAATATAAACTGGAATGAAAGCATGTGAAATCAGTACTCTATTATCTGTACAGGCTGTAGACAAAAATGAAATTGAATTGAATTTGCTTAGTAACACAGGAGACCTCTTTGTGCGCAGAAAGTAAATTCTTAAATTGTTTCTGTAAGCGAAAATGCTTACATTTCTTCAAAGTGATCTCACTCTGTTGCTGAGAAAGCCATGCGCAATTGCTGGAACTAATTTTTAATACAATACTTTGTTTTACAATGTAAACATATGTACTTTAACCGCTAAAATAGCGTTGTTATAGTTTTTAATGAATGAAGGCGCTAGTAATCAGTTCATTCGTTGCACGATGATAAATAAATGGTACCCTTCAATATAAAAGTGCTAATAAAATGTATTTTGGTCGCGACAAAGCCTCCAGGCGTATTGGAAATGTTCGTGTCAGTGGAAATGTTGACTACTCTCTCAATTCAAAGAACAGGGGTTACAGTTGATGCACATTAACTTTAAATGGTTAAATCACGATACACGGAGCTACTAATTGCATCATTCGTGTGTGTGTGTGTATTGACTGCATGCCGTGCTAAAATTATTTCACAGCTTGTAATGAACAGAACAAGAGCATGGGCAGTGCGGTTGTCCTCTAGCTCAATACTCTTGGTCTCCTTGTCTTGTATGGAATCTCTTATCTCGAGCCATATTCATAACTTTAGTAATAGCCACACTGTGTGAATCACAGTATGCGTACAAGAGTTTCACTGCGCATACAGAACCTAGGTCATGGTAATGCATATCTAAAAACTTCAATACACCTTAAGGTAAGTACCACGGGCGGAGACTTAAGCGCATGCAGCTTATAGTACCTAGGGGGCGAGGCAAGAGCAGGTAGAGGGTGGCTAATGCAGGAGCCCTGACAGAACAGAGTTATAGTTCACAGTTTGAAACTGCCCAGTACGTCTAGTACATCCTCCTGGTAGGCTCGTAAGCCAGATACCGAACCATCGAGGAGCAGAAGTTTACAGGGACCAATCATTTTCTCCGTCATGCAACACCCAAGACACCTGTTGGTCGGGATGAACCTGAGAAAATAAAGCAAATGAGGGTTAAAGTGAGGGTGAAGTGCAATAAGAAGTGAGGTGAAATTGAGGTAAAGGAAATTCGGGGGATATAACGACACGGCGAAACAGCCGAAGGAACCCATGGGTCTGGGAAGTCGGTCACGGGAATCGAGCCAATGTTCTCCCGAATGGGGCCACAGAGGTTACAACCTGAGCCATCCCGCTCGATATACATGGGGTTTAGAGACCCTCAGAAACCCTATAGAGGAACAGGAAATACCTAACCGTCATTGGTCCATTGTTAAACATTTATCTAAAATAAACAATTTGCAGTATAGCGTTGGGTAACACTGCACCGCTAAGTCCATGTGCTGAGCACGCCGTATTTTCCTAGCAGTAATTCACGAAGTGCCAACCTAAGAGCTCTGGCAGTGTACATTTGCACAACTCATGTATATTAGGCTTACCTCGCTTAATAAATTAATGAGATCTACCAAGCAATCAGTGGTAATAAAATATATTGATGTTTGAATATTACCTATTAAATTCTTTGCAATGCAAAGGAGTAAATACATAAGTAAGCTAAAGGTTTTGTCAAATCGGATTTCAAATTACAGCCCTATTCTAATATTTCCATTCTCCTCTGATCGTTGTGAGATAGTTGTAATCTACTATACCTAAAATCGTCTTTAGCATTAACTCAAAAGATCATATTTCACCATTCGCATTCACTAATTTGTTTCCAAGGTATTAGGACTTCCGATCACTCTTGTCTTAGCACACTATACTATAGGTATTCTGGGAAATAGTGAATACAAAGGGGTTATCTTGCTGATAAATATTGCAATTGCACTTTTTAGTGTATGCTTGTTTTGTAAACATTAAAATAACTTTAACCAGCAAAGATTTACTAAGCGTTCCACAGTTTGCTACTTTAATTATTGTCTATCTGTCTACAGATCACTGAAGCCTACCGTCAGTCCGCTTGTGTGGTCTACTTCCGCGGAACTGCATGACAAAGAATGGGGTAGAGGGATGCGGAGCTAGTGGACATACGCTCTTGAGGTGTTGCAGGATGTAGTACACCACAAAAACTACGATTGTGCGGAAAATTCATTTGCAAACTGTGCTAAACTCGATAACTTTAAAAAATAAGATGTAAAACCGTCTGTAGCCACATTCATAATCACGTATCACAGCGTTATCACGTAATCAAATTCGGATATGATATATAATCTACAATTATGCATCTTTTGTTCACAGAAAAAAAAAAAGGCTTGTCAGCATAATATTTTATTCATTGCATAATGTAGAATAGTACTATGACAACGTGACAAATTCAGTTTGATTATATTTCTATCCTTTTATTATCTTCTAAAATTTAACCACAAACATACACTTTTCTTCTCGACGTTAACAGTCTACAGTCTTGCGGGCAAGCTTCTTCTTCTTCTTCCTCTTTTTCTTCTTCTTCTTCTTCTTCTTCTTTCTCTTCTTCTTTCTCTTCTTCTTCTTCTCCTTCTTCTCCTTCTTCTTCTTCTTCTTCTTCTTCTTCTTCTTCTTCTTCTTCTTCAGATTACCCTCCTCTTATGAAGGACTTACACTCGCTAGAACTTACAAGTCAGTGTCTAGTCTTGAGTAAGTGAAAGCGAAATTAAAAGGACTTCGTTGAAGTCTTTTTACTTCCTCCAGCGCGTACGTGGTAGGAACGCACTGCATTCAACTAAAAATTGGATACTGCTAGTACAACTTTCGAGGTTCCTCAAATTCAAAAAGTATTTTGTGAAAACAATGTGTGTGAACAGCACAACTCAAAAAGGGAAATTCGGTTACATTAAGCTGATTCTCAAGCTCTGCGTCTTCGAAGTATTCGACACGAACATTTTCAAGAGTATTACGCCACCTCAAGCTACCGTTTTCATGGAACATTTACAAAAAATTTGTTTTACTCATAAGTTTCTGTAACGATTTGGATTAAAATGCCATATATTTAGAATATTTTCATGACAAACGGATTGTATACCTTGAACTTTCTGGGATTAGGCTTTGATGTCGGTAAACTGTAAGAGATAAACAATATCTAACTACATAAGAAATGTAGATTTTGTTGAAGCATGCAGTTTGTCATATAAAATTGTGAAGATATCCATTTTCGAGCTGTTTCATGTTATTGAATTGCATTGTGCAACAGAAAACTATATGTTTCTCATCGGTTGTTTTTACTGTTTTTTGTGTCATAGCTATGCAAAGAGAAAGGAATATGAAAGCCATCACATAACGACCAGCTATTAAAAGATTTGACTGTCCCCTAAGATTCCTGTATTCCCTATTCCAATTATGTCTATAAGGAAATATGAAATGAAGCCATTTCTACAAACGTTTATCTCCATTAACATGAAATAGAGGAAAATGTTTTTAAAAACAGTTTGTACAAGAATGAGTAGAGAGTCATGTAAATACACACATAACATTTTTAATTCAAGAAAGGAAACAAAGTTATTTAATGTTTAGTATGCCAGAAGTGTAACCTCGCTAGGCATTTACAAGTTCATCATACCAACCTAAGCATTTTGCAGCAGACATCAGTGTTCAACTTTATAAGGAGGTGAGGTAAGCATCGTGCTACTAATTAAATGTCTAACACAGTTAAAATGCCATTACTGCAAGGTGAAATATTTTGCAATTCATTGACGAACCATCCACAAGGGAGGTTCGCCTACAGTGCTCAATTGATTTTGATGAAAGTTACACTTTCAACTAATTGGAAGGCTGTAATTATCGGAATATTAGTCGTTCCATCGCGCAAAGGCTTCAGTTTTTAATCTTCTTCATTTACAAAATATGTTACGTATGTTCATTCTCGCTCGTAACCGACCGCGACGGTTCGAACTGGTAGCAATATATGCTCCAACTTGTTTTTGAATGTTTGTGCCTCAGTGTAAAAGTCAAGTAAGTCATACCTGGGGATTTCTTAGACAACATCACAAAATATACAAGGACTGAATACCCGTCTATATTATGTGGCCAGGCGTATCTTGCTGGTGATCAGAAAGAAAGTTCCATTGTTAACATGTATTGGTGGAGCTGTTAAATCTGCTTTATACATAGGAGCCGAATATTTAACGTACAAAGGTGGTTCGACAGGAAGTCTATGTTGTATAGTGCGGCTGTGTTGAAAAACACGTCGTTTGTAAGTACTCTTGAGTGACGGTTTTACTAAATAGTCTCACAATGACATTAAGAACTGTGATGTAAAACTTAGGAATGAAAGTGAAACAGTAAGATAAAATGTGTAGCTCCACCCTGTTATTACTATATTCTTTATACCGAGCGGGATGACTTATGCGGTAACGTCCGTGGTCCGCATTAGGAAGTTCGCGTGTTCGAGCCCCGTGGCCAACCTTCCTGACGCTAGGTTTCTCGGAGGTTTCCTTGGGTCACCAGGCGAATGCTGGGAAGGATTTTCATGTCCTCTGAATTTCCTCAACTTAATAATTTCATTTCACTTTACATCGCTTTAGTTTTCCTTCAGAAGTGGAAGCGTCGGCGGCGTCGCATCAGCAGCACACCAGAAGGAACAAATGTCACCATAAAAAAATAATGGGAGTTCACCCAATGTGCAGACCCGTGTTATCAGCTTTACTGTTCCGTGGAATTGTTCAGCTCAGTAAAGCTGAACGCGGTTGCCGAAGTATAAAGCTCACAAAGCTTAAAACAAAGCATAAGCGTAGCTTAAGCGGCCTGCATAGCTTAGGTTAAGCTTAATGTGAAGCTAATCCTAAGGAGAAGGAAACAAATCTTCAAGGTTTTTATATAGCTGCTTACCTATGTTTGATATTTTAATATAAAACTTCAAAATCATATAATTCCACAAAATAGCGCTATTTACTTTGATTTACTTTGTATCAATTATCATTAGCATTATGTTTTGAGGTTTATACATTGTTATTTTAGTATTGGTACCTATATCTCTAATATTATGTGCTCACTACTACAACTGGAGGTTCTTAATAGAACTTTCTATTTCTTTGGTTTTTTCCTGTAATTAAAGACACTGTGCCATTGGAACAAATAATCTACCGCATTAAGAAGAACATAAAATCCCGTAGGGAAAATGCAAGTTTCAAGATGGTATTATTTCTGAGGATGTCTGCGACGTAACGATTTTCCTTTGCAGAGAACGGCGGAAGGACGAGGGACAGAAAAAAGGAAAAAGGGAAGAAAGTCAAAGGGAGGCGAAAAGAGAATCATTTCTCATATCTTTCTTTAATTTCGTAACCCTCCTCCCTTATCCCCACACTCTCTGCAGGAAGGTTATTTTCCTTCAGAGACCTTTTAAACCACATTTTTAGACTGCATGTAATATATTATGATAATTGCTGTGAGGTAGAGAGAAATTATGCAACACACATACAGCAGGAATGGTGCTGTTAGCCGTGTATGGGAGGAGCCCCTATTCTGGTGATTAAGGAGACACAGAGCTGACATTTTCCACTCTTCCATTTTACAATGAAAGGTTTTTCCTTATCCTATGTGTGACATTGATATATACCATCACGCTCAATTCAAACGTAATATCCCAAGTAAAATCTTACCATTAACGTGCGTACATATTTATGTTCTCATATAAAGACACAATGCATAAAATAAGAGACTGTCGCAGGGATATCATTGTGCACTACACCCTTGAAGTTACAAATACCATAGAGAAATCCTTTCAGCACCTCAGTTGGAATGAGATTTGAGGAGCACAGGCATGGAGTCAGTATAGCAAAGAGGTGAAATAATTAAAACTAATGTTGGTGGTGCTCTTCTGGATGTACTTGAGAAAGAAATAACTCATAAAATAGTTTCCTAAAGCACCGAAAGTGGTAGGTTACACCAATAATTACATGGTGATGGTGATGATGGTGATGACGACGATGTAAAAACTCTCCCACTCAAGTGATAAAAGCTTAACGGGCCCTAATGACCTAGTTGTCGACGGGCCCTTAAATCCAACTCACTCACTCACTCATTAATGCTTAAAACAATTTTCTTATCGGACAAGGTTTCAACCGAGAGGGCTTAGATTTTACCACAGTAGCTTTTAAACAATAATCGACTCAACCACGAGGTACCTATGTGTAATCTACAACAATGTAGTTTTGTATCATTCTATGTTTAGATGTGTCATCACATTTATTGTTATAAGTTTTGCAGATATCTACTCTGAATTTCTACCACAATTAGTACTGATTGCTGATACGGCTCGTTAACAAATAAGAACCACAACTCCAGAGAAATGCTACCGTTTGTAAATAGTGGCAATGTTGTCACGTAAGAAAACTGTTACATAGATACATGATCGTAGTAGGGTGGTATATAAAGTTAAAGAAAACAAGAGTAGAATTTACTACAAATTTCATGCTTATAATTAACGAAGTCATCGCTATATAATTCAAACTAGCCATAGGAATTAATGGCTTTGCATAAAAAAGAAACTTTCATAGGGGATTTGTCAAGGAAGGAAAAATTGGGAACATTTGACAAAAATGATGAAATTTCATATAAATGTCCACTTACAAAAATACTGTTTCTTTCATGGTAGTCACTAATGTTTTCAAGTTAAACACACACACACGCGCGCGCGCACACACACACACACACATGGACAGACAGACACACTAATACATCAGTTCTCTCCAGTCATTGTGTCCTTGACATCTGATGGTTCGCAACAAGATTTACTACTTGCTTTAGATAGACATACTTGATCTGTGGCCGCAGTAATAGAAATGCTGCGGAAAATCGGTGGACAAATGGTTCTTGTGTGAACGAATAGATGTTTAAAAATAGAACCTTTCACCTTTGAACTGGCTGTAAAAGGAGCCACTTCCTTGAAAATGCTTTCAAAGGCTTTACCTTTGATACTCTGTTTACTCTGAGAAACGTTGTGCTATTTTTTCTAGTATCACCAATAAGTTATTCTTCTTGCGAAAGAAGCGAGAGTCGTCGGCGAAATGGTGCCGGGAGAGGTCCACTAAAATCTTTACTTCACAAACAGGCAACATATCTATAATTACAAAGCAGGTGCTATTTTTCTTCTAGCACTTAACACACACCACGCTCGAATTTTGAAGTCATAGTGAGGCATTTCACCTGTGCTATGGCATAGGTTTTTCTGAAGGTGTTCTTTGTTCATGTTAAAATGTTCAGCTAGTTTGATTAGAACGTTCAATCATTCTAAATTGGCACCCATTTCAACTAGTTTATATTCTGTTAGCTCTGATCTAAAATGTTACTCTTATAAGACCTAACCCAAAATACATTAATGTCTTGAAAATTGGAGTGTGGTGTGCGATGTGTCCTATAAGAGCAATAGGATCCATTTTGTGAGGTAAGGATTTTATTTATCACCATTACGCTGGCGACTTTCGGATCCCCCGTGCAGTGGAGAGCGCCCACGAATTGGTTATGTATTGTGTATACTGGTGTCGATTTGTCAGGGAAAGCGGACCGCCTGTCGTCGAGGGAAGTGCGTAAATAATACCTAGACTCGTCGAGTGGGATGAATGCGCCTTAACGCGCCTTAATGCGCCTTCTTGTTGGGCTGGCCACTCTGACCATGGATTTTTCA